>OY720423.1:21823662-23059259 GCA_963082815.1 Melanotus villosus
CTTGAAGAAAATGAGATTACGCATGTCAGCAAGATCGACAACCCTACCATGGTTTCGACCGTTTGTGGGTATTGTGCAAGCGCCTAGTGACAGTACAAAGAAAGTTTTTGCCTTTTAATATCACTGAGTTTAAGAAAAAAAATGGATCAGAATATCGAAAGAAATTTCATATTCTTCTCGAAGTGACATGCCCTTTACGCCCTGTTGCTGGGTTTCTCTCAATGTGTGTAGTGTCTAGTGTGCGTTTCAAGTAGTCTACAAAACCTAGGGCACCTACAACTTAACATGGGGCTCCGAACCCATGGAAGAGCATTGCCTTCCCGATGTTATAGAATTGATCAATGGAAAGCAGCCACGCGCGTTGATATGACGTGTTATCTAGGGTCATTACATGGGAATGGAACGACGCATCAGGCATCCAAGTATGCGAAATGCACGTGGATGACCGCCCCTGTGAACCCAGAAAAATGACGCCTCGAACCAGCCTGTGGAGTCCGTGGGAACGTTTGATATGCACGGTAGAGCCGGATTACATAGTTCGGTACGTTCACGGCAGGGTAAATTCACCTAGCACGGCCACGGCAAAGTGCATGCCTTTGTTCCAAGACACGGGTACGTGGGAGCTGACTTCTTTATATATAAGCAACTGCCGAGTATTGCAGAGTTATCCCCCACAAGAAGTCAGGTCCTCCGTGAAACGATGATTCCTATGATTTTGATGTAAGATTATTTTTCGGTATTTAATTTAATTTAACTCAATTCGTAGTAAGACTTACTGATAGTTCTGGTTGAACCCTTTATTGCATTATATTAACTTTGATGTTTGTACGTACTTGGAACTTATACCTAACATTGCTTATTGTTTAAGTGTTTATCTTTAACTTCATTTAGCTCTAAATATTATTTTGTAAAAAATTAATCAAAGTTCGATAATATATTATGTTATGTTAGTTGAATCAGAGTTTTAATACATATAAAACCTCTCGCAGCAAACCCTCACGTGGCGTAGCTGGTTGCGTACTTAAGAATTGTCAGAAATTCTACTAAATTTAATTAACTTATCTATTTCATTTTAGTGATTTTTAACATTACTTTTGGTGACAACCAATGGTGCAAGATTGATGGGAGAGGTTATTGCAAAGGCACACACTATTGGACCTTATTGAAAAGCCTGCATAGAAAGCAAATTTAATTGTTTCATCTGTTAAATTGTCGCTTCAGTAAGAATGGTATTAATAAAGAAATATGTGTGTATGTATTGTCTGCAACCTCTTATAATGCCTTGCGGTGTCGAGGCTGGGTGCGTTAATATATGAGGTTGTACAGGTGAAATACACAATCACCATGTATAATATGTAAGTGTGTGTAGTGTAGGATCTTGTTACCCTACCTCTTAAGACTGTATTCTGAGGAGAGCGTCGTTAATGAGGTGCTCAACGAAGAATGGTCACCAGGACTCAGTAGCGACCTCCAGACTGCAGGAAAATCCTGCCCATCAGGAGATTCGAACTAGGGACTAGCGCAACGCTAGCCTGACGCGCTACCACTTACGTCGAGATAAACACAAAAATAAATTTGTGGAATAAGCGAATTAATATTTAAACTAAACACTGGTAATTAGAAAAAAAATGCTGCAAAATATTAGAAATCCTTGAATAAAAGCAGAATATATATAAGAACCAAAATGCAAAATCTGAATCATTGGTAAATTGGAACAAACAGTACAAACTCTTAGTAAATGCAAAAATATGAGTTCAAAAATAGGACACCCCTGTATAATAGGTATTATGTATAATTAATAAATGAAATTTAAATTTTGGTTTTTGTTTTCCTTTAGCCTAAAAACCATCTTCACATATTTTTTTTACGTAAATTTACAGCACTGCGGCACTTTTCAAAAATGTAAAATACCTAATTTTTAAGTCTTCGGCGAAATTATCCCTCTTAAGTTGATTTTTTGTAGAGAAACCAAAATTTAATTAATCAAATTACCTGTAGTGAATGCACAAAACTAGAAATTCAACAAATTTAGGAAAACCATTTTCCGGAAATTTCTACCATGGTTTTGGTTAAACCACCGAATTTTGGCATTAAAATTTCGATTAAACTGTCTATAACAGCCACAGCCACCTTGTATAGAAGATTTACTTAGATCTGTAGATACAATTTGCAGATAATTACGGATTATGTTCGGATGTGAAGTGACATTTAATTCCAGTATCAGTAAATGTAGAACACGAGGCTCAACATGTGCTTCCGTCAAGATGTTAATTAATGATGGTACATAACGAAACCACCGACAACGCTTTGAAATACAATCGACGGGGACAATAATGAAAGGGCGTACACAATCAAAAAGCCGAGGACCGTACTTTTTAAAGTGGAGCTTATTTTACGTTGCAAATTTCAAAATTGAAAGCATAACCGTGGAGGACGTTCCCTACGGTCGAGTTTAATATTCTTCCACCTCTTATTTATGGATGCATTTTCACGTGGAGGATGCCGGGTATATGCGTTAAGTTTGGGTAACGACTTTATGTGGATATGAGATCGGCTCCGTAATTAAACAGCAGTAGGTACGAGGTGGGTCCATTAAACGCCAAGGGAGTGTATTGTGTGAAGTCCTGGCCCTTCATTAATCTTTTATCTCCCTTGGCCTTTACAACAGGAGACCGAAATGCCATTCATTGCTCTATTTATCGTTATACTCTACACCTATTTGCTTGTTAACCGAAATACTAAAAATTAAATTTTTATTTCGCATCTGCCATTTTGACAGGCCACGATATCGAATTTTCACACGCAAATTTGTAGGATTTTAGTTTCTAAACACTATTACATTTCACAAATGTAATTATAAATAAATAATACGAGTATTCGGTGTGGTCTCGCCAAATATAGAAAGACACTGAAAATAAATGTGGAAATTATTTAAATGAATTAAAATCGATTGAAATTAGAAAACATAAATCTTTACTAAACAGCCAGATAGTTTGAAAACCGAGAAGCTGTTTAATATTTTGCATTAATTTAGATTTATTCTTAAAATTTCCAAATTTCTTCCTAAAAAGTATTGAAACTCTTTTAACACAGAATTTGAAAATTAAACAAATTAAATAATACATTACTGCCAAAATTAAGTTTAATATTCCACATTTGGTTGCCGAAGAACAAATTAAAATTTGCACTTTTTTAACGTTTAACTCGTTGAAGTCAGAGTTTATCCTCTAAACTGGGAAGAATCTACCTCGAAAAATTAATACCTACTGAAAGTTATTGATTGATAAACCAAAAATCCGAAATTACAAAAAAATCCAAATTTTACTTCTTTATGTAAAACCTTAAAACAATCAGATTAAGTTCTAAATTTGATATTTTGACTTTTGATATTAAAATTTGGATCTAATATTCAAAAATTAATCTTTGCATTTGAGCAAAAAATTATATTCGGAAATGCAAAAGCCTAAATTTCCGCTGCAATTTCTACAATGAAATCGTTGTTAAGTAACAACCAAATATTCCAGGATTCGGAAAATTATAGAGCTACAAGAAAAATAATTTCTTTCAATAACCAAGATTTCTTTTAAAAAATAATACAAACTCGAAAATCAAACCATCAAAAATTGGAAGTTCATAATTTTCTAATTTAAAATTTTAAGTTAAAATCACTCTGAAAAACAATTTAAATTCCAGTTCAGGTTCTGTTTAAATTTAATACCTGGGAGGCAGGTGCAGGTGAAACTGATCAGAAGCGACTGTGTTCTCGTAACAAATTTAGAACCCTCCCAACTAAATATTTTATTAAAAATCGACCTCACTTTGTGCAATCGAAGTTGTCACTCATTTCTAATACACCACTTCCGATTCGGTTTTAAACAATTCATTACCAAGGCCATGATCAATTTTCCAATTGCAAAGGCATAACAAGACTTATTCGTACTGAAATTTATTTTAACGAATTATGAAATACAGAAAAACGTATGTGATGATGATGACCATGACCTCCACATGAATTTTCGTTAATAACACAACTTATGCCCTTAGAAATGCTTTCAGTATATGTTTACACATTTTTGTAATTTGATAACGTATTCTTTGGTTTCAGTTGCAGATATGTAGATACAACGTGATAAAAGTAATCGAATTAATGATTAAATTTGCAGGATCATTTATGTGGTTGCTGTACTCGATAAGCTTACGAATTGTTGAAATTTCAATAACAAATCTCACCCTTTCAAAAAGTATAAAATCAAAGAAGCGTTTCGTTATTTATTCTATTACGTATTAATACATTTAAAAGGTTTATGTAAGGTTGTAAGGCAAACTATTTATTAAGAGAGAAACATTCTAAAAGTAATGCCCAAAGAACTGGTTTTCGATTTGGAAATTTAAATTGCAATTTTAAACTGTTCTCCCGCACTTTTCGTATGTTTGCATTAGCTTCAAAGCTTTTTTAAAGGATAAACCATAGAGTAATTTGTACTTAAATAAAAACGAGAAAAACGTTTTGATCAAATAACTAAATATAACTACATACATTCGCTTTGGTATCTTGACGAAAAAAAGTTAAAAAATCCACCAAATCTTTACCTGTAAAATATTAATAAGGACGATGCCCGTTAAATAAATAATTAGGTACAAAATGCCCAACAAAAACTGTTGTTCAAACTGTCAGGTATTAATTAAACAGGGACGACAAAAACACTAAATTTTTTGTACACAGCAAGTGATTACCCTATCATTTACAGATTATTACCTACTCTTTTAAGTAGGAAGGTCAATTAAATACCTACAGAATTATTAAACTCGAGACTGTTTGACTGTTTTCTCCTTAGTTTGATATTGACAGGAGAATTACTATTTGCTGACAGCACAATGAAATACAAGGTACTTATTTAAAAATGGCAGACAATTATTTATATTTCAACAAGTATCAATAAATAATTACAAGTTAATGTCTACCAATGTGAATTTTCTCACAATAAATTTTCAATTCTTCCAATAAAACAGAAGATAGATTAAGAATCATGCAACTTACAACGAAAAGCAATTCTGTTTAAAAATCTTTAGTGTATCTAATTAACGAAATAAAAAAGCTAACATCAAGGATACTTGGAATCTTTTGTTATGGACACGCTAACGCTACATTATCATTCTATTAAGTTGCGAAACCTACATTAAATCTCGCATAAAAATCATTAATTCGATTTTTAATCCCGGCGAGCAATTTCGTAAATGATCCCTATAGAATCACAACAAGGCGTAAAAGTAAGAAATTCTTTCCGAGATTAAAATTTAATCTTATCAACAGAACTGCAATAACGACGGAATGCATTCCATGCAAGAAGAGAATGAATTTTTCATTAAACAAAACAAAAAGAATTAACGTTGTCGGAAGGTACAGATGTTCAAAAGACACATCAAAAGTGTCCCCAGAGAATGCAGCTATACAAGATATTAAATTCTTTTATTCTCCCTCGTAATTGAAAAACAGAATCTAACTCTCCTACACAATTATGAACACGGTAAAGAACACCGTTTATTACTAGCCTGATTGCGTAAAAACGAATAAGCACGGGTGAGTTCCTTATTTGCATTTAGTAGGCGGAGGTGTCTGCCTACATCAAAATAAATAACTAGTCCTCTGGCACTTTCTAAAATCACACGTGAGATAATTTTTTTTTAAAGGAAGGTTTAAGGTCAACCTTTGAATTAATTTTCAAATTTTTAAATTGCAGAAAACTTCTAAAATAATGGCCTTAAGATGGAATAAATTCTGGAAGTATATTTATAAAACTTTTATATTTGAAAACAGGGGTGGAGTGAACTCAGAAATCATTAACACCGACCCAAAAAGGCAGCAAAACTATTACGTTTTGGAAATTTTCCAAAATTTATGCAAAGCCCTTTTTAAACACAAAAACTAAATCCACCTAAATTCGTTATATTAAATTATTCAAAATTGGAATTCCCAGAAAGACTAAAACAAATCGCAAAATGATTTCAAACATCCTTGAAGCATACGTTTGTAATATTCTCAGTCCATTTTGTAGCTTGGCACTTTTAACTGTGCATTTAGTATTAATCTTGAAAATGTTAGTACTTGCATGAGTGTCCTCTTACTGTGCTTCAGTTAATTACTTTCTAATAAATTCTTTATATTAATATAATATTAAGGACTGCAAATTCTTTTTGCTTATTCCAATTTTCCTAATTTCTTATTAATTAATGTTAATTTGATTTAGTTCAGGACTAATAAAGCGTAATTACTACAAAAATCTGAGTTTCAAACGTCTCTAAGAAACCAAGCTACTGGAATATTAAAACGTCAAAATTATACGAAAAATGTTTCAGACATGCAATAAACTTTGATTAACTTTTCTAGGACAAGCTTAATAATACACAATTAATTAACAGTTACGCCCCAACTTAAGGCTTTATAGAAAATTAAAGAATAGCTTTCAGGAATTTTAGTAAAATCGCTGTTATTACTAAATTCCAAAGTAATTGAGTTACCGTTTCAAATTCTTAAAAAATCGCACCAGCAAACAGAGCAAATACACCCCTGTAGAAAATTAAAATTAATCCCATTCTGTAAATCATTTATGTAATAAACCTCCAACATAAATCAGTTTCCCTAACAATAGCAAGGTTCTTAATAAATTCTCGAATCTTTGTCGTTTATTTTACGTATGCCAACAAATACTTAACAAAATCTTTCATGGTGTTTGAATAAATATAATGAGTTGATACATAATTAATCATTGTGAAAGTAAATTTAACAGAGTTAATCTTTTGCTTTGTAATTAGAAACGCACGGATGATTTCGGAATAATTTTAACTTTAATTTGGCTGTTTTGCTTTATTATATTTTATTATTTGATTTTTGTTGGTTTTATTTATTTATCTTATCTAATTTGTGTATGTTCTGTAAATGTTGTTTGAGGCGATTGCCTTTGCATTTTTTTATGTGCATTTCGCTACTGGTTGCAGAAAATTAAAACCATAAAACAGCAAACATTTCCAAGCAGTATCTTCATACAAAACTAGCTTTTTATTTATTTTATTTCTTAAAAGTATATGAAATCGTAAAATAACAAGCAAAATAAAAATAAATAAAACTCGACCAAAGCAAAAAAGACCAAAAGTATGCGAATCTTTTGCCACAAAGTGGCCATTTAAGCAGAAAAACCACTTGATTTAAAAATAATAACTCTGTCATGGCACTTAAAAGGAAATGACTAATTCATGTAAGTCTTGTAAAAAATAAAAAACCAAGTAATAAACTCTTTGCAAATTCAGTTTTCATTTTAATTCAAGAATGTAGCTGGTGTTAATACGAAAAGTAGAATATCAAGATCTTGTTTGAAAACTTTCTCCGCAAAAATTATGCATATTGCCCTTTTGTTATTTTTTTAATGCTCTTATAAACACAAAAGTTTGTGTTGTGTTAATCGTGATAAAGATAAATGACAGTTTAATGTGCATACGCGACTTTGAAAGTTTTTATTCTTTTATCAAACAGGGACTTGTTAAATATAAATAAGTCAGTAATTTCGATTTGAAGACTATAAATTTATTTTCGATGGCAATTTTCGCAGTTATTTTAGCATCATCTCGTTTTTCATAAAAGACGTATTTGATTCGGGTTATTTTTTCTAAAAGTTTCTTCCTGAAATTTCCATATCCACTTTGCGCACCCGTAATTTGATCAGTGTCAAAAGTAGATGTTTGAATAAATTTTCTAGATTTTCTTTGAGGATTTTTTTATCTTTTTATTGGCGAAGTTTAAACATTTGCGTTTTATCCATATCAATAATGCCACGCTTTAATTCGGTATTAACTTTTCGCTCTTTTTACCGATGACAAACGTGTAAAATACAAAAGAATAACGTTATTGTTTTCGGTGTAATCCTCTTATAGTCGATTTGAATTTTTATGCGGACAAACAAGTCGTTCAGCGTAATAATTCTTCGGCGATTAGCTTAATTTGACTTGAATAGGTGTTAACAGTATTTTAAAAGGTTATTATCGTTTTCGATAGTTGTCGGTTACTTAAGAAGTGCGTATAAAATAATAAAAGAGGAAGTAGGAATAAGAAACCTTCTAATTCGACGACTTTGCCGGCTCTCTTAAGGGCCTTGACGGCTTCGTCGTGGGTCGCTTCCCTCAGGTCTTCGCCGTTAACCGAGAGGATGGCATCGCCTACGTATAACTGCTCGGTTTGATCGGCGGCCATCCCTTTGAATATTTTACTGATGAGGATGGGCATTTTGTTCTCTTTGCCCCCTTTGATGGAGATTCCGAGTCCATTATTGTCCGATTTAATAACACGCACTAATCGTTTCTGGTTCGCGACAGAATCAGGAACGTCCGGTGTATCACTAAGTCCGCTGGGGGTTTCGATGTTGTTATTAAGTGAACCGTTCAAGGTGGTCGAATTCTCGCAGGATTCGTCTAGGGTGATGCTGAGGTAGTCGTCCTCGAGGGATACGAAAACGCGGTACCACTGGCCGCGAACGTGGGTCTCGAGGATCCCAGAGCGGC
Source organism: Melanotus villosus (assembly GCA_963082815.1). NCBI lineage: Eukaryota > Metazoa > Arthropoda > Insecta > Coleoptera > Elateridae > Melanotus > Melanotus villosus. Next base: position 21,832,210 of record OY720423.1, read on the forward strand.
CGTAGTAGCCGGGGGAGCCAACACCGTCGCATCCGCTTGACATTTTCACATTATTCTGGATGGCGGAATTTTAGGCGACCGATAAATACGTTCGAACACGCGACACCTGCACACTCTCTCACGTTTCATGCGTTACTGTGATGTATCGTATAGCAAAGAAGGCTCTCCTCGTGATGGAACAAGCAGGGCGGCCTCCTCGGGGCCCCCACGCTACACGGTTTTCTTGCTGCACTTGTTCCACTGTTGACAAACAACACGCCAGACCGGCCGACGTCGTCCTGTCTGATTTCTCGTTAAAAGCGGCTTTCGCCCGGCACCCCAAGCCAATGATTCGGCGCAAGGAAAACCCCCAGGTTACCATGGTTACAGCTGTCCCTTGAGGCCCCTTCCGAAGCCCTTTCATTCTGATTCATAAAGTTCAAGGTCATCTAGTTGTACGTCGAACAGTCAACGGAACCGTTACAACAGGAACGTTCAGATTCGGTTCTTATCGAGGATGATGTTAGGTTCGTCACTCTAATATTTTTAGCGCTTACCCTAAACCCTTTAGAAAATTTTTCAAAATCCTTCACTTCATTAACGACTATTAGAACTCCTAACTCACATTTAAAAAAAAACATGATTACAATCACCACCCATTAACAATATTAGTCCAACTAAAACAACAATTTGCAAAACCTACAACACAGTCTAATATATGTCCATTTTTATTTGTTTATTTCTAATCAGCATTATTATATTCCATTTGTTTACCGATCAAAGTCAAAGGAATATTTTATAAATGGCTGTTTACAAACAAGAGATTATCTCTGAGGTTCACTTCGGCAACAATGGTTGAACCAAGAACTCAAACATCAACTTTGCAAATTTTAGTAAAACTTTTAATTGTTAATATTTGCTACTTTGTATTCTATTTCGCAAATCAATTTTGTTATCTAGGTCAGTTTCAAATTCTAATCACAGCAAACTTATTTCTTATGTAAATTTCGATTGCGATAAGCAGTACCGGATTAAAGGAAGTTGACGGTAGAAGTAGCCAACTTTTTTGTCGCCTCATTTTTTTTATCTCGGAATCAAACGAATAAAATTTTGTACCCAGAATTAAAACCCCCCCTAAAAGTTTGGGCTAGAAGCGATCGCTTCTTCTGTTTTATAATTAATACAGCTCTGGTGGGAAGTAACGAATGATAATTAAAGACCTACCTGTATGAAGTCAAAACAAAAACTGCTCTCCTCTGCTGAAAATTCATAACCTGTAACAATCATCTTAATTCTAGATACTTTCTTCTCTCCCACGAGGACCGGCCACTATGGGAGAGTAGACCAAAAACACCCCACGAAAAAAGTGTGGAGATTTGGAAGAGAGAGAAGCCTTTGATGCACAGGCTAATAATAACAATAATAATAATCATTTCTTAAAAACGCACATGAAAATTTAAGGAGATTATGAATCCCAAAGCTAAATTCTATTTTGCACTGGCGCTAAAAAATAGCAACACTGATATTGAAAATTAAAATAAAATATAGATTATTTAGAGATTACCCTTTAAGATCTTCTGATTTACAAGAAGAAGCTGCCAAGGAGGCCTTATTTTCTTATAGAGGTCATACACCGCTATTTGATGCGATAAATCTGGGTCTGAAGTTAGAATAAACTCTGCATGTATATATGTATTTGAAAATGATAATTGTTATTAATTTTGAGCCAAAAAATGACAGTAAAATCATTTTCCGTTTTGTTTTTTTCTAAAATTTATCCAAAGCAGTTTATTTAAACACAACATAAAAACTTAATCCACCTCAATTTGGTTATAAATTAATCAAACTGATTTTTCAAAAAAAAAAAAAAAAAAAAAAAAAAAAAAAAAAAAAAAAAAAAAAAAAAAAAAAAAACTGTAAATCCTACCGAATAACACTAATCTTGAAAATGAAAAGAAAATAGAGAGATGAGCCTTCAATATTTTCTGGGTTACAAGAAGTTATAGAGGTCATACACTACCACTTGGCAAGGTACCCAGCCGAGTTGCTAGATTAAAGCTCTAAAATACTGTTTAGAGAATTCAAAACTTTAGTGTATTTACGGTGAGATGGCCATTTAGACCTAGAACTTCAAAGCATTTTAGTGTACAGGATTATTTAATAATTTTTTGGTTACGCCAACTAATCCTTACATACTTGAAATACCTCGTTATGTTAAGCTCTTAATGGCTTAATATTTTTCTCAGATAACACCTTAGAAAACTCTGAAAATTTTATTGTCAGGAAAATACTTATTAAATTTCGTACTTACAAAGCCAAATTTATAAAGCAAAAAAGCTATTTCAAAACAAAGTGTTTTAAACTAGGAACGGAATTGGACATAATTTTGTATCCAGTATTTTTCCAAACAATTTCTAATTTGCAAATCAATAAAGGGGTCTAAAACAAATCATACGTTCGTTTCTTAAATTTCTAGTTTCAAAATCCGGTCTCATTCGATTTTTTCAAAATTGCATTGACTTATTGATATAGAGTTTACGATGTATTTTAGCCTTGGCTTTTATTTCCATCAATAAAACCGTTCTTTTACTTACCTGAGTCCTCGTAATTCGCCCCCACATTACCTTATTGTCAACTGAAGCAATATTTGTTGATAATACTGTAAAGTAAATAACTTTTGAAGTTTTTTCAATAACAGTTTCAATTAGTTTTAAATGTAAAATGGTATATCAACATTTCATAAAACATAAAACCAAAGAAGACTTGTTTTTGCAAGCAAAGATAGAACGTTTATGCAGGAATGGTAGGGTAGGTTTTACACCTACAAAAGAAATGTTTATGCTGGCATTATGAATTATCTAAATCTAAAATTGTAAAATATATAGAAATTACCAAACATTCCCTTTATTTTCTGCATATTGTATGCACTGAAGATTCTTAACTCTAATATCTCTCTCTTTCCAATTTATTAATGCATCAAAGATCAAACAAGTTTATTTATGTTTAAGGGTATTTTACCCTTTTAAAAAGGCAGATGATTTAGAGGTTTGAAGTGTATTTTCTAAGAAAATTCGGCCGCCTCTAAACATTTGAAAATGTAAAATCTCTACCTTTTCTTCGTAGGCGTTTTGTAAAATATTTAAGAATCGAATTTTAGCTTTATTATTTAAATATTGTCTGAATAAGAACAAAACTTCAATGGATCATTACTTTTGCTACTTGTATAGGGTGATCCACAAAATTTGTCTTCAGAGTGTGCCATGGAAGAAAGAGATAGGTATACAAGTCATGTCGCATATTGCTTCAGTAAATAAGCGTCATTTTAAGTGACTTTAGTCAGAAAATTAGTTCATACCTCATACCTCTCAAACTATACTTGACAATTCCACCTGTCAAATATAAATATATTTTAAAGCTTTTAATTTTACGATTTAATTATGCAAAGACTAACCAACAAATTCGAGGAAATAAATAATTCGCTAAATGAAAATGGCGGCCCTATATCGTATCTTCTTTAATAATAAAAACAGATTTAGGATTTAGGTAAAGGGTATCCAGTGAAACTTTGGGTATACGTCATCCATGAATTATGACATCATATTAAGCAGTGTTGTCACATGTAACTGAACAATCACCATTTACAGGTTTTTCCCAAACAGTTTCATTGAATTTATTTTTTAGTAAGAAATGTCTTTAGACGACTTTTGTATTGTTTTAAAACAGTATATTCTTTAATTGTAGCAAGCAAAGTATTAAACAAAAAGTGACACTTTAAAGAACTAGGACTTTAAAATGACACTTTAAAGTCCTAGCACTTTAAAGTGTCACTTTTCGTCCTATAAATCGTTCGAAAAATGTTGCTTTAGAAACGAGTATGACATAAAAATAATAAATGTATATAATTTCAGAGATGACTTAAATTCCACAGCAACCGCGAACCAATGACTTTTTGATCATTCGATAAATCCCAAAAAGAAAAATCACTTTCGATATCTAAAAAATATAAAAACATTATACAGTTTTAGTATTAAAATTGCAAGTTTTAGTTTTAAATTATAAAGTATGTACATAGTATTTTTCTTGGAGTAGTCACCGGAAATTGTGATGAGCATATTGAACATTACTTTCTGTTTCCAGAAGCTTCTGATTTCTTTAAAAATATTTTCATTTTTAATAGTCAAAATTAACAGTTCATTAATTTTCTCAAGTTCTATATCCTTAACTTTGTAATTGCTAACAGGCAAACTTATATCAAACCAGGTAGAATTGTTAGCTCCAGGGTGTGAAAGATTTTAATCATTCAGTGAGTTCCTTGTCTGTACCACTGCTATTTTATCATAATTTTACATTTAAAAATGATTTTTTTGGCGATAATTAATATAAAGTTATCATATTATGTGATACCCTGAATATTATCATATTATTATTATTATTACTTCTAAAGAAAAGGTCGATAAAAAATCCCACCAGCGCAGCGATAGGTTGCTACTCGAAATTTCAAACACAGCCTCGAAACCTCGGAAGGATCTACTGATGACGAGAAACTCAAGAAAAAGGACAAACGATTAAGAAGATTGGATGTGCTTAACATAGCTACATGGAATGTTAGAGGATTAAATACAAAAGAGACGGAATTAGAAAAACAACTAGAATCTAGAAACATCAACGTTGCCATAATAACTGAAATGAAAAAGAAGTTAAGAGGATCTAAAACTTTAGATAAATATGTCTTAATATACAGTGATGTAGATCAAGAAATAAAAACACAAGCAAGAATATGCATTATGATCAATCAGAAATGGAGAAGCAAATTAAGAAGTTACATCCATATTAACGAGATGGTAATTATATCTAGATTTATAATCGAACCAGAAGCAGGAAAGATAGAGGATTCAGAAAAATTCTACGACGCACTACACTCCTACACCAAATGTATGTAGTTGGAACAGAGGGAGAACACCGCATAAATGAAAATGAACGTCGGTTAAGAAAATTCTGTACCATAAATAAGTTCAAAGTAAGAAATACTTTCTTCAGGAAGAAATATAGTAACAAGTTTACGTGGGAAACTCGTGGTCATCGATCAGCGATCACTAATAGACTACATCACAGCAAACAATAAAATAGCACCTATGGTTACAGATACACACGTTTTTAGAGGTAGTGAAATAGGTTGTGATCAAAATACTGATCCTGAATAAATGGAAAACACATAAAATCCCGACAAACACGTGGAAAGTTATCTCTTGCAGATGAAGCTATGCGAATGTTATTCCAGGACAGAATGAGTGCTGCATTATTAGAAACGCCAACGGCTAATCATGTACAAAAAGAATAAGAGTCAAGGGAATAATTAAAAGAATAGCTTATAAAACCTTAGGAGATTCAAGACCATTCACAAGAAAAAGAGGACCTCGAATATCGAACACGGAAATAGAAGCGGTGGTTAAAGAAAAACGTATACCCTATTTATAGTATCTACAAAACAGAACAAAAGAGTCAGAAACAAATTACAAAATCAAAAGAAACGCTAATAAGGAACTAATACCTAGAGCACAAAGAGATAGTTGGGGCCGTTTTATAAGCAGTGTCGAAAGAGATGTATGGGGTAAACAGGATTTTGCTTACAAGTTCCTGAGTACAAACATTTATAGACAAAGAACTAATCACAAAACAGAAATTACATAAGGAAGAATTACCTTATATGGATGACCTAATAAGCTTGAAGAATTGGAAGAAGCTTTAAAGAAAACCAAAAACAAGAAATCTCCAAGAACGGAAAGAATCAACGCTGAGCTAATGCTGGGTACAACGAACGATCCCCAAAGACTGGCTTACGGCAAAGGTTACACCGATATTCAAAAAACAAGATTGAAGTCAAACAAAAAACTACAGAGGTATCAGCATATTAAATTCTGGTTACAATATACAAAAATCTTGAATGCACGTTTAAAAACAATGAACGGAGCTTTATTATCCGAAGAGCAACATGGATTCCGTAAACGCCGCTCTTGTGTTAGTTATACATATATTTACGGTACAACAAATCATGGAAAAACGACGAGAATTTAATCAGGAAACTCATATAGCCTTTATTGACTTCACCACCGCTTTTGATAATGTAATGCACGAAAAGTTATGGGAAATCATAGAAAAACGCATGTTACTGAAAGTTTAAAATATATAGGTACCCAAGTTGTAATTGATTTACCAAATCGCTGCAGCAAGTCATTTATTACCAACAAAGGTGTAAGACAAGGGTGCAGTGTTTCACCCACATTATTTAATGTACCTATATATCAACGATGTCTTACAGCAATGGAAATCTACCAGCCCCGAAGGAATTTATATAAGCCGGGGTCATTATATTTGTTGTTTACTATTTGCGGACAAAATAACGAAGATGACTTGCAACGGGCTTGTCGCCAACTAAACTTAGTAGGTAAATAATGCAATTTGGTCATATCACAATAAAAAATGAAAATTATGGTCATTATGGATTTTCATGGAAAAGAGCCTGTTAGATCCAAAATTGTTATAGACGGTCAAACCCATCGAACCACTTTAAATACTTTGGATGCGACTTGGATATAACACCAACCTTGATATAGGTATTAAGATTCACAGATTCCAGTACATCTGCGGAACTATTAGGAGAACTTTGCGAAGTAAGATTAGGAAAGAAACCCAATTAAAATTGTATAAGACGATGTCAATACCTGTGCTGCTATATGGCAGCGAAACTTGGGGTTTTACAAAAAAAAATATTATTTACGCATCCAATCAAATTATATGAAATTCTTAAGGGCAGTTAAAGGATGTAGGTACGAGAGCAGATAGGATGAGGAATTACATTAGATAGAATCTCGAAGTAACCTCGGTACTAACAGTGATCGAGAACAACAGAGATAAATGGGAAACCATGTACGGAGAATGGAAAACCATAGGTACCCAAAGATGGCATTGATGGAAAACGAAACCTACGAAACCCTGGCAAACCCCAGAAAAGATGCCAGTGAATGAGTCGGAACAGGTCAATAGGCCTAATCCGTGTTAAGAAGAAAAGGAAGATTACTACTTATATTTGGAAAGTCATAAAAAATCTGTCTTTTAAACCAAAGGTTCTTCTGAAATTGTATAAAATTAAGTCAAATCGCAAAACAAAAATTTTGAAGCTTAGAATAGAGCCGAATTAGAGTTAATTTTTTATATGCACTTCGTTTTAACTGCTGCTCTGCCCTTAATGTGTCTTACAAATCAGCCAGGTATCTCGCCAAGTGGTAGTGTACGACCTATATATTATTAACAAAACAAAAACCCCCACACTATTACCGCATTTGAAAATTTTTATTAAGTTAAGTTTGTGAAATACTTGTAAACTTGTGAAAGTCTAGACTCAGCTACAAATATAAGGTATTATACACTTCATTATTACAAAGTTGAATGTACTTTATGAAACACAGTTTTATTATTTTCTTTTTGCCAACGGAGGTATTATTAATTTTTTATTATAAAATGTAATATTAAGAATGGTAAAAGGCAAAAGAAATTGCTACCGTTCCGGACCACTAATTCTATTCATGTTCGTGACTAAAACACGTTGAATATTACACCACAATCACGTCATAGTTATTTAATATAAAAATTGCTATGTTCAAATTTACAAACTCTGCCAATTTAAAATCAGAATTTTTCGATTGTTCGTGACATAAAACCGAAACACGTTTGGGTTTAAATTTGACCACGGGGAAAAATCCATGGTTTTTAGCTTCATACCCAACAAGTTCAAATTGATAAATTTATTTAAAAACTAATAAATAAAAGTTTAGAACTCACGTCTTAGTCTTACAATCCTCAATAATTAGGAAACTTCTGCTTAAAAACACGTAATCCGTAACCATACCGAACAAGTGTTTTTTGTTACATTAAAACACACAAAATTTAAACGCAACATAGTTTAAAAGAATGAATTTAATAAAAATAATACCAAATAACGCAGCTCCGCCCTTGATTTCTCAAATAAAACTAATAAGCAACACCGTCTGGTCGAATTACTACCTGCTTATATGTTTTCTGGTCTGGTTTATAACATAATCAGCGGACACACAGATGCTTTCATTTATAAATTTGTATTTTATTTCGTTACGTGTGGATTTTGTGAAGTATATTACACAGTCCACTGAAAATTTAAGTTTCCTACTGTGTAAAAATAAGCCATTTCAGTGGTTTTGGATGATTTATTATATTAGAGAAATACAACCGTTTCTCAAATGGTGCAGGTTTTAACTAACCAACTTAAGTATAGGCAAGTTACTTCTCACCCTTGTCTCAAGGTAGGGGGTTCCGCAGTTTGCCTAATTTCTACACCTATATACTTAACTTAAATGCCTGTCTTAGGGTAACATACCTACCCCATGCGAGGAAGTAGGTGAATACCATTTTAATACACAAGAAGAGAGACAAATGCAATCTTATAAACTACCGCCCCATTACTCTGCTATCAGAATTTTACAAACTGTTAAGTAGAATGGTCACTAACAGAATTAACAACTACCAACCGATTGAACAAGCTGGTTTTCGTAAAAGTTTCGGTACATGCGATCATCTACTTACCCTTAAAAATACCTCCACGGAATACCATCTACCGTTATACCTAGCTCTTTCATTGACTATGAGAAAGCTTTTGACTTCATAGAAATATGGGCAGTAGGCAGTAGAACAAGCATTATGAAATTGTAGAGTCAACCGACGGTATGCTATATTAATACAAAATGCAATGCAAAAAAATTACACTTAGAATTACTAAAGAGACAAATGCCATACCAGCCAATAGAGGTGTGAGCCAAGGAGACCATATATCTCCGAGGCTCTTCATCACGGCTCTCGAAGATATTTCCAGGAAAATTAACTGGGGAGGAAAATGTATCAATACCAATGGCAGCTCAGGTACGCCGATGACGTCCCACTAATAACCGAAAACAAAGAAGGCCTTCAAACTATGGTAGAGGAACATCAACTCATCAGAAGCCGGACTGCACATAAACAAAACTAAAAACCAGGTTATGACTCATGATAAATAGAGAAGACATTCTACAAATCAGTATAGACAACGAAATATTAATAGAACAAGTTTCAGAATATACAGGGTGTATGATGGGAGAGTCTCAGCATTGGGATCTCGAAAACTAGTAGAGCTACAGATTCGCTTAAATGGGGAAAGAATTTGCTCATGACGAGTATAGTTTAATACAGCTTTTGTTTTCGGAATATAACTTACAGCGTGGTAGATATTGGCTGAAAACTGAAATATGCCAATTTCTAAAAACCCGAATAACATTTTTATTAGTAAACATACAAAAATAATTTAAAGGCAAAATTTATGTAACTTTTTACGTATAATACGCCTGTATTACTAAATTTTTCCTTACATTCATTGTTTCGACGGAACAACATCAACTTTATTTTTTTTCAACGGGACGAAGAGCTGTGACATTTTCGAGATGTCTACTTTTTCCTCTTTCTAACGATATATGATGAACCATATTTATTTTCGAAAGTACCTGTTATATTAGAGATTTTACTTTTATAAAGCAGTTGGCCATGGAACAGGTACGAAAACAAGTGAAATCGGCTGTATACCGATCGCCAATTATTTAAACCGTTGGTTATTTTGAACAAAATCGCATCGCAGTTTGTTTAAAAACACATTAAGTGCAATAATTGCGTTTGCGTTATGTTTGTTCAACTAATCAATAATTGAAAATAATATGCGGTTGCTACAATCGGCCGTTATTTTAACTCTCAAAGTGATACAAAAAAGAAAATTAATCTGTTTTCAGGTGTTTAATTAACAACGAAAATTATGTAATGCTGTTTCAAAAGATTAGATTTACAATTATGACTAACCAAACATCAGAACATTTAAAATTAATACTAATTATAATCTATACAAAACTTACTAAAGCTAATTGAATAAAAATATCACGTTACTACTAAAACAAATTATGAAAAAGTTTAAAGAAATTGCTCAATACACTGCTCTTCGGTAGGTATGCAGTTTATTATGCATTATGCATTAATCAAGAAATAGAAAAGTTTAGTGGGCGCTACCGTGATCGCATTAGTGGTCACCCTAATCCTCTAGTGGAGTGCTTATTAGAAAACGATGTAGAACAGCCACGATTAAAAAGATTCAAACCGTCGGACTTAATAAACAGATTTCCTTAACAATGTTGTGCCCAGTGGCGGTTGCTCCATAAGGCTGCGCGGCCGCGCGCCCCTCCTAAGAAATGCTAAGGAACACACAATTTTTTTCTAAATTATTAATATTTATTTTACATACATTCTATGGCTAAGTTCAAATTTCAACAAAAAATTCAACTCTATCCAAACATCCGCTCCCATCTCTAATTGTCCGTCCTCGTTGAGATCTCTAATTATCCGCGTCCTCAACCAACGGCCGCGGAAAATCTGCGGCCTTTAACAAACATTATACATTGCCGCCGAACGACTCCGGAGACTAGCCGATAATAGCCGATTGTATAAGTTACAAGAGGCCGCGATTTTAGCGCGGCCTGCTGTAACTTATTGTTGGAGCAATGAATCTTCTTTCATTTAATCGGAGCATCGCAAAGATTCGTACTCGTCTACTCGTAGCTATTCAAATCCTGTTATTTTATTAAGAAACGTTTTACAGAATTATTTCATAATAAATGCAATTAGTAGATATATTTTTTACTGCAAGAAATAAAAAATAACTAGTGAGCCTTTTAGAACTTTAAATTTGTAACAAAAAGATGGTTTTCTTTCAGTTACATGAAATTGTTTGTTTCAATTTGTATATCATTACAATATTCGGTGTTCAAGAACATTTAAAGAAAAATATCATATTATGAAAATATAGGTATTTAAAAAAAAACAAACTAAAATATGTACGATTGCTTAGATAACTAAAAATATTTACAATTTTATATACAGTCGATTTAAAATATCTAAAAAAGTGGGTAAAGAAGGATATATTCAAATCTAAATATTGTTTGGGTTTCAGCTTCGATAGCTTCAAATTACCATCAAATTTATTTACGCAGTTAGTAGGTGTATACTTCATAAATTACGCAATAACCGTCATGCAGTCTAATATTTGTTATGACTGAGAATGAAGTAATCGATACCTAATTATTTTGAAAGCAATTATTAGAACTCGTGAAAGGCCGAGTAAAACTACCTAGAATGATAATAGTAACTAATCACTAGAAGTACCGAATACATTTATTTGCGGTTATAATATTTACTTAAATGTGCCAATTTTCAGATTTGTATTTATGTAAATTGGTTCGGAAAATAAAGAGACAAATTTTCCCGTAACTTTTGGTAGGTTATTTGGTGTTTGACTTCTGGTGCGCCCCTCCAAACTCAAACCCCACGACACGCCACTGGTTGTGCCGTATAAATTATAGACCAATTAGTGTATGTTAAACTAGATTTAGATTAATATAGGTGAGACATCATTGGATGCTCTACCTTCATGCATTTCAGTTCTTAATTATTCATTATTTAATGTACGTTAAACCAACTGCTGAATGTCGCACTTAGACAGATTGTAGTGTAATAATATATAAAAAAAAAAAGAATCTCACTTATAAAACAACAAACAATTTACTATTGCATTTGACAAAATCGCATCAATCGTAACCTGTTTATCGTCGTTAATCATGATACAACATATAAGTTTGTTGTATCATGGTCGTTAATGTATTTTCAAACAAAATGCGATCCGATTTTGTTCAAAATAACCAGCGGTTGAAATAATCGGCGATCGGTGCACAGCCGACTTCATTTGTTTTCGTACCTGTTCCATGGCCAACTGCTTTATAAAAGTAAAATCTCTAATATAACAGGTACTTTCGAAAATAAATATGGTGTATCATATATCGTTAGAAAGAGAAAAAGGTAAACATCTGGAAAATGTCGTAGCAACCTATTCGTCCCATTAAAAAAAAATAAAGTTGATGTTGTTCCGCGGAAACAATGAATGTAAGGAAAACTTTAGTAACACAGGCGTATTCTACGTAAAAAGTTACATAAATTTTGCCTTTGAATTATTTTTGTATGTTTACTAATAAAAACGTTAATCGGGTTTTTAGAAATTGGCATATTTTAGTTTTTACCCAATATCTAGTAGACTATAAGTTACATTCCGAAAACAAAAGCTGTATTAAACTATACTCGTCATGAGCAAATTCTTTCCCCATTTAAGCGAATCTGTATCTCTACTAGTTTTCGAGATCCCTATGCTGAAACTCTCCCATCATACACCCTGTATGTATGTATATACTTAGGGCAAATTATAAAACGAACAGAGAGAACCAAACAGCGGATATAAATAGAAGGATGAAGCTGAACTGGGCCGCATTGCGAAACACAACATCTGAAAACCAAAGTCTTCAATGAATGCATCCTCCAATACTCACGTACGGATGTCAAACATGAACTCTCACTAACTAAGAGAAACATGGATAAAGCTACGAAAACTCAACGGGCGATCGAGAGGAATATGCTGAATATTTCGTCAAGGGAAGAAAACCAACACGTGGCTAAGATCGATAACAAAAGTAGCTGACATGAGAATATTTAACCACGATTAAATTGAGATTTGCAGGCCATAACGCCATTAACGCGGGGCAGGCAGTTAATAGATGGAATGCCACGATTGATCAATGGCGCCCTTGATTGGGGAAGAGAGCCAGAGGAAGACTACGGCAAAGATGGGTAAACGACATCTAACTCACAGCTGGACTAGCGTGGAAAAGAAGAGCCGTAGATTGTGAAGCTTGGAAAGGATTAGACGAGGCTTACACCTATGAATGGGTAAATAAACGCTGAGAAGAAGAGAAGAAGCTATGCTTAACAGTTATTGCCCAAGATGTAACACTTCTACTTCTACACTTTATTAAGAAGTTTTCCACTGGGGTGTCGAAATACGTATTAAGTTTTTTCAAATATTATTGTAATTTTTGGAAACCGTTATTTATTTTCAGGAGAATATATAAACAAGTTTTGAGAATATCAAAATCCTTAGACTGTGTTAACAAGTCAAAGTAAATTTAAGAATGTTTTTTTCGCAAATAAGCACTTGTTTACATTTAGATAATACGAGGGTAGCAGCCATTATATCTGCAAACTAATAGATCAAGTACACCAAGGAAATCGAGCGTGTTTGAAAATAAACGTACGGTTGCTGCAGAATGGTACACAATAGTAGTGAGATCGTTCTGCAACCACGACAATGCTTCAAGTCATACCGTACATCAAGCAAAAGAATTTTTAGAGGCTTCCAAGCTAAAATTGCTAAATCATCGGCCATACAGTCCTGACCTGACACCCTCCGATTACTTTTTATTTCATCGACTAAAGGATAAAATGTGTACTATGCGATTTGCAACTCCCGAAGATGCCAAGGAAAGCTTCAAAAACCTGGTTTCTCAAGTGACTCAAGAAGAGTGGAATTTATGTTTTGAAACTTGGTTTTATCGCATTCATAAATGTATTGAGTTTAAGGAGAATATTTTGAAAAGCAATAATAAAAGTTTTTGGTTACAAAACTTCGTTTTATTGTTTTGCAGAAATTTAGGGTACCACGCTCGTATAAGACAAATATTTTAATGCGAAATCAAAGGGCAAAAAGTAAAACAAAAACTGTTACAATCACAGAAATTCAATATTTATTAAATAAAACGGCATCATTCCACCAAATTACATCTACCAATTTTAATTTTCTGTCAGTTACTTAAAATAATACAAGTAAAGCACATCTTTTCTAAATTAACACATTAATATTTAAAATATCTATTCGAACTCTAACAGCTACAAAATAATCAAGTCGACTAAAACTAATTTATTGTTCTGTAAGCAAATTAAGTAACGCCAAAATTAAAATCTTCAGTAATAACTTAACGTTTCAAAAAAAAAATCCAGTTATTCGTTTAGAAATAATTACTTATCTAACATATTTTTAGCCATATAATCGACAATTTTAGCAATGTACCGTTTTAAAACATCTTCTCTCATTTTTCCAACATCCATAACCTCTTCATGGTTCGCTTCATCATAGCAATCGTAATCAGTAACACACATGTTAGTAATCAAACTAAAAGCAAAAACGTTCATATTGCAATGCCTCGCTAGTATAACCTCATGAACTGTCGACATTCCAACAGCATCGACTCCCAGCATGCTCAACATTTTCAGTTCGGCAACAGTTTCGAAATTTGGACCACCCAAACAAGTATAAACCCCTTCGTGTACGGCATCACCTAAACCTTCTTGGATTGCGATATCTTTAGCTTTCTTAATCATTTGCTTACTATAAGCACAATTCATGGGTGGAAATCTGGGTCCAAAACGTTCTTCGTTTGGCCCTTGTAATGGATTATTACCAGCAAACCCCATCATATTTATGTGATCCCTAACCAACATTATATCACCGACTTTGTAATTTTTATTAAGACCACCAGCTGCATTTGTGGCGATCATGTGGGTGACACCCACCAACTTCATAACACGAACTGGCATTGCACATTTCCATAAGGGATAACCTTCGTAATAATGGAAACGACCCTGCATGCATACCACGGGAACACCAGAAAGGTAACCAAACACAAGTTGACCTACGTGTCCTTCTACTGTACTCACTGGGAAGTTGGGGATTGTTTCGTATGGGAATACTAAAGGATCTGATAAAGCTTCAGCCAGAGATCCTGTACAATAAAATTTTGTTATAAATAAAAACCCCACTAAAAATTATTTGTTAAAATTGTATGATTGGGGAACATGCAAAAATGAAATTGCAGAATTTGCTTTATAAAAACTTTATGTCAGGATAAACCTTCTTAAAGCTTGACTTTTGGAAATTTTTGAAGTCAAAAACTAATAATAGAAATATGTTTGGATTTGAAGCAAAGCTTTCGCTTTAATGAAATTTTGTAAATTTTAAGCTAGAAAACTTCTGTACTAAGAATTAGGGAAAAATATTTTCGTTTGTGTAATTTGGAAAAATTTGAATAACAAATAAGTCAATGATATAAAAGTACGCTTTCATTTTTTTTATAAAATCTTGAACTTTAGCAAAACAGTAGTTACCTAATTGCTTAAACTTAAAACACGATTTTTGGAAACTTTTGGAATAATTCAAATCATTCAAGGGCTAAAAAAATTCGCCTGTACTTGAAAAAACCCTGCACCTTAAGGAACTTTTTTGCAAATATTTAAAAACTTTAATCCAACAAATAAACCAACAATACAAAATTTAGAATTTTAAAACATAAAGCCAACTTTAAACTCATTAAAAACAAATAAAGTTCGTTTTATGCTTAAAAGAAAGCCTTCATTTCAACAATATTTCTAAGGCTGAATTGTTAAAATCATAGGAAGGACTGAATATTTTGGTTTGTATGATTTGTAAAAGTTCGAATATAACAAATAAATAACCAGTACAAACATCATTTTTTCATTATTTTTTATAAAACCAAGTTTTACTAATTTAGAATTAAAAAACTTTAACCATAAAAGCTGTTTTTTGGAAACATTTAGAATGATTCAAACCCACTAAAAAACAAATAAAATTCATTGGTGCTTTAAAGTAAGTCGGTCATTCAGTGAGCTTTTTTATAATTTTGTTCGAACTGGAAAGATTGTACAGTTCAAATTAGGAGAGAATAATGTTGGTTAAACAATTTGGAAAGTTTCAAATCAATAAATAAATCAACAATACAAAATTAGTTATCATTTTTCTTCATAAAACCCTAAGCTTTAGTAATTCAGATATTTTTTTAAATTTAAATCTGAATTTTGGGAGCTTTTCGAATAATTTAAACTTATTAAAAACAAACAAAATTTATTACTGTTTTAAAAACCATCTGTACTTCAATGAACTTTTTTTGTAAATTCGTAAACCATTCTGCAGTTTAAGTTAGAAAAGAATATATTTATTTGTACGATTTACAAAATTTTGAATATGACAAGTCAACAATACAAAAATTGGCGTTCAAAATTTTATTTATAAAAGCGCAACTTTTAGTAAAACATTACAGTAAAGCATTCTTTTATTTGACTTTTTTACTCGGGAATTTAAAGGTCGAGATACCGAGTTTAAAAGTCAGCTCCCGAGATTAACAGTTGGAATCCCGAGTTTAAATAGAAGAATGCGTTGCGGCCCTTCCATGATTTCATAAAAACACGATAAAATCTTTTAAACTTTAAACCTAATTTTTCAATACTTTTGAAATAATTTAAACTAATTTATAATAACAATGAAAGTTCGTCTGCGCTTAAAACTTTAAAATCATGTATTTTAATATTTATATAATAACCTTTTCTTGTAATTTTTAGCCTAGAAAAATTCTGCAATTCAAAATTTAATAAAACATTTACTTTTGCCTGCTTGGTTTGGAAAATTATGATTATAATAAACAAGTCAACAACGCAGAAACAAGCTTGCAACATTTTTGTAAAAGATTTGATAATTCGGAATAAAAAAAGAGTAAATTTTTGAAAACCTTTGGAATAATTCAAACTGTATGTGCTTGAAAGAAAACTTTTTTGAAAATTGTTAAATTGAAAAACTAAGACATGATTTAGGAAATTTTGAATACAACATGTTAAGTCAACAATTTGCGTACAAAGTTTTATTTAAGATAACACTTCTGGTAATTTAATATGCATTTTTTAAACTGAAAACAAGAATTTTTGAAACCAAACCCATTAAAAACAAATAATGCCAAAAAAGCCTGCATTTCAACTTTCAACAGACCTTTTAAATAAACTTGTAAGATTGAAAACTGCTGCAGTTCAAATTAGGAAATAATATTCTTCTTTCTGTGATTTTGAAAATGTTTGATACACCAAATAAGTCACAAATGCAAAAATTTGCCTCCCAAATTTATTTATAATATTTCGGAATACAAATTTTGACGAAGTTTTTTAGGCCTGTAAATACGTGCAGTTCAAATTTGAAAAATCTTCAATTTAATAAACATCTTGAAGATAAAAATTAGCTTCCTAAATTTTATTGAAAAAAGTTTAAAGTCAGAAAGAACTTCCTTAAAGCTTATAGCATTACTTTTAGAAATTTTCAAAATGATTCAAATTCTGCGTTTAACAACTTTTTTTTTTATTTTTGAGTAGAAAGCTTCTGCAATTCAAATTAGGAAAGAATATTTTTGTTTAATTGCATGTTTTAGAAAATTTTGAATATAAAGAGCAAAGCTTGTTATAATAATAAAGAATTTTAAACTTATAACTTCATTTTTAGAAACTTTTGAGGTGATTCAAACATATTAAGAACAAAGAAAATTAGTCTGCCCTGGAAAGAAAGCCTGCGCGCTTTTTGTAAATTTTTAAATTGGAGAAGTGCTGCAGATTAAATTAAAAATTAATATTTTTTTGGAAATTTTTAGTATAACAAATTAGTCGAAGATATAACATTAGTACCCAATTTTTTTGATAAAAGTCTAATCCTAATTCAAGTTAATTTTTTTAATTTTAAAATCTAATTTTTTGAAAACTTTGGGACATCTCAAGCCCATTGAAAACAAAGAAAGTTCATCAGCACCGTATTTTATGGCCTTTTTTCATACTTTTTAGGCTGGAAAACTTATATTAAAGAATTTTTATTAAAATGTGCAATTTGGAAAATTCCTGAGTTTAGTAAAATAAAAAAAAAAATTGGCTTTCAAAAATGTATTTAAAACGCCTCCATAAATCAAGACAAAATTTCTGAACGTTTTTACTGTGATTCACATCCATTTAATGCGTCAGGGTTTGAAAAACATTGCATTGCAACTAGGATTTTCATAATATTTGCTTTGCCAATCGTCTTTCACGTTTCAAATTAGAAAAAAAACATTCTAACATGAAGGAAATTCATTCTTGAAGAATTAAGTTAAATTTTAAAATTACACATAAAAATGTTTTCCTGTATTATTGTTTTTTTGAAAGTTGCGAAACAAAAATTTTCCAGGTAATCTCCTTTCCTCCAAATGCAAAATTAATCAGTTTCCCGTGGGTTTAACCATTATCATCGGGAAATTTGTTTAATGAATACTTTTTGCTGTTGATTTAAGTCACTAAATAAACTATTTGTTGCTTATCACTTATCACAATTAAAAAGAAATCCGTTTATTTTATATTTTACATATTAAATGTATTTTGATTGAAATCGCCAAGCTTTATTAAAAAGTATTTTAAAAAACGCTGCTCCTTTCTTAGTTTTAGGCCCTTCAGATGTGTTACGAATTTTATTTAAAGACTTTTGTTTAATTTTTACAATGTTTCACCATCGATTTTTACAAAATTACCAATGATTTTTGGTTTGTTTTAGATCTCGTATGGAGACTTGAAGGTTTTGAACATTTACAACGTTTACTAAACCAAAAGTGAAACTTCAATTAATAAATCTTGTAAAACCAAGTACGTATTTCGGCAACTAAGTTGCCATTCGCAGTGAAGGACTTATCAAAGTTTTTTAAATAGGAAGATAAAGGCGAAGACACGAATTTGATAATTTGACGAAGAGCATAATCTTTCGGAATTGTGACTAAAGCCTATTGGCGAAGAGAATATTTTCAGACTTCAGCACTTCAGCCAACTTTGACAAGGAAGTCCTCCACTGAGGATGGCCGAAATAAGTATTTGGTCTTAATACATTGCTGTGACCTTCTCAAAACAAAAAGTTTATCGAATTAAAACTGCATTTGTAAGATCTGTTTCCGAACATTTTATCATCTTTAACTTTAATTAATATAATTTAAACTTCAAGGGGTTTTACTGTTTAAAAATGGTAAAATATATAGAAGCTTTAAATCAGTACCTGTATTGGCTATTGAGCCAGTAAAAAACTAAATGTTAGTAATTATGGTTATAATATAAAATAAGAATGGTAGTGTATAGAAGAAAGTGTATATATATGTACCCTTATTCCAATACGCACCCATGCCCGACCCACAAATAATTCCAATTCTGGGTCTGAATGGTACTCGATCCAAAAGATATCGTGCTGTTTGTTCTAAACATTCATATGTATATCTAGAAAAATAAATAAAGATAATTGCGAATTTATGCCTTGCTTATTTTAAAATAAACAAAAAAAGAGTTTATACTACGCATCAGCTGTCAGCCATGTCCTAATTAATTATTTATAATGTAATCATTTAATTTCATTACTATATAAGATAATTAATATTGAGCAAGCCGTTGATAAAATTAATAATTTCTTAAGATCCGAAAAAATACAGAAGTTTCGTCATATCGTTCTCCTTTTTTCTTAAGCGATAGCTGTTGGTATGCATTGTAGATTGATTAATCAGTATGTTATTGCTAATTTAATTGTAACGCAGATCCATTCAGATTTTGATAAAGCTACGGTGATGTAATTTGAAAATTAATTAATCCACTTTTTGACAACAAATACATTGATGATTTTTCTATCAATGAAAGGAAAAGTATAAATATTGATAATCTCTTTTTATGACAAATTTAAAAACAGAACCAAGTTATATAAGATGAAAAAGGATGGCGAAACATTATTTCTAAAAAATATATCAAGTAAGTTAATATTTATGTTTACAAAGGACAAACCTAAAAGTTATGAAGAACTTATAATGACGTCTTTGATCGTTTGCTAACATTAACATACGATGTTATTGAAAACATGATAATGATACCACTTTCGCAAGTTTTGATGGCAAAATGGAACATTTTGGAATATTTAGTTCCCTTATCTTGTTTGTCTCTTAAGACTGACATTGCCGACCGTCATATATTTTCAGTATTCGTTTAAAAAAATCTAAACAGTTTGAAATAACTCAAAACAATTCCAATTTCTCAAGCTAAACACGTAATCAAACCTGACGTAAATTTATAACACTTTAAAAAATATAATACAACCAAAAAGAAAAACTAATCGTGACAAAAAAAAATAAAAGAAAAAACTTACGTATTGTTGTACGCATGAATAACATGGTTGTTAAAAAATTCTTCTTGCTCTTTCTCTTCCTGTTCTGGAGCACCATTTTTACATTTTAAATTATTATTTTTTAAAAGGCTAGCATCACCGTTTGCTTTATGTGCCTGGACGCCGTTCATTTTTAATAGTTTAAGTTCAAAACGTCTCGTATCAGACTAAAATGTACATTAACCACAAACGATATCGTCCGACTGTTCTTATATGCGTTGACGATGCCTCATATCAACTGGGTGAAAAGTTATTGACAACACAAATAACTAAACCGATTATTAATCTTCATGTAAAAGTAAAAATTCCCATCAATGTTATTGGAATTTCTTTCGGGTTTATTGTAAATTATGTAAAAAAGAAATCGTTACAATTGTATCCTTAAGGCGAAATTACTAAAATTGCTATTACAAATAATTAGGTGACTAATGAAAGTTTAAAGTTGACTTTTGTTGATATGAAGGTGAAAATTATCAAGTTTACAGATATTGAATTATCATATTTCTGACTTTAACCAGGAACTATTAAACATTTTAACGAATTTCTACGTACATTTTATTGAAAAGTAAATAATCACCTTTAAAAAGTTTGCCTTTATTTATTCGTTTAATTCGTAAATTTTAAGTTTGATTACTTCTTTGTGCCAAGATTGCAACTAACTATTTTCAATAAAATCAATTTTTTTAATAAGTTCTATGTAGGTTTAAAAAATCTGGAGCTATAAACAAAAAGCGAATTAAATTTTGAGGCGTATCTTTCTCGGATTAAAAAGAATCGATTTATAATTTAAACTTTTTGGACTTAAATATATTTGATTTCAGAGCACATTGAAAATCAATTTATTAAAACTGAACAATACCTTTAAAGAATTTTTTGAAATTAAAATGATAACAAAATCTTACTCGCTTAACTTGGGTTCAACAGACAAGATACCAATTAGATAGGCACAAAACTTACACCGAATTTTATAAAAATCGTGGATATTTTAAATAGTTTCTACCACCACAGATTAATTTTAGTATACTTACAATCACAACCTAATCTTCAGCATACCTTTTAGAGCAATTTCCGAAACAAAACATTTCTTTGACCTCAAAAAAGTCTTTCACAAAAACTCCATTAAAAATAATTTACATTAAAAACATTACGTTGGTTATTAATAACACATCATACTTTCAAAGACAGTATCGTAGTAGCTAAAACAATTTCAAAAATATTTTACTTGAGAATAATTACTTTTTAAATCAGACTTATGCTATGCAGAAAATTTAACGTAATGTACGAAAGGTCAGTGGAAAACCCCCATTTGATAAAAAATAACATAAGTTTCCTTATCACACAAGTTTGCGGTGACTATTTTAACATTCAATATATGAATGCTCATTTGTTAGTAAAATTTTTGAAAATATGCATTTTTAAGAAGTCGACCTTTTTAAGAACTCTAGCTCCATAACAAGATAACTTTATTTACATACAACACCAATAAAACCTGTAAGTACAAATACATTTATTATCCTTTCAAAACTTTATAGCACCTTGTTCCACACAATTGGATAGATCAATATCTTAAACTTAATATTTTAGTAGATAATTAAGTTTATATAATGCAGAAGTTGGGAGAAAATAAGATTAAACTGAAACTGCAATTGGTGAGTATGGGCTGGGAGATCAAAACGAACGAGGAAGTATATTAATAGATTTTTGTTGTGGACAGTAACAGCATTGTATTTAGAAGTAGGTAACAGTAAAGATATAAGAAGACACAGAAGTTCTAAATATATTTTCAATTGGGCGTGGTCAGTGATCATCTTATTGTAAGGGCAAACGTAAAAATAAGCACGAAAAATTAAAGAACCAATATGATATTTAAAAGATATTGTAAGAAATGGGAAACACTAGAGCACGTAGACGCATACAGAAAAGAGATAAAATGCGGGTAGCAACCTATTCGAAAACGTTAAAAACAGCATACAAAATGCCATAGAGAAGATATACCCAAAACAAAATAAAGAACAAAAGCTAAAGCCTACAACACGTACATTAACGAAACAGAGACGAGAAATGATAGATAAGACTACAAAAAACTATAGAACTAAGATAAACAAGAGGAAATATCAAAATAAATAGAAAACATCGGTGACAAAATCATACGGAAAAAAACAATCGAGAGTTATATGCATCAGAAGAACGACAAAGAGAAACTAAAATACCAAAAGTTCTAATCCAAGGTTATGAAGAGTTACTAGATATGACTGAGGAAGAAATTAAATTAGTCTGACAACATGAAAAATAATCAATCCCCTGACGAAGACGTTATAAAGCGATCAAAGAAGGAGGGTGCAAAATCTTTAAAGCCCTTAAAATATTGTAGATATAATAAATACCTTTTGTAGAAGGAATAACTCCTTCACAATGGCAAAATGCTATTATTGTGAACATGCATAAAAAAGGAGATGATACAAACCTCGAAAATTACAAGCCGATCAGTCTCCTTAGTCATGTATACAAACTATTTACTACAATAAAAAACTGACAAATAACGAACAGGTTTTCGTTCGAAATATTGCACTAACAATCATCTTCTTACTATTAAGGTCTCTACTGAAAAGTACATAGAGAATAGAGGAATGGGGGTGTATGCATTGCCCTAAAGAAAATCATTCCCTTTAGCCACATACTGAGTTAGAATTAGATTGAAGACTCTTTCTTCCTTTGGGATATTCCTCGTGACCCCACTTCCAAAATCGAACGCGAAGTCATACTCATCAAATCGTATGACGTGCAACTTGACCAAATATTTCGCTGGTATTCTTAAGGTAGAGTACAGCGAAACCTTTTTCGCATATTCTAAATTCTTCCCATTTTGTATCGACAATCTCAGCGTAGACCAGGGATCGCCAAAGTGGTCACATTGTTAGGGGTCGATAGACATATATAAGACATCATTGTACGGGTAATATTTAATTCGAAAACTTGGATTACCTCCATCCTGAATGACAACGCAATTAAGAGTGAATTGTGGGAACAGTGACATGAATAGGACCTGTAAGATAGAGCAAGACATGGAAATAGTTACGGAGGCCAATCAGGTAAGCCAAAATGGCGTATTTACTAATAAACGGATGTCGGTGGTTCCCGACCGGTCGGCGCGGTGGCAGCGAGATTGGAACATGTGCGCGGTTGCTTATTTACTTATACTTACACGTATTCGATCCCAGTCTCATTTTTGCGCATCGACATACAAGTGAGCGTTAATGTTCGAAAATTCATCAATTGAAGAGTTGAGTAACTATAAAATAAACAATCTAAAAACTCGTATAAGCGTATTTTTTGGTTGTCCTATAATAATTACGTAATAGTAAAATAGAGGGGGTCGATAAAAGTCAAGAAACTCTTGAAGGGGTCGACGGTCAAAGAAGTTTGGCGGCCCCTGGCGTAGACCCTAATGACGTGCTTGACTCAGTAGTCATCATCAAACAGTTACTAGTTCAAGACGGCAAACCTGCAAGTTTAGCCATTTTCCTTGAAAAGCGCATTTCCTCCACATCGTTTCCACACTCGTTGCCAGTGTCGTCGTCCTTACTGTTTCTGTTGCTCGTAGTTTTATAATTTTATTGCTTCTTATTAGATGGAGTCCCATATTCTTTGCGGAATCCCAGTAGAGTCATACTTCATTAATTTTTAATTTTTGGTGTCCTGTTTTCACTGTTTTTTCTTTCTTTCCTTGCAACTCTTCTAACTTCAAGCTGAATTTTTTGCTCTTCTTTCGTCGTATCGCAAATACTTTTTTCTTTTAATGTGCTTGTTTTCCACAGTTTTGTTCTGCTCATTCCAGTTCAATTCGGACACAAACATCCACAGGGATTTTACCAGCAGGGAATCTATAGATTAGTGCACCAGTGGGACTCCTGACTTAATGGTAATGAAGGTTCCTTTTAAATTCATTGAATAAAAATTGCTTTACGCCGTGTTTCTACTGAACAATTATCGTAGCTTACAGACATAGCGGACCTACAGCTTTACGTGGACTCCGAATCACGGAAGAAGAAGAGAAGACTTACTAGGCAGAAATACCTCGGTGGTTTGCCATTGCCTTCCGAGGGAAGCGGTGGGGTATTATGTATCCATATGTGTTTTATGACCCGCAGTTAGCAATAGCATCCCAAATGCGGCATAAATACGTATCTAAACTGTTCATTACTAAGGGATATGCAGACCGGATGTATATAGGGAAACAATTTAACTCTAAACAGATTAAATCTGCAGCGGATGAGATTGAAGTTTGTTGGACTCTTAGACAATTCAATGTAAAATAAACAGTAATATTAATAGGTAAACTTAATTATAGAATAACTCAATGCACTAAGCTACAGCACAAACAACCTAGATTTTAAATGCTAAAAGAATCTCTCGATAGTTAAAGGGTAAGTGGTAGCTCTGCGATGAGAAGTCCCGGTTTCGATTCAGCTCAGCAAGTGTGGAGCATAAGTTTATAAAATATTAGCGACCCATGCAGTCAATGCTGGTAAAATCTTGTTAAAAAATTCCAGGCTGTACATATGTCTAGTCAACACCTTCCTAGTCATGCAATTGACAGTAAAGTAAGGTGTTCACTCATTACCCCACAACTTTAAAATGCGAAACAATTAACTATAAACATATACATTTTCAGATTTGAAAACTTAGTAATAAGTTTACATTATGATAGCTTCGAAGTGTGCATAGCATTTAATCATTTAAAAGAAAGTAAATATAGATAATTTTATCATAAAACTGCAGTAAAAGGGTAAAAGTTATTATTGTCATTTCATCAACTTATCAGGCATTAATATATACTAAAGATAAAGGTAAAGATATCGGCATCAAACACTCCATAAAAGAGTACGGCTGGCAACACACTACATTAAACCTATAATGTATAAATAGAAAAGTAATTAGCTCCGACTAATATCCACAATACATGTAAGAAGTGTAATACTAGGTTGTCCCATAAGTCTTTGTGCATAATATATTAATTAAGAAAATAAAAAATTAGAAAAAACAAAAAGCATTTATTCCTCGAAATATAATCCATTATTTTGAATAGCATGTGTCCATTTTTCGGCCAGGAGCTGAATTTGATGTTGATACCACTCCGCTGCGCTGGTTTGGAGGCAAATAATTCTCGGCATGCGTTTTCTACTTCTTGAAAATTATTAAATTGTTGGTCGAAACCAAATTGCTGCGGTATTTCTGTGGACCGTGTCATCCCCTTCAATATCATTAATTTTCTCGGCTACCGCGTTTGCACTGAGACCCTTCTTCCAACAATGACGCAACAGAGCTCTAATTGCAATTTTTTCTTCTGCCATAAGAACAACTGTGTAAGTGCAAGAACAAGTAAACTTATACTAACAAAACGTCAAATGACTGACAGAAACTTGTTTTTGTCATTGTTACCATAGGTCACTAGATTAATGAAACTCGGAGAAAACTAAAAAAACTCTGCTAGTTTTTATGCAGATGAACTTATGGGACAACCTAGTAGATTATGTAACGTTCAGTAAAACATATAAGCCAAACATAGAGGATATTAGAGCATATAGAAGAGCTGATCACTACTAATCACAGACTGGTTGTGGCAAAAATTAAAACTCACTAAGTAAGTAAAATTGAAGATAAAAAGTATAGCAGGATTAGGATAGAAAAACTAGAGATGGAAGAGAATAAACAAAGATATATGGAAACACCACAGAGGAAACTAGAGGAAGAAGAAAATAGCGGAAACCACAGAAATAGGAATTTTGATGAAACATGGGAGATGTTGAAAAAAAATATGTGGGAAACAGCAAAGCAAATACAGACACGGAAGTAATAAATACAATAAATTACGGATTAAAAAGAACACAATTGTGGAATGAAGAAGTTAAGGATAAAGTCAGCAGAAAAAAGAAAGCTTGGAAGAAATACACAAGAATTAAAACAGTAGAAGATAAATAGCAGAAACGAAGCAAAGGAAGCAGTAAAAGCAACCAAAAGGAGCACAAAGTTTGGAAATAAAATACAAGAACAATACAACATTTTGACATACGCTGAAGAGATTAAAAGATAAAGACACAAAAGATGAGAAGCATAAAAGATAACGAAAATATCTTTACAAATAAGGAAATGACTGCCGAAACATTCAGGAAATACTATGAAAATAGTTTGAGAATATAGACGATGCAAGACAAGAACACAAGGTGGTACAAAGAGAAGAAAATATAGAAAATAATATAACAACAGAAGAAGCAGAATGAATAATAAAAACAATCTATTGTGGGAAAGCTACGGGAAAGGATTAGATAGCCCCGGAAATGGTAAAATGGGGTGAAAAGAAAGTAGCTGAATAGCTAACAGATATATTTAGAATAACCTGGAAACAAGGTAAAATACCACATATGTGGGAGCAAAACTTAATATTATGAATACATAAAAAACAATACGAATAATTGCGAACACTATCGAGCACTATGGCTATCATCCGTAGCATTTAAACTATATACCAAGATTTTGGAGAGTAGATTAAGAGAGGAAATTGAGGAAAGGGTAAGTAAAGAATAAGCAGCTTTCAGACCGGGAAGACAGATAAATGATAATATTCATACACTCGCGTTTGATAACAAAGATAGGAATGCAATGTGGAAAATTCTAAAAAATTATACAATTAAGAACTCTGTATATTAATGTAGAAGGTTATATGAGGACAAACCAAGCGATGTCTAAAGGATTTAAAATGTGTAGAGGGGTAAAACGGCACCCTAACGGGGTAGTGAAGCGCAATACATGACGTTGTATCCTGTTAGCGTCATTTAGGCTCTCCTACTCTATTCCGTCTCTCACCTCCAAGTTAACGGGATCCATGAACCTGAACAACCCTGTGGAAGACAACCTGTTCCTGGGGAACCTATATTGTTACACAAGGTAAAGGATTTGAATCTGGACGGATCATAAGACGACGGACTGGCAAACGAAATAGGGATATGAGAATAGCAACATGGAACACAAGAAGCTAACCACTAAGATCGTTACTCGATACTGCAGAAAAGTACAAGCTAGACGTATTAGCACTCCGAAAAATAAGATGGACAGATAAAGGCTCATTTGAGAAAACAACACATAACATATATTACAGCTGCAACGACAGAACCCATACAGAGGGTGTTGGTTTTATAGCAAGTAAAAGACTGAAGGAAAAAGTTATTAGTTTTGAAGAAATAAATCAGAGATCGTGCTCCATACGAATAAAAGGAAAATTCTTGAATTATTCAATCATTGATGCACACGTCCCGGCAGAGGCAAAACGTAAGGAAGAAAAGGATAGCTTCTATGACGAACTAGAAAGGATTTATCACCAATGTCACACTAAGAGCTAGAATTTCAAACTCAAAGAAGTCTAAACAAGACAAGGTTAGGAAGTATAATGTGCGAAAAGACGTAAGAACATAAACTAAATATGAAGAAACGCTAAATAGAGAAATGACAAAAATTGAGAAACATATAGTACAAACATTGCAGGTAAACTAGTGGGAAAAGGTAAGACACACCAATGAGGCAGCTGCAGAAGAAGTGGTAGGTACAGATCGAAAGGGAAGGAATGATAGGTTTGATAGAGAATGCGAACAGGTAACAGAAAGGGAAAACGAAGCTTGGAAGAGAATGCATAGCCAGTACAGTGGAGGAATATAACAACAGACAAAGAGAAGAAAAACGAGTTCCCAAGAGAAAAAAGAGAGAATGGTTTAATGAAGAATATGGAGAAATAGGAAAACTAAACAAATACCAGAAATATAGAAAGTTTTATAGGAAAGTAAATATAGCGAGAAAAAGCTTTTGAAAAAGTTATGACGTCATCGCCATTTTTTATTTCGAAAATTTTCAAGTTCAAGGTCATACTTTTTTGACATTTTTGGTTTTAGAATTTCACGAGGAATCCAAATCCGCCAAAAAAAATGGGGGTCGCCATTTAAAAAAATTGGCGATGACGTCATAACTTTTTCAAATACGGCGGAAAAAATTTTAACGATATGTCAAAATGTGTGCAATAAAAAATAAAAATTGACCTGTCCGAGGATTTTTTCCATAAATGAACGGACAACTTTTTATTCCCAGGTTTCCAGACTAAACGACCGCACTGTATATTCTTAAATGGCATTATAAAAGCTATATTTTCCCATTATAACTTTCTCAATATCAGTCAACTGTTTTGAAGGGCGATATTCAACTTTCTTATTTTAAATGCAACACCCTGTATATATATTTTTTTTTATGTAGATTTTTAAATTGTCGTTCTAGGGGTACCATATAAGTATACTTTTAATACATAGATGAACGATTTTTTAAATTTAATACCTAACATCTAGTAGCGATGATTAAATACAAAACTAACATGATATTCACTCATTTAACAGCACTATTATTAACCAAATTACTGAATAATAAAACGAATTAACAATACCAAAATTCTTTTAGCATTATACTGTTCCGCCGGTGTTCCGGCGGACTGTTCAGGCGTAACTGACAGGCCGGCCGGTACGTGTATGGCTACCTTAAGACATGCCTAAAAAATGATGTGAAATTCATTTGATCACCCGTTATATAATAATACTCGCCCCATAAATTTATCAGTTGTTCGTAACTGCCACATAAATCACATGGTCACAAATTCGCAATATTAAATTTTACTAGCAACTCAAAATCAAATTAGTTTGGAAAAACAAAGAAAACTAACAGCTTACGCTATCTCTTCAAATATGGCTCAACTAGTAATTAGAGCCGCCAATTCCAATTCAGAAAAATTACTACAAATACCTTTAGAGCTACACCAAATCTTAATTTTACATAAAATTATACATCTGGTGTGATTACACTTTTAAAATTTACACGGTCGTTCACTGTCAAACTCACAATCACAAAAAACGAAAGTTTCACGAATTTTAAAAACAAACGAAAAAACGAACAACTGCGCCATCTTACTACGAATTATTGAACCATACTTTGAAGCGGTTAATTCAAACCTCTGATTTTATGTAAAAAATTAACTAAAATTGATAGTTTTAGTTTAATTATAAATTGTCATAAAGAAATAGCATATCATTTACTGTTTTTTTAGTGACGTGCGTCTTTCGTTGATTAATCTACACAGAGTACTAAAATTTCTTTTACTACTCACCGTGTCGAGGTTGGTGTGTTTGCATATGTATAAAGATTAAATATAAAAATTCAAATAAAAAATAGTCTCGAATTCTTACAAATGTTTACGTTGAGATATAGAAATACTAGCTTCCTTTTTTTAAAGGAGCTCAATTGTAAACGTTTTATATGTAGTAATAATTTTTTTTTGTGATATCAAATACCTACAACTGAATGAATGAATTATCAACCTAATAAAAATTGTTTAATAAAATGCTTTTGCTTTTATCCAAAACAAATTAAACAATAAGTTATTAGGGCATGTATTATATTACTACAAACACTAGGTATATGTAAAAACTACTGAACGTAGTAACCACATGCATTTTTTAAAGTTAAAAGTCGAGGTTAAAAGTCACATTTCATAAGAGTTTGTTTAAAACCGATAATAACGCTATCCTACAGGGGGCATTTATATTTAAACAATGGATAATTTATTCTTACAAAACGGACTATATTTTAACCGATAAATGATAAAGTAATATAGCAACTAAACATGGTTTTCAGATAAACTGTTGCTATTGTAAACAAATTATGAAGATGATAATAATACTAATACTGTTACAAATCGGTTATTATTATATATTGAACTCTATACATTGTTGTAATTGTTTATAATTTAAATATAAAAGTTTTAAAACAAATCACAAATAGGTACATCGTATAATGTGATAAAAAAGCTGCCACTGCAAACAAAAACCTTCACACTGAGGTGGATTTTTTAAAATTTTACATTACATAAATATACAAAAAGTATATTTAAACAGGAAAAAATTGAGCAAATGCTTGAAAATTATCTTAAAAGATTAAGCATATGTGATGAGGTTATTATATTCGTACAATATGAAGCAATTAAACATATTTGGTCCCAAAACAAAAAAGAGCCTTAAAGATGAATGTAGGATGTTTAGAAAATGAGCAACCCTTTCACTTAACTTAGTCTTACAGTATTTTGATTTAACTGTTGTTTGTACTATCAGTTAACTTGTAAATGCTATTTTTAAACATCCTACAGCAAACTTAATAAAAAGTGGGTTAGAAAATGCCTTTACCAGTACAAAAATTTCAAAACCATTAATTCTACAACTAAAAGTGTTACAACAAATAGATTAGATGCGAAATACTGTAGAGATAAAATTTTTATTAATATAATTAAATTATTAATTTAAAACAAACAAGAACAAATAATTTTAAAATTTAATAAATTAGTATGACAGTATATCTTACATAAAATCACAATCGATAAAAGTTATATTAAAATATTTAACAGTTACTATAAAAATAATAATAACCAAAACCAGGAACAAGAGAATTAAATAGTTTTTTTTTTGAACAGATTAAAATGCTTTGTGTAAAGATAAATTATGAGTTCTAACAGAAAAGCAGAAATCATAGACGTTTAGTACCGTTACATCATAAATTAAGTACACAGAATTGCTTCCCAATATATAGGGTCTTATCCTAAAGCTTCACTAATAAATGTTCCTTTTATGAAAAGAAATAAAATATAAAAATTTGGAAAACTATCCACTTTAATCCTTAAGTAGTTCATAAAACACGAAGTTTTAAAATAACACCCAATCTAATGGGATTACACTGCATACAAAGTGTTACGCCATTCTAAGATCAACCACGAGCACTACAGAACACTATTACTAATATTCGTCACTTCTAGAACATTTAAGTATAGTGTTGTTATATGAGAAATTTTACTACAATGTTACACGCATATTTACGCAATTCGGCCAGTCTGCTACTAGGGCATTAATATTAATACGGCGCCCCCTTCATTTAATGTATAAATCGGGAACCTTTTTACTAACATTACTCAATATGGCAGCATTGGTACAAAAATGCACCAATAATCTACAATATCTTACACTAGAACCATTTACAAGTCATATTTGGCTTCAAATTAATTAATTAATTAGACCTATACAAATATTTGAACTTAATACACTTGAACCTTACTTTTTTTTACTCGCCTTTTCTGCCATTTTGTCAGCCTTTCTTTGAAGTTTTTCTTTTTCTTTTCTATCTTTCTCGATTTGCTTTCGTTCCTTTTCCGCTTGTAATTTCAGGTCTTTAATTTTTCTTTTCAGACGATTCTTGTCATCACCACATATACCTAATATCTTAAAATCAGCGGAGGTCAGCTGCATTAGCGCCGTACCATTTACTTGCAATTCGAGGAACTTCGTTATATGTTGCTCCAATCCTAATGCTAATAACCAATGGCAAACCTAGAATGTAAAATTGTTTCCAATAGAACGTTACTTAGAAAAAATTTTCACTTACTTGTTCCTTACTCCATTCTGAAACAGGAGCCGACTGCCAAAAATGCGAACCTCTTTTCTCGCTGGCAATACTAGAACATGACAAACTAAGATCTGAAGGATGAGTCCAAGATGAATCGTGTCTAGACGGTGAGACCGAACCCGACGACAAACTGGAAGGCGAAGGAGGCGTAGGAGATGTTGCACCTTGCTGTTGCCAAGGCACCGTACCTGGGGGTGATAGAGTTACTGGCACAACTTTTTTCACTGGAATAAAAGGTCTCTCTCAAACTACTAATCAGATTGTCCAATGGACAACAAACTCACCCCTGGCATTGGCTTCACTTACGGCTTGACGTATTTCTTCTAATAAATGTTGCGCTGTTTTGTTTTTCTCGCTTAGGTCGTCTGTGGAATTTGTTACGCTATCACTGCCTATCCGTTTTTCTCGT
This sequence comes from Melanotus villosus, assembly GCA_963082815.1. Classification (NCBI taxonomy): domain Eukaryota; kingdom Metazoa; phylum Arthropoda; class Insecta; order Coleoptera; family Elateridae; genus Melanotus; species Melanotus villosus. The sequence goes on from OY720423.1 coordinate 21,864,135, forward strand.
TCTGCCAACACCTTAAGCATAAAAATATATTGACTGTCTAAGAGACATAGTTTTACTCATGGGAGAATGAATAGCAAAATTGGTACAGATAATACAAGTAGGGAAACAGTTATGGGAAAAAAAGGTTTAGGCGAAATAAATGAAAATGGTGAACTAGTAATAGCAAGTAGCTTATTCAAACACGTGACTATACACAAAATATCTTGGATATCCCCTCATAGAACGGCAAAAAGCCAGATTACCATGGATAGCCAGATTACCATGGATACACTCTCTACTAGATGGTGCGAGCGATGCGTGGAGCTGATGTAAACTCAGATCACTTACTAATGTGAGCCCAATTTAAGATAAAACTAACATAAAATAAACGAACAGCATATCACAAACCAAAATACAACATATAGTGGCTGCAGACAGACAGTACAGTAACAAAATCCTAAGAAAAACCACTACCAATTGTGAAATATGTATAACAAAAACATGGGCGGCATAGATGATAAAGTAGACCAAATAATTGTCATACTACCCATCTTTGCAGAAGACACTATTCCAACTTCTTTTCTACAACTCCTATCTATTGTATTGCAAGTTCTCTGGGAAAAAAATTAACTTTTATGATTATAGATTGGCAATTATTGATAAATTACTATCTGCACCCTCAGAATCTGCCAAATCGCAAATGACCAAACATATCCCAACTAAAATAGAAGCTAATGACGGCTCATGTCAAAGACCCAGAAGAAGATGTTGCTTGTGCAGCCAAAATAAAGTTAGGAAGGAAACGGTGTGGGAGTGTAAAGCTTGTCCCGAAAAGCTAGGACTGTGCAGTGAACCATGTTTTAGTTTGTTCCATGCAAACATGCAAAAATAATTACAATTACAGTATGACCTCTTTAATCCGAACTAATAATTGCACTGGTTGATTCGGATTGTCGAAATATTCGGATTATCGAAAAAAGACAGAAAATATCCATTTTCCTAATTACATCTACGAATTTCAACATTCTCACAATAAATAGTTCTTTATTTTCAAATCAAAAATTAACAACTGTACTACATATCGTATTTTGTTAGATACAACATGACTAATAAAATAAAGTAAATCGCAAAAAGGTAAAAAGTCAATTTAAGAAGCTGTAAGAAATTGAGTGATTATGCTCTGTTTAATGTTTGCTTCTGGTGCCTTGTGAGCTCGTTTTTTCATTTCGGATAGAATTAGAATGTGGTGTTCCGATTCGGCATTTTCCTCGGTCCATTTCAAACACGTTTCGAAACTTCTGACTGCCTCTGTGTGCTTTACACGTCATGGTATCACTTCTACTTCTTCGTCGAAGCTTGATTCATTTTGAACATGTTCCAAGATATCCATATCGTTTATGGATTCCCATGATTCTTCTTGTCCGACGGCCCATTCAATAACTTCTTGTCTTGTTACATCTCCAGAAATGTGGTGTGCCAGTGCAGCAACTTCCTTTATTTGTTTCTCTATGTTTCTCATAGTGGAGGGATAAAATGGAGTTAGGGGGTAACTCCATTTTATCCCTCCACTGTGACAATGGAAGACTATCATCTTCACTCCAACCACCATCAACTTGTGTTAGAAGTTTACTCCAAGACTTTTGAATAAGTTTTGGCCTCACATTTTCCCATGCTTTTGCTACTCCGATTACAACATCTTTTAGATTAACTTTCTTTAGTTCTGCAGAAATATTACATTTGGCGGCAAAAACATTACAACAATTTTCTTATCATCTGAACATAAGTCTTCAGGGTGTCCTGGAGCGTTGTCTAAAATTAAAAGTGCCTTGGCCTCTAAATTCAGCTGAGCTGTTGCATTCTATTTCGAACTGCCGGAACAAAATCTGTATAAAACTCTTAATAAGCTCAATCTTTTCTTTTATCGATAAAGTAACGTTATTTCTTTTGGAAGTCGTCTCTGCTCTAAATTGCAATGCACACTGAACTCAGTAACGGTCAACGGCCTAATGAACAATGAACAGTAAACAGAGCAAATCTTAGAAAACATGAAAACAAGGGATTCACCCATTTATGTAGCGGGAATCACGTCGCTGTTAGGATTAAGGAGGCGTTGTTCGGATTATGGCTTCGAATTCCCGCTGTTCGGATTACTGGAGGTTCGGATTAGAGCATGTTCGGATTAAAGAGGTCATACTGTAAACCTGTTTTGACTAAAGTCTACTTTCTGTAGTCATAAGAATATATTTTATGTTTTTATTTTTTTTAATATTGAGCAATAAAGAATAAAAAGTAAAAAGTAACGCATTTCCACCTTATTTTCTTTTATTTCCTATTCAAAAAAAATTCGAATGTAATGAACGCCATCTGGTGCTATACGCATGTTTATATGAACATATCAAAGTGTGCGTATGCCGCCAAATGGCGTCTGTCAATACAAATGTCATTAGTGATATTGTCACATCAACACGTCAATCGCACTATACAACATTTTTTCTAAAAAAAATCACTCGCTTTTACTTTTAAAGTTGGAAAACTTCGACATTTCAGGCCTTCTTTTGAACTGGTTTTCTAATTATCTCATCGATAGAACTTAGATAGTCGAAATTGGCAATAGCTTCTCGGAGGCTATCTCTGGTGTCCCACAAGGGTCACACCTAGGCCCTCTGTTATTTATTATATTTGTTAATGACATGAAATACGTTATTAGAAAATCTCAATTTCTTCTCTTTGCGGATGATTTCACGATATTTAAAGCAATATATGATGCAGTCGATCTTCAAAACGACCTTGATTCGTTTGCCAAATGGTGCAACGAAAACAATCTGGTATTAAATTCAGGCAAATGTAAATGCATCTCATTTACTCGTGCCAGATCCCCTGTTGTTGTTACTTATAGGATCAATCGTGTCAAACTCGAGAGTTTACATCAATTCAATAGTCTGTAGGTCCAATCAATTGCTAGGATTCATTAAGAGGACTTGCCAAGGTTTTAGCTATGTTCAAACCCTTCGTGCTTTATATTATTTGATGTTGGTAAAGCCCGTCTTGATGTTTGCTTCAGTAGTCTGGTCTCCTTATAATAACGCCCATATTCAAAAATTAGAAACAGTACAGCACAAATTCTTTAGAATTGTTGCATGTCATATGGGTTTGCAAGATCCATTTATCGAGCATTGCTACTTATTTGCAGTTACCAACTCTCAAATCATCAAGAGACCTTAACGGTGCAATTTTTATTTATAAGCTTTTACATGGTCTGGTGGATTGCCACTTTGTTGTTGTGCAAACTTAATTTTAAGGTTCCTGTGATCCCGTCAAATAGACGTATTACTTTTTATCATACACACGTATACTCGAAATAATCCGATTTCCAAGCTTTGTGCTCAATTATATTCCAGTATTGCAAGAAACTCATTAATTTTATATGCGTAAATTAACTTTGCGTTAGTTAATCATACCAATAATTACAGTATATTAGCTCACTGTATGGAAACTCTGTAGTTAATAAGGCTTGATTTGTACCCACGGACTTAAGTCCGTTTAATAAATAAATAAATAAAGCTGAGTAGCTCCTGGGATGGTATCTGGCAATCCATACGTAGCGAATGGGATAACACTGAATCCCGCTAATGTGAACTGACTATGGCAAAATTACGACGGTGCTTAAGTTTGTACGAAAAAGCGATTATTTTAGAAGAACATGATAAGGGTGCAAGTGTAGCTTCGTTGGCTAGAAAGTATGGTGTGGGAAAATCAACAATTTGGGCTTTTAAACGGAAAAAAATCCTTCAAGCTGCACCCTCAATAATGTGAACAATCGCGATAATATGAACAACTTCGGTTTTTTTCTGTTCACACTAAATACCTAAGCGGGCACCTTTGGATGAGAGGTAAGCGCCTATGTAAACAGATGAACTTGAGACTTATTGAGACTGCTAAGAAGCGCAGGTGTGGATCAGGTAGGCAGCCATTATTTCCTGAGCTGGTGAAAGACATCATCTGTGAATGGATTGTTGACAGGAGAACAAAGACTTTGGATATGCACTGGGCTGATATTCAAGCATTTGCCCTTGCAATGGCATCACAGTGAGAAATATCCCCAGAAGAATTCAAAGCATCACAACAATGCAGTTTTTAAGCCAAAATCACTGGGCGACAAAGACCAAAATATTTTTAACTTAACCTGATTTTACTGTTAACGAAATGTTAGAAATTTTACCTAATAAAAGGAAAATGATTTTCAATTATTATAATATTTTTATTAAAAAACGGATTCACTTAAACATTTCAATTGTTTGTTATTGTTTGGTGTTTGACAGAAAAATATAACGCAATAAATTAACCAAATTCTTTGTCGCCTAGTACATCAAAATTTCAATCTCTGAGCGACTAATTTTTACAAGTGTCGCCCACTTCACTAGTTAAAAAATGCACTGCATCACAACACTGGCTGGATGGCTTCCTTCAGCAATATGAACTGTCTCTAAGAAGATCAACAACACTGTTCAAGCTGGAAGATACTGAAGTTATTAAACGTTAAACGTGCACTTGCATTCAAGTCCTTCGATTTTTCTAAATACCAACTCTCCAAAATGATTGCTATGGATGAAACTGCAGTGTTTCTAGGCCAAGGATCTCAAACGATAATTGATAAGAGGGGTGCCTTATTAATCTACATTCCCTCCACTGCTTACAAAAGTGCACGTTACCAAAAAAGCCTGGTGCACACAAGCAGTTATAAGAAAATTGGGTTGATTTAACACTGCCACTTGTTTTGCAAGATGGCCAAAGAGATCTGCTAGCCTAAGATTCAGACAGCACTCACCGTGCTAAAGACATGTAGAACTTCCTTGCAGAGAGAAGAACAGATCAAATAATGATTGCTGCAGGAATGACTATCTATCTCTAGACGCTTGATGTTGCAATAAACAAGCCATTATTCAAGGAAATCAATGACTACATTAAATATGGAGCAGCTGGCTCTGGCAGATGTTTAAAAAGTAGGAAAGAGGGGGCTAGTCTTGGAGTATAAGTATAGCCGGATTTCATACAGAATTCAGTTCCCTGGGGGAGCTCTACCTAGTGGGTTGGAGTAGGCAGATTGAGACCAATTCCACTAAGCTAGTCCATCCCAGGTCACCCCGAGCTGGAACTAGATGTAGGCAGATTGAGGCCTAGGTGACAGACTCAAATGGCGCCAAACCTTCAAGTAACCCAAGTATTGGGTTAAAAGTTAGTTCCGACGTTGCTTCCAAGATGAGTGCCTTCATAAAGATGTTCATGTAAGAATATCGTTTAATATTATTTGTAGGATAAGTTGGTGCTATTGTGTTGCACGTCGTACTTAAATTAGGTTGTTAAGACCTTGATCAATTCATGTATTTGGAGCCCGTTTGTCGAACAGTTGAATTGTACTTGTAAATAATGTTTTACCAATATATGTGATGTTAGTCGACTCCGTATTTTAATCCAACCTTTCGTAACAGCCAAGCAAAACACTTGTAAACAAAGAAAACTATTGTTTTTTAAAGCCGTTACCCAAATTGCCTGTAAAAAATAATAACTAGCACCAGTCTCCAGTTACTTTTTGTGGTTGTCAAAAGTTACCATAAGCTTGCACTGCTAATTCCTCTAAATTCACGGTCACAAACGCTGCCAAAGGCAACGGGAAACCACTGCAGAGAACACATTTCCCTAGTCTAAAAACTGCAAACCAGTCACAAGAAGACTGAGAACTAAGAGAGAGAAGGAAGACGAAAAAGTTGCGGTGTTTTAATATACTATTCTAACTAACTAAATGTCTATGTTACTATTAGGATTCGAGGCTATGTGAATTAGTTGTGAAGCACACTGCTAAGGCAAAATCTCCCAAGTTCATAATAATTAAAAATTAAAATTATACCTGTTTCAGTTGTTCGGCAAGAGAAGGAGGGGGTCCTAATCCAAGATTTGCACCTTTATTTGGAACTCCAAGCCACGGATCGGGACTGCTTTGATGCTGATGCGCCCCACCTTTTTGAACACGGGCATATAAAGCGTTTGAATTAATGTGTTGGCTATTATGCTGTGCATTGTAATTTTGATTCTGAGAATTGTACTGTGTTGTAGCTTGTTGCGACACATATTGCACCCCGTAATGTGTATTTTGCACATTATAAAGTGCACTTTGGGCATTGTACTGTGAATTATTAGAAGTGTGACTGTTTTGTGTTGAATTATATTGTGTTTGTTCCGTATACTGAGATCCTGTACTAAGACTACTTGGACGTACTACTGTGCTGGTACTATATTTTGATTCCGAACTGTATCCATCGTTTTGATTTAACGAAGCTGTGTCCGAAAGCTCATCAGCTGAATTATAACTTTCATCCAAACCATAATCGGAACTACTATTACTGAGTGACCCTTTTTTCCCACTTGGCAACTGACGATTGGCAAGAGCACCCCTGTTTGCTAATTCTGCTTTGCTTTTATTGGCGGAAATGTCTAAAAGTTCATGAGGTGGCACAGCCTTATCAAATTCCTCTTTAATGGGTAATTTCCGCTCAACAGTAGCAGTTTTATCTCCATCTTCCGGACTAGTATCAGAAATTTCTGTGTCCGATAGTTCAGCCTCTAAAGTTTGAAATAACGGTTTAGGAGGTTGTCGCCTCATCATCTGTGGTGTGAGTTGTTTTAACGTTATGCTGTCATAAGGCAGAACAACAGGGACGCCAGCTTTTCGTTGTGTATCCATTAAGTCCTGTTCAAGAGCTATAATACGATCTTTGAGATTTTTAACTAAAGCATTATATTCCGTATCTTTTTCTTGTAAAAGCTGTTGATAGAATTCTTCTCTATGAATCATATCTAGTTCTCTTTGTTGAAACTCCCTTACGAGCCGTTTAGCTTTGCTGTATTTCTTTTCAAGAACCCCATACTGTCCTTGTGATTGTTCCAACATATTCTGGTATGTCATCACTTCTTTTCTTGAAACATTCAATTTATTTTCAGCCTCCTTTAATTTGTGGTGAGTTTGTTTTAATTTCTCGGTGTTTTCAGGGTCGACACTAGTCTGTTCCATAAGCTAAAATGAATTAACATTATACTCTGAATTATGCAAATGAGATTTCGTGTAATTTAATAAATAACATGCTTTTAGGATAGGAATTATATAACATGCATGGAAGGTTTTAAATAGCATATAATATTTTGTTGTTATAATGTTATTTGATTATGATTGGGATTTTTAATGTATATATTTTGGTTTATCAATAGATCTACATCTAATGACATACCTTTAATTTTAGGCGTGCAACTTCTAGTTCAGAGATGTTAAATTTGCGTTGGCTCTGCATAACAAATATGTAACATACAGTACAGGCAATGGAAAAAATTAATTTAAGATTGCAAACACACATATTTCAAACAACAGGTGTACCGGGTGGGAAGTTTCAAAATGGAACATAACAAAATTACGTTAGTATACACAGTTGCTCCCCATTTAAATATATAAAAATGGTATTGGTATCAATGGAGAGATGGATAAATTTAACTTGTAATTAACTATAAAAATTAACATCAATAATCCACATATCTATAGAAAACCTGTTAAACATTTTCAAGAAAATAAAGTAATCCATCATACATATCAAATTAAGCAAGAACATCCATATAGAGTCGTCATCAGACATCTTCATCCTTCAACGTCATTAAAAACAATAGTAGAACCAAAGAGCAGTATAAAGGGAAGAGACTTAGTCCCAGGCTATTTTAGCGTATACGGAAAACATACCCCGCCGCTAGGTGGCCCTCTGGTAGGCGGGTATGAAATTAATATTAGTTTAGAACAAAACCTTTTTCAGGAGATTACTTTTAAGTTTTTAACTTACGTCACTAGAAGCGTTGCCGAAGTTAACGCGGCATTGAAAATTACTATTTTCTCACAAAATTGCATCGATACATTTGTATGTAATATTGCATTTATACATTCGTATCTTTGTAAAAGACTTTGCATTTAGTTTTATTTCCTGTACTCAAAACCTCGTATGGTTCTGCTTATACTTGTATTAAAGAATATTGTTATATTTTTACGTTCTTTTTTTGTACATTAGCGGTCACATAAATGTAGAATATAAAATTATAGAGCATGTCGATGAAAAGCAATAACAAAGGAAAGCATACAAAGTGTACATAAAGTTCATTTTTAGATTGGATCATTTCTTCGATTTGAAATTACATAGTTTAACATTAACAACGCTTAATAAATTTAAGCAGTGTATGTAGCATCGAAATAACATGTTATTGAAGTTTTTATAAGCTCAAATTTCTAAGATTTCTTTGTAATACTTTTGCATAGTTAAATTAGGTACAAAACACTCCAAAGGCATTCCTGTCTAGTAATCCTTAAAAATAATCAGCTTAGTATTCACCAAACAAAAGGCTTTTTCCCTTCCGGGCATATAATTCAAAGAATTAGATATTTTGGGTTTCTCGGTGCAATACCTGTACTGAATACACTTTCCTTTAAGCAAATATCTGGTTTTACATAAACTTTTTTGTTTGGTGTTTTCTTTATTGTTAAATTTGAAGAGTTACTTGCTTAGTTTTCAGTTAGTATTTATTTATTTATTTATTTGATGCACCAAACAGGCATTAGCCTTTTTACATGGTTACATACATAACTTAATTAAATTAAATTAAATTAAATTAATTTAAAAGAAGAAATAAAGAAATACATCTTCCGTGTGAACTGAAGATTGTAAGTTTTTCGTAGTGTTTTTTTGCTGTTCGCATTGCGGTGTTGTTAATAGTAATTTCTTGTTTTTCGTTTTTATTGTTGTTTATTATGTTATTATTGCTTTTGTTTTTGTTGTTGTTGTACTCATTTTTTCGATTTCGTTATGGCGCCATCGACGGCATTTTGTGTTTATTTTAAATGTGCTAGAATTCCCACAATCATATCTAAAACCTATCTTTTCCAATTGTAAAAAAATCATATATGTTGATTTGCCAATACAATTTCTAAATTTCTATTCTTATGTTACTTTGAAATATCGTTTAAATTGTAGAAATCAGCAGAAAATTATTTAGACAAGATTTCTTGATTTTTTAAATTAAAAAGTTTTCCATTCAACTTTGCCTAGTTCAATACAAAATATTAATCAGAATCATTTTTAATAACTACTAAAGAACAGTATAATTTCATCAATTCATAAGTTCCTTATACAGGTTGTTCTTTTTGATAACTAAAATTAATAACTTATGATGCAAGTGTTAAATGTGAGGTTTTATTTTTAAAGTGGAGTAACCCCACGAACTTTTAACAGTACTGTTTTAAAACATTTTTAACGCGGCAAATAATAAAATTCAATTTTTAATGCAGTTAGCTTTAATTAAAAATGTTACTTTTAATTACAATCGTTCAAAATATCCATAACGTGTACTTCTATGCAATTGCAACCGAACAAAAAACACAGCAACTGTATAACTGCTTACTATTTAAATATAATAATAATAAACATGTCAATGATTTAATTACATTACTGTTGTTATTGTGTGACGCTGATATAATTGGACTACAGAATTTTCTCTCTTGTTACTGATACAAAATTAATCCATTTGTCATATCTCTACATCTATTATTTTCTACCATTTAAAATTTAAAAAGATCTCTATGTTTATATATTAGGGAAATTTTATTATAAATAGCAAACCTACAAACATTTATAAAAATTATTTGTTTTGCGATTTTCTCTATACCTTTGGTTAAATTTCTTTGGCTTCGAACACAATACAAACATGAAAAAGGCTTGTAAAGTTAAATGTGGCAACGATGTAAAATTGTTTGTGAACAGCAGGTAAAAACCAGCGTGTGTCATATTTTAACTAGTTTTTGGTAAATACTGCATAGGCAACCCATCATTTACCCGCACTTACGAATGTTTCCGTAAGGTTAAGTCTCTTCCCTTTATACTGCTCTTTGGTAGAACTGTTAGCCTCAAAAAATCATAAAGTTAGAAACATCATCAATATTATACATGGGCAAACTAAACAAGCACTGCCTTTATTCTTTCAAGACCTGGAACCTTCCGGTAACAATAAGGAGATATTCGAATTAGAATATCTGCTGCAGAAGCACCTCTTACAAACACAAACTTGGTTCAATGTACCTAATGTCAAAATTATAATCATACTTAAACTTATTTCCGCCTGCCATATGCATGTGTTAAGATACAACAAAAGTTTCAAGTCGAGTTACAAAAACAAATTCAAGAAATTAACGTAACGGAGAAAGATGTGGGAGAGCATTGAGAAATATTCACTTGTAATACCACAAGAGCTTCGAAATTATCGGATATTTCCCGATAGGTTCGTTGCAAACAAATGAACGTGTCAAGTTTTCCAGGTTAAAAAATCACGAGCGCGTCCATAAAGACCTACATTATGTACTCGTTACATAAATAGCTATTAGAAGATATCCAGTTCCTCAAGAGCAGTCGAACATAAAGCTTTGTATGTAATTTGTACATAAACAAACTTTATAGACTCGCCTTGTTTATTAGACTCGCTCGCTCGTCCATAAACAGCGGCTCGTCCAATAAAGTTCTATATTATGTACTAATTACATAAATAGCTAGAATGAAAACAATTTGTTAAACTTCTGTCATTGTGTCTGTTAAGTTTCAAAGGAACTTTCCACAAGGAGCTAACGGTAAACTAAAGAGATTTCGTACATTCACCCCAAAAAGTACCGTTTAGGGACGAGTGCTGGCAGTAGGTTTCAACCGTGTTACTGAACAATAAGGGACCCGTCTCTTTTGTAGTTTTTAAGTAAAATTTGTAAGAGTCGTCTGTGAACGCTACAGCAACCAACATGTTCAAAAAGACTTGCCATCATAATTGTTAAATATGTATACCGGGAATTTATCATAACGCGCAATATGAAAGTTATAGTTTCTATGACTACGTATACACAACAATATTACTACATTATTGTAGAAAATCTTTGTCTAGCAACTCCCAGTTTTAATATTGCGCGTTATAGTAAATTCTCGGTATAGTTAGTTAAATAAATTTAGTTAAATCAAAGGTTTCGTTTCTAACGAGCTCGATCGCGAGCAACCTGAATTTGCACCCTACAAACGCAACAGTGTCTATAAAAACAATTATAAATTGTTGCTAGATTTACAATGTACAAACCTCTTTGGAGCAACACATCTGTGAACAAACTTTGCCGGTCGTGAATATTAACAAAGTGAAAAATATGAACCGCTTGACTAATGAAATTCAGAATAATTTATTATCTTTCTTTGCAACAATATATGATAAATAAAATAAATAACTTGTTTTTTGCGGTCCTCCCATAAGTCAGAATGAATCTATGTGTACTTTGATCTTAACAAGTCTGTGCATCCTTGTACTAAAAGTGCATTAGTCTACAAACTAATAACTCATATGAACTTTGCTATGTTCCGTTTTGAAACTCCCCACCCGATATAAGATATTTGGTAGTAAACACAAAAAAGTGAACAAGGAATACATTGATTATTGGTAACACACAAGTGGTAATGGTTATCACACGCCAACATTCAAAAAATTAAAAAAACAAACCTCTTGTAGAAGTATCTTTAATGATTCAACATCATTAGTATCCTGTCCTTCTTGCTCAAACGTGGTCTCATTGTTAGACGAAGTACTTACAGTGCCATCTGATATGCTACTATTCGCTGAACCTATAAATTTAAAATAATAACCACCTAAATTTCAATTTATAACATATATTAAAAGCATACCCATTAAGAGTGCAGATGCATCATTCTGATGCTCAGCTTCTATTGCTCGTTGCCTACGTTCCTCTCTTTCCCTATCAGCTAGTAATGACTGTTTTATCAGCTGAGCCACTTCACTATTCTCAGGATCCTTTTCTCGACCGATACTAAATTTCACCAAACCGGAAGTGTTACGTAATACGCTAGCAGCATATGCTTGAGTAACACCGACTAAACTCTTCCCATCAACTTCAATAATCTGATCGTTCACATGAATACGCCCATCTCTCGCTGCGGCTCCATTTGACGTTATAGTTTTGACAAATATACCTAAATTTTATTATTATTAAATCAAAATCTTATATAATTTTGAGAAACTAACCAAGTTTCTCTAAGCCTGCGTCAGCTCCAACGCCCATTCCGATAATACTCAATCCTAACCCTTCTGGTCCTTTTACTAATTCCACTGGAAATACATCCATTTTTTCCACTCGTTTTTCTAATTCATACTCTGCAGATGCAGCTACAGGATCAACATCTTCGTTTCTATAAGTAAAACAAATTGAAGTATATTCCAATGTAAACTTACGTTTTTACCTTCGGTCGTAATCTGTGATACTAAAAGTCGAATAAACGGTAATAGGTCCTGTGGAAAAAGACACTTTAGAAGGTTTACGTGTGTATATAGGATAATCAAGATCATCATCTTCATCTTCCTGCGGTAAACCAGGTACTTCCATGAAAAAGTGTCCATCTTCGTAGTAATGTACACCATGTTCCACTCCCACAATCTTAATATGTTCAGTCACAAAAGTTTTATTTTCTACATTTATATCTAAAGTGTTGCCTTCAGAAAGACTAGTAACAGAATCTACAAGAAACAATAAATTATATATTTTACGGATAACTTAAAAATGAGAACTAAATACCTATAAGTCCAGAATCCGATACGCTAGATTCCATTTTGGACGAAGATAAACCATCATCATAACTGGAAATATCAATACTGGATACAGACTCTTTCATAGTGGATGGTGATTCTTTAACTTGTGTATGTGAGACAATATCGTTGTATGAACCTCCAACTGATTCCGTGTGGGAATCTTCTTGTAAAGATGAAGGTGCTAAACTGTCGTTTAACGACTGTGGACCTGCAGAATCCAATAAAGAATTCGGTCCAGATATTGAATCTTGCATAAAGGAACTTGATGCATTTGGCTGCCAGTGATCGTCTTTTACTTCTACAGGACTTAAAAGACGAGTTACTTCCTGTGCTTCTTCATCTGATAAAATTTCCTGCCTGTAGGAGTTAAAATTTGTCAGAACAGTTTATAGAAAAATTTTATTAACATTACTTGCTCACATGAGAGCAATGGTGACCCATAAACTTCCTCTAAAGTATACTGTCGGGGCATTCGATTGAATAATGTAACGCTTAATTAACAAGTGTCTACTTATAAGACGTACAAGGAAGTTAAGGGGAACTTAGAATGAGAATTAATTTTATTTAAATAAGTTAATAAAATTTTCACTCTGATTTTTATTAGAAAAAATAAACTTTCCGGAGTATACATTTAAAATCGTATAAATAAGTTTCAACATTATTTTTTTTCACATCTGTATCTTTACAGAAAATAAATTTCACTTCTTACAAACACTAAATGTATGTTATTACAGAACAAATACAATTAGAAAAAATTTCAAAAAACCAGGGTAGCACCGTACATTTCTGCAAACTAATAAAGTTTTGTAACCAAAAATTACTTTTCAAAACATTCACCTTTAAACTCAATGCATTTATGCATTCGATAAAACCAATTTTCAAAACATAAATCCCACTCTTCTTGAGTCACTTGAGAAACCAGGTTTTTGAAGCTTCCCACTAGAGGTGTGTCAGTCGTGAACGACTCGTTCGAACAAAATGAATCAGTATACCGAATCGAATGAATCAAGTCTTATTTTGAAGTGAATCGATTCACTGATTCATTCAACTTGGTGTCGAAGAGCGCCGAACATTTTTGTTCGAGCAGGATTTGTGAATCGTTCAACTTGTTCGAGTTTCGAGTCTAACGTTTCGACGTTAAATTGACCAGTAAAATGGTAAATAAATCAGTAAATAGAATACTCTTTTCTTCGAGTGGAAATATAAGCTGACAAGTGAATGCTAACCAATCATCGCTTCGGTTCAGTTTTTGTAAAGACTTGTTAGTTTAAGCAAAATTTAGAAGAAAAATACAATTAGAACTTTGGCTCTAAGCAGGAAACATTTTCAAGGTGAGTCGAAACTATTTATGCATTTAGTACGGTCCTTCGAGTAATCGTTTAGTTTTGATTAAACATTTTTTGGTCCTTCGAACTTTCCATTGCATCTTCGAGAGATGCAAATCACACACCACGCATTTTATCCTTTAGTCGAGGAAATAAAAAGTAATCGGAGGATGCCAGGTCAGGAGTGTATGATGGATGATTCTTTTGTTTGATGTGCGGTATGACTTGAAGCATATTAAGCCAGTATTTTAATAAAAAAAAGGGTTTGTGCCAGATATGACCCAGTATGCGGTAAGGGGTTAAGGTTTTCAATAGGTTGACAAATGACTTCAAATATTTGACTACTAATAAAACTACTATAAAGAAAAAATTAAAAAAATTTATAATGAATTAAAAGATTATAGTTAATACATAAATACCACTTTTTTTGTTACTTTGCGTAAATTTTTATATTAGATTAAGAAGTTAAATACTATTTAGGAAGTAAGATTATTTTGTTATTTAGCTTTTAGGTATAATCCAGCCTATGAACAGGTAACTTGTTTACCTCTGTAGGATTTACACTGTAAGCCAACCTATGTACAGGCACAGTCTAGTAATATAACCAGTCGTCTCACTCGCCGGATTTTGTGGGTCCGAATTCCAGTGCGCCTGTGTAAAGTTTAGCCGAATGCGCAGTTAGAATAAAACGTGTTTGCGGTGCAAGTTGCAGTTGTTTGTTATTTAACGTGCATTTAACAGCCATAAACCACGTGCTTGTATGTGTTTGAGTGGTGCTTGTTATTCGTTCATTCAAAAATCGCGCCAAAATTTCATGATCCAGCCGAATGCGCACTGCACATTTCGGAGACATGAACATCAAACGTGCCGACACGAAGTGAGACGAATGGTTATATTACTAGACTGTGGTACAGGTGACTCTGTTTAATAAATAAATGTCATGTTCGCTGACAACCGACATCGAGAGGGAAACAGTTAATATGGTACGGACATGTCCAAAGGATGGAAGAAACCAGACTGCCCAAAATGGCCATGCAGTGGATACCACCAAATCGAAGAAGTACTAGAGACCTAAAAGAAAATCAGTAGAACAACAGAAGTGAATGGAAGTTAGGCATCGGACAACGTCGGAAGATGTTTTGAAACCGTTTCTACATAGGTTATGTTCAAAACATTTTTCTTGTATCTAACGCAGTAAAGACGCTTTGATATTCTTGTACTATATCCTCGCATTTTATAGGTCACATTTAGAAGTGTAATGCCTCTGTAATTGGAACATTCCATCTCCTTTCTTATGAAGTGGCTGGATCACACCCAATCTTTCAATTCATCTGGAATTTTTTCTTTTTTTAATATTAGGGAAATTATCGTGTAACCTTTTTACTAATGAGTCTCCTCCTGCTTTTATTAGTTCCGATGAAATTCCGTCACTTTCAGGTGCTTTATAATTTTGTAGTTTATTTATGATTTCTTTAATTTCATTGTAAGTTGATTCTTCTATCAGTGTTGGTTTGGTGCTTGTGATCCTCAGGTTGGGGTTTTCGTCTTTGTCATCATCAATAATCTCAGAGGGAGTTTCAACATGGTCTTTAAATAGATTTGAGTATCTAGTCTTTCCATCTTCTTGTTAGTTTTTCTCCATTCCCGCCTTTGCATATGTTAAGTTTTGGTTTATAGGTATTCCCGCTATTCTTTACTGCCTCGTAAAATTTCCTGGTTTGCTTCTGCGAGTTTTCGTCTTTTCCTTTGACATATTTTCCTTGCCTTGTCTCTTTTTGCTTTATGGCCTTCCTCGTTGTGTGAATTACGTGTGTGTGACAGCTTTTGTCTTGCTTGATTTTTCTCTTGATTAACTGCACAACACTTACTTTAAAATTAGCTTGCAAAATAACCATTGCAATTATCAAAACTAAATTTGAACTGTCAAACTGCAAAACAATAAACATTTGTTTCATGGCGCGCTTGATCTATTAGTTTGCAGAAATTATGGGTGCTACCCTCGTAATATTATACAAAGCAATATTTTCCCAGCAAGTTAATTTCTATTGTAATCTTTTTTTGTTAATTTGATATTTTAACTTTAAAAAATTTAAAAGCAGAATAATCCCAATACGATAAATAATTTTTTTGAACCTTGGAAAAAGCAAACAGCTTTGATTTAGCATCAACAAAGCGTAAATTACGTATGGAAATTACAGCATGATTAATGCAACTTAGTTATTATTTACTTACCTAAATCTTTTTTCCATGATTCTGCTGGATCGAAGCCAAAACATGCAGAAAAAAGCACATTAATAGGGCAAAAAACTAATAACAGGAAAAAACATATAAATAGAGCTTTCTACAGTGGATAATAACCTGAATAGCTGTGCAATAATTGCACAAATAAGTACCTACTAAAGAAAAAAATTGTTAACACACTCTATCTAATCCATTATGTAAAAGCCTTAGGCGAACTACCGAATGCGAAAAAGATTTTTACTCACTTTGTACTTAGCAAATTTTCGGCTTCTGCAGGAGTCATCGCGTCAGCGATGATAAAATCCCTTTTACCACAATCAATAGCATCTTCTTCTCCATCACTAGCATCCGCAAATTCAACGTCGTTTAAGTCTAAAATACTGGCTTCCGATTTTATTTCTTGATGAGAATTTAAAAGTAGATGACTACCTAACGCACAATTCTCGCTTGCATCAACTTCAGTCTTTTTATTATTCACGTCCACTAATTCACTATTACTTTTAAGCACTCG
Organism: Melanotus villosus; assembly: GCA_963082815.1. Taxonomy (NCBI): domain Eukaryota; kingdom Metazoa; phylum Arthropoda; class Insecta; order Coleoptera; family Elateridae; genus Melanotus; species Melanotus villosus. The sequence goes on from OY720423.1 coordinate 21,880,884, forward strand.
ATTTTTATTTTCGAACTCTTTTTCATGTCGTAAAAATTCACGACAAACTTTTTCGTAGCTTTCTTGACTCTCAAGCTGCGATAACACAGAATTTGTTATATACTCTGGCGGATTATTATACATAATATCAGAGTCTACGGATTTTTGTTGCACTACTGTCACTTGTGAAACTTCAGAGTCAGTCGATGTCATTGACTTTTTATGAGAAGCTTCAGAATCTGTCGATTTTTGTTGCATTAAACTATTCGGTTTATGCGGCACTGCGTACAAGGCTTCTATTGACTGTTGATCTCTTGGTTTCGCTTGAACAGGAGTCGAAGTATTCGATTCAGTATTAGAACCTATATCACTCTGTTCGTCTTGGTCTTTACTAGGGACATCACAAACATCACTGCCATGTGGTTTAAGTTTAGCTTTAATTTCAGGGTAAGGCTCATTAAAACCACCTTCGTCCATAGTAGACGTGCTAATAATCGATGGCGGACGATTACCCAAGCCAGCCGCTGGAATGTTAAGTGAGATACTGGAAACTTTTGTTCTACGTGGAGCGACGACATCTTCGGACTTTTCTTCCGTCGATTTATTCGGTTCGTTGTTATCTGTAAAATATTATTATGGCAAAATTAAGCTTGGCAAAAAAGGAACATAAGTTAGGCTATATTATTGATTGTACCTGCCTGATAAGGCAAAAGATTAAATATTTATATGCATACCTTTGATAAAATTAGGAAAACTACACTAGTAATGTTCACAACAGAAAATAACAATGGATAATTTAAAAATTACAGTCACCACATAAATGAGAATTGGTGTTTTATTAGTATCCACTGTAGCTATAAATAAATATTGATTGTATCTTGGAAGGAAGCAATTTTGTCGATATGATAGCCACATGACAGCAGACTCAGGCATGTAAATAACAGGCTTCTACTGCTACCAATTCATAATTAATTTGCAAAAAGTATTAAACTAACCTGAACAATCAATACACATAAGTCGAAGACGTAAACACATTTTTCCGATGTACTTAACCATTAGAAATATTTTTAAAAAATACTGATATCTAAACAATATTCGAAGGAACTAGTTGTAAGTGGGTTTATCACATGCGTTAATCAAAAATTTAAAGCCGACAATACTGAGATCATTTGGTGGGTCAACCTGATTCGTTAGTTTATTAATAAACCATATATCCGCACAAATTTAAATGTTAAACCCTTTAGTATGCACTTCACATATATAAAACCATTATTCTAAAGTCCATGTGAGTAATATAAAAAAATTATAATCAGTGTGCAACGAAAACAAGTTATTTATAAGGAATTTAAAACTAAATAATAACTCAGAGGAGTTAACTGAAGCAGAAGTTTATGTCTGGCCTCTCCCAAACATACTGATCTATAAATAAATTCCAGCAGACCTACACAGTTGCTTTTTGTTTGTGGTTACTGTTTGTTCCTTTTTCAACTGCCCACACTGCCAATTGCTGTTACTCATTAAGTGTTGGGACACTTCACATTTTAATTCTACTCATCACCTTCAGTGTTATGTATGCATACGGTGTTGTGAGTAGAAATACCTATCTTTACTGAAATGTATAACCAAGGATATTCAAAATGGTTAAACGGACACTGAATGAAACTGTTAGTAGTAAACAGCATGCATTTCCTACTTAATATTATTATGTTTAATTAGTATGAATGGACTGTGCATCCTGCACCCACAGACTGGTTTTATTTTCCAAATATTGACATTTAAAAACCCCTTTGGTGGAGTAAACGGGCATCAATATAATGCAGTTTCTCTCTGATTAAAAACTTGTTCTGGTGGAAACCAGATGTAGCATGAATAACTATGATTTCACTTACTGACAACTTGAAATGTGATGGGAGAAATATACTACTATAAAAGTATCAGTATTTATAGAAATGCAATAAACATTGATAAACTCAGCCTACACAGTAAAATAAAATAACAAAGGGACTTACCGGTTAAATAAGACTTTTCATTACTTTCCTCTTCCTGTTTTTCATTTTCAGTTTTAACCCTGCTAGGGCTGCTTGGAGGGCTGATCGATGATAAACTACCGGAAGTACCGGACAAGTTATCCCGGCTACGCTCTTTATCTTCCAAAGGTGATTTATTTGCACTTATAGGTGATCTTGAAGATGATGAAGATGTGGCAGATGAAGGTCGTAAACTATCTTGACTAGGAGATTTTGATTTTAAACTTGACTCGTCCTTTTCGGAGCCTTCTTTTCCGAACAAGGATCTTGGTACAAAATCTTTTCTACTACTAGGCAATTCGTTTCGGCTAGAAATTGAAGAAGACCCTGTTTTAGTAGGGCTAGCCAGAGGGCTTGCAGTCTTTTCTTTAGAAGTTGGGGTTACTAATATTATGTCTTTATCAAAGGATCTCCTATGGGAATCTTTTTTGTTGGAAGTAATATTGGTCGTTGGAATAACAGATGCGGGTCTATCTCGTCTTACTACATTTTGTCTTCTAGAAGCCTCGGTACGTTCCGGTGGTGGAGGTGGTGAAGTAGGAGGGCTTCGTATTTTATTGTTAAAAGACGCACTACGAGTTGCCATCGCCACATTCCTATTACTGTCACTAACCACATCTTTACTACCATTAGTCACAGCGAATTTCACTTCAGCTTTATTAGGATCACTATTAAACCGGCTAGAAGTACGCGTTTTTGAAAAATGTGAAGTCCAATTACGTTGTTTTTCAATTAATTCTCTACTGTTAAACTTTCTCTCCGGTTTTTCAGGTTTTTTCATAAGAGCAGGTTTAGTCCTTTCTTCCTCGGTTTTAGTCATCTTTTCATGATCGGTTAAAGAACCGTTTATGCTATGTCCATTAGATTTAACAACAGGTGCGCCACTATTTAACACCGGCACACTATTACTAAAATTATTTAAATTATCGTTTCGATTAGGCGATGGTGAACGGGATCCTTGATGGGACTTTGTATCTCGATTTTCGCTATTAGCTGAACTACTTCGGGACCTCAAATCCAAAATACTGGAAGCACTTTTGGTCGATTGTAAAGGAATAATTTTTTCCTTAGTATTAGTACGGTTCTCTTCACCTAATTTTTCAAACAGAGCCCTTGCGTTGTTAAACCTAGCAACATGAGATTCAGTTCGCATTACTGTAACAGTCGGCGTTTCACTTTCTTTTTTATCCGCACTCGAACTTTCGGCAAGTTTAGTTTTAGTACGAAGAGGTGTTATTATATCTTCTCTGACAGGTGCTTTATTTTGAAAAATGTTGGCTATTTGAGACACTTTGGTGCCGGCTACTCGAGGTCCTTTTTTCTCTTCCATACTAGGTAGGATGACCTGTATATGTGAAAATTGTTTAAGTTATTAAATAATCAAATACAATCAATGATGCTTCTTAAATATAATAAATGCTAAATATCGAGTCACTATCACAAGGTACCAGTTTTTATCATTTTTTTGTATGTGAATTGTTATCTACTGATAAGAGAAATGTAATACAACTCTGACGATCTTTTCTTCGAATTAAATCAGTCTCAAACCTGAGTTTTATTTGTGATTGAAATTATAAAATTTTACTTTATTGCAGTTTGTTAAAAGGAGCCTAAGGTCATGATCACCAGTTATTTCCAGTTAGTAACTTTTTCCTCGTCCCTAATCAAAAATAACATTTTACCAACGAAATTTTTTAGAGCAATAACATCACAACATTCACTTTCCACACTAACATTTTCTATAAATATAAACACCACTTAAGTTTTGCAAAGCACATTACAAACTCACCTACCCATCTTGCACAAAGATTCTACACAGAGATAACATAGAAGCACATATAAAAATGAGTTTCCATATTTTTATGAAATAGGAAGTATTAATTATGCCAAAGAATAAGACTTTTGCTTTTTACGCTTTCATTTACAGTTGGATAATCTTAAAAATAATTACAAAACAGGAATATTCTGCAAAGTGCTGACAACCGTACAATAATAAATTTTAAAAGTGAAACACTTGTTAGTATAGTCACAGTCGACATTCATCTCAGAAGTATTAAATAAAACTAATGATGTTAGCATTGAGTATTGATCGTACATATTTAAACTACTACCTTTCTAATTATTTTTGCAGCATTCGTTTAGGTAATTAACTTTTTCATTTAATTAACGAATATTACATATATAAATTATGCATTACCTAATGCCCAAAAGGAGTGGCTCTCGTTATTAAATTATATGAATTCAGGGAAACAATGCCAATAATTATAATAATCACAATTTTTGCTTAATACAATTTTTAATATACTGTTAAAAACATGTTTTTATAAGCTTTCACACCCAAAACATACATCTCATGTTGAGTAATTGCTACTTCCTGTTGTATGTTTATCATAATTAAATGCTCCCTTTACTACGTTTACATAATTTTAATTACAGAGTTAAAACACGCTGACAGTAACTGAATTTTCGGTTACATATTTTTAATTTAAAATTACGTACAAAATTATGACCAACGAATAAATGCATTTTTAAAAATTCAAAAAACGTCAAAAAATTAAAAGAGGGGTTATGTTTCACTAATTAATAAACATAATTTTTTTTAATATAACATCGTTAAAAACATAATTTATAAACCAAAACACCTTTCACGCAACTATATATAAAACTTTATGCGTTAATACTTTCGAATATAAAGGTAACATAAATAAAAAATTTTTAGGTTATGTACAAAAAAACAAGATGGTGAGGTGAGAGCACGGTAGCCAAAATCAATTTACAATAATGCGGCGGAAATCAATTTATATAAAATATAAATACCTCATTTTAATAATTAATTAGGCGTGACGTGTCTGAATTGGTTTTTTTATATACGTTTTTAAAAAACGTAAAAGGGATTTCAATATTTTATAAATAACGTTGAAAAACAATAGATACTACGTTAGGTAATAGCAAATGTTTAAAAACAAACCAATGTCTACACCGATTGTTTACAACCGGCTAACTGGATTTTCCCTGGAAATAAAAATGGCTTATACACAATTTAGGTCAAAAAAACCTTACAAGTACTTGTTTAGTTTTAGATTTGGAACGTAGAAGACTTTACCACGACTATTTTAGACGTAAAAATCAACATTATTAAAAATATCACGAGGCCCGTGTAACCTCGACATTGACATTTATGGTAAGAAGCATTACTACGCCCCCCTTAAATGTGGAAAGTGATTACACGCTATAATTTACCCCAAACTAAGAACTGCATCGAATCGAAGGTTTTGGCCTTCTATCATAAAATAATGAACAAAACCTGTTTATAGCACATATAAAATTTGTTAGAAAGAATAAATCACAGGAAAAGACCGTCTCCCTGAACGTTTACTCGAGTACATCAAACCCAATCGTAATAAATAAAAACAGTAAACAAACATAAATTACAAAATAAAACCGTTAGACGAACTTACCTGTTAATGCGGCACTCCAAATTACCAGGTTGTTAGTGAACGTTTAACTAAATTTTGACCAAACAAGATACCTTGTAGAACAACTGTCACCGATCTGTCCACTTTTAGTAACGTTTTCGCAGATATACGCACAGCCACGCTCCATATTAATTTGCTAAAATGTAACACACCCTTGATGATGGACACTTTTACATCTTTTCCAGTATTTCAATCAAATGTATAGGTCATGTTTTTTTGATACGGTATTTCACACACAAAACAAGTTTTGTTGCTCCCAGAGAGCAACAACCCGAGACATCGCTCAACTTCCAGCGCAGGACTTCACGCCCGGCTTCGTGAAGACCAATGGCAAGCTAGAACATGTTACGGACTTTCGCGAACGTTTGCGACTTCTTTTGCGTAGCAAAATCAAAATGTGTCCTTAAGATGGTATTTTACTAACAAAACCTACACACATGCATTCTTCAAATAGTTTGTTAATGTATTTTTAAAAATGTCTTGCTATGTATGTAGCCTTGTTTTTACCCGGTGAATTTTGAGCCGTTTTATCAGCAAACCACGATTTTACCTTCCGTTTTTCTTTTTTCTTTGGTACTTGAAGATTTCTATATACAGCGTGTTTCAAAAAATCATGACCCTGCAGATATTTTTTATACAAAGATGCAGAAACGTTATTTAAAAAAATTGCAGTGGTTCTTTTTTATTTACCTAAAATGAATATTAGAATGAACTTGAAATAAACGAGCAAGAAATAAAAATACACGGCTCAAAAAAATTAGGGGAACACAATTGAAAAACACTACGAAAGACAAAGTGAAGGTAGATGCATTTTCTATGAATTCTACTGTCGCAGTACTAAATTTGTGTGTGGTTCAATATCACGTATGTCCTCCACCAGCACGAATAACTTCATGGCACCTCCTTGGCATGCTTCGTATGATTCTTCGAAGATTTTCCTGGGGTATATTTTCCCATTCTTAGATTAACGCTTCTAGCTGCTGGAGAGTTTGGGCTGCATTGGGACGCTTCCGAATACGTCTATCCAACAATCCAACAAATCCCAAACATATTCGATAGGGTTTAAGTCGGGACTAAGTGCAGGCCAATCCATAGGTATGAGTACCTCGTTCTTGTAGGAAGTTTATGGTGATCACTACAGTAGGTATGTGGTTTTGCATTATCTTGCATCAGTATGAAATTTTGACCTACACCATAAGCTGTAGCTGTACAACATATTCTTCTAGTACATTATCGATGTAACGTTGAGCGTTTAGACTTCCTTGGATTACTACAAGGTCGGTTTTTCCTTCGACGCCTATTCCACCCCAAACCATTATAGAGCCGCCACCAAATCTTTGGACTTCTCGTACTGCAGAAGCAGAATACCGTTTGCCGGGACGTCTGCACGTCTGCAAACACGTGATCGACCATCACAACGTGTAAGACGGAATCCTGACTCATCTGTGAAGAGTAGGTACCATTGTCGAAGTTGCCAATTAATATTATATACGTCTGGTCGGAAACATCTAGTCCATGAGTCGCCCTGAGACCAGTTTGAAGATCATTTGCTGTTAGGACACAATTACGTAAGGATGAAAGAACTAGAAATCGATCTTGATTTTGGGTGTTTTTCCTCTTTCGACCTTGCCCGATGCGTCTTTTGTACTGACTTGTCTCTATGTAACGATTCCACAAACGCTGAATAACAGAAGGGCTGCAATGAAACATTCTTGCAACTTGCCTAATACGGAGCCCATTCTCAATCAAAGAAACAGCACGAGCAACTTCTACTTCACTAAGATATCGCATTATATTTTTGTTGACGTCTAATTGACTTTTCCAACAATTTGTTACTGTTACCAAGCCTACTTGATCTATAAACTAAGCATAGATCACTTGTTCGTCACTTTGTTTTTCGTAGTCTTTTTCAATTGTTAATCATATCTTAAGAATAAATGCTTAATGACTGTAAATTTATTCATTCATTAGAACCAAATATGTAGCTTTAAGAATTCGAATGTTTCATTTGAATATCGTTTTCACTTAAAAAGTAATAGAGACATAAAGAAGTGTTCCCCTAATTTTTTTGAGCAGTGTATTAGGTACTTATTCTTTGGAATACTCTGTATATGTTATCTTTTTCAGCACTGATGATATAGAAGCTTTATAAATTAAATGTCTGAAGTCGAGATCAATTAGATTTTTTATGTAGAAAAAATCTGAAAATATGCAAGTTTATGGATACATATATGCGAAAACCCAAAAAATCTTGTACTACAGCATCCTATATTAAATTATTAAGAGGAATAATGTGTCTTATAAGACAGATTGCTTTTGTTTAAAAATGTTTTCAAATTATGAAACGAATGAATTTTGATTAATTTTAGCAAATTTATACTTACACAGCAGAATATTACCTCCATACGGATTTGAAGCACTGATTTCGGTTAGCTTACTAAACTTAAATTGGTTTTGTATCTGTGTATTGTCTGTAACCTCATATACTTTTCGGTGTCGAGGCTGCTGCGTTAATGTATGCGGCTCTACGGGTGCAATGCACAATCCGGTTCGACTATGCGGATTACGTGATTGGTGCGTCGTTTAATAAGTACCTACCTACATACTGCACCATGTGTATAGTGTATGTAAATGTGTGTATGAGTTTATGTATTGTTTTACCTCCTATAATACATTATCTAAGCAATTGTCGTTATTTAAATCTAACTACTTAGAAAAATATACTACATCTTAATATCCAACTCCCCTTTAAGTCAACTGCTTCCGTAACTTTATAAACATATACCTGCTATCACATACCACCGCGGAGCATCTAGCGTAGAATTTTGCGGTTCTTTATTCACGGGAGGCGTCAAACTGTGCTAAACTCTTTCTCGCTCGACTATACTAGGTCGTGTTGGGTAACAAACGACACGCCCTGACGCCAGCAAGACGATGATAACTACTAGACAAATCAGTAATTAGATTTGGGACAGTTATTTCCGAAAAATGAAAACACAGGGGTTTGGTTCTATTTTGCCACTTCTACCACTACTCGCAAGCCAATGGGAGAGCAATATCGGACTTTCGGACTATAAATACGCTCGAAAAATCCAACTCAGCATCAACGTCTCGGTGCTTGATCAAGACCAACGTCTCCGTGTGCTTGGTCAAGATCAACGTCTCGATGTGCTGGTTCAAGATCGACATCTCTGCATGTTTGATCAGGATCGGCATCCTTACACGTTTGATTTCCATCACCGCCTCCATACTCCACTGGAACCGTTCGTCGTCGCCTACGCTGGAACTGCCCGCCGCCGTCTACGCTGCGCGTTACCTACACACTCCGCAGGAACCGCTCGCCGCCGCCAACACTGCCCGTTCCCAGCCACCTTCACACTCCGCTGGAACCGCACGCCGCCACCTACATACGTCGCCGAACGCTGCCTGTTCCCACCCTCAGCTAACGCCACCCTCTACTGCTGAGGCCACACCATCCCCCACGTCACCTGACGCCGCCATCTTACCACCTTCGGTACACTTCTCGCCAGGTCAAGGCCCAGGTTCACCGTCAAGCCTTCGCCGTTACCGCCGCTGCCGTCCCTCACTGTCGCAGCCGCTGGCACGCTGGTCCAGGTAAACCACCGTCGCCGCCTGCAATGCCTGGTTTTCACTATTAACTACAATTTACCAATTTACTTTTTGTTTTTTGGTACCTAATAAATAATTACTTTCCGCCTCTTGTCTTTGATTACTGAGCTAGCCAATTTGAACACAGCGCCCTTTAACAAACAGGGTTTAGTTTGTGTCACAGATTAAGAGAAATTGAAGTAGAACACGAAGAAGTAGATAAGCAATGAGGAATACTTAAGAAAGTCATTACTAATACTAATAATCTAATACAATAATACCAACAACATTAAGGCAAGAAAAAGACTGGTTCGACGAAGAATGTTTAGAGGTAGGTAATTACACAAAAAAGATTAGCAAAACAAATAAAGTCAAGAAATGAGAAAACTATGAAAAGAAAAGAAATGAAGTAAAAAACATATGTAGATTAAAGAAGAAAAAATGGTTGGATCAAAAAATAGAAACAATAGAAAACCATGGCAAATACACAAAAATTAGCAAATTCTATAAAGAAATTAAAAAATAACATAAAAAGAACAGGAAATAAAAAATCAGTCGGCAGACGTGCAAGTGAAGGAACTACAAATAGAAGAAATAATTAATAACTAATTCGAAAAAGGAGAAAACGGAGGGATGGATGGTAGGTATACAAAATGTGCTAATCAAACAAGGAGAAAAAGAATTAATTAGTCAAGTTCACAGTAAAAATCTGGTACGAAATGCCACCAGAATGGAGAACAGGAATACTACAGCCTATTCATAAAAAAGGAAATAAAAAGACTACCAAAATTACAGAGGCATTACGCTATTGAATAGTATACAGGGTGTCCCATAACTTATGGGCCATAGAGCAGCTGGAGATAATAGACATAAAATAGGTATTTTGAGCCAAATTTGCCTAAGTAAAATGTTACAGGTTAATGATATAGGGTGTTAATTAACTTTCACTTTCAACACCCTGTATCTCTTTAACCTGTAACATTTTACTTAGGCAAATTGGGCTCAAAATACCTTTTTTATGTCTATTATCTCCAGGTGCTCTATACCCTGTATATAAAATCCTTTCAACGGTGATCTATAGAAGACTAAGAGCCATTACTGAAGAGATAGTAGATTACCAAAATGGGTTCAGGCGAAACAGATCGACAATAAATGGTATACATATTATTAAGTAGCTAGTAGAAAAGAGCTATGAACATAATATTGAACTTTATGTGATGTTCATAGACTTTAAACAAGTCTTCGATAGCGTAAAAAGATCTAAACTGTTTGAAACTCTGTACATATTTGGAATACCATCTATGTAAATTAATTAATCTAACTGAAATGACACTAACAAAAACACATGCTTCTTCCTCTCGCTAAGTTTTACCTCTGGTGTGGTTGACACGTTGAGTTACTGTACTCTTTTAGTGCCCCCTTTTTCGTCCTGATGAAGCTCCTTAAAAAAATTGACTAACTGTTTAGTTTTTCTGTCTCAACCATGACACAATGCCAAGGTTCTTTTAACACAATATTTATATTATAAATTACATTGTTGATATAATTAAAATTTATTAGATTTGTTGGTTTATATTGTTTTGAGCTTATAGAGTGCACTAGATTCTAGATGGTTATAGTGTTTCTTCAATGCTTAAATCAATTTACTTAAATCCTACTACAAAATTTTAAAAATGAAGGATTTTACAGCTTTAGAAGCAAATTTTAGAATTGTTTGTGACACTAGATTGCAAATGCTTTTATTTAGTTTTAAATTTATAATATATCATTACATTCGATTTACTATTGTGTTCTTTTTAATAATCGTACAAAATTCGTCTAACTGAAAGTGAAAATATTATTTATATCAACAAAAAATCTACAATTCCTTTGTTTTAATTAAAAAAAAAAAAGATTTATACCTATTATCTTCAATTGAGATGTTTATTTATAATTTACTTTACAATACTTAAATAGTTCTTAATTGTTTATGTCAACACAACTAAAATCTGTTAATTAGAACCAATTATACCTCATTGTTGATCTTTCATATTACAAGTCCTTAACACGACTTATCGCAAATATTGTTTTACTTTTCTTTCAGATCCGCATCAAATAATTATTAAAAGTGAAAGTCCTATTTTTTGATTATTCTCAACTTAGATCTTCTACTATGCGAAACCTTTTTTGCAGATACCTTTATAATTTATTTTGTATCCAAGATTATATAATAGCAAGGTGTTGCATAAAATAAAAATTTTAAAAACTTACAATATCTTTTATTGAAATTATTTAAAATAATAAACAAATATTGTACAAAGGATTTCTTAAAATCAATAATAAGTTCTATGTAAGAAATTCGTCATAGAAACCAATTAGCAGGCAATTAACTTTAGAAACTCCATCAATACAATCATTTGAAAAATAATCTCGATACAACGCAAAATATTTTCAAACAAAAAATTTTTTACACCAAGTAGTAGGGTACAAATAGATTAAGTTTCATTATAATTAAATTCAAGCTACAAAAACTAGAAATTTAAATAAAATTATTAAAAGTACAATATAATGATTTCTGTGTATTGCCTACAGTGCAATGACAGTGAAAATTCACCTTCGATCGCGGTAACGGTGACGTTCCCTCTCTCTTCCTCTTTCCCTCGATCGATCGCTTGTTCTCCATAAGAACTCATCTACGGAGCGATCGTAGGATCTTTTGTCTGAATAACTAATATTCCTCGATGGAGGATATTCAGGAAGTGGTAATCCTTCGTAATAGCGAGGTGGCGGAGGAAGTGCATCGTATGCTGAACCCGAATAAAGGCCTGGTGGGGGAACATATGGTAATGGAGGTAGCTGATGCTGCATGGAACGCATGTAGTCTGCAACATAGGCCTCAGCAGCCGCTGCCGTATAAGGGCGTGGTGAATCACGGTCATAGAAGAAAGGATAACGATCACGTGAGCGAGGTGAAGGTGACCTTCGATATATAGAACTAGAAGATGCTAATCTTCTTGTTGACAAATAAAATTTTCTACGAGAATATGAAGAATTTCTTCCACGTATAGTGCTTAGAGACGAATTGCGTAAAGCTATGGGCATTCGTGCTTTAGGGTGCCTGTGGCCCCTAAGACCGTTTCGTTTTGCTGCTTCCTTAGATAACCTTAGTATTGGAGTCATCTCGATTCCATCATCTTCAGGAAATAATCGACATAGTTCTTCTGCCACACGAGGCTCAATTTCTTGACCGTCTCTGCCTATTTTTACTGGTTTACCGTCGTTCCAAGGATTATATAAATGCATTGTTTCGCTGAAAGGTAACTCCTTGCGACATATCCAGTCAACCTTAAAAACACCACCCAGTGCTTTGGCAGAGAGTCCCGGTGGTAACACCCAGGATATAGCAGGTACATCATGTCTCGATTCACCGTGCAAACGAGCAAAACCGGCAAACCTACCGCTCTCTTTTACTGAAAATATAAGCAATACATTTCTAGATTCTCTATATGCTTGATTCAAATTTGCTTCGTTCTGTGGAAGGGTAGACCAAACACCCTTTGCTTTTGATAACGTTACATTTTCGGCATTGTTCGACTTAATGACAAAGAAACGGGTATCACGAAATAGATAATTCAATTTGGTCATATAATCGTACGATTTTCCCTTAGGACGAGTTCGTTTAGTTGGAGGAGACGAACTTTTGTCCCTCGAACGGCCCCTCTTGTGTCGGGAATGCCGCCCTTTGGTTGTTGAGGACTCTGTACTAACAGAGCTGATACTGGGTGCATTAGAACTTTCTGAACTGCTGGAAGACACATCGCTTTCATAATTTACTTCGTCCAGTTTGTCATCGCCCATATCGAGACTCAAATTCAGATTTTCCGTTTCTATAATACCATTTTTGCTCGCATCTCGGGAGTCCATTATCAGACCATTTGCACTCCAAACTAAAAATTCACGCACTATCTATTAATTAAACACAATTGTGAATTACTTTTAACAGCGTACAGCTCAACGAACTCCTGTATTTTGCAACATTTATATTGTTAAATTACATGAACATTGGCAGATTGGAAAAATAACCAAACAAAAACACCAAACACAATTTGATATTGGCAATGCTGTCAAATACCGTAATAGATCTAAAAACCCTGAACTTTTAAAAACTAGCGGGAAAAATAAATTTTATATAAATAGATAACTTTATAATTCTTTATTAATATCTAATAACTACAAGCTTATTATGCAGACTATTCTTACATACTTTCAACCTTGCTTTCAAAGAAAGCTTTTCTCTGAACCAACGGCAAATGTCTTTGTCGAATCAAATAATTTTCATTTCCTAATGCCGTGTAATTACTCTCACCAGCTTTACCCATGAGTTTTCTTAAAGCAATATTTCTATCCAAAATAGATTGATAAAATTCTTTGCCTCCTTCTTTAAATATAACATTTTTGTTTTTTAAATATTCATCTACTTTTTTTTCATAATAAAGTTGTGAAAAATCTTTCATGAATATGTAATTCCAAAAAGCAAAAGAACCAAGCAGACCATACATCACAAATCTTACACTTCGAGGTTTACTAAGTAGATTTAATTTCGTATTAAGATGGTTACCAACTCCGTATGCAACAATAAAAGAAGCAACAGAACCAAATGTATCGGTATAATATTTTGGAGTTTGTTTCATTTGAATTTCTCTTGCAATTGCGTACATTTGAGCTTTTTCTGAAAGTGCTAAAGATTTTAATAGAAGTTTTCCTTCCTCCATTTCCCAAGGTACCGAATGTTCTAATATCTGAAAAATATGTTAATTAATATATTTCTTATTTCGTCTATCGTAACATACCTGTATTCCTGTTTTATCTATTACGTCAACATCTATATAGGTATAATTAATTGGCATGCCGATTATAACACCAAAACGACTAAAAAATGTTCCTGCACTAAATATATCAAATCCGTAAACCATAAATGGCTTAAACTGCTTTCTTTCAACTTCTCCAATCTATCAGTAATTTAGATATAAATATAATTCACCTTTATATGACTGAATTATACAAACCTCCAATAAATCCAATGTTTTGTAAAAGCGGCCAAGTAGAGGTTTAGTAACTTGTACACTAAACCCATTCCTAGAAACGACATCAGTGTAATATCATCAAGATTCAAGATGTAATCATAAATAGAACGTACTTGTAATATTGTACAATTTCCCTATATTTATCAACAAAAAATGTGTGTGGAAAAATTTGCCAACAGGCTATACAACCACTCGCAGTAACAGCAGCTCCAAACACAAAGCTTTTACCTGATTCCTTCAGAAACCAGGATCCGAATTTTCGAAAACTCATTTTTTATGATTTAGTAGACACTACTGAATAATAACATAAACTTAATCTTAAAGTGACAAATGGTAGAATTATTTGTAATAAAAGGGTAAACTGCACCTGTGAAAATGTTTTAGGTTATGTAGTATGTACAAAAATAAAAATAGAGGTTATGGAGTTAATTTCGTTTATTCAAGGCAATTTTTTAAGCTTACGGCAAATAAATTAGAAACGTTTTAATGGCTTTATAGAAGTAAGGATATTAAAAGGAAGTTTTAAAGAATACCAATATTTCAGCTGCAATGTCTATATTTCAAGTTGTATGCTAATGTACCTATAAACTGCGTTAAATAAATTATATCTAAATTAAAATATAAAATCACATGCTTCTGATAAGCTTGGTCTTCAAAATTAAGTTTAAAAATGCCCGCGGTTTATTTTTAATTTTTTTTAATAATCGAAGTTGTTAGCCTTGATTGGTTTGTCACATGAGCATTCATATCACCTGTCAAGTATAAAATGACGGCAAGAAGTGTTGACGTTTGTATATGTCGTTATTACTAGAGTTGTTAAGTAAATACAATGTGATTTGATTAGTGATCATTGAATTTTAGAAGAATATTCAAAATGAAATTGTTAATAAATATCAGTGCCATTTTAATCTTTTTTCAACTGCTTTCTAATATTGCATCATTGGAGAATGTCTCTCCAGATCCTATCAATGCAACCAATCAGAATAATAAAACAGTTTCATCAACTACAGCAAAAATAGAAGAAAAGCAAGCCCTTCAACCAAGTAGTACCATTAGCAGCATCAATATTTCCTCGACGGCCCCTGGACTTGTCGTAAATACATCAGTTTCTACTTTAACTAACAATATAAAGACATCTAGTACTACCCCAGTACCCCCGATACCTGTCATAAATGTCACCAATGTCAGTTCAACCGTTGCACCTGTTGATCCAGTTTTACCCGACAAGACAGCTGCTGAAGATGAACACAACAGCTCGATGGCGATTTTTTTTGTGTTATGTGTTTTAGCTTTAGGGATAATGTTAATACATTTCTTATTACATACCGGTTTCCAGTATGTACCAGAAAGTATTGTAATAGTAATTTTGGGTGCTGCAGTAGGTATGACGTTGAATGCTCTTTCAAACAGAAACGTGAGTAATTGGCGTAAAGAAGAAGCTTTTTCGCCCACCGCATTTTTCTTAGTGCTTTTGCCACCCATTATTTTTGAGTCAGGCTATAATTTACATAAAGGTAATTTCTTTCAAAATATTGGTTCTATATTAGTATTTGCCATAGTAGGCACTACAATTTCTGCATTTGTGATAGGTTTTGGAATTTATTTCCTGGGTTTGGCAGATGTAGTGTATAAATTAAGTTTTGTAGAATCTTGCGCTTTCGGTTCTCTGATTTCTGCCGTTGATCCTGTGGCAACCATTGCAATTTTTCATGCGTTAAACGTTGATCCGGTATTAAATATGTTGGTATTTGGTGAAAGTATACTGAATGATGCTATTGCTATAGTATTAACCACCGCAATTTTGGAATCTGATAGTCCTGTGATGTCAACAGGTGAAGCCATCGTTCAAGGGATCAATCGATTTTGCCTTATGTTTTTCGCTTCAGCTGGTATTGGTGTCCTTTTTGCTCTTGTAAGTGCTTTATTACTTAAACATGTTGATTTACGTAAAAATCCGTCTCTCGAATTTGGAATGATGTTGGTGTTTACTTATGCCCCATATGTTCTTGCCGAAGGCATTCATCTATCAGGAATTATGGCAATCCTGTTCTGTGGAATAGTGATGTCTCATTATACTCACTTTAATTTGTCAACCGTTACTCAAATTACGATGCAACAAACTCTAAGAACCCTCGCCTTCATAGCTGAAACTTGTGTGTTTGCTTATCTTGGTTTGGCATTGTTTAGTTTTAAACATCGTGTAGAACCGGCTCTAATTGTATGGAGTATAATTCTTTGCCTGATAGGACGAGCTTGTAACATCTTCCCTCTGGCATTTCTTGTGAACAAATTCCGTGAACATCAAATTACAAAAAAGATGATGTTTATAATGTGGTTTAGTGGATTACGTGGGGCTATTTCGTACGCTTTATCTCTCCATTTGAATTTTAGCGATGAAACGCGGCACGTTATAATTACATCAACACTAATCATAGTATTGTTCACCACACTATTTTTCGGGGGATCCACAATGCCTTTACTTAAATTTATGCAAGCTACTAAGAATTCTTCTCGTCGAACTCGAAGGCGTAAGAAAGATCGAGCAATAACTCTTAGTAAAACTCAAGAATGGGGCCAAGCTATTGATTCTGAACATTTATCAGAAACTACCGAACCAGAAGCCGAAGTTTCGTTTGTATCATCTCGTATAAAAGGCTTTGCTAAATATGATCTGAAATATTTTATACCTTTCTTTACTAGGAGGTTTACACAACAGGTATATATTAATATATTTTATTTATAGAGTAATTGCAAGTAATTACTGATTATAGGAACTAAAAGATTGCAAGAGTCAGATGACCGATTTGACCAACCAGTGGTATCAAGCTATCAGAATATCTCCAGATCACTCCGATGAAGAACCTGTTGTTAACAACACTTCTCGAACAAGTAGTATATCCAGTATTGTTCGCTGACTATCACCTGATAGAAACGAAAAAGAACCTTTTCTTAAAAGGTATAATAGAAATTAATTTATCTTGACTTATTCTGTATGAAAATTTACACTTGTTGTTTATTATTTTTAAGCAGTATCAATTCAGAGAATCAGTTTTATTTCGACACATATTTTTAATATTTTACAATGTAACAATTCCATTTGATAATAATTTTCCGTAATGAGTAATTTTATTTAACTCGTGATAATATTTAATTGGATGATTCATTCTATCGAATACAGACTTTCATCTGCATGTCAACAAATAGCCATTCTTCAAGTTCTAAGTATACACATATATTGGAAATTAATGTTAATCAAAGGATGTCTATAACAATATACTGATAAAATAATGATAACCTGAAAACTTGAACCAACAGATTTTAATTTATTTTTTATGAAATTATGTAGCACAAAACTGTGTGTCCTTCAAGTTACCAGTGTAGGAATTTTATTATCGTTGTTTAAGGCACTTTCTTGTAAATGTATGTGTTAAATAATTTTTAGGTCATTTCCCGATTCATAAAAAAAATAACCAAAGCTTTTAGTTAAGTACCTACATACAAATAATTTATTTTATTTATTTACTGTTTATTTTTACCAATTTCCCTGTTCATGCCTGCAGTATAAGGGTATACAACTTTTATATATATCAAAAAGTAACTCGTAGAGCTTCTAAGCTGCAGAGTCTAAAGCCAAAGATATAATCTTTGGAATATAATTTACTACACAATATTGTGATAAAACTGTATAACTTAATATTTTGGTTGTGTGATATTAGTCATTAAATAATATGGTGTAAAATATTCATATTAATAAAAGTAATTCAGAATCCAATGCATTATTTATTAAAAAGTTAAACTTTATAGAATGTTTTTTTTTCTCTAATTTTATTAGCAATCAGAATAATTTTTACAACAATATTCTATGAGCTAATGGTATGTAGTGATTAAATACAACATGAAGAGGAAGACATCCATTGGTGTCAGCCCTATTTTATATTGTTAAATCTATCGGCCATCGTCTTTTCAGTCTTCTAGTTTCCGGTTGTTCAGTTAGAGAGCTGGGATTGGGATGTCTTTCCAATGTGTCGTGATGCTTCGTGGCTTTTTTTTTAATTACTTCTGTCACAAGCGGTATATTAAAATCGGTATGCTGTGTGAGGTTCGATACGAGCCATGGGGCATTAGCATTAGATAGTATTCTAAGTGTCTTAGATTGGAATCGCTGTATGATATTAACAGTTGACTTACAAGTACTTCCCCACAGTTCGCACCCATAAGTCCAGATAGGACGAATTATACATTTGTACAGCAGTAGTTTGTTTTCCAGAGTGAGAGCTGATCTTTTTCCTATGAGCCAGTACATACTCTTGGGTCTTAGGTCCATTTCTTTTTGCTTTTTAGTGACGTGTCTTCCAACTCAATTGCCTGTCCAAGTGTATACCCGGATACCTGACTTCATTTGCTTGAGGTATGATTATATGGTTAAGAGTAATTGCAGGGCAGTGATGTGAGCCGATTTATCTTCATTAACCTTTATGCGCCATTTGGTCAGCCAGACTTCCAGCAAGTTCAGGTGTTCTTGGAGGAGGTTCGATGCCATAGCTGGACCTTCGATGATTTAAATGCCATTGCTGCTATCTCACATGAACATTCCCTAAGAATTAATCCAACCAAGTCTGTAGTTTTATTATTTGGCGATAAAAACACACTATCAAAATTAGATAACAAAATAATCTTAAAAATTAATGACAATGTAATACCTGTTGCTACCGAGGCTAGGAATCTGGGTTTAATTATGGATAACAGTTTTAGGTATAATACACAAATTTCTAAGTATATTAAACAGGCTTATATTAACATGAAACTTATTTATCCACACAGATCTTCTCTGTCACCTAAAATTAAGACTATGATTTCCAGTGGTTTCCCCCACATGATTTTTTTTTCTTTTCTTGTAAATAGTATTTTGGTTTCTTATATGCAGATGGTGTGGAAATAAATGCATTATTATTATTATTATTATTATTTGTTTTAGTTGCGAGATTTCGTTGCCTACGTAGGTTTGGAAGTAGCGATCAGACAAGTAGGAGCGTAGCAAAAGGTAATACTGGTGTGGAAGGAGTACTTTTATTTTAAAGAGTAAACCTCTGTGCCATACTTTGTCAAATGCGTTTCTCACGTCCAGGAACACTGCACTGGAGTAGAGTTTGGTTTACAGTGATTCGCGTATTACATTTGCCAGCCGATCACATTGTTGTATCGTCGAGTGTTCGTTGCGGAACCCGAACTGATGATTTGGGAGCCATTCGCTTTGTAGCGAACTTTTATTTATAAGTATTAAGGTTAATTTGTCAAGCAACTTAGAAATTAACGGAAGTAGGCTGATGGGACGATAGGATGTTGTTTGGTTAGGAGGTTTACCAGGTTTAGGAATAATTATAGAATGTAAGAATAAAAAGTAATCAATTTGGTATGATATGAATAATGTAAGATTTAAATATGAAGGAGATACATAGTTTTATAACTGTTTTTGGTAATAAAAGAAATTTTTATTTTTAAATTTGTAACGTTACAATCTGTTCTAATCAAAACCTTGAGTAATTGGTGTGACAGGATATTTGATTTGTATTGGGCGTTGTCCTTTTGACATAAATGAAAAGTTTAGTTCAAGTAAACACACACTTACGATTGCACTAACACTGGTGCTGAGATGACTTTAGGATTGATTGGTGAATCTATAAGGTAAGTCAAACAGGTTGATTCTTTGCAATCTTATTATACTAGTACTGTTGCCCAGTAGATTGATGGGCTAAGGGATTTGCATGGTTCTCAAGTTTCTTAAGGTACTTTGTGCTGGTAGGGATAATTACTACCTTGATAGAATCCATGTTCAAATCCCTTTAAATGACGGAACTACAGACGTACCATGGAGCGTTAGTAATCATTCTAAGTACCTTTGACTGAAACTTCTCCAGGATTGCAATGTTAGATTTACTTGGTGTAGTCCATAGCTGGACACCATATGTCCATACTGGTTTTATGGCTGCTTTATATTCTTCTTCATCAGCCTCTCTCACTCCAATATTGGATATAGGCCCCCTTCATTTCCATCCATGTACATCGCTGTCTGCTGCTTTCCTCATCCAGTCATAAACATAAACTTTCTTGATGTCATCTGCTCAATGTAATAATGGTCTTCCTCTCTTTCTAGTTCTTGTCCATGGTCTCCATTGTCGTATATGTTGGTTCCATCTGTTATTGGTAGAGACCGGATTTTAGGCGATGAGTCATCCAAATAGGTAAATTTAGCTAAATTCAGCGGCGCACTAAAAATTTGTTAACTAAGGTTTCCCCCATCTGTACCGTTAATTTTCTTCAATAACAAATGATTGGTTTGGTGACTCAACGAAAACTTGCCCACGCCTATTGTAAATATATTGGTGAACTTTTTAGAAAACACTACTATAATTGCTAGAGGGCGGCAATAGTGAACAACTTTTTTAAAAGTGCTACTTACTAAGTGTGCCGCTCTACTGAAATGATTTTATTAAATTTTTTACTAGTTATCGGTATATTTGGCATTGTGCCCTGCCCATTTCCACTTCAGTTGGCTTACATGTGTTATTACCTAGTTATTACATCTTTTATTTTTATATGCTGGCGAATTTCTTTGTTTCGTCTTCTATCTTTCAACAACAAATGCAATATCGCTTTTGTTCCATTGCCCTTTGGGTTTTTGCGAGTGTGTCTATATTTCGTTTTGTAATAGTCCAAACTTGTGCTCCGTAAGTTAGAACTGGAAGTATACACCGTTCAAACGTTTGGGCTCTCAAATGTAGCGGAATTTTTTGGTTTTTTAAGATTAACCTAATCTTTCAAAAGCAGCCCATCTCAAACGCACTTTTCTGTCTATTCCTCATGTTTGGTTTTCTCTGGTAGGCTTGATTTTCTGTCCAAGATGTATATATTCGTGCACCGGCCTGTTCGTTGTTTTGGTTGTTTATGTTCATGTTTCTTGCGTGTTTGACATATTACCTTTGTTTTATTGTAGTTAATTGTTAATTTTACTTGTCTTGATATTAGGTCTAGGTCTTCATTAAGCATGACTTCCAGTTCGTCTTTTGTTTCTGAGATTATTATTATGTCGTCAGCGAAACGAAGGTGGCTTAATTTCATTCCATTTACATTTATGCCTTTGTTGTACCATGCCAAATTCTTGAATACCTATATTCTGTAATGTATTAGTAAATAATTTAGGGGACATTGTTTCGCCTTGGCGAGCGCCCCTTTTTATTGATATTGATGATGTATCTGTCTGGAGTCTTACTGTTGTTGTCGCATTTTGATAAATGTTTTTATAACCTCTGTGTATCTAGAATCAACTCTACTATCTTGTAACACTTTTAAGATTGCCCAATGTTCCACACTGTCAAAAGCTTTTTCATAGTCGACAAATGCTACTATAGCGGTATCTGATATTCATGAGCTTTTTCAATTACAATTTTGACAGTGTGGAGATGATCACAGGTAGGTACTTACTAAAACTTTTTCTAAATCCGGCTTTCTCTACTGGTTGCTATGTGTCTATTTTATTGGTTAATCTTTTTATTGTGATCTTTGTAAAAAGTTTATAGGTATATATGCGAAAGAAGCGTAATAATTGGTCTATAATTTGATAAATCCGTTTTAGCACCTTTTTTGAATAGCAGAATGATATCAGCTTCTTTCCATTGAGATGGTATATAAAGGGGAAATTAAAACATATTTTGTTGGTTTCTAAGCACATTACGATATTTCTGTATGCTTCGGTAGTTCTTGCCGTTACTTTTAAAGTACCTACCTATCTATGCCTATTATCTTGCAGTTGTAGTTTTTTGTTGCTGCTTTCTCTATCAAATCTATAATTGGTTTTATTACTTGAACGCTGGGAATAGTCACTGGTGGCGGTTTAGATTCCGATGCTTCCTCCAAATCCTTTTCGGTTTTCAGAGCTTCTTGTTGTTCTTGGTAGGCTAGCGCGTGAAATTTATTTTGCATAGTGGTTATTTGTTGACTACTTGTTTGATTTTGGATATTAGTAGGGTCACCCTCCCTTTTAGTTTTCCTTTTTCCTAAATATTCATATTTATCTGTGGCTGGTAACTATGAAACAGCATCTGAGGTGACTTTGTACATTGTTGTAAGTATGTAAGTGATACGTTATACTTGGAGAATCATTTTCTGCTATTTCCATTGGTTGACGTTGATAATAAATCGTCAAAGCTTGTGGGCAACTTGGTGAAAAGTAAACAATAAAAATATTCTGTATATATTATGTAAAAACAAAACTAAAAGCAGTTGACTCAGCCATATGTTTCAATACTTTTTATTAATAATAGTAATATTCCACAATCTTTGTTGTTTGTGATAAATGCAATTTATGTACTTGGTCAAGTGCACTTTTAGTAACAATGACCATAAAACGTAACCATGTAGGTACTTAATGACAATTTAATGCAAAATATCTATCTATAATGTTCTGATCCATAGCTGAAAAAGTAAATAACACCGCTTAAAACCAGTTTAATCGACGATCATAATTTATCAACCTAATTATATGAATCATAATAAAAAATTAAAAAAACCAATGTCTCTGCAGATTTCAAAACCACAACAAACTACTAATACCATGATAAAAACTATAAGGTTTATTTAATACAATTAATACATCTTCTACTTAAATTATATACAATAAAAGATTAAAACAAACTTAATTGTTTTTTACTTTTTCTTCTTGCGTCTTAGGTGACTCTTTAGAGTTTATCTGAGTTTCAGTTTTCTGTTCTTCGCCTTCGAGAAATTTATCCCATTTTTCGATTCGTTTGGAAATTTGCGAATCAGTTTCTGCAATTTTATATTTAGTTTTACCATTCCAAATTTCAGCGGTTAATTTTCGTTTGCCAAACCATCGACCGTTTAGTAACAGTACAACAGCATCAGCTTCCTCTGGTTCTTTCATGTTAACCTGCGCGACACCTTCGGGATGTCTATCGTAAATAACAACTTTCCGAACATTACCACATTTAGAACATTCTTCCCTTAAATCTTGTTGGAATTCTAAAATAAGCCCAACATCTGTATCGAACATGGATGATTCAAACACATTTTTTACTATAACCACTTTTTCATGTTTTGCTCGTTCTCCCCTCATTCTTTCTGGTCGCCAATCGAATAGTTTTTCTTGCATTTTCTTTAATTTGTCTTTTTCCTTTCTCTTGCGTTTCTTCGGTTTGAGAGTGGGATCAAATGCACCTTTCATTTGGAATTTTGCACGTTCTATGTTAACTTTGTTCCCTTTAAGATCTGAACCATCAAGAAGTTTTAATGCTAAATCAACTGACTCTATACGTATATATGTACATAAAGCATCGCCTTTGAATGACTTCGATTCAGAATCGGTGTACATTTTAATTTTCATTTTACCCGTTGCTGAATCTCGCATTACCAAACCACATTTTTGCATGAAATCGACAAATTCCTGTTCAGTTAAATCTAATGGTAAATTACTGACGTACATGTTGGTATTGTGTTCGTCATCTACATCAAACCATGTTGGTACTGGTGGTGGTGCTTTGTGTTTAGGTGCTTGTTCTTTAGGTTTAACTTCTGCTGGTCGCGTTTCTTCGATTTCCTTTGATTGCTCTTCTTTTTTTACTTCTTGTGTGTTATCTACAAAGCCATAATTTAACTGATAGATAGCCATAAATTCATCATCAAGCTTAGGAAACCACGCATTTTTTTCTTTATCCCAAAAGTATTTAGTTCCTTCAGCATCCGTATAAGTATGTGTATCATCTTCAAAGCCATATGTTACATTGTTTTTAGGAACCCACTCCTCTTTTTCTTTATTCCAAACGTACTGATAATTTGTACTTGGATCAGTGTATATAGCAACGTCACCCTCATAATGGACATTTTCTGAGCTACTTTCCGCCATGGGTGTTTTGTCATCTGCGTCACTGTTTTTCACTTCTGCTTTTTCATCGGTATTTGTTTGCACTTTCGATGTTTCTTCATCATTCTTAGTTTCTGATTCTGCCTTGGTGTCAGATTGAGCTACGTTAGTTTCCACTTCTTGTGCATCACTTTTATTTTCTGCTTTTTCATTGGTATTTGTTTGCATTTGGGTAGTATCAACTTCCGATGTTTCTTCAACATCATTCTTAGTTTCTGATTCTTCCTTGGTGTTGGATTGAGCTACGTCAGTTTCCATTTCTTGTGCATCACTTTTATTTTCTGAACTAGTATCCATAATGCGTGAATTCTTTTTCGTTTTATTAGAACTCCGATACTTATGTTGACATTTTGAGGTTATGTCACCGATAAATATTGGAAGGTTAGATTGAAAATTCTCTGAAAATCTACATTACAATTGTAGTACATATATTTTAAGATATATTTAATACATACCATAAATATGTCTACTAGAATACTTTTTTTGCATTTCAAAATATAACTATGGAAAAGTTTTAACAAATGATGGAAAACGTACAAAAACCTTCTTGGTTCGGTTTTTTAGTTTGTTGGTCTGTTGTCAGATGGCGCATATTCTGCGAACTTTAAAGAACAAATATACGACTGCAATTATGCAAATTAACGCATTATTATTGGAAAATGCCCACTAAATACATTTATTTATGAAACATTTATACAACGAGGATTTCAACAAAATTTTTAGTAAATTTTATGTTTGAAGGTTAGCTGCCATCTAGTGGTGGATGTTGTTAGGTTACTAGAATTTTCAATTATTTATCGATAAAGCAGGTAGCGGAAGTGACAGTGTGACAAGTTTATTTTTGCTGATCTACGTGTGGGTTTGTTTTCCTCGATATATATTGAAGAGCACCATCCTAAATTTTTAAGCTGGACTTGTTAAATAGAATATTTTAATATAGAACTTCGAACTGTAAGATGTGCAACACGTCTAAGAGTGAAGATTGTATTTTAATTTAGTGTTGTCGTGGCCTTGTCTAGTACAATCGGACGTTACACACCCATCTAGTGTTATCTCATCGACTATTGACGATAGAAGTGCAATTTAAGTTAGGAATAAAATGCAGGCCATAAAATGTGTTGTTGTGGGTGATGGGTAAGTTTAATTTTACGAACTGTTATCAAAAATTACCAATCGAGCTGCACCGCGCCAGGTCTTTAATAATTTTTAGTAGTTTTCTTAGACGTACGTTTTTGTGTACCCACGTGTGTTGAAAGAAGAGGGAAAATCGTCAAGATTAGGAATTTTTGAGATCACTTGTAGCTTAATCTTGATGCTTTTAGAAAATTACTGATGTAGTAAACTGCACAAACTGGTAATTCTTGTAGTCTTGGCACTTGTGGCCTTGATTTGAAATTAGAACGTTAACTGAAAATTATGTGTTAGTGTGGTACTAAAACTAAAATTGGCTTGCGGTGCAAATGTTATACGTTGTGATCTAAAAGTATGTTATTTTAATTTCAGTGCCGTGGGTAAAACATGTTTGTTAATAAGTTACACGACAAATGCATTCCCTGGGGAATACATTCCTACCGTTTTTGACAATTATTCAGCAAATGTGATGGTAGATGGTAAACCCATCAATTTAGGATTATGGGATACAGCAGGACAGGAAGATTACGACAGATTACGTCCATTATCGTATCCCCAAACAGACGTTTTTCTTATTTGTTTTTCTCTTGTAAATCCGGCATCTTTTGAAAATGTGCGAGCCAAGGTAAGATTAACAACTTAACATTTAGTGATGCTAGTAAATGATTCATTTGCTTACTAATTTGTCCCAGATATTATCATTAGATGTGATTCATTCTGTGTATTTGTTTATAATATGAAGTCTTTTGCATGTATCTGTTTAAATGTAGTTTGGGGAAATTACTAAACTTGTACCTATGATGATTTGTAATATTTGTCTTCTTTTCCCGACTGAGGAAATACTTGATGATAAAAAAACATTGTCTGATAATACTCGAATTTATGAATATGTTTATATATAATCTGCAAGGAATCCTAAAGGTGTATTTTGTTTTTCAGTGGTATCCGGAAGTTCGACATCATTGTCCTAGTACACCTATAATTTTAGTAGGTACAAAATTGGATCTACGTGATGATAGAGCAACCATTGAAAAATTAAAGGACAAAAAATTAGCTCCCATTACGTATCCACAAGTAAGTAATTTACGCTTTCGTATAGAAAGTGTATAATTAGAGAGAAAAATTTACATTGAAATGTTAGTTAATTACCACCAATTTTAGTTATGACTAATCATTTCTGTTAACGTATTTTGTAATCGGTGACTTATTTCTGCTTTAATATATTTGTATCTGCAACCTTCAATACCTGCCTGTTGTTGATGCTGATGCAGTAAAGTATGGCACAACTTGATTCACTTTTGCGACTTGTTCATTTAATTATGTATCTATACTAAGAAACTGGTTTGTATATTGATTGTTTTTTATTTTATATAGGGTTTAGCGATGGCTAAAGAAATTAGTGCAGTGAAGTATTTGGAATGTTCAGCATTAACACAAAAGGGTTTGAAGACAGTTTTTGATGAAGCAATTCGAGCAGTCCTGTGTCCAGTGATGCAAGTAAAACCGAAACGTAAGTGCATAATTCTCTAAAAACTGTGCGTGATCTCTTTTTGTTGGCTGCGCTTTTTAAAAGCCCTATATTTGTACTAAATGTTTTTTGTTTTTATTTCTGAAATGATACGGAGGGCCAAAAGAAAAACATTTAGTCTGAATCAAACAATTCGTGCAACATCTATGTTTAAAAAAAAAAAATTGAAATGTGGATAAATGTGATTCTACTTTTGAATTGAATGTTTAAAAAATTGTTTTATATAATTAAAATGATTAATTAAAAAATTTACTATTTAAACTAGCTTGTTTTTGTATATTTTGTTCGCGATTTTATAGGATAATTAAGAAAAAAGTATTTTTCCAAAACTGGAATGATGAAAATCAAAGTCGTGTCAAAAGTAAAGGTCAGATCAGAGTAACAGCTTAGGATAACTTCAATTTCATTCATATTCGAATTTATCTTGCACTTCCTTTAATTAACTAATGCAAAATGTGAATTCGACTTAAGTAGGAGAAACTGTTATTCTAATTTGACCTCATATTGTATGTAGTTTTCTCTGTTACAATTCCTTTGGTAAACGCAGGATATGTTCCTAAAGTTGTAATAAGCATAGAGAGGTTACTTAAATTTAAAATTTTGCTAATAATAAATTTAAACAGGCTGTTTTATCATTGGAAATGCGTTTAACTACAAATTTTTTAATAAGAAACTATTGTAATAAATTTTTGATCTGTTTAGCGCACAAATTCTGCTTTAACTTATGAAGACCAGTTTTTACTTGAGAACAATTAATTGTTAATTAATGAACATGTTATTCTGTACTGCATAATAGTTGTAACATGTAATTACAGCTATTATACTAATAATTTTCGTACAGTACGTTTACCCGAGAATTTTTAATAGCGGTAGATCTTCCCATAAAACAGAGTTTTACATTTTAAACTATATTATTAAAAAATGCAATACAAAAAACGTACTGTACAGTTCTAGCATGTAAGTAGAGGTGTTAAAATTGTTTATTAGCTGTTTTTTAATAAATTTTATCGAATGCGGACTTAAAAAGGAGTCCCATTATCTAACAGCACTTTTGCTATTTTGTTTAAAATTTTTGTATTGCCAAATTGCTGTTATTTTCCATCTTGCGAGGCCAATATTTATAGTGCACATGATTGTGGATTTGGTCGTAATGGCTTAGAGGGTCTACAAATTGTGTATTAAGACTTGTCGGGCCTTATCTATAGGCAAAGCTGACCTGACCTTTTTATAACTTGTTTTTGACCCTAAATGTTACTAAATAAATAAGTAAACAAGAGTTATCATAATTTCAATGGATAAGTGTGATTAAAATGTCGTAATAACAGAGATATGTGTGCATTTTGTAAATACTAAATATTATAGAGTATTATAAGGTTTATAGAAATAAATCATTTCACACAAGTTACAAGTGGTTTTTATATTTTTCAACGATTTATGTGAGTTTATAATAGTTTGTTGCCAAGTTTCCTGGTGGCCTTGTTGGGAGTCCTGTTTACAAGGTCAAAAATTTAAAAAGTTACGAAATGTAAGTATCTATTATAATATGAGTTAGCACTAATATTTTACTGAACCATGTGACCTGGCATCTGATAAAGAGCATTTTATGAGAAATATCCCAGTCAGTGTCAGTGCGTTGTGGTCTAAGTCCAGTGCGTCTTACCATGGCTAAATTAAGCGTAGATTTGCCGGATATTGAGGTAAGAGTTTTCTGTCTTATATACATATGCATTATGCAGATAAAATATAATCTTATTAAAGGGTTATTTAGAAGTTTAATTTGATACAGCAATTTTATAATTTCTTATCTCGAAATATTACAGTATGGTAATTAGTTAATAAATATTTGCATAAATACTGATAAAGCTTAGAAAACCTTTTTGTTAACAACAACTCTAAAATATTGAAAAGAAGATAAATATAGTGCTTTGTAGCTTTATTGGTTGTAGTACTACATTTTAGCATTGATTTTAGTTAAGTTAATCAGTAAGAACCATTTCATAAAAATATCTTAAAGCAGTAAATCTTCTGTGATTTTTAAAAAATTAAAACAAAACAAAAAAAAATATTAATTTTATTAGCATTAACTATTTATCACTAATTATGTTGTAACATAAATTATCGTTGAAATTATTTCACAATATTTAGATTAATAGATACGTCATGATCAAGAGTTATAAAGTGGCATAAATTTTTATATATTTTTCTACACCTATTTAATTATATTGCAATTATTAGCATTTTCTTCGTGAAAAATAGTACCTATAAATTCACTGCAGTGAATTATGGATTCATAATTCACTGTTTTGCGGCCAATCACAAATACAAATCCAAACATCAATATTTCGCTGATCCAATGATATTTTAAATCGCCTGCGATCAACTCTTTCTGCGGCTGAAAATCGACTCGCTTGACACGCCCAAGTGTGTTGTTATATTGTTTGTTTACGTTTTTCCATAAAATTTATCAAATTTGAGTCTAATCTATTTGTTTAATAGGTGTAGAAAAAGCATTGTATTACATTCGCGATTATGGCCATTATTCGCTCAGATGATTTGAGCCACTCGCCTGCGGCTCGTGGGCTCAAACGTCATCTTCGCGAATAATGGCTGTCATAATCGCTCATATAATAATATACTATAACATTATACTGTGACTGTGAGTTCAAAAATTTTTTAGATAAGACAAACAAAAATAATGTCTACTGCAAGGTTTAGGATTATTGTTCTTACAATTTTATTGAAATTTGCACAACAGTATTATGATAGCAACACAGTGATGACAGTTAATAAATTCTCTAAATCTTGCAATCTTTGAATATAAAACTTCAGGAAGCAGTGTAGCGCTCTAGAAGCTATACAAAAAGAGCGACGGAAGTCGCCATTTTGAACACCCATTGTTGATTGTTGTTGTGATTGTTTCCCGCGTGTCATTTGCTGATCATTTCTGTTAGTTAGGTTAGGTTTTCAATTTGAAATAAGAAATTACGCTATTTATAGATACCTATGAGAGCTGATAATAATTATTCTGGTGTACATATTGTTATGGTGGTTCACATTTGCATTAATAGCCACACGTTGTGCCGACCAACAATTGTAATGATACTTGCCTATTTGCAAAGATATAATAAATTATTTACTTTTGATACCTCGGTTAGCTCAGCGATTTTTAGGGTCGTTAAAGAGGTTCCTTTTTTGTTCAATAATAACTCAAATAATTTTATGCAGATTTATTGAAAATTTTTTTAAATTTAGTTCCGTACCTTCCCTAGCTAAGTTTTTATATTTAACAATTACTTATTATCACTCTTAATCTACAGTGTGTCTCACTTTAGACGGCACCACCCCAGTATTTTTTTATACATTATCAATTTAAAATTTTTTTTTTCTGATTATACCCCTCACTAAATTGTACTTTTAGGGTATGTTACTTTCCCTTCACGGTAAAATGCTAGTCTACTACGATTTAAAATAAACAGCAAAATTGAAGAAGTCGTATTGGGGATTTTTTTATCAAAAAATCTTGTTAATAAAAGTTGTTCAGAATCGCTCAAATAAGGTAAATCCGAAATTTCATTAAAAACAAAAATTTTTGAAAATCCAGAAAAGTCCAAATTAACTTTATTATCCATTATTTTGTACCTATCCAATTTATTAGGAGACTCTTTCACAGTGGCGTAGCTAGCATGAAAACGGTTAAAATCAACATTAAGTTCAGAGGTTCAGAAGAAAACAACATTTATTTTATATTTAAATAATTACGAGAATGTTTGGCATATTTTATTACAAACACTGCTTATACGACTCTCTAAAATTCAATTGAACGAGTGAGCGGGTCGCTCTGAACGACTCACCAAAGTGTGCTGAACGATATGAGCGCGCATATTAAAATTGAACGATTGACCCATCACTACTCTATTTGTTTTAAATGCGCAGTGTTGTCAATATATGAATATACTCTACCTACTCTGCCGGTTACTCTAACGAAAGCGTGCTCGAACTAAAAAGCACTAGAGATTGACATATTTTTGAAAGAAAGAACACTGCTTGCTCAGTTAAAAATAACAAAGAAAAAATGATAGAAAAAAAAATTATCCATTTTTTGCGATTATTTTAGCGGTTGTTTCATTTCATGGAGTTTTTGTAAGATTTTTTTTTCAAACGCGCTAGGGTGACACACGGTGCGGGCCGCCCCCCTCTAGCTACGCCATTGCTCTTTCAATTACCATTAACATCCATATAGTAACTATCCATATAATTAATATAAATCACTTTGTTTATAATATTTTGGATCTCAAAATGGAAAATACGTCTTCCCAATTTTAAAGAAGATATTCTTACTTGTTTATTTTTCTTTTTTCTCCCGTCTTCCTGGTTCTCTGATATTTCTTCTGCCTATGAGAAAAATCCTTTCTTCTCCTATTTTTCTAGCTAACTTAATTTATTTACAATATTACAACATTCTTAATAATTAACTTATTCTACCCTAGCCTATCTATATTTTTATTTTATATTAAATTTTTTAATTGAAATTATTTTAAATCTGCATAAATTCATTTTAGACAAGCATAAGTAATATCATCAATCTACAGGGTGTAACAAAAATGGTCGGCTGACTATACACAGGCGGCTTCTACGACTAAAAATAATGAAAAAAGTTCCTACAAATAAGGTTCGAAAGTATTTCCTTTTCGAGATACAGGGTGTCCAAAAAATAATCTTTTTTTTAAATACCTCGAAAACGATTTAAGATATTAAATTGAGCTTTTGTATACACTATACTGGCATGAAGAGACTCTTTTTCGATTCAACTAGTTTTGACAATTCCAGCAGTGGCGTGCGTGACAGGCCTCTTGAGTTTATTTTTTCGATTATTACTCAAAAACGGTTTGTCCTACCAGAAAAACTCAAGAGGCCTTTTCGTTTTAGAATTGCTTGCCGATTAAGAAACAAATCAGTGGCGTACTATTATTTTTGTCAGAATTATTTGTTTTTGCTGTCACGCACGCCACTACTGGAATTGTCAAAACTAGTTGGACCTAAAAAGAGTCTCTTCATGCCAGTATAGTGCATACCAAAGCTTAATTTAATATCTTAAATCGTTTTCGAGATATTTAAAAAGAAAACTTATTTTTTGGACACCCTGTATCGTGTCATAGATTAGGTTAGTTTAGTTGGTGCCACTGGCAACTAGAAACGCTTTTATATTCAAAGCTTGCAATAGACATTACTTTTGTTTCTCATGGTCAACCCTTATCTAAAATTTTTTGAACTCATGTTATGTGGAATCGGGTCTGTAGGCTCATGGCTTGGATTCTTTTCCGCCACAGTTTTCTGCCCTGTGCTAACACTTCCCAATTTCCCAATTTTTGCTTGTTATAAGTCCTCTTTTAACAAAACGTTTTCCGGATTGGAACCGTGTCATTGTTGAGACAGAAGAACTCAACGTTTCGCCCACTTTTTTAAGTGGCT
Organism: Melanotus villosus; assembly: GCA_963082815.1. Classification (NCBI taxonomy): domain Eukaryota; kingdom Metazoa; phylum Arthropoda; class Insecta; order Coleoptera; family Elateridae; genus Melanotus; species Melanotus villosus. The sequence goes on from OY720423.1 coordinate 21,913,100, forward strand.
TCTTCAGAAGGGTTTCGCCTCTGGCTTGGTTGACAAGTTGAGTTATCGTTACCCTTCTGCCTTTTGCTAAAAGAGTTTCGCCTCTGGCGTGGTTCACACGTTGAGTTACCATGGTCTTCTAATGCTCCCTTTTTCTGCTGAAGAAACCCCTTAAAAAAGTGGGCGAAACGTTGAGTTCTTCTGTCTCAACAATGACACGGTTCCAAGCCGGAAAACGTTTTGTTAATACTGACACTGACCGTGGAAGTCTTCGAATTCAAGTTCTCTTTTACATTTTCCCACCAGGTTTAGTTAGGTTGACCTCTTGAGTTTCTTCCTTCTAGAGTTGAGTTAAATATTTTCTTTGTTAGATGCGTATCTTCAGTTCTGATTATGTGTCCTAGCCAACGAAGGCGGTTTGTTGTATAATAGTACTTACAGGGGCGTACATAAAAAATGCTTAAAAATGGAAATACTAAAAGTATTCTTTTATCGAAATCTAAGTCTACAAATCTTTAAAAGAAAAAAATATGATTTTTGTGTACTATAATTCAACTTGAGTTTATGTTTCCATTATAGCTAATTAATGGGGTTCGAAATATTTACAGCTGAAACACGATCGAACCTACAATATTTATATGCATGTGGATTATTGAATTTTAACGACCTTTTGAATAGACATTTTGGGCAACTTCCAAAATAACGTGAATTTTGTTTTTGTATTTCAGCCACCCCAGTTTTAGTTCGTAGGATAATATGACGTCGATCGGATGTTAAAATTTAGGAATATTTAAAGACGAAACGTTTTATTATACATTTTAGAAATCTTTAAGTAATATTATTATTAGCCTGTAGGCAAAGGCCTTCTTCTTTCCCTTATTCTTTACACTTTTTCAAATCTCACTTTTTAGTGAGGGGTTTTGGTCAACTCTCCCATAGTGACCGGTCCTCGTGGGAGAGAGGTCCCGCGTTAACGGGGCAGTTGGGTCACACATTCTAGTACTGACCGGAGACAGCGATGCTTAACTTTCCCGATCGTACTGAACTGGGGGGGGGGGGGGGGGGAATCTTGCTACAGCAACTAGGGACCTTCTTTAAGAAATATGCTTTTTATAAATCTTCAAACCAGAAGCCCTTTAAAAATCTGTAAAGAAGAAACTTTTTATAAATGTTCAAAGGAGAACCTTTGTTGAGATTTTCAAACCAAAAACTCTTTAGAAATCTTCAGCAAACATACCGCTAAGAAAATTTTAAGGAAGAAACTTTTATAGATCTTCAAACGAGAAACCTTTTTGAAACGTCAGTAAAGAAGCTATTTAGAAATGTTTAGACACGAAATTTGTGATACATTTTTAGGTGGAAACTTTTTAGAAATCTTTAAGGAAGGTGCTTTTTATTAATCTTCATACCAGAAGCAATTAAAAAATTTTCGGCAAAGAAACCATTTCGAAATCTATAAAGATGAAGTTTTTTATAAATCTTCGAGGGAAAATACATTTTGCAAGCTTCAAACCAGAAACTCTTTAGAAATCTTTAGCAAAGAGACGTAAGAAAATTGTAAGGAAGAAAGTTTTATAAATCTTCAAACGAGAAACCCTTTTGAAACGTTCAGTGTAGAAGTCATTTAGAAATCTTTAGAGACGAAACTTGTGATACATTTTTAGGTAGAAACTTTTTAGAAATCTTTAAGGAAGGTGCCTTTTATTAATCTTCAAACCAGAAGCAATTAAAAAATTTTCGGCAAAGAAACCATTTCGAAATCTATAAAGATGAAGTTTTTCATAAATCTTCGAGGGAAAATACATTTTGCAAGCTTCAAACCATAAACTCCTTAGAAATCTTTAGCAAAGAGATTAAGAAAATTGTAAGGAAGAAAGTTTTATAAATCTTCAAACAAGAAACCCTTTTGAAACGTTTAGTGAAGAAGTCATTTAGAAATCTTTAGAGACGAAACTTGTGATACATTTTTAGGTAGAAACTTTTTAGAAATCTTTAAGGAAGGTGCTTTTTATTAATCTTCAAACCAGAAGCCATTAAAAAATTTTCGGCAAAGAAACCATTTCGAAATCTATAAAGATGAAGTTTTTTATAAATCTTCGAGGGAAAATACATTTTGCAAGCTTCAAACCAGAAACTCTTTAGAAATTTTATAAATCTTCAAACGAGAAACCCTTTTGAAACGTTCAGTGAAGAAGTCATTTAGAAATCTTTAGAGATGAAACTTGTGATAAATTTTAAGGAAGGTGCTTTTTATAAATCTTCAAACCAGAAGCTCTTTAAAAATTTTCAGCAAAGAAACCATTTCGAAATCTATAAAGATGAAGTTTTTTATAAATATTCGAGGGAAAACCCTTTTCGCAAGCTTCAAACCAGAAACCCTATAAAAAGCTATAGCAAAGAGACTTCTAAGAAAATTGTAAGGAAGAAAGTATTAAAAATATTCGTAAGAAGAAGTTGTTAAAAGTTTTTAAACAAGAATCGAAGAAGTCACTTTAGCAATATTTAGGGACGAATCTTTTTATAAGTTTTGAGGTAAAAACTTTTTAGAAATGTTTAAGCAAGATAATTTTTATAAATCTTTAAGCTAACATCCCTTTAAAAATCTTCAACGAAGAAACATTAAAAAATCTGTAAAGAAATTGTTTTATAAATTTTCAAGGAGAATCGTTAAAAAGATTTTAAGGAAAAAGTTGTTAAAAGTATTCAAATGAGAATACCTTTTAAATAAAAGCTTCAGCGAAGAAACCATTTATTACAAAAATTGAATTCAGGCGGATATAAACACAAGATTTTATGGAAATGGAGCTCAAAAGCGAAAAATTTGCAAAGGAAAGGAGGAAAGTGTTAAAACATGCAAAGATAGACAGTTTTCTTGGTGTACCTCAACTCTCGACAAGTCAATACAGGATCTGATGAAAAGATTGCAGATTATAATAGAAGTAGAAGTAATGTGGATAAAGTTTTTGTAGCTAATGATAGTGAGAAAATAAAATTATCGATTATGTACTTGTCCATCAGGAAGGACAAGAAGTGGGCAAATAAAGAGAGATTTTAAAAAGAGTTTTAGACGTCATACTGTATTGGCAATGTGTAATGTACCTCTAAAAGGTCGTCGCGAAAGTTTAAAACCCAATTCGCAACAGAAAGGCAAGTTTTTGAATATAGTAGAATTATTAGCAAAATAATAAGTTACTGTAGTGGGGATTTCCAAAAAATTTTGACAAATATTCACATCTCTTTTTTCTTGATTATCACGGATACGATTCAAGATGTACCCGATTTAACCAGTTGAGACTGATTCTATGATACATAACCATAATTAATGACTGTGATGGGAAAGAACGGCTAAAAATTAATGAATCTTTCTTTGGATTCGAGAAGTTACTGATCAAACTTATAGAGATTTGAAAAAGAACTTAATGAAATATCAGAGATAGGAGTCGACAAAAAAATGTAGGAGACAGAGCCACGACAAATATATGAAACACAACAATATTATCAGGCTAGTTATATCTATTTATTTATTTACTTTTATAAAGGGCCCGTAATATATTCTTGCGGGGAGACCCTGGAGTTTTCTGCTACGCCACTGAGTACTTATTTTGGGTTCTTTGTAGAGTTCTTCTAATTTTGTATGTGTTTTTCGTCTCTAACCTTCAGGGTCTTGTATTCCACCATATATTCCTCTCAGGATCTTCCTCTCCCATGTTTCCAGTTTATTACAAATCTGTTTTGTTAACACCCATGTTTCACTGGCACACACTACTATAGTAATTTGTATCACAAGGCTAGAAACTGCCACTTTGCAAGTGCGAGTACTTGCAAAGCAGTTTCTAGGCGTGTGATACACAATATTTTTTCGGTCGATAAAAATACGTTAATTATAAAAAATAAATTTAGGTCTTAATTACCGTTTTGTGTACTTTTATTTTAAGCACCCGCGATGCATTTTTGTTTTTACAAACATTTTAAGGAGCCCGTACATTAGGGTGGCCCTTAATTATGGTTGAAACAAATTTTAACCGGGTCACCCCCTAAATAGATTCTAAAACAATAAAAAGTAATTTTAAGATTTGCCAGACCTCTAAATTCCATCGTTAAGGGGTGCCCCAAGGAGCCTGCATTTTACCATTTAAATAACATAGGTTTTCAGCACACTTCTGGTTTTTATTGTTTTGCAAAAGTATGTGTGCCTGAAAAAATCCGGCGAGTGCTGCGATTCATTACTCACTGATGCCCCTTTCACGGAAAAAATCATGGGAGCCAGGTGTCATATCTTAACAACTCGTTGCGACCGAGAAAAACGACAATATTTTAAAATTACCCCTTTCTTCACCCCCCATTTATTTGCTTAAGATATGACACTTGGCTCCCATAATTTTTCCATGAAAGGGGCATCAGTGGGCAATGAATCGCAGCACTCGCAGGATTTTTTCAGGCACACGTACTTTTGTAACAAAATAAAAACCAGAAGTGTGCTGAAAACCTATGTTATTTAAATGGGAAAAAAGCACGCTCCTTGTGGCACTCCTTAACGATGGAATTAAGAGGGCTGGTAAATCTTAAAATTACTTTTTATTTTTTTAGAATCGATTTGGGGGGTGACCCCGTCAAAATTTGTTTCAACCACAATTAAGGGCCACCCTACGGCGTACATCTAGATCCTGCTATCAAACGTTTTTCTATTTATTTATATAAATAAGGCTGTCGCCGTCTTCCTTCCTTCCACCTGTTTTTCCATTCTTCTCTTTGTTACCAGTCATTCTCCTCCTGCCCTCTCCTTTCCATCGCTTCACCCACTTCATCCCTCCAGATCTTCTTGGTCTTCCTCTTTTTCTTCTTCTAGCGGGACTCCAGTCTGCTACTTTATTGATCCATCTTTTCATACGCGTCCGTACCATACTAATCTATTATTTTCAATATATTGTATTGCATCTACTTATCTTAACCCCCATTTTCCTTCTTATTTCCTCGCTCCCTATTCTGTCCATCTTGGTTGCTTCATAGCATCTCTCCTATACCCCATCTCAGTTGCTCTCATTTTCGTTTGTTTCCTTTATTTATTACCCAAGTTTCTGCTCCGTATATCAATATACTCTGTACAATTGCGTAATATATTCTGGTCTTCGTGCTTATCTCAATCTGTTCTTAATTTTATCCTCAGTGGTTGCGTTTTTTGTTATTGTAAATTTTAAGTAGGTACGTATTTAAATTTTTTCGTAGTCATTATTTCTATATAATTTTCTATTAAATTGTAAATTCGCTCTCTCTCTTTCTGTTGTTGTTAATTATATGGTCTTCTTGTAGTTTATCTCTAGTCCTGCCTTCTCATATTCTTCGCTTAATTTCCTCATCATATAACTCAGATCTTCATCATCCTGCGCAATAATCACCTGATTATCTGCGTAGCATAGCTTGTATAGGCATTCGTTTCTGATTGGTACTACCATTTCCTCGCATTTACGCTTCTAATCTTTCAGCGTGTGTTCTAAAAAATCTTAAATAACGTTGGTGATGTGGAGCATCCCTGTGACAACCCCTTTGATGTCTCGGATATTAGGTAGTCAGGAATCCCTATTTCTTCCATTGCTTTCCATAATTTTTGTCTGGGAATCGTATCATAGGTTTTTTTCAGATCGACAAACGCAAGATGTACTACTTGTTTATTTTTGGCTATTTTCTTTTCCAGCAATTGTTGTGTAGTATATACTATGGTTTACACACGATTTTCCCGCTGTGAACCCTGCTTGTTCTTCACCTATTTTGTTTTGTGTGTGTCTTTCTAGTCCGTTCTTAAGTATTTTTCCGTATATTCTTTCCTTTAGAGCAATGGCACTGATTCCCCTATAATTCTCTCTTTCATCACTCTTTGAAACATTCGTTTTATCATTCTGAGCAGTTTTCCCGTTCCGTATTTTACGAGTTCTGGTGGTGTACCTCCCGGTCCTGTTGATTTATTGTTTTTCAGTGATTTTATTGCTGTTTTTACCTCTTCCAGTGATGTTAGATCCTCGTCCATTTCTTTTTCTTTACTTATTTTTCTTTCGCTGTCTCTACTTTGATATCTATGGTAAATTCTTGCCTTCTCTCTGTTAACAGGTCTACATAATAAGTTTCCCACTCTTTATCCTCAATGTATTGTAGTTATTTGTAGTTCTTTTCTATCTGTTCGTAATTTTTTTAGTAGCTTCTATGATTCCGAGCATCTAGTGCCGCCCAAGTATTGGCCGATGTTAGTATAAGCTATAAGCTGTTTGCCAATTGTCGTTTTTGTCTTATATCGTCATTTTTTTACTTCTCCACTCTTGTGTTTATACTTTTTTAAGTCTCCTTCCTTTTTTGTTCTTAACCATTTGTTGCATAGTTCTTTCTTCTTCTTAATAGCTACAATGGTGGCTTTTGTTAGGTTGCGCTCATATTGTTTCTTCTTTTTCTATCTATGGTATTAAATTGTCTTTATTGATTATCTCCATCCCCAAATACATCGCACTTTCTGTATACTTGAATTTATACTGAATGTTCCCATTTATACTTTTTATTAGAAGATCTTGGTTCGTTTCTTGCGTTCCTTTACCTAAAACCATGAAGTTTATTTGTAATTCTACTTCTTTCACTTCATTCTTCAGATTCCTCAGTATCATTTTTAATTCTTCTTGTGTTTTTGCCACCAATATTACGTCATCGGAGGAGGCTATACATTGATATGACTGAGTTAAAATGTTATAACTGGTGTTTATGTGACTTTTCCATACTCGTATATTCTAAGACTATGTTAAATAATAATGGGGATAGGGGATCTCCCTGTTTCAATCCAGTAATAGCGTTAAAGCTTCTTGATAATTCTCCTTTGTCACATACTCGGCTTGTTGTATTTATCAGCATCATATTTACTAAATCTTCAGTTTCTCGTTTAAAATTCAATTTTTTAAGTGCAGTGTACAGCGTACAGTGTAATCATTTTTATTCTACGCTTTTCTTGTATGTATTTGTTTTATAATAAATATATTATCAACTGCCGAGCTGCCTTTCTTAAAACCTGCTTGGTGTTGCCCTCTCTTTCCTTCGGCTTCTTCTTGCATCCCTCTTTTTATAGTATGGGACAAAACTTTATACACTACATTTGCAGGAGCGATAGGTCTATAATTTACCATTAGTTGTTTATCCCCCTTTTTATGTATGGGTCTTATGATGGTTTCATACCAGCCATTCTTCATTTTTTCCATATTTCTATAATAAAATTCTTTTCCTTCGTCTTTAATAAGTTCTACTTCGATTTCGTCTAAGCCTGGACTCTTGCTATTCTTCATTTTGTTGATAATATTTCGCATTTCTTCTTTTGTGGGCTTTTTTGTTTTGTCTTCGACTTCATATGCTTGTTTATTCGGCTGGGCTATGTCTAGGGGTTGTTCTGCTGCTAAGATTTCTTTAAAGTGTTACGCCCATGATTCTAGTCGTTCTTTCTCATCAATGCATAGTTCTCCTTTCTTGTTTCTTATTGCCACTGATTGTATTTGATAGATTTGTTTTTCTTGTTTTAAATCTTTGTAGAATTTCTTTAAATTATTTTTATTGTGTGAAACTTCTATTTTCTCTATTTTTTCTTGATTTTCTTGTTTCTTCTTTCTATACATGTGGCATGTATGTATGATTTCTCCTATTATCAATTTAACACCAACATTTGAAATGCTGTCTATTATTGTTTCTAGTTCCTCATAGAATTTGTTTTTGATTTCTTCCTCTCCGTCTTCTATGGGTGCATGGGACATTTAGGATACTGATTTTCCTGTGTTTATCTCTTACCCTTAAATAGCTTATTCTTTCATTTACTACTCTGTAATCCATAACCATACTTCCTAGTTCTTTCTTTAAGAGAAATCCTGTCTCAAATCTATTCGTTTGCCTTCTTCATTGATCCATAAATATCCTTTTAATTTCATACTGGTGCTCCCTAATTCCATTTATTTTTAGATGTTGGCGGATAAACTGAGTCATCACAACGCGTCTTTTAGTTCCGTTGAATTATCGGAATCTATTGTTAGTCCTGATGTTATCAAATTATTCCATCTCTTATTCTTTTCTGCTCGTTTTACTTTTATTTCTATTTTTTCTAATTCTTCTACTTTTGATGAAGCTTCTGAATATTTTCTTTCAGTTGTTGATTTTTCTGTTTTAATTCCTTTAGTTGTTGTTGAAATTCTCGTACCATTTCCCGTGTCAGCTGTTCTTGATTATCATTCATCACTTTCATTCCTTTCATCATCTCTTTAAACATTCCTTTTATTTCATCCATTTCATCATTATCTTTTTCAGGTTTTCTCATTTTATTTTACTTAAAAATGAAATTATTTCAGAATTTATTATTGTTGAACCCTCGTGTTCACACGCATTCAACTTTACAACCGTCTAATGTTACAAAAAAGAATAAGCAACACTGGAAGCGTAACAGGGATAAAAAGTGTAATGTAAGAACATAAAAAACAACTTTGTTCAACAAATATGTACTAATAACTATTTCAGACTTGTTCTGATTTCGAAAATAATTTTGATGATATCAAACCAACAACTTTGAGTGAACGTGGAGCCCTACGGGAAGCAGCTAGGTGTCTTAAGTGTGCCGATGCTCCCTGTCAGAAATCGTGCCCTACACAACTTGATATAAAAGCCTTCATAACAAGCATTGGTAATAAGGTAAGTCGATATATTTTTTTAAAATTTTGGCTACCACAGAGCCAAGGCAAAAATCATAAGTCACGGCAAGAACATTTGTTTAAGGCTGCCAGTACCTGATTCGGTTTCCTTTTAGCTAGATTACTGGAGCACCAATTGCTATGGTCATTTGATTAGATTTTATTAATAGAACTTATAGTTCAGCAGCTTGAAAAAAATGTCCACGTTTCCACCATTTATTTGTAGTGACAAACTCCTAAAGAGTTTTTTTTTAATATGGTGTGAATCAGGAAGTGATATAAAAACAGAAGAAGAAGTCAAAGTCGGATGAAATTTATTTGAGACAATTTACTAGAATTTTCCCCAAACAGACAGAGTATGGACCTTCCTGTCCGGCATAGCGCAGTTTCTTGTTCCGGAATCCATGCTTTACTGCGATCTGCTTGAAAATCCTCGTCTAGCTGCGCTTGAATTGAGTGATATTCTCCGTTAGCAAGTTCTGAGCTATCATTTCTCTCTTCAACAGTGACCAAAACCGCTGAATCGACTGGCACTGCGGCACAGCATCATCTTCTTTGGAAATTTTGATTAAGGCCGTACCGTAGCTTCCACAGGAGTTGGTTGATCTGGCACGATAGAAGCTGATTTGCATTCATCTCTGAGGCATTCTATTCGACTTTAGTTACGTCGTCGACGACGAAGAAATTATTGCCACCCGAGGGTACTGATTGTTTATATAGCTTGACACAGTTCTTCTTCACCGTAGCCAGGTCCTTTTTTCTGATCATTGCCACCTTCTGTCGTTTTACTGGCCGAATACCAGCCTTTTTCTGGTAACCGATGCTTGCCCAATCGACAATTTAGCAGCGGCCTGTCCAATTGACAGATTTTGCTGATTCATGAACAGCTTGCTTGTCTTCTCCACCATCTTTCGACATCCTGCTGTGAGTTGCGGTCCAAATTTCTTGCTATACCTCACATCACCGGTCTCCAGAAGACACTTGATGACTATTGATCCATCGCACGCACTCACCTTGTGCCGCGAAGAGCTTTCTTGTCAATTCCCCATCTTAAGTAATTGTGCTCCTTGAAAAAGTCCGCGATGCGAATTTTTTCGTATTCAGTGGCTTTTACTTTCGGCATGCTTATCACGTGTTCGATCTTGCTCTTATCTTGCTTCATTCTGCGATGGCACCCGCTGACATGTTGGGACAATAAACCTGGTTCGCACCTTAAATATTATAGTTTTTTTAATTTAATTGGAAATTTTCCGTGCAACCAATGAGAGTTGAACTTGACTTCGTGGGCTTGTTACAAAGCACACCCATTCGGCTGCCCCACAGAATCCGCCTGAAAGCCTTGTTACATTAAAAGAACGTTTTTCTAGTTGGGACCGCGTCATTGTTGAGACTTACAAGTTCTTCTGTTTCAATAATGACATGTTCCCAACTCGGAAGATGTTCTTTTAACATTGACACTGACCCTGGAAGTCCTTGTTATATTAACTTATCAAATACTTGTAGAATTATTATGGAGCAGCCAAAACAATTTTCTCTGATAATCCTTTGGGAATTACCTGTGGAATGGTATGCCCCACAAGTGATCTGTGTGTGGGTGGATGCAATTTACAAGCTTCGGAAGAAGGACCTATTAATATTGGAGGATTACAACAATTTGCTACGGAGGTAAATAATAAATCTTAAAGATACTTTAGAACCTACTGATTTCAATTCGTAGATGTTCAGTACAATGAATATAAAGCAAATTAGAGATCCAAAAACACCTACACCGAAACAACCAAACAGCAAAATTGTACTTCTTGGTGCTGGGCCTGCTTCGTTATCGTGTGCGACGTTTTTAGGTAGGCTTGGTTATAATGATATCACTATATACGAAAAAGAAGATTATCTTGGAGGTTTAAGGTAAAAGACATGTTGTCTACATCGATTATAATTTAGCACATTAGGGTTTGTGTTTTACTATTACAGCACTGCAGAAATTCCCCAGTACCGACTTCCATTGTCTGTAGTTAATTTTGAAGTTCGCTTGGTACAAGATTTGGGTGTTAAAATAATAAAAGGACGTTCATTATCGACTAAGGACTTAACCGTTGAAAACATACTAAAGGATGGGGCTAAAGCAGTCTTTATAGGTATTGGATTGCCGCAACCCAAGTTAAATCCCATATTTAATGGTCTTACATCCGAAATGGGATTTTATACTTCAAAGAACTTCCTACCTGATGTTGCTAACGCAAGTAAAAAGGGTATGTGTGCTTGTAAAGCCGCTGGGACACCAACATTACCAAAATTAAGCGGATCGGTAATTGTGTTAGGGGCTGGAGATACAGCTTTTGATTGTGCTACATCTGCTTTAAGATGTGGTGCTAAGAAGGTCTTTCTTGTATTTCGAAGAGGTTTTAGTAATATCCGTGCTGTACCCGAAGAGGTATTTATCAACCATTAACTTAAATCATGATTAAAATAACATAATTAATTTTAGGTATCATTAGCTGTTGAAGAAAACTGCGAATTAGTTGGTTTCCTTTCACCACACAAGGTTAATATAAAGGATGGTAGAATAGTTTCTGTTACATTTAAACGTACTGAGCAAACGGAAGATGGTCGGTGGATTGAAGATGACGAACAATTAACAACACTGAAAGCTAGTTTTGTTATTTCAGCGTTTGGATCTGGTCTTCTCGACGAAAACAGTATGTTGCTAGTAAGCAGCAACTTAAGATGTTTAATTTACTTTCTAAATTTAATTTACAGTAATAGATGCACTTTCACCCTTAAAATTAGGTAGTAACAACCTTCCTACTGTGGATTTAAATACTATGCAAAGTTCACATGCTGCCGTTTGGTGTGGTGGTGATTTAGCAGGTGTTGCAGAAACAACCGTAGAATCTGTGAATGATGGAAAGACAGCAGCATGGTATATTCATTCTTATTTAGAGGTACAATTTGTTATTAAAGCGATATTTACAAGCCCGTTTATATTCTATGAAATTTTTAGGGGCTTCCGCCTACAACAGTACCTAAGTTACCACTGTTTTATACAGAAATTGATAATGTTGACTTATCTGTCGAAATGTGTGGAATAAAATTTGAAAACCCATTTGGTCTTGCATCTGCCCCACCTGCAACAAGCACAGCAATGATTAGGAGATCATTCAAGGAGGGTTGGGGTTTTGTAGTCACAAAAACTTTTGCATTAGATAAGGTAATTGTAATTTATAATTGTGCACTGAAAGCCAGGGTGGCGCAGTGGTAGAGTGTCACACTAGTGTCGTGCTAGTTCTTGGTTTGAATCTCCCGATGGGCAGGATTTTCCTGCAGTCTGGAGTTCGGTATCGAGCATTCGTTATTGGGCACCTAATTAATGACGCTCTCCTTTGAATATACTTACACTATACGCATGGTGCAGTATGTAGGTATTAAACGGCGCACCAATCACGTAGCTCGTAGAGACGAGCCGAGTTGTGCATTACACCCGTAAAAGCCACATACGCTAATGCACCAGTCTCAACACCGATATTAATTTCCAAATATCTACTTAGGATTTGGTTACAAACATATCTCCAAGAATAGTTCGTGGTGTAACTTCAGGTCATAATTATGGGCCACAGCAGGGTGCGTTTTTGAATATCGAACTGATTTCTGAAAAAAGAGCCGAATACTGGTGTAGAAGTGTTACAGAATTAAAAGCCGATTTTCCTTCGAAGGTAATTATTTGCAAATTGTTAATTCATCAGTGTAATAAAATAATTATAGATCGTGATTGCAAGTATAATGTGTTCTTATAATCAAGCTGATTGGATTGAATTGTCTCAAATGGCTGAAAAAGCAGGCGCTGATGCTTTAGAATTAAACTTATCGTGCCCTCACGGCATGGGTGAATCTGGGATGGGCTTAGCTTGTGGCCAAGTAAGTTATTTTATATACCTTAAATTTAAAAAACTAATTGGTATATTGTAGGATGCAAATCTTGTAAAGGGAATTTCGCAGTGGGTTCGTGCTGCTATTAAAATACCATTCTTTATTAAACTCACACCAAATATTACCGATATTGTAACAATCGCACGTGCTGCATATGAAGGTAAATTTGTGGTTTTAATTTTATTTGTTAAAGGACAAACATTTGCACCGTAAATTTTCTTTAAAGGTGGCGCTAGTGGTGTATCAGCAATCAACACTGTATCAGGACTCATGGGTGTAAGAGCTGATGCCTCTGCATGGCCTTCTGTTGGTACTGATAAACGAACAACATACGGAGGCGTTAGTGGTAATGCTGTTCGTCCAATGGCATTAAGGGCTGTGTCGGCTATAGCACAAGCGTTGCCTGGATTTCCTATACTGGGTATGTTTATAAATAATTTGTGGTCTTAATTATAAGGTGCAATGCAAAAATTTATGACTACCTACTTTTAAATAATTTTGAACATTGACGGATAAGAAGAAGAAGAAACTCGTTGGCGCAGTGGTAAGGAGTGCTCGACTTGTAGTTAGGAGTCTTGGGTTCCAATCTCACGCAATGGTAAGGATTTTTACAAAGAATTCCCTACTGTTCGAGGTCGGTACTTGAGCGAGTGGAGCCATTTAATTGTCTGGTTACAATTAACGATTCTGTCTGCGGAGTGGTCGACTGCAGCTAGTAACAAGGCACGTTCACCATACACGCTCACAAACTCTGCAAAAGGCAATGGGAAACCACTGTAAAAAACACATTATATAAGATGGAACAAAGTTCACGACGCTTTAGTCGTTTAAAAATGTGGCTTTACTCCCGTCGTCAACGTCCTTAAGAGGACATGACACAGAAGAAGAAGAAGACGGATAACCAAAAATTTTTTTAAAAATCATCGTGTATTTTTTGGTGCATAAATTTATAATCAACTGACAAATAGGTACATTCTTAATCTAATATACACTCAGTAATTCATATATAACTCTTACACAATTTCTAATTGAATTTAAAAAATTTAAAAGTACATATCTCCAATAAACTAATTCAGCAAAATAACATGATACTTATGTGGTCTACCGTTATAAATAAACTGGTTCACAAAGGCTAATTTCCTAATATTAACTTTATGTTTAGCCTCTGGTCGAAAAAATACGAAGTAGAAATCTTTAAAAATACACAAAATAGATATATTACATACTCTTAGTATCTGAAACTCATTTTACAGACAAATTATATACAAAAATACCTAACCACTTAATATACCGCACTGATCACCCTGATGGTGAAGCGCATGGTGGAACTGCCGTCATCATTCGCGAATCTATCATCATCATCATCATCATAATTAATTGACATGAAGCAGATCCCCGTGGATCAATTCTGGATTACGCCAGGCCCACTCTATGCCAATAAGGTGTGAAGGGATTTTTTGATGATAGGTGGGGACTGGGAGCACTGTATAGTGTATAACGTTAACATGCTAGTGACGCCAGCCGCTAGATACTGGTTCTACAGTGTAAGGTAGTTAGTAGGTCACATATTCATTGGGAGTTGGATATATGACTGAGATGGTTAAACATGTTTTATCATCTTATACTAGCAGTATTTCTAGTATTACAGCTAATTTTCTAGGTCTATGACATGGAATGCCTTAGCTCAAACAAGCCTATCATGTTACATGTTACTTTATGCTAATTTAGTAGTCTAATCATGTGTAGTTCTGGTGTCTTATCATGCTTCGCATTTGTTGATGTTTATTTCTATTCTCGTGTCGTTCAGATTCCCTGTGATTTCTATAAGGGCTGTGTGTGAGATTGTGTCGAATGCTTTAACGAGGTCCCGACTTAGTAGTATAGTTCGTTCTCCTGCTCTCCATGGTTTATCTATAATTCTTTTGGTGATAAACAAATGATTTTCCTCTGAGAAATGCCGCTAGATATGGTGGCATTTCTTGAATCGTGTTGTCTAGGCATGATGTTAAATTTAAATTTTAATTCCGGCCAATAACTATAACTCTGACTTATTCAGAGCTTAAACAATACACGTATAAAAGTCGTATGCGCATGTTGCTTTAATTCTAAAATTATTAGCTTTACAATTACTATTTACTTCTATTCACGATTTATTAACTTTGACTATGCATATTTTCAAAATAATATTAATTAAGTAGGTGTTGTTTACCTCCCTCGTTGTGTCAATTGACTCTGTATAAATAGATTTATTTCCTTTGGGACTGAATTACCCGGGTCACATCCGGTATACCATCTTTACAAAAGAGGTCCTCCTGTACCTGCTCGGCTAGTGACGCACATCAAGCGAAAAGGAACCCTAATGGTACTGCCGTGACGTCACCAATTGCAGCCGTCATCATTCGTGAAACTATTATTCCCGAAATATGAAATGGACTTTTTTCAGTTAACAATGGTCCAGGTCAACAAGCTAGATAGTTTAATTACAATATCTGCTATACATTGCCCGCCAAAGCATCTACTTACTGACGATGGCCTTAAACGGTACTTCAATTCATTGAGCCTGATGAATAAAAATAAAACAATAGCTTTTGCTTTTACTTACATAGAAAAAGCAAAAGGTAGATAGCAATTGCTTTTAGCAAAATCTAGGTATGAATAAAAACTTCACTCATTTGCTAGAAGTTCTAAGCAAATGCTGAATTTGCTGGCGTTGGAAACAGGATGTTCATGCATTTGCGGAATGTGTTCTACTTCTTCAAAATTAAAGTTAAAGTCATCACCTTTCAAATATTTAGAGATGTCATGCAGTACAGCACAGCAAACAATAACCTTCGGAATTTTAGTAATATCTAATCGCACTTTATATTGCACAATTGGGAATCTGGCCTTTAACTGTCCGAAGACACGTTCAATAATAACTCGTTCTCTACAAAAAATTGTGCTGTAACATCTTTGCTGCTGTGTTTGCGGATTTCTCCAAGGTGTCATAAGCCATGGTCGTAGGCCGTAGAGCAAGGGTCGCCAAACTTCTTTGACCGTTGACCTCTTCAAGAGTTTCTTGACTTTTTATCGACTCCCTCTATTTTACTATTACGTAATTATAATAGGACCATTGGAGAAACAGGGGGTTAAACATCGCAGGCGAACCTCTAAATCACTTAAGATTTGCCGATGTCATTGTGATCATAGCGAAGTCAAAGGAAGAACTGACGAGTATGTTGAAAGATGTTCGTACAGCTTCAGGAAGAGTAGGCTTGGAAATAAACTTCCACAAAACAAAATACCTATATGACAAATGTAGAAGTAAATGAAAACGATGATGAGACAATCAAAATGGGAAACGACCAAATAGAAAGAGTCTCCAACTACTATACCTTGGACAAATAATAACAATTGGAAAGGAAAACCAAGAACTAGAAATTGACAGAAGGATACGACAGGGTTGGGCAGCGTATGGAAAATTAAAGGATATATTGACGATGAAAATATCCATAGCACTAAAATCAGAGCTATATAACCAGTGCATACTACCGGTGGTGACGTACGGAGCGGAAACCTGGGTCCTCACAAGAGCAATAATCAACAAGCTACAAGTCCATCAAAGAGCGATAGAAAGAAAAATACTAGGAATCACTTTGAAAGACCATAAGACAAACATTTGGATAAGACAAAACACAAAAGTAGAAGACATCATTAGAAGGGCAGCATCATTGAAGTGGGAATGGGCAGGACATGTGGCAAGAGGATTGGACAAATGGAGTGGGAAAGTAATTAGATGGAGACCATGGGGAGAAAGACGAGGAGTAGGTAGACCCCAGATGAGATGGAGCGACGACATCAAAAAAGTAGGAGGACTAAACTGGTATGAAGTCGCACATGATCGTGAAAATTGGAAAAACACGAGGGAGGCCTATATCCAGAGGATACAAAACGGCTAAACAAAGAAGAGAAGAAGAAGAATAGGACCAGAAAAAGACGCTTATATGAGTTTTTAGATTGTTTATTTTATAGTTAATCAACTCTTCAACAAAGAGTTTGTGAATGAATAACGATTGAATTATATGTATGTTGATGAATTTTAGAACATTAACGCCCACTTTTATGTCGATGGGGAAAAATAAGACTGGGATCGAATACATGTAAGTATAAGTAAATAAGCAACCGCGCACGTGTTGCAATCTCGTCCCCGCCGCGCCGGCTGGGAGGGAATCACCGACATTCATTTATTGGTAAATTTTGGTCATTTTAGCCTACTTGATTGGCTTCCGTGACTATTTTCATAACCTTGATCCATCGTACAATTTCTATTCATATCACTGTTCCCACGATTCACTCTTACTTGCGTTGTCATTCAGGATGGTGGTAGTCCAAGTTAACAGAATTAAGAATTTTTACCCGTACAATGATGTCTTATATTTTTCTATCGACCTCTGGCCCCGAATCTACCCCTGGGGTTGATATCGACCACTTTGGCGACCCCTGCCGTAGAGGGTAGCCATCGTCCGCAAGAAGTAAATAATTACCATTGGAATTTTGAAAAATACTACAAATTGTTGAATTTTTCCAAATTCTACTGTCGTGAACACTTCCTGGCCATTAAGCATCTATGCTGGTAAACATTTCATTTATATCACAAGTAGCCTGAACGTTAATGCTGGGAAATCCTTTACGTTTTATATATTCGCCGCCATGCATATGATCTTGGGTGTATTTTGGAATTCGCACATGTCTACAGTCAATTACACCAACTGCACATGGGAATTCAATTTTTTCAGCCCATTTTTCTTGTGCTGCGTTGAGCTCTCTCTCGGTTTCAGGAAACTTGATCCATAAATTTCCTTTTTCTACAATTTTTTTCATTACATCCTGAACCACTTTACTCACTGTACTTTGGTGTACCCCCAGTTCTTCTGCTACGCTATTTTGATAGCCAGGATTTGATAAAAATCTCAAAAAGATCTTGGTACGTGGTTTGAAAGACAGTGCTCCACCACGTTTCTCAGTGATTTCACTAATAAAGTGATGAGCCAACCACTCGACGTTCTCTTCACTAAACCGATATAATTTTTTATAGTCGCTTTCAGTAGTTTCAGTCACATTTCGGCGCGTTTTGTATGTTTTTCTTTTGCGTATATTTAAAAACGCAGCTATAACTGAGAATTTGAAACACGTAAATGGAACTAAAGCAAGCACGAAAGCTGCCTTAAAAACTTTAAAGCAAATGCTAACAAAACACGAATTTATTACCTTTTATTCATACGAATTTAAGCATTTACTGTGAAGCTGCTAGAATTTGCTACAGATTTAAGCAAATGCTTCAATTTTCAAGCAAATGCTTCTAGCAAAAGCAATTACTTACATTTTTATTCATCACCATGATTGGAACACAGATTTATAGTAGGAGGCGACTTCAACGCTAAGCATGTTAGTTGGGGTTTAAGATTAACGACGACAAGGGTACATGCATTTTACAAAATTGTCAGGGAAAAAGCTACCATACAATGTTTACGGGCGAACCGACCTATTGGCCTTCAGATCTGAATAAAGTTCCTGATCTCCTGGACTTCTACATCACAAATGGTATTTCAACTAATCACTATCGTTCGTGCTGCAAACTTTACATTCATGTGGCAAAAAAAGCTTTCAACATTTGTATTACAATATACTATTTTAATCGGATGTTTAGTCAAGTGAACAGAAACAAAGCAAACAAAAGTCAGCGCGCCAGTCACGGCCCACTGACAGCATGTGTCTATTTTAAGGAAAATAAGCAATAATGAAATTCTGGTGGTTATATAATTTTGCACCATACCTTATTTTTAATTTAAAAATAAAAATGGCCTCCTAATTCATTTTATGTAGGTATTGGAGGTTTAGACTCTGCAGATGTGGCATTGCAGTTTTTGCAGTGCGGAGCTACAGTTCTTCAAGTTGGTAGTGCTATTCAGAATCAAGATTTCACCTTAATTGAAGATTATTGTACCGGTTTAAAAGCGCTGTTGTATTTGGAGTCAAAATTACCAGACTGGGATGGTCAGAGTCCACCTACGTTCAAACATCAGCTAGGAAAGCCTGTACAAAGGTTGTGTGGAAATGATAATAAAGTAAGATTTAAATTTGTTAATTATTATGAAAACTTGAAAGTGCTATTTTAGGTTTTACCACATTTTGGACCTTATGGTAAAGAAAGGAAAGAACAAACAAAGAAACTCAAAGTTGTGCTGAAATTAGATCAAAATGGGGATATAGCTGTTTGTCAAGAAAATGGAATTACTGAAGCTAATGGCGTTGAGCATAAAGTTCCAAAAATTAAAGATGTAATAGGTCGTGCACTACCATTTATTGGTCCATATAAAAAATTAGATAATAAGAAACAAGTAGTTGCTCTTATAGATGACGTAAGAATTTTCCATTGAAATTATTCGGCAATTTAATAATTTTTTATTATTTCAGGATATGTGTATAAATTGTGGGAAGTGCTACATGGCTTGCAATGATTCAGGATACCAAGCAATTCAGTTTGATGCAGAAACCCATATTCCTACAGTTACCGATGATTGTACAGGGTGTACTATGTGTCTGTCTGTTTGTCCGATTATTGATTGCATTAAGTAAGTTCTAACAGGGTTATGTACGAAAATTCTGTTAATTTTATGTTTCTATTAAGGATGGTGCCTAAAACTATTCCACATGTCATCAAACGAGGAGTACCAAAGGAGAATGTAACACTAGTTCATGCTCTAGGATAAATAAATCTTATAGAAATAGGTGCAATATTGTTGGCGTCCTTCATTATGATAAATGTAAATAGTGGTTAAAAGAACAAGAACATTCAAACGTCAGTGGCTTTTTAGAAACCATTTATTTACATTTGTAATTCAATTATTATAGATAATATTCGGGGATTCAAATTATATATGGGAATAAATTGTATGAAAAGTAAATAAATGTTTTTCAGCAAAGAGTTTTTTATTTTTGTTAATATTTTTTGCTTTACAAAATTTCGTTTTTATTCTTCCAACGTCTGCGCACGGCCGTTTTCAAAATTCTGTTTTATTCTTCGGTATTAAAAGTATTACACTGGATACTTCATACGTCTGTGATTCTAAGCAAAATTCTCTCCTGAAATTTAATTTTAACATTAACAACATTTTTAACTCTCTATCTCTTCATTGCACGTCTACTATCTCGATGGAAAGTTTTTTTTTAATATAAAGTTGATGTTCTTGTATATTAAAAACATTTACTCTAAATACGTAAGTATTCTGAAGTTTTATATTTTTTTGTGGGTATATCGCCCTAGTTTCTGCAAAAAAAAAATAAAATTAGTAAAACATTAACACAGCACAACGCAATTTTTTTTTAAATTTATTAACTGCGTATTTACAACTAGTCTATCTAGACTAACAAGTAAATGAGTTGTCATTCATAACATGTGGGGAGGAACACCAAGAGTGGCCTCCTGTTAGTATATTAGGTATACAAGTTTTACGATATTAGCTTGTGAGGTCACTAAATTTTGTTCGCTTCAAACGTCTGACTGTGTGTGCATTATTTAATAAGTCTGACACTAGAACACTAGGATGATCACTAATCCGATCTTTGTATCTGCTGCAGTAGTCTTTGATGACATCTTTGATCCATGGAATCTTCAGATCGTTATGGAGTGTGCGGTTGTTCACATACCATTCGGCGCTTGCTATTGCGCAGCTAGTTTTATTTTGAAATCGTTGTAATATCTCGATATTCGATGACTTAGCAGATGCCCAGAACTGTATTCCGTATGTCCATATCGGTACTAACATGGTTTTATATAATAGCACCTTACTTGTCAAGCTGAGTTGAGAGTTCCGTCCTAGGAGCCAGAACATCTTCTTCGTGCGGATATCCAATTATTTTCGCTTGGTCTGTATATGTTTTCTCCAGGTTAGTTTGCTGTCGAGGTGGATACCGAGGTGTTTGACGTCAGCTTTGTGTGGACTTTTGATGCGCCAGGTCTTTGTCCAATGTTCTAGAACGGTCAAAGCACTTTGCAGGTGGATAGAAGCTTGAAGTGGGTCTCTGTGTGAGGATAATACAGCCGTGTCATCCGCAAATGTAGCGATTACGACGTTGTCAGTGGCGGTTCCCTGACCTAAATCCTTTAGATTTTTACCTTTGGGGTCACCAAAAACAGCTAGTCTACAGTGTTGAAATCAATGCTCGTGAACAGTTACTCCAACGCGGCCAATCAAATTCGCAATGACGATTCCATAGTTCGTGTTTATGATTCGATGATTCGTAGCTGTCGTGTTTGCATTTAAGCTCAAGGGGTACATTTTGAGCACTTGTTATAAATCGTACACTCTTTTGTTTTTAAATTAAATGTTAATTATAAGTTCCTAACATTATATGCTTTGTTTACACATTTGCTACTACATTAACAAAACTTTGATCTGTTGTAATTCTGTAACTAATTGGAATTCGACCATTTTTTGCTCAAAATGACTTCCCCAACGAAGTTTCTTAACTCATTATGAATCACCCTGTATATAAGGATGGGCCAGTAGAGCTCATTATGGTTAGTGCTATTGCCGAAGAATCATGTTGTTAAGAAGTCAGGTCCTTCGTGAAATGTCGTTTCCTATAATTTTTATGTAAGATTATTTTTCCGTATTTAATTTAACCTAATTCAATTTATAGTAAGACTTTCTGATAGTTCTTATCAAACCACTTGTTGCATTGTATTAACAATAAAATAAGCGCCTGTCACAATAACAGACGCCTTCAGTATTACTATCTCTTTCTAGCGTTAACTAAATCCAATAACATACGTTGAGCACTGAATCCATAAATATTCCAAAGGTATGGCGGATCCTTTCTGAAAAAATACATTGGTGTTTCCGTATGTTCCGTCTTACCTGAGACACCCGGTATATGTCGTAGTGCAGGTTTTGCCCGTGACAAACCCACTACTAAATGTCGCACGTAAGATCTCTTGTATAGTAAAAGAAATGTGAAATACGGATGTCAAATGGGCTGTCTACAATTTTGTTACGAATTTTTGAAAGGGTCCTACTGCCTTAACTATTGATGTGAATGTCTTATAGCTATTAAGACAACAAGTATTTTATAGAAGGTTTAAAAATCAAGGTCGTAGTTCAAATCCGAGCGAACGAAGTGAGCCGAGGATTTGATAGACCGAGATTTTTAAACTATAAAACACGAGTTGTCTTCAAGATTTTTTATAACACTAATATCAGACATTTTCTTTCACTAATATATTATTAGAAATTTTAATAAATTATTATTTGACACGCGTCATAATATATAAAATGCGAAGATTGCTAGGCAACGACGTATTTAAAGGCCTATAAAATACGTTGTCATTGACGACGTATTTTATAGAGAGAGGCGAATTTTAAAGGCAACATAACAAGTGAGCTCTGCACCATAGAAACAGTATAAGATATTAGTGTTAGAAAAAATAATTAAAAATATATCAAAATAAAATAAAAGCATATAACTTAAAAAAATGTTATTAATAGACTATAATAATTATAAGTAATAAAATATATAAATAATAAAACTAATATAGAAAATTTCAGGTAAATTTTTTGTCTATTATTCTGTTTCTCGTGAAGCATCATCATTTTCTGTATTTTTATTAAGTTACTACATTATTTGTGTTTATATTGGAACTGTGATGGCTACCAAGTGATGATAATTCTTGTGATGAAGATTGTTGAGAAGAAGAGGATTTTGAAGGTGAAGGTGGTTGATACCTTGCACAAGGAGGTGAACATGGTTCACATCTACAAGACCGATATGGTAGATGTGAAGAATCTTGACGTAGAGATGGTTGATGTGAAATATCTTCATGTGATGATGGTTGAGATAAAGATGGTTCTGCTGAAGATGGTTGAGATGATGGAGGAGATGAAGGTGGTATTGGTAATAATTGTGGAGATGAAGATTTTGAAGGTGGAGATTGATACCTTGCACAAGGAGGTGAACATCGTTCACATCTACAAGACCGATATGGTAGATCTATAGAATCTTGATGCAAAAATGGTTGGCGTGAAGAATCTGGATGTAAAGATGGTTGACGAGAAGAATTTTGATGCAAAGATGTCTGATGTGAAAAATCT
Source organism: Melanotus villosus (assembly GCA_963082815.1). Lineage (NCBI taxonomy): Eukaryota > Metazoa > Arthropoda > Insecta > Coleoptera > Elateridae > Melanotus > Melanotus villosus. The sequence goes on from OY720423.1 coordinate 21,935,817, forward strand.
CTACGTAGAGATGGTTGACGTGAAGACTCTTGATGCCAAGACACTTGGAGTGAAGAATCTCGATGCAAAGACGGTCGACTTGAAGAATCCGGATGCAAAGATGGTTGGCGTGAAGAATCTTGACGCAAAGCTGGTTGGCTTGAAGAATCTTGAGGCAAAGATGGTTGACGAGAAGAATCTCGACGCAATGACGGTTGATGTGAAATCTCTTGATGTGAAGATGGTTGAGGTAAAGATGGCTCTGCTGAAGATGGTTGAGATGATGGAGGAAATGAAGGTGGTGGTGGTAATGACTGTGGAGATGAAGATTTCAAAGGTGAATGTTGTTGATTTGAAGAACCTCGGCGTGAAGATGGTTGACGTAAAGATGCTTCATGTGAAGGTGCTTCATCCGAAGGTACTTCCTGTAAAATTTCTAGACGTGACGAAAATCCTGGTGGTAGTAATTGTGGGGATGAAGATTTTAATACTGAAGGTTCATGCAATGCACCAGAAGAAGGTGAATATGATTGACCTGTACTAGGAGGCTGTACAGATGGTTGATGTGAAGAATCTCGACGTAAAGATAGCCGAGGTGAAGATTCTTGAAGCAAAGATGGATGACGCGAAAAATCTCGACGCAAAGATGGTTGGGGTGAAGAATCTCGACGTAAAGATGGTTGAGGTAAAGAATCTCGACGCAAAGACGGTTGCGGTGAAGATTTTTGATGCAAAGATGGATGACGCGAAGAATCTCGACGCAAAGATGGTCGAGGTGAAGAATCTCGACGCAAAGATGGCCGAGGTGAAGAATCTCGACGCAAAGATGGTTGAGGTGAAGAATCTCGACGCAAAGATGGTTGAGGTGAAGATTCTTGATGCAAAGATGGTTGAGGTGAAAAATCTCGACGCAAAGACGGTTGAGGTGAAGAATCTCGACGCAAAGATGGTTGAGGTAAAGAATCTCGACGCAAATATGGTTGACGTGAAGAATCTCGATGCAAAGATGGTTGACGTGAGGAATCTCGACGAAAAGATGGTTGACGTAAAGAATCTTGTCGTAAAGATGGTTGACGTGAAGAATCTCGACGTAAAGATTGTTGAGGCAAAGAATCTCGACGCAAAGATGGTTGACGTGAAGAATCTTGTCGCAAAGATGGTTGAGGTGAAGATTCTTGGTGCAAAGATGGATGACGTGAAGAATCTCGATGCAAAGATGGTGGACGTGTAGAATCTCGATGCAAAGATGGTTGACGTAAAGAATCTTGATCTGCAGATGGTTGGGACGAAGACAGTTCAAGTAAAGATGATTGAGGCGAAGTCTGAGGAGGTGAAGATAGTGGTGGTGATAATGGTAGAGATAGAGATTTTATAGGTGAAGGTGTTTGACTTGCACTATGACGTTGAACAGATGATGTATGTAAAGATGCTTGATGCGAAGTCTCTGCATGTAAAAATCGTTCAGAAGAAGACCGTCTTGGAGTGGCTGGTGGAGATTTTTGATGTAATACAGTTGATGATGTTTGTTGTGGCATCAATGGTATAGTCGATCTTTCTGATTCAGCTGAATTGGTAGTATAAGTGTGCTCTGATTCTCCTGAATCTTGTGATAGTGTTGTTGCAGAAGGCGCTTGACTGTATTTATCACTTGTAGCAACTGAGCCAGTCATTTTAGGTGTTCCTTTAGTTTTTCGATTAAAGCAGTCAGAAAATACACATTTATAGATAAGATGACATATACACGACATCATTACTAATAATATAGCTAGTACTGCTCCAAACATCTACAATAAATTTATAAATTGAGATCAATTTTATCCTTAATTTAATTAATTATATAAGCATACCGCAATTACAAGAACAGTCATTCTAACTTTAGTACTCTGAAAACCACTCCATGTGCTTATTTGTATATTGCACATATGGTAATCAAACAGACTTGGTTCGAACTGATCGGTGTCCATTGGAGCTGATGTCCATCCTATATCACATATGCAAAGACTGGAGTCATCAGTCATACTTCCGAAGTGACAACGTAAATTTTCCTAAAGCGATAATAAAATGAAAATTTTCAAATTTAAAACAATTTTTATTTTTCGTAAACTTACAGACAAGAAAGGCTGAGTACATTTTTGTTGTGAAGCTGTTAATTCCATTTCTCTAAGATCATCAATATTTATAACGGTTTCAAGATATCGACATTTGTTACTTGTTGGATAATAAATCTGTAATATAAATTAATTGAAAAGCTATTTAAAATAGCTGTCGAACCTTACAATATCAGGTGTATGGTTTTTAGGGTTTGCAATACAAACAGGCACCTTTTTGCAAGAAAGGCTTTGGTAACTAAAGTAATTACGATTTCCTAAGTATTTCATGTGGCAATCTACAGGATCACAATTTTCAAAAGGATCTCCATCTAATGATTCACAAACTGGAAGCTCATGAATACTGTAATATTCTTTAAACTATAATGTTAATTATAATTAAAAATGGTTGATTAGTGCTATTTACTTGATAAAAAGGGCTGATCTGCATTTACAGGAAGGGTGGTGTTAAATTCGATATATTTCGTCATTCTGTCCGTATGATTTTGGTCGGTTTTATATTTTATAATTATCGAGCATTTACCTCTTCTGTTATATGGGTACTAAGAAAAATCATTTAATATTTTATAAATCTATTAACATAACTGTAGGAAATATTAAATTGCTAAGGATTTTAGAAAGTTTTAGGGTTTACGAGATCGTTTTATTATCGCATTTAAGCATTACGGACTATGTACACAATCAATAAGTAAATGATTACCATGTTAGGATAAAGTAAAGAAATATTTTTTGTTATTTGTGGATACAAATATCCCATATCACCACCAATTAGATTCATTAAGTGACAGTCGATATCACTTTTGGTAATATTTTCACAACATCTATCCATTTTTGCATAAATGTGGTATCTCTGGTTGGCAATGTTAGAAACAGTCACATCTAAAATAAATATGAGCAAAGTACGTTTATAAATACTTCATTTGTGAATACTCACAAAAAATCATACCGATATCGTCTTTGCTTATCGTTGCGACTCCTGCATCCTATTAAATGACACATAATTGAAGAAACTCAACAATTACATAAGCAAACCGTACTTACTTGTAAGGAAATTTTACCTTCTACAACAAAGATACATACCAGAAAGTAAAATAAAATACGCATGAAGTTGAACTTGACATGTTCAAGTTGGCATTTATCAAATTTGACAACAGTTGTCTTAGACTATGGAATTTTGGATCGGGAAGGCCTTTATATGATAATATTTTCTGTTTCATCAGCTCGTTGTCTAAGCTGTAAAAGACGTAATAATATACCAGCAACATGTGGCTTTTGTGTAGGCGGACACCCAGCTAATTACAGGGGATGTGAGTTTTACCAGAAAATTTACAAAACTAAAATAAACAATAATTATCGTTCTAATCAACAAAATAACACAATACCACAGAATCAATCTCGATTATCATTTATAAGAAACCTAAATACAAGCTATGCTTAGGTAATTATACTGTATTTACTGGTATTTACCGAGTCGAGTCAGTAAAATCTGCATATTGCATATTTCATCAGTGACTAGATCACTAACGTAACCTTATAATAAAATTAGATCAAAGAACTATCCAGATTCACAGAGTCGAGTCAGTGGAAGTAAACAAATACACGTGAACAGGGCAGAACTTTGTTTACGAGTTGAATTACCTGACGATTTGTGTAAAGCCGCATTTATATTTAAACTTTTTTATTGCCCTTTACCTCTAAAATTCAAATCAAGCGCCACAAATAACATTCAGAGAATATTTAAATGTAATAACAGCGATCTAACTAAAATTTATGTAACATTATTAAAGTTTAATACACAAGAAGGAAATGCAACTCAGGTATCATTTATCCCTAAATCTTCTTCTTGAAGTGGCATGCCCTTTACAGGGCGTTGCTGGTCTCTCTCCATAGGTCTTCGAGAGTGATACGGGGCATTATCAAGCACTATAACACAATTATCTTCAAGTAGTGGAAGTACATTTGCAAACCACTTCTCAAAATTTTCCGAGTTCATCTCTTCATGATAGTCTCCAGTCGTTTCCGATCCGAAAACCCAGAGGTCATTATTAAAAACCCCGTGTCACTACTGATGTGCGTGATAATTAATCTTTCGCTCTTGCCCAATGGATTTTTTAGACCGGTGGAAGGTCCCTCTAAAAATGCTTGTTTTGACGATTTGATGGATTCGTCTTTCCATACTTTATTTTGCGTGTGTCTAGCATTGACCCACGTTTCGTCCATATAATAAATGTTTTTGGCTTGTTGACGGTACTTTTTTATTGTCCGTAAGTAAGTAATTTTATCTCCACGGAACAATTTCTTCTTTATCCAATAGCATAATTTTTTTTAAAAGCTTGTGAAAAGTTGACCCTTTAAAATTTGGTAAATCTTTGTTAATAAGCTGAAGCACTTTGTCTACAGTAGGCAACACATTGCGAAAAAAGAATTCGTAAACTTTTCTACGAATTGCAGTTTGCACAAAATCAGCAACGCTGTCCAGAAGTTTGGCACTTGGTTTAACCTTTTTTGGTGGTGATAAAGTAGGGCTACCTACGCTTATATTCAGAAATTACGCGGTACACAGCCCTTTTACTAACTTCTGTAAGCTGGGCAGATTTTGTGATTATTTCAGAAACTAAAGTTTGGGGATTGTAGTGCCCCGGTTGGTTCCGATGCAGATCCTATTGAACTTGATATTGCTAACACAAAACTAAATAATTATGAACTGATAGACTTTTACATTATGACAGGAAAAAAAGCAAACTAATGGTCACGTTGATTTATACTATAGAAAAAATCATATTAAGGATCTACTTGTCTAGGAAATATGTGATGTGGGTTACATATTTTACTGACTCGACTCGGTAAATACAATATAAATCACAGAATACAATCCAAAATAACGAATCGACCTTGTAGTCCAGTCAATAAAGCGGAAAAATCGTCAAAACTTCTAAACCCGCAAAAACAGAACCGATTTTGATGAATTTTTTTTTAAAATGTTTGTTATACTAAATTATTCAAAATCAGAAACATTTCAGCTGGCGCTATCAATTATTTACATTGTTTAAATAATTTAAAAAAAAATTTGAGAATTTTTTTTTCGATGAAATTTTAACAAAGTGTAAGTGGCTAATTTAGTTTATAAAATAATTTTTGAATTAAAAAGTTTCAAAATTTCCATTGAAAAATGTTAATTATTCAATCATTCGGATGCAAGAATTGAATTCCAAATTTGAAATTTTTGAAAAAACTTTGTATAATTTGTGTTTCTGCACTCTCTTGTTCTTTGCAAATGCAACAACAATTAACTGTATAGTCTACAGTATCTTGTTGCTGTTTCTGTAACATATAAAAGAATGTTGGAAAATGTTTTTAACACGTATGATTTTAAATATGAAGATCAAATTCAAAGGGAAATAGCTGTAAGACAGGAAACATATTTCTAATAATTTAAAAAGATTTCATTACATCCAAAGAATAATTTAACACAAATTGTTTTTGCAAATAATCTTAACGACGAGCATGACGCGCGGAAAATTCAGTGAAAAAAGTACTGTAGAATTAAAAATATTACACTTAAAGGGCTAAAATTTTTAGAATCGTTAAATCAATACGTCCCAAATAAGCAAACAAAATTTAGTTAAGATTGTGTAAAAACCTTCATTGACTCGACTATTGGCATTAAACAAATTTTTAGAAGAATTTAAAACAATGTTCGACCAATTAATCCAACAGAATAGTGTGGTTTTCAATATGTTAACAACGCTAATCAGTAAACAAAATAATGGCCCTTAGAATAGCTTTATGGAATGCCAATGGGCTTGCTCAACATAAATACGAAATCCAGCTATTTTTAAAACAAAACTTAATAGATATCCTTCTGATTAGCGAAACTCATTTCACTGAGAAGAAGACCTACTTCAAAATACCACAATGTAAAGTATATCATGCTAACCACCCGGATGGTACTGCATATACATGTACAGCTGTAATAATAAAACAAACAATAAATCACTATGCGCTACCAAAGTATACCGAAGACTTTCTCCAGGTCACTTCAATTCGTGTAGGGATGTGCCCTCCATGTGAGATAACTAGCAGTGCAGTCTATGGTCCTCCAAGGCATAATTTAAAAAAATACCAATTTCAATCCTACTTCAGCAGTTTAGGAACCAGATTTTTGGCAGGTGGAGACTGTAATAGCAAAAACACTATATGGGGATCCCGAATAAGCACCACAAAAGGCAGGGAATTATTCAATCTTATTCAAGACAAAAGATACCCATTCTTATCTACAGGAACCCCGACATACTGACCGATAGATATAAATAAACTACCAGACCTACTAGACCTTTTCGCCACTAATGATATCTCTTCAACTAACACGGACATTACGCCTAGTTATGACTTGTCTTCGGACCATTCACCGGTAATAGCCACTTATAGCACCTACCCAATATACATTCAATCTCCACCTACACTACATAATCCAAAAACCGATTGGGATGAAAATAGATGCAAGTTGACAGATACAATAAATTTAAATCTTAGGCTTAAAAATTCAAATAAAATCGAGGAAGCCACAAATAGTCTCATTAACGCCCTACAAGAAGCAGTCCAACAAGCTTCGCCAAAAGAACTTATAAAAAAGATACCACGAATATTCCTCTAGAAATTACAAAATTAGTGGCTGAAAAAAGAACAGCAAGAGCCAAATTTCAAAGGATACACACCCCAACAGACAAGAACATCCGGAACAGACTTAGCAACAAGCTCAAATCTAAACTAAAAGCTCTGAAAGAAGAGTCAGTTAAAGCTTATTTATCTAACTTAAACCGTTATGATAATTCTATTTGGAAACCTATCAAAGCTAAAAACAAACCTACAACAACTCTTCCTCCATTAAGAATTGAACAACCATCACAAGAACAGTGGACAAAAAGTGATAAGGTGAAAGCGGAAGCATTTGCAAAACACCTAGCTGATATATTCAAGCCTCACGAAAATGATACAGATGAAGAAATATTAGAAATTCTACAGTCACCCATGCTAGTAACTCCGCCAATTAATCCCGTCACACCTAAAGAAGAAATAAGATTTCTGAATGCAAGAAAAGCACTAGGCATGGATCTAATAACAGTAAAAATGCTAAAACAGCTGCCAAAGAAAGATAGGTAAGTATAGTATATCTGGCCCAAAAAATTAAAAAACACCGCAGAGATAATTGTAATTCTTAAGCCTGGTAAAGATCCAAATAGTATAAAATCATATCGTCCCATAAGGCTATTATCAGCTGTTTCAAAATTAATACTTAAAAGAATGGATTGGACCCCCAATTATTAATTTGGATTTCGCCAGGCCGATTCCACTACCCAGCAATGTCATCGTATATCACAAACCATCTTTAATAGTTTAAACAACAAGGAATACTGCACATCAGTATTTCTAGATGTAAGCCAGGCCTTTGACAGACTATGGCATCCAGGACTACTGTATAAAATTAAAAACCACCTACCAGAATTCTTCAAATTGCTTAAATCATATTTAAATGATCGACAATTCAGAACAAAAGTTAGACAGGAAGTTTCAACTTGATTCCCAATCAGCTCCAGGGTAGGTACTACAGGGCAGTGTTCTGGGCACTCTACTTTATCTCTTATTAAGCACAGATCTTCCAGTTTCACCAAACATCACAATAGGCACATTTGCTGGCTAGTCACAATGAGCACATCTCCGAGGACACACTCTAATTCTAATACAAGAATATCTGCATAATCTAGAACATTGGCTTCAAAAGTGGAATGCAAAAATAAATGAGTCCAAATCTGCTCATGTAACATCCACTTTAAGAAAAGACCCATGCCCATCCGTATATTTAAACAACATAGAACTACGACAAACTGCAGCAGTAAAATACCTGGGACTGCACTTAGATACTTAGTTAAACTGGAGAGAACATATCAACAAAAAAAGAAAATAAATGGAACTAAAACAGAGAGAACTATATTGATTAATTGGAAGATGGCCTCCGTTATCTATTGAAAACAAAATATTGTTGTACAAGTAAATAATCAAACCCATATGGACTTATGGAATAGAGCTGTGGGGCTGTGTTCAGGGCCGGCCCAATAAAATTGGGCGCCCCAGGCTGTAGTGACATTTGCCCCCCCCCTCCGTTTCAACGTTGATTGGATTTACAGAATAGGAAAATGTCGATAGGATAAGAAGCCTAATGATAGTAATGATCAAAAAAATAAGTTCAAAAAATGTTTATTTTTATCGCTTCCCTTTGCATCGATGTTGGAAAATAACAATCAGACATCATATACCCAATGAAAAATAATAATAAAATATAATTATATTATAAAATAATAAAAAAGTAAATATTAACGCTTTGACACCTAACCCTAATATGATGATGACAATTTCATCATGAAATGATACTACAATATACCCTTATCACCCTTACAAAAACTTCGTACGACGGGCTTTTTGTAACGCAAACTGCTTAATGGGTTCTCTAAGGTCCATCGAATTAAAACTTTAATTTTCTATAGCAATAACTGGTTTTAAAATTGCGTTTTTTGCCAAATGACAGGAGTTTTCAAATTTTCGGAATTTATTGGAAACTTTAACGATTTGTTTTGTGATTTTGGCGCCCCCAGGATTTTGCGCCCCAGGCCACTGCCTGGCTGGCCTGCCCTTTGGGCCGGCCCTGGCTGTGTTAGTAAATCAAACGTCGCAATAATCCAAAGGTACCAGTCAATACTAAGAACAGTAATTAAAGGCCCATGGTACATAGCAAATGAAATGATTCAAAAAGATTTGAAGATAGCAACTATAAAAGAAGTCGTCCACGAGAGAAGCATCACCCACCGCAAAAAATTAGAAACACACGTAAATCCACTAATGCAGCCCTTACTAGAAGATACTACAATAAGAATAATAAAAACACAGCGGCAAGCTGACCTATAAAATGAAATAAGAGATCTCATCATGTTATTTTTTAGATTTTTTTAGGCATTTGCTCATAGAATGCACTGTATTCTGATTGCTAATAAAACCTATACATAAAAAAAAAATCAGCTCGTTGTAAGTAAAAACACATTAATATAATAATTATATTTCTGTAAAAACAATGTTGCACCACCATATCTATGATACACGAAGCAATTTTGTGATACAATAAACAATATACATTCTTCAAAGCTTTTAAAAGGCAATATATAGAGATAAGCTAGCGACAAAAAGGCAATGTACGAAAGATACTATTAGGTAACTACAAGATTAGACTAGAGCTATATTTTTGTATAAACTAAACCTACGTGATGACTAGAGGAAAGGTGGTTACGTAAGTTTATAAATACTCCAAAATAGTCGAATATTTTAAACTTTCACCTATTTGATCGTTCAACAACTGACTTCAGTTATGGACATTTTTCTGATTCTTCGGAATAACGAACCAAATCGTTTTAGACTTCAGGAAAACACCCAAACTGTTGCGAGTGAAAATACTGTAAATAATTTAATACTCTTATAAAACTTTCAATTTATCACAAGACTACATTTATTACTAAAACAACTTGTTATTAAAATACTCAGTTCCGATTTGTGAATCACCGATTAATTGGACAGATATAATATACATCATTCTCACGCTTAACCATTATATTGATAATCAGTGATGATTATATCTACAATGAGGTCATGAGGGTGTTATTAACTCATTCCAAACTCCCAAAATATTTTTCAGCACTTCCAGTTATTTTACGTCAATATGTATATTGAAAATAAACAATTTTAATGCCTTTATACAAAAATTTCAAAAAGTAAAGGTGAGATTAGTCTAATGGTATTTCAATACAGTCCAGACTATAGCGCTTGGATGTATAACAGCACCTATTTCACAGTTTACTGTTCTTGACCTTCCATTAATTACGAATAATGCTTCATTTGCCGGTGTAACCATATACTGACCAAACAATCCTACAAAATTAACGTACATTTTAGATGCATACGATTTGGTCTAATAAAACCCTACCTGAACCCTTTATGGGCCTGATGGGATTTCCCCACTTTGCTAACTTAGATGATATAGCCTTCCCAACTCCTGTTATTATTTCAACTTTGCCTGTGTAAATTAACAGTTAGCGATTGTCAGTGCCTTGTTATAATAACGTTTACCTGTAAGCAAATTCAGAAACAGGATGTCCTCTTTATCATTGGCACTTGCATAGATGTCGTAACTATGGGTGGTTTGACTTGGGTAGAATGTAACATCGGAAATATTTAAGGTGGTTTTTACATCGAATGCGAACAGAAGTCCAGTTGCTGTAAATAATAATAATAATAATATGTTTTATTTTCCGATCAAAGGAAAACATATTTAAATTGAAATATATAAAATTTCATTCAAATCTGCAAAGGATTTTAAAATAACAAAATTTAACAATATTCTAAATAATCAACTGATACAGTGCTTGTGATGAAGGATTCATGACACCATACTCCAAACAAGTTCTAACAAGAATACATGGTAGTTAATGCATATATTAATATTATGAAAACTATTACAGTTACAAATCAAAAAATCCTAAAGTCTACACGCTGTATCCGTTTCTATGTATAAATTAAACTTTATAGTGCAGCAGATATGTGTAATAATTGTAAGAATTGTGCCTTTAATGATAGAAGCATTCAACTTGGGGCACATATACTAAATATATAAAGGTTTAATTTTGGATATGAGGCCATCTCAGATTTTGCCTATTGCAGTAATGGCGGACATTCAAAATGGCGGCCTCTGAATATTATATTTTATGTGCTCTTTTTTTATTGTTATATGATAATGTTAATAGCATATTATATGTGATTTTACATGAATTGATGCGATAAATACGTGTGCATGTCATCATTATATTTACATATTAAAATTTTTGTCAGGTGACGGGGTAAGAAGAAAAGTAAGATAAAAAAATGGATGCAGTGCATAAGCTGATGAATCCGTTCAATACTGATACATCTGGACAATTCAAAGAAACAGAGTGGAACAAGTGTTTTATCTGTCAAGATATAAGCCTGAGGTTCTTCGGTGTCCAGCAGACAGTAAACGTGAAGAAAAGGGAACTGGTTATAAGACAATTTATGATTTACTTGTGGGGTTTAGTAATGCAGGGTGTTTACCATGGACAATAAATCTGGCACGTGTCGATGATGCAGGAGGTGTCGAGGCAACATTGGTACGATATAAAGTTCGGTTTTACGAATCATGCAGATTGAAGTTCAATAAAACAAAGCTTCAAAGAGCTCAGAAAAGGAAGATAGAACCTGCGGATAATGCAAATAGTTCTACGAAATTCACCCGCCAGAATGTTGTAGGAAATAGTGAACTCAAAAGCAATTTGTTTTTTTTTGTGAACAGCCTGCTGAAGCTGGAAGTTCATTATGTACTGCATCGACATTCGGCCTAGATGCTCGTGTTCGTCACTGTGCCCTTAAACTGGAGGACAGGCCTCTGCTTGCGAAACTGAGTGCCGGTGATCTTATTGCATTAAATGCCATGTATCATGTTCACTGCCTTGTATCATTACATAACAGAGCAAGAGATAAAAAACACAAGAAACTGAAATGGAACAAACTAACCATCGTATTGCATTTGCTGAACTTATATCATACATCGAAGATGCTCGTAGTGACTATGAAATCGCACCCATATTTAAACTTGCTGCAAACTGTACAGCATGAGGATGAAACAACTAGGCAGTGATCTATCAGGGCGTATACATTCCACAAAACTAAAAAACAAAGTACTTGCATACTTTCCTGACATGGAAGCACATAAGCAATGTCGAGAAGTGATGTTAATATTTAATAATGATGTTGGATTAGCTCTGAAGAAAGCTTGTAAATACGATGCAGATAGTTACGCTATTCATCTTGCTAAAGCAGCAAGTATAGTTAGAAGAGACATCTTTAAAATAAAAAACTTCTTCAATGGATCATTTGGAAAAACCTGTCAGGAAGACTCCGTACCAGCATCTCTGTTAGCACTGGTTGCTATGGTTACGAATGGTCCAAATATTAAAGCACAGCCAAGTGTTTCAACAATACCACAGCCTATCCTTACTGTTGCACAATTCCTAATGTATAACAGTTTGGTGAGACGTCGAGAGTGTCATTCTGGAACAAGCACAATCGAGGACGGGAAACACCTTTGCCTATATACTTAGGTAGGTATTTTAATTCATACAAAAACTCGCAAGCGTGAACTAGTTGAAGACCTTCACGAGCTTGGATTAAGCGTATCATATGACCGAGTGCTACACATTTCATCAGAACTTGGAAATGAATTATGTCCTTTGTATCACATGGAAAATGCTGTCGTTCATCTTCAGTTAAAAGGAGGCCTTTTCACAACTAGTGCGGTTGATAATATTGACCACAATCCAGGTTCTACTACAGCTCATGATTCTTTCCATGGTACAGGAATATCCCTATTTCAACATCCAGATGGTAATTCCAGAGGGACTGATCGAACTAGGACTTCAAGTCCTTTTGTCGTGAAGGCAACCAAACATCTTCCTGAAAGCTACACAAGTGTTGCCACTGTCCTTTGCCAACAGTACAAGAAAACTTTTTTGACTACCAAGTGTCGTCGAAAGATATGGACAACCCTACTAGAGGCTTCGCAAGCATGCAGGGAACTCATACGATATGGCTGCAAAAAAGGCTGCACACGACAGTGTCAATGTAGGATGGCTGTCCTACAGTGTACCGCTCTTTGTGCTTGTGGTTCTCTTTGTACTCAGTGATATCAGATTTTGAATCTAAAATATTATGTATTTATCTATCAATTCTATACTATACAGACAATGCAGTATTAGTATTTTCATTAAATAATCCATCAATATTTGTTATAAATAGAATAAAAATAAATAGGTATACTATAAATAAAATATGGTATATATTATTAAAAATGGCAAACTACATGCACAAAACAACAATTACTCGTCACTACTTTAGTAGCTGTCATTTAACATCATCAAATAACATTTAAAAGGAGCACATAAAAAATATTCAGAAGCCGCCATTTTGAATGTCCGCCATTACTGCAATAGGCGAAATCTGAGATGGCCTCATATCCAAAATTAAATCTGCATATATGTAGTATATGTGCCCCAAGTTGTATGCTTCTATCATTAAAGGCACAATTATTTCACCTAACTGCAGTACTATTAAAGGTTGTTCAAAAATAATTCCAGGTTTATGTATTATCGAAATTTTAGGAGTTATCTTGCGCGTTAAGTTATACATATATGTTTTTAAATGTTGAAATGTAAATTGTTTATTATAAACCATTAAAAAATTCTATTCAAATCTTGGTAGCTAATAAAAAAAATTTAAAATCATCTGGTTAGATCAGTTTATAAGAACTGATAATATATTTTTATAAGTCATTAATAAATTAATAGATGATATAGATAGAATGATCAAGGCGATGATGGATGAAATTAAGAAAAACACAGAAGAAAATAAAAAACTACAAGAGAATATGGAAAAAAGAGAACAAAAGTGGGAAACCCAGAAGACACAACTCATAAAAAGAATTGGCCAAGTTGCAAATAAATTTGAAATGATAGAAAAAGAGAAACGCAAGTGTAACTTGGTAATCAAGGGAGTAAAATTTGAAATGGACCAAAAAGAAGAAGCCGCAAAGCAATTTTTTGGGAGTTGAAACACAAGTGAAGACAGTAATTACAATGCAAGATAAAAAAGGTATAACTATAAATCTGGTAAAGATAAGCAGACAGTCATGAAAAACAAATATAAATTAATAGGATCAAGCATTTACAGCGACATGACGCAGGAAGAAAGGTATTCATGCACTAATCAGAGAAATCGCGAAGGAAGAGAGAAGGTAAGGGACGGAGAATAAAAAGACCATCATAGATGGAGTGGAATATGTCTGGAATGAGGAGGAAGAAGGGGTAATAGAACAAACAAACAATAAGGACCCAATCAAAATGAAGACGAAATCTGCAAAGGACACGGACGACGATAAACAATATGCAATAAATAAAAAAACCAAAAAGTAAAGTGAAATTTAACAGAAAATTTAACAGAAAACAGAAAGGAACGGAAAGGCTAAATGAAGATAAAGAACAATATAAATTGATGAGAATAGGAACATGTAATGTGAGGAATATCACAGGGAAAGAAGAAGAATTAGCGGAAGAAATGATAAACCACCACATAGAAGTTCTAGGAATCACAGAAACCAAAAAGAAAGGAAATGGTATGAAAAGAATATACCAGGGATATTGGGTATTTTGGTCAGGAGTTGAAGAAACAGAAAGAGCAAAATGTGGAGTAGGATTAATAATAGCGCCAAATAAGTTAAAAGACATCATAAAGGAGGAATATATAAATGAAAGACTATTAAAGATAGGAATGAAATTACTAGGAGAAGAACTATGGAATGGGATAATAGCATATGGGGAAAACGAGGTCGCAAAGAAAGAAGCAAAAGACACATTTTTAGAGAAAGTACAAAAAGCAATAGACGAAGGAGGAGAAAATATTCTGATCATGAGAGATATAAATGGACGAGTAGAAAACCTGAATGTAGGTATAGAAGAATATTTAGGAAAAGACAAAACAAATATGAAATTCAAACATAAAAATATGTATCCACAAATTCACGAGAGTCGAACAACGCAGAAATGAGAAGTCAATTATTGACTACTTCTTAATATGTAAACATAAATGGAAAATTGTATAAGATGTCAAAGGAACAAGACAAGCAGAGATAGGAAGTGATCACCACCTGTTAAAAATGAATCTGAAGAAAACTCAAGAAACTGATTGTCAGAGAAGATAAGATTGAAATATTAAGCGCAAAATTTAGGGAAACAGAAAATACAAATGGAGTAGAAAAAAAATGGAAAAAGGCAAAAACAGCGGTCAGAAGAGAATGAGAGAGAGAAAGAAAATGGAACCCTGAAACAACTCGGACAGAAAAAGGAATATAATATGATGAATTTAAAGAGTAAGGATGGAAATATAATAACAGATCAAATAATGGAAAGATGCAGACAGCATTTTGAAGAACTAACAAAATCGGAAGCTATTATAATAGAAATACAAGGAGAGATAACCGAAATGGAAGAAATAGAAGAAATACAAGACGAAGAAGATAAGGAGGCTATACAGAAATTAAAATTAGAAAAAGCACCAGGAAGGGACAATTTAACACCGGAGATGATAAAATATATGGGAAAGGAAGGAATAAAAAAACTTCCAGAATTACTGAATTAAATAATGAAGAACATGGAAGTACAAAAAGAATGGAATGTAGGAACAATACCATATATAAGAAAGGCTAGTTTGCGACAATTATAGAGGGATAACAGAGAAATAGAAGAACATGCAAGGGAAGCAGGTCTATTAATAAATGAAGAAAAATTACATGGTGTTATGGAATAGAAAACAAGAACAAAAACAGAAATTAACCTTTCAAGCAAATAGTGCAAAAAAAGATATGAGTTTAGTATAGTAAACAGTGTGGTGTGCCTAGGGACAGAGATAACGAGTAATGGGAACCAGGGAAGCGATTTTAAGAGAAGACTAATTATGGACTCAACAAATTACTAAAAGACAAAAACATACAAAAATCACCCGATTTTTTTATGGAGCTGCTACAGTCAAACTTGCGTCACACCTTTTAACTTTAGACATTTTATGGTTTTAATTCCACACAAAGCACAAATATCATCAAGAATTACATGAGCTACGCCTTCACGCATGAACGATTGCCGTTGAAGGATTTAAAAAAGTAGGTCAGAAAAAGCTTGCGTGGGGAATCTCAGAAAGAACAAAGGACTCCTTAAAACTCTTCATTAAAGGCATAAAGGTATTTAATGTACATGTTACTGCATCTTATAGTCTGTTTACTGTACAGAACACACAATGAAAAAACAATGTACTCATATTAGCGCGTTGTTCATACAAACGCATGTTCACATTACCGCGACTGTACTGTAATTGCTTAATACTGCTTAACTGAACCTTTTTTAAACACTGGAATTATTTTGGAGTATTTCTAATTTGTAGGAAACACATGTTATATATTTTGGTTAAAGGCCTAATGATCGCCAGAGTGGCCGAGTGGTTAAGGCATTCGACTACCGCGCGGACGGTCTTGGGGTCAAACCCGAGTCGAATGTTCGGCGGGTGGCCTACCCAATCACTGAAAATAATTGGGAACCGAAACATAGTAGCTGAGTAGGCAATGTAGGCATAGCGTGCGAGACAACCGAGGTATGAAAAGCGACTTAGGAGGCCTTAACCTTCCATGTTGTCGACTATGCTCTCTCGCGGGGCGCTAGTGGCGAAACAAAAGAAAAGGCCTACTGATTAAAAAAAATCATCGAAATACTTACGTAAAACTTCTTGGACGATTAAGGTGGTGCCTTTTTCTGTTCTGTCCAATGTGACTAGTTTTCTTGAATCTGGTGATATATAAGGTACACCAGGTAAGTTAGGTTTGTTACCTACAACAGTATCTGTTAGGTAGTCGAGGGTTAACTGTCCTGTCGGTCTACCGGTAACTGGTTCTAAACATTGCATAACGACTAAGCCATCTAAAATTGAAAAATTATCACTTAAGATTAAATTTTATATTCTATGTTGTAATCACTTAATAATGTTATTTGATTTAATTCTGGCCTATATTGGTGAAGCTTTAGAGAGGGCCGAAATTTGTATCGACAAAGAATAACAAACGTGGACCAAGAACGTTTTTGTAGGTGTTTTACATATTTATTGGTTGAACGACGGTATACACGACAGTTTTTAGTAAAACATCAAAAGAAAACGCTTTGTGTGGTCTACTTTTATAATTCAGGAAGCGAATTATTCGTCCAGAAATATGTTTGAAGTTTTTGCAGCATCCAAATTTTTCAACAGATTTTTTATTAACATTCCTAATTATTCACATTTTTTCTCTTTTACTAAAAGAAAGTTACTCACATAAAGTAGAAAACTGGATTTGAGCAGGAACGCAATTGTAAGGCGTTAGATCTACGGAACGTACATATCTTAAGTTGGATAGGTCAAGTTTATATAATCCTCTTTGATTTGTATGGGTTACATATCCATATTTAAAACTATAGTGAGATAATTCCTGAAATAGTAAATAAATAATATAACAATAGGTCTTGATGAAAGTATGAATGGAATACCTGGTCTGCTGCTGGTATGTACAGCCCTTTAACTAAATCAAATTGACCATCGATGGGTTCCGGATGGACAGTGTGATGTTTTCGTTTTTGCCCAGCATCTCGTATAACCTAAAGTGCGCTTTTTCTTATTAACAGCTTTCAAAAGTGAGCTTCATTAACTTACCTGAATCGTTTTAATACCTGTGTCGTTCGTTGATCTCCAATTTAAAACCCATACTTGATCTAAATGTGGAATATAATGCAAATCAACGGGATATTTATCAGTGGAAACGACCTAAAATAAATCGTATAGTTTTCAGTCTTTAATAAGATTAAAATCGTGACTTACATCAACAACAACCATTTGTATTTTTGAAATAATAATAACACGATCCCTGTCGGGTTGTGTAGCATAGACGTATCTATTTGCAACATTGACTGCCCGACCCCATGTACATTTTATACCCTTATCTCCGCAGACATATTCCTGAAATTCGGAAACGCACATAAATTATGAAACGTTAAACTAGCAAACTTGAAGTCCGTTATGGAAAAGCTTTTTTCGTTTTCTTACTTGTGTGCCCGGAATAATGTCCGTCGATTGAATCTGATGATAAAGTCTGCAAGTTGATGGTTCATAGACGGATACGCCCCATTCGTGAAACGCGAAAAACCGCCGTTCCTCATTAGGTGAAGCTGAAAATGAAATTACAATTCATTTGCATACTTATCTTGTTACATAGTTGGTTGAGTAAGCTATACTGATTGCACAACGTACTGGGGGTGGGTTGTTCTTGGACGACCAGGGAACTGATGTCCCTTGTTAAACCACCTAGAAAAATCAGATTATGAAAGTGGGTCGTTTCTTCTTCTTTTTTTTTTTAGATAAAAGAACCGACAATTACCTATGTTCGTCGCTTGACACATGTAAGCACCCGTGTCGGCGAAGTTGATACTTTTTATTTTTAAAGCCGTGCCATTTCCTACTATTTGATATTTATGCGCGTTTTCTAGTCGTAAAGGTTCGTCATTTTTCAACCACTCAACCTGAAATATAAATAATTAATGGGGGGAAATTGAAAAGTTTACGGAAACACCTTTGGGAATGGTTCCCCAGCAACGTGGCAATACATAGTTGCATCTTCTCCAGGTCTTTTAGATTGAATTCTAGGCGTAACGTGCACTTCTGGAATAGCTAATCGAGGAATTAATTACTTTGCATGCAGAAAAAAAAAACATAAAAAAAACTCACTATGTACGGTGAGCACATGGGTTTGAACGACGTCTTTGTTCCTTTGAGCGTGACACGTATAGTTTCCGGCATGCTGTAGCTGTATTCTTGTTAAATAAAGGCTCCCATCATTAAAAACTCGCACCTCTTCCTCGTTCAGCGTAGATAAATCTAGCTGATTGCGTCTCCACACAATAGGAGGTACAGGTGAGCCCGTTACATCACACTTGATCTCTACGTTGTCGTCAACCCTTGCTGATAAATGGTTGGTTTCGAGGGCTTTGTCTAATGATACAACTGACACGCCTGGAATAAAAATCTTTACGTGTCCCACTTTTTCCCAGCTTGTCTATATTATAACACTCACTGTATAATTTGCTGAATGCCGTGTAGAATTCGTTTATGCTGAGTTTTCCATCGTGATTCGTATCGTCGTACTTGATCATACTTGATAACGAGCAACCCGTTGTTAGAGTATCTAGATGCTCTAGAGACGTTATCTACAATACAAAAGGAAAACACAGGGTAACATTACATTAAGTATAACTTGCAGAGATGTTGTAACTCATTCTATACACGTGTGAGAATAACTACAAGGTAATAACCAGGCTCTAATTTAAACTGATGATAATAAAGTCCTAAGGGCTTTAAGTTAACTAAAATAACCGAATACCTAATGTTTTTCGCAGCTGTTAAAAGTTTTTAGTCTGCTACAGTTGCTGTCATATTTTAATATAAAATAATAAACTGGTTCACCTGAGTTTTTATCATTAAAAATTTACGTTTCGGCCGGATTCTTTTCGGAAAGTTAGGTAATTTTATTGGTATTAAAAAAATGAACCTTGTTTCTGGAGGAAATGGTCATTTTAATAGTTTATGGGTCATGGCTTGAACCTACGAAATGCGACGGGGAAAATTGGGGGATAAATAATGAATCTTTTAAAAATGTGTAAAGTTACGTTGGTGTAAGGTATTACTTGGATTGGAACTGTAATTTCACCCAAAAACAACTAATAATGAATTATGACTGAATTATTTCTGAATTTTTCTAGAATTTCAAAACCTTGTTTTTACAACAAACGCACAAAGGAGCTTATTGGTATTTTTAAAACCATTTATTAAAACGCTAAGAACCTGTGCAAAACTTAGAAAAATGTCCGACATGACGCAGAAAAACCAAAAAATGTTATTGTTGTGCCAAATTTGAGATTTTTCAATGTAAACTAACATATGATTATTAAATACATTTCATTTGGTTGTTTTATCAAATTATTGTTGTTCATTTATGACTTTTCATTTAGAAAAATTCTTGCCTAATTTTTAACTTAAAGAACAAGGATGTACGAAGTTTTCCCCTTATTTAAACGTTTTCTCGTTACTCCGAATGATATTATTTATAAACAAGAATCTGGTCTTAGTGTGGGAAGTAGTCTTTCACCTTTGCTTAGTGAAATATTTATGAAAGTAAATTCTTAAAAAATGATTCTTTATTAAAGAAATGTTGTGTTTTTTGGTATAGGTTTGTGTATGACGCTATTTGTGTGTTCAGTTAATAACATATCTGTTTTGGATATAAGATTAAGTGTGCACAATAATAAATTAAATCTTAAAATCTTCAGAAAACCTACACACGTGGATGGCGTCATCCTGTGCAATAATAACCCAATGAAAACAAACAATAGCTGCATACGTAGAAATTGTTTACACAAATTAAATTTCGAAAAAGAACTAAAGAAAATAAAGTATTTAGCATTAAAAACGGAAAAGTTTGTTGCAACTGATATTCAATTACAACACTTACGAATAATAATAATAATTATAACACGTGTTATTTAGTCAGATCTTTCTTATTACCATAAGTTTTCAGATAAAATTAGTAAGATTTTTAGTAAAATTAAATTCCTGTTAATACTCTACACAAAAACCTTTTCACCAAAGATAGGACTGGCAATATTTTTTGTACCGGAATTTGTAAATTCCATTGTTTAACACTTAATTATGGATGGTTTTATATCGGGATGACATCCAGAAAAGTTAATGCGCGTATTACAGAACATTACAGATCGATTAAAAATAATTTAAACAAAAGCCAAATGTGCCAGTCAGCATATTTTGAATAACAATTATTTATTTAACCCTAGAATTGATAATAAAAGTTTACATAAATCGAATAATATCAACGAACGAACGAACTAATTCTTTTAAAACATTTGAAATTTATAAACATACAAAAAACAGCGATAAATGTGTCAACGATTTTATCCCAGACTATTTACAATTACATAAAAAATGTGTGGGTTTTATAGTTCACGTTGTTTGTATTTGTAATTATTTAATAATAATCTCACTGAAAATTGCGTTAATTCATAGTATCTGTAGGAAACTATTTTAGATATAAAGAAGTTCTTTTCTAAGATTATATCTTCAAGGGCGAAATGCTATAAATTTATATTACGCTTTGGTCTATGAATCGTAACAATAAAATGAATGAATTTATTCTAAACAATGTTATCTCTTAATATTTAAAGCAGTTACCAACGTAACAGTGACACACATAACAAAACTTTAATTTGATTTTTTTTAAGTATAAATATTTCAAACTCAATCACAATAGGAAGACTTTTTTAAACAATTTTACAGCTGCCTGAAGATGGCTATCTACTTTTTGTAATAGCCGAAACATATACACTTGCAGCGATTATTAATGGATTTTCTGGGGAACACTGTGGGCTTTAATTAATTGCATAATAACAGTCCCAAGATTTGAAATGAATCTAATTCAACATAATTATCGAGTTTGGACTGTAATTAATAACACATTTGGTTATAACTACAGAATCCAGGTTTTGGTCAAAAAGCTTTAAGTTAGTTAGAATTCGCATTTTTGACGGTTATCCTTCGAAAATCGTCAGTTTTCGGCATACCAGAAGCCGTATAACAAAATGAGAGCTTTTTAGTCGTAAAATAAGCATAAATGGCCAACTTGATTTGTTTTTCACTGAATCGAATAATAAAAACTGAAAATTTTATTTTTAATGAATGGTTTTCAAAATAATCCTGCTATCACATGAGGTAACCGAAATAACAAAAGATACTCCTATCAATTAACAAAGGATTTTACTGCGACAGATAGAAATTTGCGACAGATAGAAATTTAATAGGAAATCTATCGAGTTTTCTATCAACGAAAACAGAAGCAGTAAATCCGTGTTTGCGTCATTCGAACTGCAGTTATTTATTTAACATCCGTTTTTCCGCAGTGGCGACTAACAAGCTCGGCGTAAGTTTGAAAATATATTTGTTAGTAGTTCGATTAGAAAACGACGAGGGTATCCCCTGTTTCTTTTATCAGCGTAAATGTGTGGTTTTCCTGTAAAAAAAATCTTACCGTATTTAGCTCGGATATTTCGAGATTCCCGTTGTTATTTTGATCGTAATGCGAGAACATTATTGAAACTAAATAATCTTTGCTGTGATTATCTTGAGTCATTAGCCGTGCGTGATTATAGAGCAACAGATTATCCTGAAAGAAGAGATAGAAGTAAAATTACGAAAATAACGGTCTCGCTTTTCCCCTTACTTTCATTATTTCATATTCCTGCATAGAACAGCCTCTGTTATCTTCATTTGATTCCTCTTTCTCGTCCTTTTCGTTGTCTATTTCATTATCAATCTCGCGCGGAATTTCTATGTCGCTGGGCGTCTCCAAATTCGAAACGGTATTAATCGTGAACTAAAACGTGCCTTTTGTCAGCATTGTTTAAGACTATTGTTTAAGTTTGTATTTACAGGAGGTAGTGTGATTTCCTTTGCGCTCTTAGTTGTCGTCCTGAAAGTTGGAGGAGATGATGTGGAAGCCAAGGCGCCAGTGATCGTGTTATTATCCTCCGCCAAATCAGAAGCGGTTGTTGCAAACTGATTAAAATATAAGTTTGTGTGCTCCAAGGTGGGAGCCCACCCTTTTCCTGTAACATGTCAACATCGTCACAAGGTATACGCCGCTTAGTTATAAATAAACCCGTACTAATTTGCATACATTATTATAAATTAAAGTGTAGAGTGGTTGTCGTTAATTTACATACCATGTTTAACACAATGTACACCGCGTTCTATCGTGATAGCTGTCTTTGTAAGGCAAGCAGCTCGGTGTAGTTCGCAATGATTGGGATAAATGTGCCCATCTGAACCGCAAACGAGCTTGCGGTGCATGTTACATTGTCTCTGGCAAATGCAGGTTGCTTCACCTGTATCTGTTAATGCGCATTCATGACCTTTCATACAGTAATGAACTAAACAGGGACCTGAAACAAAAGGGAACAACTCCGAACTTAATCCTCCTTTTCAAATGAAGGAGGGAAGGAAAACCGTTTTAACTTCCCTTCTTTATGTACCATCGTCTATTACCACCGTTAGCGTAATTGTCACAAGGTAAATTGGCTGCTCTTACTGTCACCACCAATTGTCCTTCCAGGGGATTCTGAGGATTACGCCGG
Organism: Melanotus villosus; assembly: GCA_963082815.1. Lineage (NCBI taxonomy): Eukaryota > Metazoa > Arthropoda > Insecta > Coleoptera > Elateridae > Melanotus > Melanotus villosus. Next base: position 21,958,831 of record OY720423.1, read on the forward strand.
ATTACCCGGTGACAACCGCAAAAACATTTACGTTTACTTATATTCCTCGGAGTTACTTACTTGTTTCTAACAGTGTGATATGTGTCGTAGAAGAAGAAGAAAGCGTTACGGAATCTCTGTGATGTCTCGATCTCTGCAACGAACAACGTTAAACATTAACATTCGGGAAATTTCCTTTTCTGCTTTAGATCAGCAATTAATTAAATCCACAATTAAGGGGGGAAGGAGTTTTAGAATTAAAATATACTTGTTTATAAGTTGTGGAGATTGTCTATTAAATATTAAAGAAATCGTTATCTACGAATAGTGTTATCACATGTCCAATTAAAGTTAAAATCCTCTATTTAGAAATTAGACTCTTAGGTACAGGTTTAATTTTCATCTAATTAATTTGTTGCAGTTATTAATTATACAATTTTTATTATTATGAATATTCTATAATTATCTGCAGTATTTTTTCTATACATTTATACATACATACATAGCCGTTTTATTCACTGGTCAACTGGGACATTTATCCCTTATTATGGTTATGGTTAATGGTTATGACCTACTCAAAAATTAATGTTATATGCCGGCTAATTCTTTTAAATGTAATTAACATTGTTTTAGATTTCTATATAAGTACTACAAACATTTCTGACTAGGAAAGTAAACCTGAAAAAGTCCCTTCTTTTAAGTATCAATTTAATAAAGTAAGTGTTTACTTACAATCGAAATTCTTTGTATTAGGTACAGCACGCAGTTTCTCTATTAGACGATTTAGAAAATTTTATAGTAGATCTAAGAGATCTGCCAATTTCAAGAATTCGAAGTAGGAAAACATTTCCAAAAAATTACTATAAATCGGAACGAAAACGTAAACGTATAACATTTTGAATGAAACAACAATTTATTAGTTTTTTGGAAGGGGTTGAAAGGTTTTGAATAGAAACAATATATTTAATAACAGATAATTCGGTCATATACATATACATTTTCTTAATGACAGCTTTGGAGTTTTAGGTGGTATTAAAAGTTTAGACAATTAAATTATTGTTTCTTCCCAAAATTTTTATTCAGCAGATTTAAAATAATCATTCTAATAGTAGAACTAAACGACAACGTGTAAGAAACTATAATAGCCAGTATAGTCAAAATTACTACAAGAAAAAGATCTTTATCAGCTTTTCCTAACCTGGAGTTTGCATGTCACTCAAACTGAAAGATCATTCTTCATAATGAATTAATAAAACACGAATTGCGCTCAACAATGCAAGAAGTTTGTATTAATTTTAATGTATGGTGTCTATACAAAAAGATATTTCATCGTCACACTTATTTACAATAAAAAAAATTAAATTTCTTCCTTTACAATTAAAGCAACTAAATTAATATTGTACGTGATTTGTGCTGTTAATCTAATATTTAACTAAATATTTTTGACTTTATTTCACATCTTTTGGAAATATTGAAGGAAGGGCATACCAAAATAATTTTTGTCCAGAGTTAATTAGGTACAACCTTCAAAGGGCGTTGTTTTGCATTGATGCATTTCTCGCCTTTATATATTACTATTACCTGCCTTGAGTTTCAATACATCGTTGAATATTGTTAAATGATTGATTATTTGAAAATTTATTACATATTTATTAAAATAATCTACAAAAAGAGATCAGGATCAATCTTTACTTACTAAAATTAGGTTTACAAAACCACGTTCTAAAATAAAAATGTTGCAAGGCATATCTGAGTTTTACAGTTCTTTAGGCGGTTTTTTCTATAAAAATATCCAAGTTTAAGAAAGCAGTTTATTTGCTAAGTCTTAAATGTAATGACTATGCAACAATAATTAATTTGATACGGTATATCCCGGCATTAAGATTAAACAAAAAAATCGTAAGTATTTCCTTTTCAAGAAACGGAGCCAATTAAATGGAATTTTATACTTGATAATTATTTAAAATACAAAACTTTGCTCATATTTAAACCTTTTTTGAAAACGGAGATAGACGTTACGTTTAGTGAGTTAATAGTTCATTAATGCAATTTCAATTTTATCAACTGATGGAGAATGGAGAAATACCCAATTAAGAAGTATAACATGTCAAACTTACCATAACAAACTTTTAGAAATTAATTTAATGGAAATTTCCTCAATCCCTTTAGGTTTCTGCTTATCTCAATGAATAGAGACTTAATGCTTGATAATGACGTAAATACTGAGTTCAATAACTTTATTATTCATTTTCGATGCTGCTACATATATTCAACCTCCTGTTAAAATTAAAATGCCCAACCGTAAAAACAATATTCTAAACATACATCACAAGAACTGAATTCACTATCTAATTATTTAAGCAAATCTCATAATAATGAGGCATTGATAAATTGGTGTAAGTTGAAAAAAGACATCAAAATAACGTTATTACAGTATTATTATTTTCAAATCTAAGAATACCATTAAAACAGTTTTGGATATTGTTAAAACATGTAACGGATGGATGTAGCACTATGAAATAAATGATATTATAGCGGGACATATCATCAGGAAGCTAACGCCCAGAAGCTTCTAACGTATTCTAGAATAAGCAGCGGTCGCCTATATAAAAATAGGACCCGGCAAGAGCGGACAGTCGACCACTTTACGAGAAGTCTTAATGTGATTCGCGTATTTTAAAATAAATACTAATCTGTGTAAATAAAATAAAATTTTGTTAAGCTTAGTGTTCACAACTTAGAAAATTAGTTTAGTAAAAAACATTCAAGTAGAACGTATTGTAATATATGTTTAGAATGTTGTTTTTACGTTGGGCACACTCATTTTAATGAGAAATTAATCATAGCATCTAAAATGATTAATAAAGTCAGAAATCAGTTCCCTGGCGGAGCTCTACCTAGTGGGTTGGAGTAGGCAGATTGAGACCAATTCCACTAGACTAGAGTCCACCCCAGGTCACCCCGAGCTGGAAGCTAGGAGTAGGCAGATTGAGGCCTAGGTGACAGACTCAAACGGGGCCATCCCTTCGAGTAACCCAAGTATTGGGTTAAAAGTTAGTTCCAACGTTGTTACCAAGAGGTAACCGTTCTAAAGATGTTTATGAGTGTTTATTATTATTAGAAAAAATTGACGCCATTGTTTTGTACGCCGTATTGGTTTGTTCAGACCTAAATCATGTTATGTATTTGGATCCCGTTTGTCGAACTGATGAATTGTGTTTGTAAATAATGTTTGACCAATATATCTGATGTTAGTCCGTTCCATGTTGTAATAGAACCTTTCGCAACCGCCAAGCAGAACACTCGTAATGAACTTAGGCTCAAAGTCTCTACCATCGTAATCAATATAAAAACATAGGCGGCCTTAATCCACTATGTTGCCAAAAGCCACTTCGTTACAGTATAGATTAGCCGTGGTCTGTTTTTAGAGCGAAGTCTCGCATTGTTTTGTACTACTATTATTTTAATAAATATTTTTAATTAATCATACAATCAAAAATATGTATGTAACAATATATTAAAACTCAAGAGTAATAATAAACGGTGGCATGTCCAGATGTACTAAATATTTTATGAAATTTTATGAATTACTTTTTAATATGATTATCATAGGAGATACACACTTTTAAAATAGGCGATATGACTTATATACTACGTATATTTATTAGTTTGCTTTTTTTCAGTATTGTCCTCATATTTCAATTGTTAGACTTTAATATCAACTTATAAATATTACATTCAATCAAAATTATAACTAAAATTGAATCTCTAGTACTTAGAAATATTAAAATAATAATTGAATTTTTATGGAGCTTTAATGGTTTTTTCTATTTACTAAATATTCATTACTGGAATGGAAGGCTTAACTTTCATCTGTAATATTTATCAGCTCAGAAGATTTAATTATAATTAACTTTGCAGTACTTTTTTCTATTTTTTTGTACCTACTAACCTTTTGTACGTTTTAAAGTTTAAATACAGGTTAACATTAATTAAGGTGACTTCGTTCATTTGTAATCGTTACTGATGTTGAACTTCTTGTTTATACCAACGAAGTTACTTGCTTAACTCGTTCGCTTTTAAAATAAAGCAGCCGTATCCTTTTTAATACATTTCGCCCTTTCGTTCCTTAAAACATACGTGTAGCTTTTTGCATTTCGGTTCGTTCGAATAACAACATTCCCATCGCTATTTTGGAACACCGTAAAATTTTGACGTTTATTAAACTTTGCAAATTTAAAGCCCGCGTATTTGTGGTGTATTTCACAGTAGAATTGTGCCGGTAAACCAAATTCTTACACGTTCAAATATATAAATGTCACTCAACCCTTGTCTCATTTTGAACACATCCTTCTTATTCTGTTTCGTTAATTTGCCATTCCTTTTTAAATATTTCCGCATTTTAATAAATTTCAGAAACGACTGTAAATTCTAATAAATATTCATAAAATCGAAAATTAAAACTGTGTTTATTTATTTTTGTTGATATTTATTTTAGACTATTTTATTTGAATATCTCTTAATAAAAAAAATAAATTTTTTGTTCGTCCGAATCAAATTAACTGAACGTTCAGATGATAATCCCTATTTCCGAATCATGGCTTTTTCGATTAACTTCCTCTCTGTTTTATTATCTCAAGGCGAAATTTAAAACAGTCCTAAGATATTGAATTTATTTCAGGATTTCCAGAGGAGCGAGCTACCTTAATTTTAAAATACTGACTCGAAAGATTTTATTATTTGAAGTTTCGGGTGACTGTGTGCTGCTCGACCTCCCTCAATAAAAAAAGGAGCCTTTATTTCACCCCCGACTACAGAAATATTTTAGTATTGCCGTCGATCTCGATCCCTTTTAGTTCTTGCTGTAACAGCGAATTTACTTGAAATTTTTATCTAGTACACGCCGGAGTCGGTTTATTTGCAATTTAATTGGTCGCTCTTGTTTATTTATCCCGTTTTGTTTATTTAATTCGTTTGAAAATTTAATTGTTAAAACAAGAATTGTAGGGAAGGTAAACGAACAGAGGATTTTTCTGAATACTAATTTCCGTTTTATCTTGTTTTCGAAAACGGCTGGACGGACAGGCTGCTTTTACTGAGACTGCGAAAATTCTTGTTTTGTCTGCTTTGGGTTTTAATTTATGCTTGGAGATTTTAGTAGTTAATAAATTCATTGAGGATATTCGTAAGTTAGATTTTCATCGTGCAAGTTTTCTAAAGGAGGGAAATTACCGTTGCTTAAGATGGAAATTATCCTTTTATCGAATGCTTGTTGGAATTCATGACAAATTTGGTTTTGTATTTAAAAACGTAACAAAAAGGTTTAAATATAGTTTAAAATTCAAGGAACTGTTAAAACAACTTTATGTTTAAAAATCCTCGATAGGAAAATTAAAGTTCAAACTGAAGATTGGTCGAAGATTTTTTTTAATATGAAAAAATTAAAATTAAACATAGAGTAACGAAGAACCACTATAACTATTTTTTGTCGATCTGCAATTGCAAAGAAACAACAAGGAAATATTCAATACCAAAATATCCGTAGAACCTCCCAACAAAAGCCGTGACATAATTAAATGCATGCGATGCCAAGCTTACAGTCATTCCAAGGCATACTGTACTAAACCCTTCAACTTCAATAATCACAGTCAACAGCACCACACCGTCTCAAATGCACCCATCCAAATAACAAACCCTATATCCTTACTACAAGTACGTCACTTAATATTTCCCTGTATAATAGTCGACCAACACACGCACAAGTAGCGAGCAGAAACTTCACTTTCAATAACACAGACCCCTCAAATACCAAAAACCAAAAACCAAAAGTAATGTTTGCCCAATTAATCAATCAAAATAGCATTATACTTAACCTATTAACGACTGTCATCGGGAAACTAAATCCATGATAGGCCCTACTCTGAGACTTGGGACTTGGGACGCCAACGATCTGCTTAACCATAAGCAATAAATTATAACATTTCTAAACCTCAACGAAATAGACATTTTGTTTATATCGGAGTTATATTTCACCGAACAAACAACCTTTCTTATTCCACAGTACTGCGTATATAATACTCTTCACCCTGATGATACCACCCAAATACCAAGCGGACAAGATCCAAGCAGCGAGTGTCAAAGTACAAGCCCTACCATGGAACTTTAAAGCAACTGCAATTTATAACCCACCAAGGCATAGAATATCATCAGAGGAATACCAAAACTTCTTCCAAACCCTGGGAAACCAATTCATAGCCGGGAGCGACTGAAACGCCAAACCAGAATTAGCACCACAAAAGGTCGAAACCTTCTGCCTACTATAACCGAAAACAACTATGACTACCTTACCAATGGAGTACCCACGTCCTGGCCAACAGACCCCAGGGAGCTTTCGGATCTCCTGAACTTTTTAATAACAAACGGGGTCCTTAGAATCTTAGAAACAATTGAATTTAACTTTGGTCTCTCAACTGACCATACCTCAGTTATTGCCAGCATAAGTACCACTGTCATCAACAAGTCACTTCCTCATAGGTTAACATAAAAAATTGATTGGGATGAATTTCAAAAATACCTAGAAACCAACATAAACCTTCCAACTTAGAATCCAATTTTTCGAAGACTTGAACGAAGCCGCGCAGTACTTTACTAGAATACTACAAGAAACACCCTGGAAATTTACACTTGTAAACGATCCAATACCAGTAATATTCCACAACACATTCGTCAACTTATCAGCGAGAAACGACGAGCTAGAAGAATATGGCAAAGGTCAAGCGATCTCATAGATCAACCTTGCTATAAATAAATTGTCAAGAGAATTAAAAACAGCGCTCAACGAAGCCCAAAACAACTCTTTTGAACAGTATTTTTCTAACCTATCTCCCGACGATTACACACTGTGGCGCTGTTAATAAATATTTATGAAATAGGAATCTTACTAATATTGAAAATAAATCCGACCGAATAGTAAGTGTTAACATTAAGGCTTAAGTCGGACGAAAAAGTTAAAATGACCTCAGCTACCTAATCCGCAGACCTAATGGTGAATGGACACGAACGGACAAAGACATGGCCGACACCTTTGCTATGTACCTTACTGATGTATTCAAATCTGAGCAGGGGCAACAAAGAATGAAGTATAGTTAGAATTTCATTGACGCAGCATGGCAACTGTCTCGTCCAGTAAACACTTTTTCCCCAACAGAGGCCAAGAAAGAAATTAATAAATTAAACGCACGCAAAGCTCCTGGATATGACTTAATAACAGGACACATATTAAAAGAATTACGTCGATAAGCTATCATTTTTCTCACAGTCATCTACAACAGCCTACTTCCCTATCATACAGAAATTTGCTGAAATCAGCATGATCCACAAAACAGGAAAACCTCCGCACGAACTAACATCTATCAGCCTTTTACACGCAACAAGCAAGGTATTCGAGCAACTTCTGCTAAAAAGGAACCATAAAGAACATGATTTAATGACACCTTTACTCAGCCACCAGTTTGGATTTCGAGAACGGCACTCCACGATCCAACAGATACATGGAATAATCAACAAAATCGCTAAGTGCATAGAAGATAAGAAATGCTGCAGTGCAGTGTTTCTCGATATATCCCAGGTTTTCGACCGAGTGTGGCATCCAGGTCTACTCTTCGAACTGAAAAACACACTATCCAGTAAGTTCTATCTCCTCCTAAAATCCTACCCAACCGACAGAAATTTCACTGTCAGACACAACGACTCCCAATCTACCTACCACCCTATCGCATCAGGTGTCCCGCAAGGTAGCGTCCTTGGACCACTCCTATTCCTGCTATACACCACCGACATACCTGAAATAAACAATTGCACCTTTTGCTGACGTGGCTGCCCTATTTATAAATGATAACCCAATAATGACGTCCGAAAACCTACAAGTTCATCTAGATATTCTCTTCGAATGGTACCACAGATGGAGAACCAAGACCAATCAAGTAAAATCAATGCACGTCACGTTTACAGACGTAGCACTTGTCCGCCAGTATCAATCAATGATATACTTGTACCTATAAAGACGGAAACGAAATACCTTTGACCAGAAGCTCACCTGGAAGAAAAACAAATGGACCTGAAATTTCGCCAAATGTATTGGCTCATCTGTCGAAAATCCAAGCTTTCTATACGTAACAAATTATTATTGTACAAAGCCGTGATCAAACCTATATGGACTAATGGGCTACAGTTATGAGGATGCGCCAAATCATCAAACCTGAAAATCATACAGATTTTTCAGTCCAAAGTTTTCCAGCAATGCGGTGTGTTCGAATCTTTCTGTCTAATTCCTCCCACAGGCTCTTTATGAGCTTCATATCTGGAGACTACTATGGTGGAGTTTTTAACAAATGTGAGACACTATAGAAAAGCTATTTTTGTACAACCCTCACCATATGCTTCCAATCGTTGCCTTGCTGTAAGTAATACCTTTCCGATATCTTGAGACTGTTTCGGCTCAAATTTGGTTCATTAATTAATTTTAATTGATTGATGTTTAATTCTATTCTGAAAAGTTACTTTAATGACTTTCGACAAATATATTCAGTTTAAATTTGAAATTCAAATACCAAACTTCTTGATAATAATATTGGGTTTTAGTCTGCAACTTAAGAAGGTTTTAGTTACTCGTGCGTGTTAGTTTCGATTAATTAATTAATTAATGTTTAATTCTATTCTGAGTCGGTAGCTTAATGGCTTTTAACAAATATATTCAGATTGAATTTGAAAGTCTTAAACAATACTTCATTATTTTAAGATTTCATAAAATAATAAAGATATTCAAATCGTAATTATTATGAAAACAACATTAAATCAATCAAAATATTTATTTCTCAGTTTATTTTTACCTTTCTATAAATTTGTTATTCTTATTTTTTAATGCGCTGAATAGCCTACAAATTAAACTGAAGAGAAGTGAAAGGAAGATATTTAAAGGTGCGAAAGTAACTTCAATATTTTAACATAAACACGCAGCAGCGTCTGATTTAAAGTTTAGGAGTTTCTACGATCAGATAATGTGATTCTCTAGGAAGTTGGCAGGTGGTTCGCACCTGCACATGGTCTCACTTCAATTAAGTTCTAATTTCCAAGTCCATTAACCGGAAACCAAACTCTGAAGTTCGATTTCGAAGACAGCTCACAATTGCACCTCCAATATTTGCTTTTGGTTAACTCAGTTAAGGAAACCCGATGGAGCAGATAAACTTCGAAAAGTCAATACTAAAAGCGTTTTTAGTCATTAAATCTGTCAGAAAATATTTTTTCCTTCGGTACCCTCGGTTAAACGAACGCAAATTTCTCAAGTTAAAATCGTTTAAGGGTAGACAAATTGAATTTCTAATTTATTAAAAAGTGGCGCCTCCGCCAAATATTTACTTTTTAACGGGGGTTTACTTCCCGTTTTAAACTTGTTTAATAAAACAAACAATAATAATCCGGGTTTTCCGAAACGTACGGGAGAAATTTATAAAAGGAGGAACAATAGATTATTGAGTACCTACTAATTGAAAAGTCCAATAGATAATGAAAACCACACGAACCGATTCACGTTCGAATACCGCGTTCGACAAACTTGACTCGCGTTCATTAAAATTTAATTTCTCCGTATGAATTATGGGTCTGTTACATTCGGAACTGTCTATAAATCTAAATGTTATTCGACTGATTTGTAATTCAAACGCGACTCTGATATATTACTAAATGCGAGTATTTTCGTTTTTAATCAACTTCGTCCGAAATGAGAATCGAGAACTTTTCAATAAAAGTGTTTGTAAGTGAAAAAGTTTGAATTTCGCGGATCTGAACTCTCTCTGTGCCTAATAACCGTAAAATTGAAGAGCCCATGTTGAATAAGACAGTTACAAAGTGGCGTTTATAAACTTTTCGAAAACTTGTTTTAATTAGCGACGCTTTGCTTTATCGCCACGCTAACAAAGCGTCGCAATCAATTATGAGGTGCTTAACAATCAAAGAAAACAAAACAACATCGTAAAAGAAATTTCCTTCAATATGCCCGACTATTTTACAGATGATCAACTTTATTTCCTCCCTTTTTTATACCTCATTTTTCTTTCGCTAGTGTTTTTATGGCCGAACTTTTAATTTCTTTTACTTCATATTTCTTTAACAAACAAAAAAGTTCGGGAAGTAGGAGAATTACAAGCTGCGATAACACTACAAGCGGTGGACTTTTCCTTTTGAATTTAAGAACTAAGCGGTAAACAAAAGAAAATGATTATATTGAATACCTCTAGTGCTCCCATTAAAATGTTTAACTTGTTGAATAAAAGAATAGGCCTTGATCAAAATCTTACAACAAGATTGCTAAACTCGCACTTGGGTTCCACGTAAATATGTGAATTACTTACTTAACGAAATATGTATACAGGGTTATTATAAATGATTGTAGTCAAAGCAGGCGGTGCCCGTGGTAATGAATTTTGCCGTTTTGAGATCGTAAAAAAAATGATTCTGAGCAGGCCTTGACTAGTACAACACGATTGGCAAGACTGATTCCAAAATGCGGCAGTAGGTTAGAGGTTATCTTATTGATTCAAAACAGGAAATGTCAAATAAATTAAAACACAAAACAGTATTTATTTAGGGAACAAACTGAAAACTAAGATGAATACATGTTAGAGTAGGTATTCAAAATGTGATTCTTCAGCTTCGATACAATAAATAACTCTTCGTTTCATATTATCAAATGCTTTTTCCAACGATCGAGGAGTAATTGAATTACATGCATTGGTAATTGCATCCACAAGTTCTACTATCGTATGAATTTGTATCAACAATTTATGATAATCCACTGCAAAATCCGGAAATCTTCCACGAAGTTCCTCAACACAAAGACCAACAGAATATGACCATTGTCCGTTTGCCAGTTTCTCGCCATTCCTGAAATAACTTTCCACGATAAAGGTTCTGTGATCCGACGCAAACATTTTGAAAAAATTACACTAGTGTTACAACGATAAACTTAAATAATTCTGGAAACAAGATTGCAAAACTGACTTACATTTGAAATGTCACTGTCACATTATAATTCATAGGCATTCTAGAACCAGGGTAACCAAGGGTAACCAATCGTGTTGTACTAGTCAAGGCCTGCTCAGAATCATTTTTTTTTACGATCTCATGGTACAAACATAATTATAGTGCAGGGATTTTTGTAGTGATTTTTATTTTCCAAGTGAAGTGTCAATTGTCACTTGTATGTCATTTACTGTATTTACTGTGTTTTTGAATAATTTATTGTATTTTGTGTTAGTTTGCCTGTTGATTTCGTCCTTCCTTAAAAGTCTACGTGACTAAAATCAGTCTTTATTAAGACTACTGCTGATTCCAGAGTGTTAATACGTAAGTGTAATTAAAGGCAGTCATAGAACAGAACACCTTTATTATTAAATCTTACTATCGAAACGGTGTATTAAATGAAGACGGGCAATGGAAGCATGCAAAAATGAATATATCGTTGCGTTTCCAAGCATATAGATATTGAAGAGGAATCTTTAATGGCTCATTTTCGGAGAGTTGTGGACAGATTTGATAATACTTAAAATGGAGAGCACTTTCAACATCTACTGTAAATAAACATAAATAATCATAATGAATTCGAAGACTTCCACGGTCAGTGTCAGTATTAACAAAACGTCTTCCGGATTGGGACCGTGTCATTTTGAGACAAAAGACTCAACGTTTCGCCCACTTTTATAAGGCGCTTCTTCAGGCGGAAAGGGAGCACTAAAAGAGCACGGTAACTTAACGTGTCAACCACGACAGAGGCGAAACTCTTTTAGCAAGAGGCAGAAGGGTAACGGTAACTCAACTTGTCAACCAAGCCAGAGGCAAAACCCTTCTGAGGAGAAACAGAGAGAGCAGCGACTTTATACCGGCCGTACCCGGCCAAGCGTATCCGACATCTTAATAGTCAGCACCCTGATATTAAGTTCACAATGGAAATAGAAACGAATGGTTCTCTCCATTTCTCGACGTCCTGGTTACCCGTAAACCGAGTAGTCATCTTGCACCGCCTGCGGTAAATTTATCGAAAGCAATTTATCGAATGGCAATTGACCGAATGCAGTTTATCGAAAAACAATTGACCGAACAGCAATTTATCGAATAAGCAATTTATCGAATGACAATTGAACGAATGGTAAATTTATCGAAATAAAAGCAATTCGTTTCTTTTGTAAATGCTTTGAAGTTGATTTATAATTTTAACGAAAAATTAGAGGAAGGAATGCACATTCTTCAAGAATTAGAAAGCTATTATTGTGAATCTCTGCAATTGTAATAGTCATGGCTTATCGCTAATGGGGTGGCTCCTAATCTCGGAAAATTCCAAAGCTAATTGCTGTGTTGTGTATCGCTATTGGGTTACTAATCATTATTAGGGATATAAAAGCCTGACCCCTTACGAATACCATTTACTTGCAATTGTTACTTTGAGTGAAGCGCAACAAAAATATTACAAAATGCCTTTAGTCTTTATAAATAGTGAAAAGGGCAAGAAAAAATTATACGTGGATGGTCAATTATATTATCAAGATCGAAAAGTTGATACCACAATTTACTGGAGATGTGAAAACTACAGAAAAACTAAATGTGGTGGTCGTGTTATCACAGTCGAAGATCAAGTGACTAAAAAGAGTGATAATCATAATCATGCTGCCGATGCAGCACATGTAGAAGCAAGTAAAGTTATGAATAACATCCGTGACAGTGCTAGAAATACTCAAGACGCACCTCACTATATTGTGTCCAATGCTACTGCAACAGTTACTCAAGCGGGTGCAGCTCAACTTCCAAAGGTAGATATTATCAAAAGGACAATAAGAAATATTCGCCAAAAGCAGAATGCTGCTCCAGCTTTACCTACTCAACGTAGTGCCATTATTTTTCCTGAAGAATTTACGAACACCAAACGTGGGGAGCCGTTTCTTTTATTTGATTCCGGGCCCACAGAAGATCGCATTTTAATATTTAGTACGAGACGAAATCTTGGACTTCTAGCACAGTCGGAGCATTGGTATGCCGACGGTACTTTTAAAACTGTGCCACATCTTTTTTACCAATTGTTTACCATTCATAGATTAAAACAAAATAATGCTATACCATTGATATATGCACTGCTACCTGACAAAAGAGAAGACACATACAACAGATTATTAAGAGAAGTGAAGGAATTGCAACCCTTACTAGGACCATCAACCATTATGACCGATTTTGAACCTGCCATGATCAATGCAATGGTGAGTGCATTCCCTCAATCGACGCATCGTGGTTGTTTTTTCCATTTTTGTCAATGTGTTTATCGCCAAATCCAATAACATGGTCTGAAAGCAAGATACGAAACAGATGCAGATTTTGCTTTGAAAGTGAGATTACTTTCTGCAATAGCATTTGTTCCTACGCAATATGTGGTCGAAGCTTTTGAAATGTTGTGCGATGACGATATTCTGCCAGCAGAGTTACAACCAATTATTGATTATTTCGAAGATACGTGGATAGGGCGTCCACAGCGACGCCAGCGTCGTCGAGAGTCACGATTTTCACATATTTTATGGAATTGCTTTGATGCAGCAGTTCAAGGTTTGCCAAAAACCAACAATTCTGTAGAAGGTTGGCATCGAGGTTTTGAACAACAAATTTCTGCAGATCATCCAAACATCTGGAAATTTATTGAAGCAATTCAGAGGGAACAAGGGCTTCACGAATTGCGAATCGAACAATATGTAAGTGGACAAGAAGCAACAAGTAGTCGTAAAAAGTACAGAGACTGTGCTCATAGAATAAAACAACTTGCTGAAAACTTTGACAGAAATAACATGCATGACTATCTGCGTGGCATCGCACCAGGGGCGGATCAAGCTTTTACGGGGCCCGGGGCTAAATAGCTTTGTGGAGCCCTGCTAAACAAAATGTAAAACTCAAAAATTATCAACAGTAATTACAGTGGTGATAATTTTTTGATAATCTTAACTAGAAGGAAATTTCACGAGTGGACGAAGTCCACGAGTGGAATTTCCTAATAGCAATAAAGATGAGTGCTAATCTAGTTAAAATTACCAAAAAAAAATTATTACCACGAATGTAATTCGGCGTGATTATTTTTTAAACTATTACACAACGATGACAGTCTTAACGTTTGTCAAAGTGGCGTCAAAGTCAAAGCTAACTTTTTATGCATTTATTTAAACAAAGATCCAATCACAGAGCAGGTATTTCTCTGTGATCCAATGAAACAACGTGAAAAAATTATCGCTGTAATCAGCTACTAGCAAATTATCAGTGTAATTTTGATGCTATTGGTCGATTTGAATTTTTTTCTCATTATGATTGGCTGACAGGACTGTTTAAAAAATAATCAACATAATTTTTATTGACACCAAAAACTACAAAAAATTTTTCCTTAATTTATCTTTAACGAAATCAGTAATAATATCATCGAATTTTAATTTTCTAAGGTTTCCCTTTCGGTGCACATTAGTGTCAGTGTCAATGCATCGAGTCGCCCTTGCTCCATGGTTGTTCTGAATCCATTCTTATAACAAAACTACTTTTCCAACTCGAAACTCTTCTGAGGCCCGGGCCCCGTACCGCCCGGGCGTCTCGGGGGCCCTTAGACGGACGGGGCCCGGGGGCTCCAGCCCCCAAATCCCCCCCCCTTAATCCGCCCCTGCATCGCACACAATACTGCTTATTAAAATAGCATACTATTAAGGACTTAAACTTAAAATATTATAATAGAATCCATAGAAGAAAAAGGTATAAATACAAAAAAAATAAATAAGAAAAAAGTAATACAAAAAAATTAAATAAGACAAAAAAGTTAAAAAAAAATTAAATAAGACAAAAAAGTTAAAAAAAAAAGGGAAACTAGTAAGCCGACCTCCACGTGGTGTTTCCTGGGTAGCGCTAACAGGCTTTGAAGTAGTATTTTAATATTTTAGTAGATATGCTTTAAAAGCCAGTTTCAAAGTAGGTACATAATAGCTTTCTAATTCTTGAAGAATGTGCATTCCTTCTTCTAATTTTTCGATACACAACACAGCAATTAGCTTTGGAATTTTCCGAGATTAGGAGCCACCCCATTAGCGATAAGCCATGACTATTACAATTGCAGAGATTCACAATAATAGCTTTCTAATTCTTGAAGAATGTGCATTCCTTCCTCTAATTTTTCGTTAAAATTATAAATCAACTTCAAAGCATTTACAAAAGAAACGAATTGCTTTTATTTCGATAAATTTACCATTCGTTCAATTGTCATTCGATAAATTGCTTATTCGATAAATTGCTGTTCGGTCAATTGTTTTTCGATAAACTGCATTCGGTCAATTGCCATTCGATAAATTGCTTTCGATAAATTCACCTAGACCCATCTTGCACACTCTGTTTATCGGAAACCCACACACACGGATAGGTATCTTCACGCCAACTCACATCATCATCCGGCACAAAAGCTCTCCGTGATCAATTCCCTCGTTCATGGTGCTATCACAGTGTCCCAACCCGACAGTCTTCATGTTGAGTTAGCCCATATCCAAGAAAATCTCATCAAGATGGGTATAACGAAAGAGATGTTAGAAAGGTCATCCAAAAACAACTACACCCCGCAAACCCTAAAAATCCTGAAAATACCTGTACACCCCAGGCTACAGCTTTTTTACCCTATATTCGCCAAGTTACGGATCGCATAGGTAGGATTCTCAAAAAACATAACATCAAAACCATTTTCAAACCCCCTCACAGATACTCCCTTCAGCAAAAGATAAGCCTCAACCCCTGTCATCAAGAGGCATCTATAGCATCCCCTATTCTTGTGGTTTAGTGTACATTGGAGAAACTGGTCGCTCAGTGCGCACACGTATCTGTGAACACAAACGTTGCCTGAAATCAGGTCTTTTTTCACATTCAGCCGTTGGTGAACATCATCACGACACTGGTCATAAAATACCTATTGTTCGAAAAATCTTCGATCATTGCCAATGCCCCTTATTTTTTCAATAGGAAAATCCGTGAGGCCATTGAAATCATCAAGACCCCTAATAACTTGAATCGTGACACTGGTTATTATCTATCCGATATTTGGAAGTCCGCCATCATTACTGGTTCCACCCCCTCCGCCCCAATCGTCATCAGAGTCGGATACGCTTGGCCGGGTACGGCCGGTATAAAGTCGCTGCTCTCTCTGTTTCTCTTCAGAAGGGTTTCGCCTCTGGCGTGGTTGACACGTTGAGTTACCGGCCTCTTTTAGTGCTCCCTTTCCTCCTGAAGAAGCCCCTTATAAAAGTGGGCGAAACGTTGAGTCTTTTGTCTCAAAATGACACGGTCCCAATCCGGAAGACGTTTTGTTAATAAATAATCATTATTAAATAAGTTTTGGAATATCTTTGTGTGTGTTTTTTAGTAATAAGTATGAATACATTATTAACTATGCATTAACAATGAGTTCATTAATCAGAGTCTAGTGTAGATATGTCTTGGGTTAGTATCGATTATTCTTTAAGTGAAAATTATGGTAAGAAAATTGTTATTTCACTTAAAAATGATTTTAACTTTTTTATATAAATATTGACTCGTTATGCAACCAATTTAACACTTGTGTGTAGAACAGTGCATATCCAATATAATTTGAATCATTATTGGTGTGGAGCACAAACAAGAAATTTTACATTTAGATTTTCGGCTTACTTCGACTATAATCATTTATAATAACCCTGTAGTACTACATACATGTTTGAACTAATGTTTCTATTCTAGGTGCCAATTAAAATTTTTAAAACTAAACAAGAACTTGCACATTTATTTCATATATTTTGTTTTAATTCCGCGTACGTATCGATGTACAGTGTGTCCAAAATTCGAGGTGGATATGTGGCCGACTTTGTTATTTATAAAGCTAGATCAAAATTGATTGCACGTTATCCTGCCAGCTTTTTGAGACTAATGAATTAATTCAATGATAGAAACTAGAAACAGAATTTTTTTTTCGAGTTGTTATGGCGAAAATCTGAATTTATAAAAATATTTGAAAACTGCATATAGGTTATTTATACAAATGAGGATTTACAATAATATTTAGAGAAAGAATTTAATGGAACTGAAGTTACTTTTGAAAGGTTACAACAAAATAACGTTTAAGGTTGGTACACCAGATTCTCTAAAGAGTCTAAAGCATACTCTGAATAGTGAAGATTCATAGACTTCTGGAATTCTAGTAAAAGGTAAAACTATCGGCAATAACAGCCCGCGAAGGAGCATGGCCAGCAACATGGAGGGTTATAAGGCCTCCTAAGTCGCTTTTTATACCGCTGACTGGGTAGGCCATCCGCCGAGCATCCGACTCGGGTTTGACCCCGAGACCGTCCGCGCTGTAGTCGAATGCCTTAACCACTCAACCACCTCGGCGATTCTGGATTTCTAGTACGAAGTTTAAATTATTTCGACCATCGCGCAAACGGCGCTTAAAATAAATCACGTAAATCAGATTAATAAATTAGTGTGCCGACATTTAATAGAAATAATTCTAACGAATTCATTTGTAGTGATGATCTAGTGACTCAATTTCGTAGTAATATTGATGCAAATGAAGTACATTAAGCGAGTTTAGATAAACAATCGTCGTTAAAAGATTTATTTGTGTTTCACAAACGATTTAGATTCGAATACGAATGTAATTAAGTATTTGTATGTAAAATTACAATTCTAGATTTAAGATTGATTTAAAATCTGAACATCAAACTTGACAGCCTTCGATGTAGGAAGTGAATTTTCGACTCCAAAACGAATGGACACTGAACAGAAAAAAATAATGGAACTGTCACAGAAGTAGAATGGCAGACAACAGAGTAGTCAAGATAGCCAGAGACAAATCACCATAGGGCAGAAGAAGTATAGACCGCCCACGTAAGAGATGGAGCGACAACATCACGTAAAGGCATAAACACATTAACTAAACAGGCAGAATTGCCTATTCAAGAGAAGAAGAAGAATTCGGCCTAAATGTTAAATCGAGAAATCGACTGAATATTTTTGAATTTATAGTCTTAAATCACACTAGAATTTAATATGTAGGTACCTATAAAATTATTAAAGAATTAAGTGTTTGAGGTAAGAACAATTTCTCCCAGTCCTAATCCTGAAAAAACTAAAATTTCGAATTATAGTTTATCAAAGCTTTTCAGAATACACTTTCCACTTTGAACCAAAATTTTTAGACGAATCACTACGGTTTTAATTTCCAAATTCAATTTGATTTTGGATTTAAAGATTGAAAGTGCTAATCCTATTAAAGAATGAAGAATGAATATCAATTAAGAAACTCAGTATAGAATTCCTAAACTTTAAAATCAGTTTTGTATTTTTAGTTACATATTTGGCGTCGAAACCAAACATGAACTTTTAGTCCCCAATTTCAGCTTGAAGTTTCCATGTTTCAAAGATGAGTTTTTGAACGAAGAACGTGTTTTCACTCCAGAAAGAATCAAAGGTTTAAAATTAAATTAGTCAGCTTTTTACTTTTAAAAGTTCCATTTTAAAATGGATTTTTAAGACTTAGTAAGTTTAAAACTTAATTCTAAATTCAAGGATGATTTAACTATAAATTATGGACTTAAAATTCTTCAATTATGGAAGTCAAATTTTGAATACCAGACGAAATTTTGAATTCGTTCTTCATTTTAAAACTTTGACTTTTCATTTGAATTAATAACATTTTTCAAAAATTGAAGTTTTATTTAAATTTTGAATCATAGATGAGAATTGAATTTGCATATCAAATGCAGAACTAAATTTATAAATTTTAAATTTAAATGTCAGGCAGCCTGGGTGACTCAGTCAGGTAAGTGCCTGCTAGCTAGTCGACTGACACGAGTTCGATTCTAGCGGTGGCCATAGTGTTATGGAGCCGATTTGGGTCGACTTCGTTAGTTACGGCTTGGGTTTAAGGTGTGTTGTGGATGAAAAGCTGGTTGGAAAACGTGATGTAAGTCCAAAAATGGACCCATCACCTCCACTACACACCAGCAAGTGTGAATGAGCCTCGACAGTCTATTGGGGTAGAAGGTGAAATGGATAAAAAAAAAAAATAAATATCTTCTTCTTCCTTCTTCTGCTAACAGCTAGAGCTAACCCTGTTTACTTTGCCTTCGGCTTTTTCTGTATTGTGCGAATGAAGGGAACCAGTCTGTGCCAATCTGTTGTGTGGCCGTTCAGGTAAACGTTTCCCTGTCGGTCGTTCCTCTTTGAAAATATATGCCAATCTCTCTCCTGTCTACGTGGCTGTTCCATTCCTGCCTTCTTCTTTTTCCCCATTTCACTATATCCTGTATTTGGCATCTTCCTCTTATAGATACATTTGTTCGGTGATTTCTCAATGTAATTCCTAATATTTTGCGTAAGATCTTCATTTCTATCATTACCATGGGTATTTTCCGTTTAGTTCTTTTTGACTCTGCACGTGTCTCTATGGCGTAGGTTAGTACTGGTCGGACCATAGCTTTGTATATTCTCACTTTACATTTTCTATGCATATATTTGTTCTGTTATGCGACTGTTGCTTTTACTGCTTGGTTTTGTACCTTTACATAGAGATCTCTACTGCTGGTAATATCCGCCCCTAGGTATTTAAATGCCATTACTTGTTCCACCAGAGATCCTTCTACCTCAAGAATGGGTTCTTTACTTATTACCATGATTTTGGTCTTATCTGTCGATGTCTTCATGTTATATATTTTTCATGTTATGTTAAGTTGGTGTAGTAACCTCTGTGAACTATCTTCCGAGTTTGCTATCAGAACTGCATCGTCCGCGTAAGATGTTATATTTAGCTTTTTATGTCCTAACCTGTAACCATCCCTTTCACTAAGCACCTGTATCATTTCGTCCATGATTAGATGAAATAAAAAGGGTCTTAATGAGTCTCCTTGTCGTATTTCTTTATTTATAGTAATGTCTTCTGTGATACCTTGTGTTGTTTTTATTTAGGTTGTGGTGTTCGTATTAATGTCGCCTAGACTAAAACCACTCACTAAAAAGTGAGTTGATTTGAAAAAAGTGCAAAAGAATAAAAGAAAAGGACAGAAGCCTTTGCCCTATGTTCGGATGAACAGGCTAATAATAATAATAATTAGTTGTATTAAGCTGCTTGGTACTGAATGTTTGTTTAGAAGTTTTAAAACGTCTTTCGTACACGGCCGAATGCCTCATTAAAGTCTATGAAGCACAGGAATAAGAGATGATTATATTCTAGCGTTTCTTTACCAGTTGTTGTATCATAAATATTGCATCGATCGTACTTTTATTCTTCCTGAAATCTTGGTGTTCTTCGGTTATGTCTATAGTTTCTTCTAGTAACTACTTCTTTTATTGTAGCAGTAAACAGCTTAAGAATTGTGTTCAACAGTGTGATGTCACAGTAATTATCTGGAGAATTCTTCCAATCGTTAGGTACTTTCCTTTCTGTTATTACTTTAGAAAATAATCGATATATTTGTTTTGCTAGAATTTTTTCGCCTTACTTGATGATCTTATTGTATACTCCGTCTGTACCTGGGAATTTGCGAAGTATTAGCTTACTTATATTATGCTGTACTTTTTCTAACGTTATATTGTTATTATTCCACTGCTGATTTACGTCTTTTTTGTTATCTTCTTCTCTTTCGTAGAGTTGGTTAAAGTATTTGTCATTCTTCATTGTCAATGTTTTGTAATTGTACATATTCACACACTTCGTTTTTATGGTTTCGTGACATCCTCTAGATGTTTTTTTGGGTTCTATACATGTCTTTAGTATTTTTCTCCCAATGGTTTCCTTTTATTTTTCTTATCTCTTGATTGACGGCGTTTCTTATGCTTTTGTATTTCGTGTACTCTTTTGGTGTAGGATTTCTTTTGAAAACTAAAAAACCCTTTAAATATGGAATTTTAAAATCATGGGGTTTTGGATTAGAAATTCATATGGATTGTATTTGGTAAAAATCATTAAAGTTTTGAGAAGAGAATTAAATATTGATTAATTAAAATTAACACACAATTAAAACTTTAAGTTTAAATATTTATTTGCTAGATTAACGAACATTTATGTTATACATGGCATTGTTCATTGTTCATGTATACAATAATTGACTATGCTAACTTATGAGATGTCTGGGTTCCTCTGTCATCGCCATGTGATTATTCGTCTTCGTCAGTTGAAAGTAGGTCCTGCGTTTTAGTCGAGAGTGGATGTTTCGTCTGCCGAAGTTATAATGGGTTGTTCCTTCACATATCTTTTGTGTTTACTCTAATGTGTTCGTCTATAATTGGTACTCCTAAACCATAGTGAATTTACTGCTAAACGTAAGACTTTGTTCTGGATCCTTTGTAATTTAATTATATTTGTTTTTGAGGTAATACTCCATACTGGTGCTGCATATAATGCTAAGGGCCTGATGAAAGATTTGTACATCATGACTGCACATTTGGTTTTTAATTGAGAATTCTTATTTAGCAATGGGTACAGCTGAGCTAATCTTGCGTTTATATTCTAAGTTTTAGTTGCAGAATTTTATTGAAGTAAGTTCCCTTTCTTACGCAAAGTTTCTTGCGTAACTCTGTTTAGTTTGTGGTTAATGTGTAGCTTCCAAGATAATTTGGTATCCAGCATTACTCCTAGGTATTTAACTGTCGAATCAATGGGATTCCATTCGATGATTTTGTTGTCAATGTGGATATTGGTTAGGTTGTAAATTCTTCTTAGTGTAAATATTGTGGCATTTGGTTGAATTAATTTGGATATCCAGTTGTTGAACCACGAACATACTTTGTCGATTTCATTTTATAGCAGAAGAGTTGCTTATGTTTGATCATAACTTTGAGTTAATATAGCCGTGTCGTCAGCTAGAGTAGCGTCTATTTTTCGGATATCCAAGGTGTAAATATTGAAAAGCAGTGGTCCTAAGATGCTGCCTTGCGGGACTTCGGCTCGTATGCTTTTTTTCCGAGACTTTGGCATTTATTTTCACAGTTCTGTTCTCTAGGAAAGATAATACAATTGCTTTGAGATAGTTAGGTATACCCAGGTTAAGTCAGACCTTATCAAAGGCCTGGGCTACATCAAGAAAGACCGCAGCGGTGTATTGTCTATTTTCGAATCCAGTCTCTATCGTTTCGACTATTTTCTGGAGCTGGTGAGTAGTAGAGTAGGTTCTTCTGAAGCCGAACTGATGTGGAGGGAGGATATTGAGGGAAGCCACTTCATCAATTAAGCGAGAGTGGATAACCTTTTCTAGTAGTTTGGATAATGATGTTAAAAGGCTTATCGGTCTATAGTTTTCTATGCATTTTTTTGTCTTTTCCCGGTTTGGAAAGTAGCCCGTCCTGAGGCAGGCGTTTAATGTTGTTGTGAGGTATGTTAAGGTTTTTCCTTTTGAGGAGTTTGGCAATTAGAGCTTGCAATTCGTTAGGCGATGTTGGTTCGATGAGTTCAGTGATGATAGGTACATACGTTCCTTTCGATATAATTTATTGTATGTATATGCTACCTCCGTTGGGCTACATGCAATTTTTGGTGTGAATGTGCGTTCCAGGTGATTGGCGAAAGCCGCGTCTGTGAAATAGTTGTTGGTGCCGTTGGTTATTGGTGGAATTTCTTCATGATGCTTTAGTATTCTTTTGATTGCTTTCCACATCTCTGGGTAGTTTGGTTCGGGCTTCTCTACGTATCTTTGGTATGAAGCTATCCTTATCTCGTCTAGCTCTTTTTTGAGTTTGTGAGTTAAGTAGTTCAGTGTTCGTTTTACCAAAGAGCTTAAATTTAAAGCCTATACCAAGGTTGTTATTAGGAATTTTTATTTTCAACTTGAGACGATTTAATTTTAGGTAATTTTTAAACTTTGAAAGATTTGAATTTAAATTCAAAATTGCAAATGAAATGGAATGGAATTTTTTATATTATTCTTATTTTTCTTCTCATATCTCCTTATGCCCTTTAAACGAGTGCGGGAGGTTTTTATATTATTAAATAGTCAAATTTTTCATGCACGCAAGCAAGATTTTTTCACAATAGAATTTCGAATTTGAGTTAATTTTCTCAAAAGTAAATTTTCCAGGCCTGAAATTTTTTAATTTAAAAATTTCAAACCCAATTAAAGCAACTAAAGCACATCCAGAATCTTAAAATTTAATTTGGAGTAATACATTTTTGGGTTCAATCTATTAAAGACTTACTAAAATTGATTTTGATTCAATCCAGATCTTTATATTTTTAAAATTACGATAAGAATTAAATCCCAAACTCTAATCTAAATCTCCGTGTTTAAAATTAAAACTAAAGAAATAATTCAAATCCTAGAATTACTACAAAACAATAATGATTCTTCCAATTTTTAATTCAAAGAGATGTCTTTAAATAGGACGTTTTGTACGAAACTTTTGAACTCCAATTAAGATTCGAATCCTTAAGTTTGAAGATTAAAACCTAATTCACAATTAAAATCGAGTATTTAAATTAGAATTCGAATGATGTCGCGTTATTTTGTCCAATCTACGATTGATCTAATTTCGTTACCCCCAATCAGTTTCTGAGTAGAAAAAGTAAAAATAGAAGTATCCTAGCGACGTATCTTGAATTTCAATAGAAGTCAGTATCCTTTAATTAAATTCTGATACATTTCTGAAGCGTTTAAGTCTTCCTTAGAAGTAATTAGTTTCCTAAATGTCGTCTCGTATACACCTAAAGTAGTCTTCTAACATCAGAAGACCTTGCGGGAGAAAGCTCCAGGTAGAAGCAAAGGCGTCGACTTGAATTCATTTACGTGTCAATCTAATTAGGGCTGATGAATTTCGCGGCTAAATGGAGCAGCAAAAGCACTTTCCGGGTACTGAATTTTACTAATTCCGGATTTATTTTATAGCCGCACCCAGTTGTTTTTGATGATCGCGATCGGCAGTCAAATTAAAATTTTATTAACCCCTTAACAAGCAGAGAAATAAGCCGTATTTTGATTTTTTTTAAATTTCAGTTACCTGCGGAAATTTCGTTCGATCGTTAAAGCTGATCTTTTACCCCGTTACCGAAAATGATGTGGCAGGGTTTTCCGAAAGTTAATTTCGGAAGCTCAATCCCTGATGGTATGCTACTATTACGGTTTTAAAATGCACGGTACGTCCCTCGAACTACACCCTCATATTTGTATAACTTTCCATAAACTCGTGAACTTTCCACGTGAGTGGAAATTCCGCTACACTTTTTCCAATCTTTAAATCTGGCGACAGGTTGAACAACGGTGACAAAGTCTATGACAATCCTATCATACTCTGTGAGTTCATAAACTCCCCAAAGAATCCATCATAACTTTTTGCATTCTTAAGTTTATATTCTAAGTTTTAGTTGCAGAATTTTATTGAAGTAAGTTCCCTTTCTTACGCAAAGTTTCTTTTCTCTTAGTTTTAAGCCTTTCAGTTCCAGTTAAATACGAACCTGATTAAATAAAAGCAACTTCATAATTTTGAATATAATTGTCAAAAGTAGGGGAGAAATCGAAAATTATAAAAAAGTCATTAGTTGTGACTGAAACTTTTAAGGTTATTCTTATTAAATAAAATGAAGAATCTCCATAGTTTTGGAAATAATTTTCAAACGTAAAGGAAGATCAAAAACTTCAAAAAAATCTCAAGAACATATGTATTGGTTGTGATTGAAACTTTTAAGGTTTTCAGTTTCAATGAATGATGAGTCTGATTAAATAAAAAAAGTAAATTTCGTAGTTTTCGAAATTCATATGTAAGGGAAAAATTATAATCTAAAAAAGTTTCTGAAGCTTATAAGGATAAGAGGTCCAGTTATGTACGAGCATGATTAAATAAAAAGAAAAATCTCCATAGTTTTGGAAATTAAGTGAAAGATTCACAATTACAAGAAATAATCTTTAGTTATGTACAGGATTACGTTGAAAGTAATACAAAAACTATTCTAAATATAATAATGAAGCAAAATACTTTTTAGTTAATATTTAAAATCGGAAATTACAAATTAAGATGAAAAATGTAATTCTGAGAAAAGTAATCTTTCTTGTATTTTTACTAAAATTCGATTCAGGAATGGAATAAGAAATCGTACCAATCTGAAGTTTTCTTTGTGCTCTTTTATTTGATTTGGAATTAAATATTGCTAAAATATAATTCTGCAAAGTTTAAAAATATAATCCTTAAAACGTAAGCTAGATTCTGAATTTACCATTTTAACTCCAACAGCCTTAATTCTCAAATACGCTTCGTTAATTCAGACTTTTAAGTTGACTTTTTATGTAGATTTAATTCGAATTTTATTTTGTATCTAACATTGGAACACTAACATACGATTGATGTTTTGCAAAAAAATTGCCAATGTAGATTGGATTGTAACTGTCAGCTTTCGAACATGGCTCACTATGGCCTAAAAAGAATAAGCACATGTTGTATTTTAGAATTCAATATCAGACTTCTAATCAAACGTTAATATTGAAGAACCCAGTGTTAAATTGGAATTGATCTAAATAAAGGTTGAAATTTTCATCCAAATTTTGATGAAATTTGG
Source organism: Melanotus villosus (assembly GCA_963082815.1). Classification (NCBI taxonomy): domain Eukaryota; kingdom Metazoa; phylum Arthropoda; class Insecta; order Coleoptera; family Elateridae; genus Melanotus; species Melanotus villosus. The sequence continues at coordinate 21,984,419 of OY720423.1, forward strand.
GTAGAATTTAAAAGTTCTAGAAAAAAGGTATTATAAAATTAAGTTTAAATCCATAATTCAAAGTCTTAAAATTAGAATTTTCTGAGGTTTTTTTTTAATAAATTAACTTCGATGATTGAATTAATACTGTTAAATTAATTAGTCATTGAATTTTATCCTAAATTTTAATTCCATAATTTGAATTGGCCTTGATTAAATTACTAGTTATTTATTATACAAGACGATAAAATTGTATCGTCATAATACTCTATTTTTTTCTATAGCATTTATTTTAAAGGAAAAAAATTATAAAATAAATTTTATTTGACATTGACGTTTAAAAAATTACAAATCGAGTCACGCTTTAAAATGTCATTAGTATGAGCGTTTTAGGGTTAAAAACAAAAAATAAAGTACTTTATCTACCCTTGCTGTTAAAATAGTACTTTATCTACCCTTGCTGTTAAAGTGCTACTTTATCTACTCAAATTAATAGATAAAGTAGCATTTTAACAGCTGCTATAGAAAAAATATATATATTTTTAAGTTTGAATTGAACTTACGTCAGCTGTTTTAATTTTGTCGGTTTCCTAGCCAATTTAAAATAAATCTCAATTTTTTCTGGCATTCCGAACTCCACATTTTCTAACTTCAGACATTAAATTAACACTGTTGACTTGTCTAAGATATGTTAAATGTCAAAATCATTTTGTTTTAAATTCTTACAGTTATCCAAGCATGTTTTTATTAATCCCCAAAATTAAAATTTGAAATACTGAAATTTGTGAAAAAACATATGGGTCTAAATCCAACCTAAAACTTCCCTTTTATAATTCGGTTCTAAAAGTTATAATTATCATCGGTAATTATTAGTTTTAGTCCAATTCAATTTAAAAAGCCAAGAGAAATCTTCATATTCAAACTCAGCTTTGGTAGTTCTGAAGCAGATCTGCTTGAGTTTTCTTGCAGCTTCTGCATTTCAAATTCAGAATTCAACACAATTTCTTTTTAAATTTAAATTAAAATTTTAGAGTGTAAGGTTGAGCTGGGATTAAACTAAAGGCTGCTGGGAAAATTTGAGTTGAGGTTCAAATTTGTTATTAAAAGATTTAACTTGATATAGTTAATGAAGTAATTATTTTCCAAAAATTGGAATTTTGAGTGGATTTAGCTAACTTAGAAGCCTCAATAATTCATCAGATTTTTTACCTTTGAATATAAAACTTTGCTGTTCAAATTTTTAAATTGAGTTTTTATCTAGATTTAATTCTAATTTTATTTTATATCCAGGATTAGCATCAACATATGATTGATGTTTTGCACGAAAAAGTTACTTTTTACAGCCGTAACTTTCATAAATTAGGTTGGCAAAGAAACTGAAAAATGGAGATACTAAAATCGACAGCGATCTTAAGGCCCCCACAGACTTCGTTCTTTTTCAGCAGTTTTGCCCGTCCGGGTAAAACTGTACAGGTAGAACGGTCACAAAACCGAGGTGTGTGGCTAAAAACCGTCCTTCTTGATGGCGTTCAAAAATATCTGCCGACGCTTGATTTTAACCGTCCGTTTTGAACGTGCTCGTGCAAGTCGGCCAGTGTGTGGCTCCACATCCCGTAAGAACGACGAACTTTACCAGTGCCGGGACTGTCCACGTCGTAGAAGTGGGTTATTTTGAGCAACAGATGACCGATTTAAGACATTATAGCAAAGATAATTAAACCAATCACCTGGTCCTAGTGGTAACTCATTTAATAGATTTACGTGGGAAAATTGACTTCGTTTAAGCAACCACTCTTTAGCCCATTTTGAACGTTTTCTTTTTGAATTTCGTACTTTTACAGCTAATGCGGCCGCCACTGCTAACGTGATCGTGGAATTCGTGTTGAAAACGCGGTAGTTTCAGAAAAACTGGACGAAAAGAACGCGAGGTGTGTGGATATATACGTTGTTCGTTCTTACCCGTACAGTTTTACCCGGACGGGCAAAACTGCTGAAAAAGAACGAAGTCTGTGGGGGCCTTTTTAGTCTGCGCCCAAGAAAACTTCGTGGGAAGTTACCAGAACAGGCGTATCTATGTATATATACTGCGATAGTCGATAGTCATGCAGCACTCAAAGCTTTGAGTTCTTGAACAGCCAAATCAAAACTGCTCAAAGAATGTCGAGTGGCCCTGGACTGGGTTAGATTCATTTTGGTGCCTGGTCACAGTAACATTCCTGGCAACGAGGAGGCCGACTGTCTGGCTAGGTAGACGGAGGGCTTCGTGGAACCCTTTTCAGGCCCTGAATCGGCTCTCGATCTACCTACAGCAAGCGATTGGACTCACCCTCAGTTCATCTCATACTGAGCTTCGCGCCCTGGGTTGAGACCAAAGTCTATATATGACATATACATCATATAAAGATTTTGGGTTGAGATAAGCGAAGCTACTCATCCACAAATCTTCAAAAACCAGGACCGAGCAGCTTCTGAGGTAGCACATCTGGATAGACACAGGTCTCCTTACAGGCCATGGTCTCTCTAAAAGATACTTCGATCTAGTGGGCCTTTCCGAGGACCCAAGTCGCAGATTTTGTAACGAAGCAGATGAAACCTCCCTTTATCTCCTTTTACGATGTCCCAGATTACTTCTTCTGAGACATCAACTACTTAGAGCGTCTTTTAGAGTTCGACGATATATGGAGCGCCTTTACGGACAAGTTCCTAGCCTTTAGGCTAGGTGCCGGTCTGAATGAAGGCATCCCTTAACTTGCAGCGAATGCACAATGGGCCTAGGGCCTGAGTGCTGCTACTTTGCACCGCCGAAGAAGGAAGAAGAAAATCGACAGCCTTCAACGTAATTCGTTGTCGCCTAAAAAGATCAATTCTAAGAATTAAAATTCGAGGTTTTGAAATTATGAAAAGGCGTGAGTCTAAAATCAAACCTAAAACATTCCTTTTAAAATTCGATTTTGAGAGTTATAATTATCAAGTGTAATTATTTGATTGCAGTCCAATTCAATTTAAAAATCGAAGAGGAATCCTCAAATTCAAACTCAAGTTAGAAGGCTAGTTTTAAATTCGATCTGCTTGAGTTTCCTTGCAAATTTTACATTTCAAATTCGGGATTCAAGATTTTATATTACAAACTGTGATCTCTTTTACCAATTGATAATTAAAATCGATTTTTAAAGTTTCAATCCCGGATTTAAATTTGAATTTAGGGAATTTAAGTTTGAACTGTGATAGAATTAAAAACTGCCGGAAAATTTTGAGTTGAGATTCAAATTCATTTTTAAAAGATTTAAAAATCAGAATTCTACAACTTCATAAAGTTAAAGAAGTAATTATTTTCCTAAAATTGCAATGTTCAGTGGATTTAACCAAATTAGAAGCTTCAATAATAAATCAGATTTTTTTTAACCTTTGAATATAACACTTTACTGTTTAAATCTGAGTTTAAAGCGTATTTTTAAAATGGCTGAAATCTGAATCTCAAACTAATCGAAAATTAAATTTCCAACTTTACTGTTATAATTTCAATCTCAGCATTTAAAACCACGTGAATGCCTGAATTGTTAAAAAATGAAGACAAAGCTGAGCAATACAGACGAAGAATAGTGAATAGACCAGAAGATTGGGGAAAACATCATGCATGAACGAAATGTAGATAATATTGAAACTAAGCAGGAAATCCTGAAACGAACGTAAATAAAGCAGCAGAAGAAATAGTAGGTAAGGTAGGAAGATCGGAACGAAATGAGTAGTTGATGCAGAGTACAGAAACGCAGTACAGCAGAGAAATGAGGCAAAACTACTGCATAGACGAACCAAAGCTAAAGAGGAAGAATACCAAAGGCTGAGAAGGATAGCAAAAACAATATGTAGAAGGAACACATAAATAATCAGTATCAGCTAGAAGGAGCACCAAGTGCACATGAGGCAAGACGAATGTTTCAAAATATTTGCAAACTGAGGGGTGGATACTAGTCGCGAGTAACCATGTACAAAAATAAAGAAGGGAATATCCTAGTTAGCCAGCAAGATGTGATTAAGAGATGGTAAGAATATTTCACTAACCTATTAAACAACCCCGCAAGGAATCATCGTCAACATGCTGCACAATAATAATAGAACCTACAATGGAAGAAGTAGAAGAAAGTATAGCAAGACTCAAGAATAACAAGGCACCAGGAGTAGACGACATACCAACTGAGCTAGTTAAATATGGAGGCTCAGAACTAAAAGAAGAAATACATAAACTCCTCACAGATATCTGGCGAATGGAAAGGATGCCAACGGTGTGGGAAATAGCTCTAACATGTCCGGTCTAGATCTTATCCTAATCAATTTGGCACTTTTAAAAGTAATGAGAGCAACCAAAACAGATTTAATTGGAATATTAACCTCAAAATCCACACAGAGTATAGCCTATGCTGATGACGTGAACATGGCGGGATGATCCATCATCAATGTAGAAGAAACAATGGTACTTTTGGAAGAAGAAGTAAGATCTCTATAATATGTAAATGAAGACAAAACTAAGATCATGACCATTGAACCAATAAGAACAGGACAAAATATCGAAGTAGCTGAGAGAAACATTGAAGTAGTCAGCGAATTTACGTATCTAGGCAGTAGATATAAAGATAGTAGATATAAAGACCCGTGCAGAAAGACAACACGTGAATACGGTACAATCACGAATTGTACCAGATCTTTGAAGAACCTGACAGAATAACAACCGTTAAAATACACCGGCTGAAATGGGCAGGCAATGTCGAAAGAATGAACAGAGACCCGATTGCCTCAATGAATATACTTGGGTGAAATGAAAGGTAGGAGAGACAGAGGCAGCCCCAGGGGAAGGGGGAAAGAGAGCGCTAACAAAGACGCACAACAAATTTTGGTAGTCAAGAATTGGAGAGAGGAAGCGAGAGATCGAGAGAGATGGAAGCTAAGACATGAGGAAGCCAAGGTTCAACGAATTGGACTGTAAGGCTTGTGGAAGAAAAAAAGAAGAATGTCTGTTATGCCCGTTTCAATCTTAATTCTATCCAACAATTCCAGACTAGTCTTCGAATTCAAAATTTACTTGTAAGTTTAATAGTTTTAAATTCGATCTGAATATTTGGCTGATGATTCTGCATTTAACATTTAGGTTTTGCATTGGAATCTTATATTTAAAGTTTTATAACAATTTTGGAAATTCACGTAATAATCTAGTAAATGTCATTCATTGAATTGATTAGAGACAAATATTGTTTGTTTCTTAGTTCTTTAAAATTTACTTCTTTATACATATTCTTTATCATCTAAACTTCAAAATATTTCATACTGGCTCATATTTAAGACATTCTAATCTTAGAAATTGAACTGGAAAGAACAATCTCGAAATGCTTAAATATAAATAATGTAAATTGTTATTAAAAACGTCTCACAGTAATGTGCTGTAACGTTGGCATATGTGGATATTCAATGTTTAATGTTTAATCGAATACAAATTTATTTATTTTCAAAATTGACTTGCCCTCATGATTTATTTAAAAAAATACTAATTATACCTACATGATAATTACGAATGACTAGAATTGAAAATTTAATTGTCGAAATAATGAAAAAGGGCATGCAAAAGGTAACATTGTGATTTTAAAAACATACCAACAAATTAATATTTTGATTCTCGAACCCCACAACAAGTAAACACAGTAACAAAACAATTATTCTCCCATACTCTAAATTTTAAATTAACGTTCCAGTAATGCAAACAAATTTTCCAACATTAAACATTAATACAAGCAATGACAAACTACGAAAATACCCAGAAAAAGATTTCAACACTTAATTATATTAATTAATAATAGCCCAAAGGCGAGTTAATGAATTAAAAATCCCTAAAATTATTCTACATAAAAATTAACTAAGAGTTAATGTAACGTATGATTTAATAAATTAAACCCAAAAACTCGACCAGAATATTTATAATAGAGATTTCAACCGAAACATCAAAAGTGAATTCAGCTACTTCGTACAAACATCAGATTGCTTTTGAGGACGTCTCTAAGGATTACTTACTTAAAATAACAACACACGAATGTGGAATCCGGATTCGCGTATAACCTGGAACATAATTAGCGGCAAAGTCAATAACACATACGCGAATAGGTTTTTACTGCCGTATAAAATAAAATTTTAACAGAACGTAATACGGTTATTATACTAATGTTTGTCGGGCCGAACTTAGCATAAACTAACCAGAATACATACACATGGCAACACCAAACAGCATTATCATTATTGATTAGTATGGTGCGATGCAGAGAAACCTAGCCAAAGGGCACAGGACAGAAATTAAACCGTCTTCATCATGCTAATGGATCTAAGAATTGGAATACTGGGGTTATGTAATTCTAATTATATATTAATGTTTAAATCCATTTCAAAATGTTTGAATTTCAACAGGGTATTTTGTTCGGTTAATCCGAAATTTCAGGAAATTTAATTTGAAATTACTGCAAATGTTTGCATAGCTTGAATAATCCTTTATAAACTAAAAACTTTCTTGAATTAAGTACATAATAATTAAGTATATAAAACCATTTTGATAGGGGAAAAGGAAGAAGAATAGGTAGTCTTAATTTTCTTATTCGGATTAGTGTTTCAAAGAAAGCTGCCAAATTTCCACTTTTAAACAGCGCGATTACTTTTTATATGATTGGGAAATAATGTTGCAAATTAAAAATGTAGAGCTTAGGTATAAAATGCAGAATACGCCGGAGGTGAAAATAAATCACCTAGGTGCTGGGTATAGTGCAACTATAGAGTCGAAAAAACCAGACCCTCTGCCTGGCTTGGTGAAGAGCTCCCTTCTTTACGAGGTCACGTTACCCAAGGTTACGTTACAAGGGATTTAGCCCAGGGTAGGTAAAGAAAATCAAACTGGCAAGGCTGCCATGGTATGGCATGGCAAAAGAGTCCCCATAGAACCGGACTTCGGATGGAACTCAACGATGATGAAATGACGAAGAGCAAACAGCATTACGAATAGTATGCTGAAATATGGATCATGGAGGAATAAAAACCAAGAAATGATAGAAATAAAACATATGAAGTATTAAATAATATGCTTATACATATACTGCGGAAAAATAGAATATAGGTACACATGTAACAAGATGCATCGTGGTTTAGCAAAGTTTCGTAAGAAATATAGGTAGGTGGCCTACAATATGGAATACTTAAAATACCTTCAAGTACGATAGTATCCAATTATATTGTAATGATTTTAAAAACAGTTTGGTGGGTTTGTGCGAATTATTTTGTCTTTATAATTAACAACAAAACATCAACGACAACAAGGATTAACAAATTTAAGTATCAATAACATTACAGAACAACCGCACGAGTGGAGCGTTCAATACATTTGTCCATTTCATAACTGTGTCCAATCGGCTCCTTGAACACGCTTATATCCTATCTCACGCTACCATTCGGCTCTCGAACACGCATCTGTAGGGTATTTTTGTAGCGTACGCATCTCGAGAATCTCAGAATTCTTTCACTGCTCTCGAATTTATTTGAGAGCCCTCTTAAATATGACGTGTTTCGTTACAATATTGCTCATGCTAGACATAAACAAATCCGAAAATAAAACTGGATAGTTGTACAGTACTTTGCAAGAGATTCTAGATCGGACCTCCCAACAAAGAGAGAATTAAACAACGATTCAGCGAGGAAACCTCAAATAGGAATAGTGAAATCACGGTTAATTTTTGTGCATACTGCATTTTTAAGGATAAATAATACATCATGTTCCACAGTATAAATGCACAGGGTAAGACCCCCAAAGACATAAATCAACAAAATGATACAGGCTATAATGATGACGAAAACTTTTATGGCCAGAATCACTGCAAAAAGTCAGATAAAAACATCTACGGAACGTATCTATAGCAACGCACCTCAAACTATTTTCTTGCTTCTTGCTCTAAATTCACAAGGTCATAAATAGTAGGAGCAAAGTTCTAGAAAAACACAACATAATCTTCAAATTCCCTTCAAGCAATTCAGAGATACTTCCTGCACCTCAGCCTCTATTAAGATGTTTACAGCATTCCTTAATCGTGCGGTTTGATGTATATTAGAGAAATTGGCCGTTCTGTATGCACACGTATCTGTGAGCATAGGCGATGCTTGAGAACAAGTCTTTTTTTTATAGGGCTGCTGTTGGTGTTGGTGAACATTATCATAATACTGGCCATATTTTCTATAAAAAAATTATCTTTCATCTCCACATTTCCCTATTTTTTCTTCAAAAAAATTGAAGCAATCGAAATTGTTAAGGCTCCCCACAGTCTAAATTGCGGCACTGATTGTCCTCTTTTTGGTATATGGAAGCCTGTCTTCACTATAAGCTTCCCCCTTAACGTACTCTGCAACAATGACCATTCGGTTCCTTCGGCCATTTCGGTGACTGGGAATAACCAGTATAAACACGTTGTATCTCTTCCGTTTCTGCGCTGCATATCCCCAGTTCTCTTTAACATGTTTGCAAATGAGATTTCCTGCAGAAAGGAGGTCGGCTGCGCCCTTTATGATGTTCTATATCTAACCCGCTGCGAAGTAGCTCATACCACAGTCGAGCAATTGTCGGGGGCATTGACAGACCTGGCACCATGGTATGATCGAAGCAGAATAATTACCCGAGCAAGACGGAAAGCCGTCGTCTTCGCCAAGAAGCAGATTACAGACTTTCAATTGCTCCAAGTCAACATCAAGGAATACCCTGGAGCAATGCTATGAAGTACCCAGGCGTCACGTTAGATAGGCAGCTAACCTTCAACAAACACAGTCAAAAAACCGTAGTCAAGGCTAGAACTGATGAAAGTTGTCTATATCTAGTTACAACTATCTCTGGCTTGTCTTTCGACTTGCCTAGGCCTCTACAAGGCATACACAAGGGCCAAACCTGATCTATGACTCATCTGAATGGATGACGTACAACGTACATATCGAAGGCGAACGTAGCCAAACTTAAAGAGTTCCAGTCCATCGCCCTGCACAGAGTAATTGGGGGTCCGGAAAGAAACCACGAACGGTGACTTGAACGTCACTACCACCTGACAAGATGCTACCCAACTAGATGAGATTACCAACCCAGCCATGGACCAATCGGACATGTGCCGCCAGGACTCAACAATGGTGAAAGAAAATACCGAGACGAATCCTGAACGACATTCCCTAACAAGTGATCTAGGAAATTAAACTAAAAACATCATCATGAGAGGCCTCAAATTATTTGCCAGTCCGCTTCTGTTGAAAGGTATCGCCTATGGTGTGGCTGATGCGTTGAGTTATCATGCTCTTTAATTCTCGTTTAGTTCCCGATGAACGATAGAAGGCGAAACGTTGAGTTTGTCTCCTTCAACAAAGATCCGGCTCAAACCCAGAAGGTGATCGTTTAATTAATTATGCAGATTGTAGCCAGCGGAAGAACACCGCCCTCGGCGAAGATTCAATCTCCAACTTTGACATATAGCCAAAATATTCGGAATTTAGTTTACCTTTATTACACTAGCTTTCTAGTTTAACTCATCCAAAAGTAGACTTAAGTTAGAAATACTTAAAGCCAAGTATCATTTTTCTTTTATACAATTAGTCTCTGATACAGTCAAAAGCCTATAAACCAGCACATTGTGGTATTATTTACAAATATTTGCGTTATTTATTTTTTTATGAGAAGTAATAAATATAATATATTTCTAAACTTTCTAATATTAGTCAATAATCCAGCTCATTGAGGTATAACTTAAAGAGCAACGGCTCCAGAACCGAACCCTGGCGGACTCCTATCATAATATTGATATTTAACATGAATTAAATGTACGTAATCCGTGTTTCTGCATCAAGTAATCCAAAACAATAGTTTTCGATTTTTAGAAACATTTGAATTTACTTCAGTGTTCCATCTCCGATACCACATTCCTCTAATATTTCAAGAAGATTTTTGTTACCGATACAATCAAATGTCCTACTGAGGGCACAAAATACCCCAGTAGGAAACTCGTTGTGTTCCATGTATGCAATTATTTTAGTACAAAAGGGATGGATAGCGTCCGTGGTCGAGCGCTTGGGGTGAAAACCAAATTGATTGTCCGAAAAGATATTTTGTTTGTTAAAAAATGACAAGCCTCATAAAAAATGCATGTTCCAGAATTTCGAAACGTCGATAGCAGTGCTGCAGACCTGTAATTTTCCAAATTGTACACATTAACTCCGTTACGCTTTCGCTGATACTTAATAGTTTAAGAATTGCACCTTCAAAAGGGGGCAGCATACAGGGTGATTTTTTCTTTAAAGTTATATATGTAAGTTTCTTTTACTTAAAAATTAAATTAGCAAAGTGCAGAATTAAATTTAAAAAAATGAATTCAGTTTTTTAAAATATACTACATTTTCCTAACGATTTCTATAATTTAAAACAAAAGTGAATACACCTTCTTAAGGAAAATTCTACACAGAATTAAATAAAATTAGAAAAAATGTTACATGATTCAAAAGACATTGTATACTAATAGTACAGCAACGAGGTGCATAATTCTTTTAATTAGAAAATCTGGAATGTTAATTCTGCCAATTTAATTTGTTTGTTAAATCCTATTCGTTAAATGTAAAAAAGCCAACTGTACAGGATGTGTCTGAATTCGATCGACACTTTTTTAAGTGTGGGGCTACCACGAAAAAATAATTCTAGAATCATCACAAAGATAATGACGTTAGGGCTGTCGAAGGATGTCGTTTGAAAACGCTTTAAAATGGGCAATTAACTATTTCACTGAATCAACATCAACCTGTTAAATTGATAAATTTTACCATCTAAATAATTTGAATAGTCGTCCTCAGGCATCGATGTCAGGTTACCTATTTTAAAGTATTGTCCGAGACTTCTTTTGCTGCCTCTAGCGCCGTTACCTTTGGTTTCTAACTTGGGGTTATTTTTCAAAAGTTGCTTAGTACCTTCGACCACTTTAAGATTTGGATATACCCTGTATATGATTATTCACAATTTTGTGAGTGCAAACCGCATTTGAGTCGAATGGAATTCGCGTGGATTTTCACGGAAGTTCTGTGATAGCGGTTGAACCCATTATTATTACCAAAGAAATAATTAAAAATGGTAGCCACATTCTCATGAATTGTTGAAATTCGCGTTTTATACTGAAAAATGGGAAACAACACATTACAAATCGTTAAAGTTTCTAATTCAACAGAGATCAGTGGATTTGGGTTTTTGAATTTTCAAATTCAGTCAAACAAATTAACTAACTAATCTTTTGATTTTAAGAATTTATTAAATGAGCATTTCCGTTCAAAATTAATACATTATTCGGTAATTTTCATAAATATTGATTTAAATCCTGAAATATTAAAATACTTTGAATTTTAAACTGAAACTTAAAAATTAGTATAGTTGCTAACAAGATTCCAGTGTTTTAACTAATCTGCTTTGTAGCTTGGCATAAATGAATCCCTTAAAGAAAGTTTTTGCTATTTACAAGCGTAAGGAAGTGTCTCTGCACCTAATTTGTGGATGAAGAAACTAAGATTTAATTAAAATAATTAAAAGCCTTACTCAGACTTAATTAATTATTTATCTATTAAACCGCTTTCCCTTAAGCAGACTGATTACATTCAACAATTACTTAGAGATTAGATGAATCTCAAATCATTTCTCATTTGTTTGAATAACAAACAAATGTATGATGCCAAGAATTATGTACATTTAATATAAATGAAGATGTTGCGTTCAGATTTGAATTTTAGGGAACATCTACTAACTTAATAAATGGGAAGAGGCTTTGTTTATTTCGACCTCCGCTTTAAAGTACTCCAATTTGTTAAAATTAAGTCTTCACTGTTGGCTTCCTCTCCTTTAATGTTTTACTAATTTATTTTACTAATTTGAAAGCCACTAATTTCTTATCTTCTTACCTACGATTTAATCTCGGGGAAAATGCGCTCCATTATTGACGTTAAAAGAAAACGTTATTAACGAGGAAAATGTGATTGTGGTTTTCGTATAAGAGGATCTTTATTAATTAATTAATTAGGAATTCACGATGAAGGCGGCATTTATGACGTTACACCAAGACGAACGGTGCGGTTTATACCATCGAAGACAGGTAATTTTCCTTTTGTAACATTCGACAAATTGGATGAGAAATTGTATGTGGAATTCGGCTATTTTAGCGCGTTCCTTTTATTGCAACTAAACTTTTCCCGGCGACAAATAGAACAATCAACCATCGACTTTGTTATTTCATTTTCCAATTGATCATTCTTCGATTCTTTTCTTCTCCTTTATTATATTTCTGACACGGATATAAAAGGAATACCAGATATATAGCTGTTTTAACGATAAATTATTATTGAGACTTAGCGTGATTATGATGAAAAATTGTGATATTAATTTTTCTTTAATATACGTAGCTCGAAAATTGCTGAATCGTTCTTTGCATTCTCAAATTTAGAACGTTCATTTCGACATTTTCGTTTTACTCTAATCGACTCAAAAAATTTATTAGTTCATTAAATTTAAAGTTAAATTTAATTATTTCTGATTTTCCTAACAAGCATAAAATCTTGTTATCCTAAGCTGATTAGCTACGTCATTTAACCAAAACACACAGAACTTTTATATAAATAAACCTGGCCCAATTCTGGGAAGATAACAAGAAAGCCTACGTGATTTCTAACTACAGTGAGAGGATAAACATAAATAAAGCATAAAGTTCAAGGTTTTTCGGGTCTTATTTTTCCACAGAAAAACTTTTGCAAGATTTCCCGCCTTTAAATTATTCCTTTGCACTTTTATCAACGCATTTTCTAGACCAAAATACCCCATTTTTATTTATTTAAGTTAGTTATTTAAACTAAATCATTTTCTAGTTAGTTTTAATACTGAAAAATAAGCAATTAAATTCAACTTGTTTCAAGATTCTCTGTTCCGAAAACTCAATATAAAGTTTCAATTAAATCTGTTTATATTTCGCAAGTAATTAAAACTTAATTATAAGAAATTAAAGACTTTGAATATGTATAATTCCCGACGTTAAGTCCTGATTTATGTCGCAGCAAATCACGACTGATGGAGAACTTAACATCTTTAGCTACAAAGGGCTATATGAAATTACAGGCGAGAAAATGAGGTCTAAACTAAAGTTTTGAACATGCGAAGTTAGGTTATTACACCGATAGTAATGAGAAGGTTTCCTACTTAAGGGCAAGAGCCCTTTGTATAACTAAAATTCGATAGCTTTTAGTTAAGAAAGTACTATAAAGAATATTAAAATTAATAATTAGTTTTGTTTGCTTTACAGATTTTTTTTAAATTTTAAATGTAATTACTTGGTTTAACTTATACTAATTACACAGTTTAAATTAATCTAGTTGCTTAGTTTAATAATTAAGCTGAGTAATTAATTAGGGGTGGATGTGATTAATGGAATTAATAATTCAGCATTAGTGCAAACTGTTATGGATTAACATTTATTTATTTAAAACATTTTGGATTTTGAAAAAATATATAAATTAAGCCCCAACTAATTAATGTAATTACCTAGTTTAAATGAGGCTGAGTACTATTTAAGGGTGGATGTGATTAATGGAAACTGTTACGAACGCACACTTTATTTTATTTAAAATTCTTTGGATTTTGGCGTAATTGACGCTAATTTTTGTAATTACTTGGCTTAAGTTCTACTAATTACACAGCTTAAATTAATCTAATTACTTAGTTTAAATTAGGCTGAGTAATAGCTCAGGACGGATGTGGCTAATGAAAATTGTAATGGATTCATATTTTATTTTAATGTTTTTGGATTTGGAAGTAAGAAGTATGAATTAATCTCCAATTAACTAATGTAATGACGTGGTTCAACTCATACTACTTACACAGCTTACATTAATCTAATTATATAGTAAATTAGGCTGAGTAAGTTTACGGTGGATGTGATTAATGGAAACTGTTATGGATTCATATTTTAATTTATTTAAATTGATTTTGAAGTAGAACTATGAATTAACCCCCAACTAATTAATGTAATTACGTGGTTTAACTTAGACTACTTATACAGCTTACATTAATCTAAGGCTAAGAAGTTTACGGTGGATGTGATTAATGGAAACTGTTATGGATTGATATTTTATTTTAGTTAAATGTTTTTGGATTTTGAAGTAGAAGTATGAATTAACCTCCAACTAATTGTGATTACGTGGTTTAACTTATACTAATTATACAGCTTAAATTAATCTAATTACTTAGTTGAAATTAAGCCGAGTAATTAGTTAAAGGTGGATATGATTAATGGAATTAATACTTCAGAATTAGTGTAAACTGTTATGGTTGACATTTTATTATGTAAAATATAGTTTGTGAATTGTGTATGTTATAATAAGTCAGTCAAAAACCAGTCTTGTTTCTGTGGTAAACACGTAAAACGACACGCAAGCTTAGGTTATTTATTTAAATACCAAATTTTAGTTATAGAAGTTGTTAGTTGCCTAATGTTTTCCTTAAATAGGATGGTAAACTACAAAGTTACCAAAACACCTCAGCCTTCTTAAATTTCTCCCATAATTTTGTTAATTTTACGGCCTGTAAAGCTTTAAAGCTGCAAGATAATTATGTTATTTTTTTTTATAAAAGCGTGTATGAAACAAAGTTGACGTTTATAAGCAGCCGCAAAATTGAAAGAAGTTTTTAATTCGTCCGTCGGTTATAATTAGTAATAAAGAAGTAATTTTGGTGGAGGCGCCGTACTAATTAAGTTGTGTTTTTGTACAGCTAATTAAAAATTATTATTTTTTCGCCGGGTGATAAAAAGGTGAGCAATAAAAACTGGCTAAAAATAAATTGGGAAATCCGAGCTTTTAGTGGTAATAAAGTGGGGGAGTCATCATATTGTAGCGAGCGAAGGGGGTGAATGGAAAAAAGAGGAGTCATGAGGGTGAAATTTTAAGATTTGCTGGCGAGCCAAAGAGTATATATACGGCTCCCATTTTAAAATACGATGTTCTTGAGAAATAAAAAAAATGAGAAACGAAACAAACGGAGCGTAAAAACGTTTTCAGCAGTATAAAATATGGGATTCATCTCGGTGTCTATTGGCTACTGTTCCGGGCTGCCATGACATCCGGAAATATACTTTTATACCTTGACGTGATGCGGAAGGAACAGTTGATAGAACATTCCGAAGCGATAATCGAAGCCTGAATCGCGACGGGCGAGTGCAATTCTTGCCTCCATTAATTCCTGTCCTTTCCTGTCTCCTTGGCGAAGAGGGATAAGATCTGTCCATCTATCATCCCTTTCATTATTTAGCTGCGTTTGACGCCGAATGTATAACCGCTTATCTTTGCCTCATTGTCATTGTTAGGTCTGCATTGTGGTTTGTCTAATGTTTGTGTAGTTGATGGAACAAGAATGGCCATATTCGTCCCGTCGTATAAATCTCCTAACTACGTACGTACAATTTCCAACTAGAAAATCGCGTATAGAATCACAACTGAATACCACTATAATAGGACCGTAATAACACCTAACTGTGTAATTTCGACGTTTATTTCGGCACGAAAAACCATGAAGCGAACTACCATCAGAACCTCAATAACAAAACCCTGTAACACCCAACTGAGCAATTTCTATGTTTATGGATGTTGGGACTATAAAATACGTTGCCTGTGGAATTGTAGACGTTAGGGAGTTGTCTGAACTTGGGAAAATGTAAGGTGTCGATTATTGCCGTGCCAAAATTGGAATTATCCCTAACCATCTCCCCCTTTATACAGAGGAATCAACACTTGCCGATTTCTGATCCTTTTACAGCCCACTGAAGTTTTTATGCCGAGAAATATCACGTTTTACTTTGATATTTCCGACCTAGGATCCAACTGTCATCCCAACTATTTTCATTCTTACATTTTCATGCTGTCTGAATTATAACGAATCACCTTTCTAAAATACGTCCTTAAAACGCCAACTCTTCCCTACGTTTAAATCGCACGATTACTTGATTCTCTTTTATTTTTAATTTTCTACGAAAAGAAGGAAAAGATTCCACCTTAGCATAATTTTTCAGAATTTTTCAACCTTTCTTTCTAATCTTATCTCAGTGTGTCTAACCACGACTAGCAGAAAATTAATTAAGTGAGCTTTTGGTGTGGTAATTCTTCATTTTTACTGACGTACGCGTAGAGTTTCCGAGCTTATGATCATGAAGGATATATCTTTAGGGGTTTTCGGTTTTCTCTACACTTGAGGAACTCAAGCCTATAAAATAGTATTTGCGCAATTTCGATAAGAATTTTATTTGCTAGTTTTACGAGGTAATAAATTTAACTTGATTTAAATTTATATTCCGGTTAGTCTTGGTAACCTTCACGATTTAAATGTATATTTTTTGGCTCTTAAAGTCATTTTGTTCTTTAAAGTTAAAAAGATTCGCAAGTTTTACATTATTATTAGTGATGTGTTTTTTTTTTCTATTGCTACGATCTTCCTTATTTGGGGACGATTCAGAGTGTACTTCAACTCCAGATTTGACAAGTTTAACCGAATTTTGATTGTAACACAGGTTAATTTTCTTCTGAGTTTTTGTCATCTTTCACTTATAAATTTAAGCAACGTTGAATGAAAGTGTAGTCAACCGAACGAGCAATTTTTTTATCTTGTAGTTTTTATTCTTTGGCATTAAAAGACATCGAAATTTTTATATTGCTCTTAGTCACTTGAGAGTTTTAAAAATTTATGACAGGCTTTCTCTGTGTTTTTGTGTTTTTGCTGAAGGTTTTTTTGAGGAAGAATCAAACAATTAAACTCTACTTCAACTTCAGAATTGTACATTTAATAAGTTAATATTTAACGTAGATTATTTCAGAATTATTTTCGATTTTTGTCGTATTTTATTTATAAATTCTAAACGATTTAAATTCCTTTGAATGTAAGTAAGAGTTTAATTATTCTAAGCCAAATTAGAGGTGTTTGGTTCTTAAAGTCAAGTATACTAGCAGTACGTCAGCGTGGGAGTGCATGTAATACTGAAATATACAAGTTTAAGCAAGGGCCTGCTTGGTCAGAACTTGGATGGGTGACCGCTCTGCGGCTCGGTGTGTTCGGACCCTCGACACTGTAAAGGTAACAGAAGAAGAGGGTAACAGAAAAAGAAAGAAAGTCAAGTATTTGCAATATTTATGTTGTTATTAATTAGGTGAGGCCTTCTTGACTACATCGATATGTTTTCTCCTAACTTTTATTATGATTTTCTGTAAGTCGTCACATTTATAGGGATGGGAAAGGGACGAATCAAAGTCTACTTCGATTTCAAAATATTTTATAAATTCTGAATGGGTTTAACGGAGCTTTAATGTTACAGCAGATTACCTTAAAATCCTTTGTTATATTTGTTTATAAATAAATTTTGGACTAATTGAACTAAAGTGGATTATTTGAGAAACTTTAAAAGATGATATTAAATCAGTGGCAGTGCCACGAAGGTGCTAGGGCGAAACAGATCCCACTCTACTTTTGATTTGGACCACTCTGTGAAATATCTGAATATACTCAATTCTTCCCATTTAATTGCCTTTTAACATTTTTATCGTTTTGAAAAACTGGAAGATCCTCTTTTTCTTTTACTTCTGACGGCCAGTACGTTTTACCCATTGAAGAAGTTGAAGAAGATCGACCCACAGTAGAAGGTCGTGGGTCGTTGGTATTTTAGCATATTATTATTTGCAGATTATGTTAGTGCATTGCGGAAGCTTCTTTTCTAAAGATTAATTGTTCCAAGGTTTTATATATTTTTGCATTTCTTTATAAAATGGTCCACTTTAAAATAAATGGGTGCCACTTTGGCCCAGCCTTGACGAAATGTTTGGCGCCTGCACCACATTAAATTGGGATTTTTTATTTTTTTTTGTGTTAATCAAAATTCTTCTTAATAATTTTAGCTACCTAAATTTTTGATCTGACGCATTTGAAACTGGAAAGCCTGTTTAATCGTATTTTCTCTTTTTCTTTATTTTCGTTGTAAAGCCTTTAACTGCGAATTGGTTTTGTGTATCTGATTTAAGCAAGGAAATCCGTTCTCGTTTAATATTGTATTTAATTTCCATTCGAAAGATTAAGCATAGTATTTACGTTAAGATAGTGTCAGTGTTAAAGATTGAGATTGATAAGGAGTAAGAAGTAAATCTGGATGTTGCCTCCTTCCAGAAACCTTTTCCTTTGTCAAGGCGGTGTATTCGTTTCTACATTTCGCAAATGGAAAATCAAACATTCAGTTCTTATCAAATCTTGGGGAGCTTTGAAATTCTTCTCGCTTTCGTAAGTTTTTTTTATGTGTTTGATCGAAGGGTCCTACAGTTATTTACATTGAGGCTCAGGTACCGTGTCGCGTTCGCGTATCGCAGTAAACAGACAGGGTTGCATTTTATAGCGGGTTTTTATTTATGAGTTCAACCCCTGCCTTCAGCGGACTATTTTCATAGATGTTTTATAGGGGTGGGCGTCCCAAGCGGGCTGTCTCTGACCACAATACCCAAACACACCACGAAATAGTCGACTCTGTAGTGGTAGATGTCCTCCTCATCGAGTTAAGAAATTTACCCGCTTCCGCGGCTCGAGTTTAAGGACGCTTTTAGTTAATTAACACCGTAAATTAACTTATTCCGCCGAAATTCTACGAGAGTTAAAGAGGAGGCAGCCCGTTGAATTTTATAACGACATTTTTCTGATCATTGAGCCGTCGAAGTTGATATTCAGATGAACAATTATGATAGGGAAACCGCATCTCGAAACTTTTCAAAACTCTACCGGTTTAGTCGAGTCGAAAATTTTCTCGAAAAGTTTAAGCACGTCCGATTTTCAGCTCTCTAGTTTAAGATCGTTCTGTGCAACCGGAACGTTTTGTGGCGTAGCGCCAAATAACATGGGGGTACAAACCGCGAACACGTCTATCGGATTGTACTCGCTTTTGCTTAGCTTTGAAACTGATACGTTTCGATAAACATTTCGCCAACAAAGACTTGGTCTGGATATTGAGTAAATAACCTTTGTGAAGATGTTGCGACGCTTATTTAGTGTCTTCCAGACTTTATTCTATACGGAAATATCAAAAGGGTAAAAATCGACAATTTTCCGTTATTCTTCAAAATATTTACGAGTACCTATTCGCTTCGAAAAGCTTTCGAGTTCCTTTTCTTCTTTGACGAAAGGATAAAAGTTTAAATTGTTTACAGGCAGGACTGATATCGAAAATACGGTTACGAAAATCCGATCGCAAATTAGATTAGTATGGCAATTCGAGCTTAAAGTATTTGTTCGTATCGACATCAAGAGAAATCTTCCGTGTTGAATTACTTACAAACGATATTTATTCGGGCGTGGGATATTATTCTTTTGCAACTGTTTCCCTAATCGTATTGTCAGGAATATAAAATTTAGTTATATTTGAGAACTGTCCTTCACGGCACGTACAATTCTGAAACTACAACTGAATCACCTTGAAGCTTTTACTCTCGTAAATTATTAGAGCAAGATTGGACACGTTTCTTTGTGGACATCGTGCGATATAACACTTCGATGTGCTTAAAATAAATTCTACGAAAACATCAGTTTTCAGGTTACATCGCAAAAGTCTTGAAAAGGAAATTTAAACAAATCGAGGATTTTCAGGAGCAAAGTGGGTCAGGTTTTCAGGTTTTATACATATTGTTTCAAGGATTTGCATACGGAAATGTTTAATATGATAATGTTTCAGGAATCCAAAGAATCTAGGCATTCAAAGAAAGTATCAAGACATTATTCCTTTTATACCTAAATCATCTTTCTAATTTTTTGAAATTAAAAAATAAATTAATTAAAGGTTGCTAAGAAATTGCAATAGAAGAAAATAATTGTTTGCATTTTTGTTTTAATTCACAGTTTTTACTTGGATATTTCGTACTGGTAAATTAATACATAATTACTTCCAACATAAGGGAACCTGAAAAACTATAACAACAGTAATTATTAACTAAATACGTATTTAAACAGCCATTCTCAGTAGGACAGTTACTGACAAGGCTTTTTCGAAAATATTTTCCTCGTTGGAAATTTAAATAACGTTTTTGAAATAAAATGTCTGCAAATGAACTCTAGATCGACTCATTAATTATTTTAACCCTGATAGGATCACATCATTAAAATTATTCCACATTTTATTAAAACATTTCATTTTATTATTTTGGAATTGTTGCTGGTGATGATGTACTTAACCAGCTACGGCACGTTGATGTTAGTTGCTGGGGGGCTTGCGAGAGGTTTTATATCTAAAGTCTGATTCAACTAATATAACATAATATTGTCCGAACTTTGATTACGTTTTACAAAATATTATTTAGAGTTACAAGTAAATACTTAGACAATTTTAGAGGCGAGTTCCAAGCACATACAATCATCAAAGTTAACAAATTAAACAAAGGGTTTGATCTAAACTATTAGCAAGTCTTACTATGAATTGAATTACATTTAAGTTAAATGCAGAAAAATAGTCTTACACACAAATCGTAGCAAACGCCACTAGTACGAAGGATGGGACCTGACGTCTTAAAGACATGACTGTTTGACGGATGCACTGACAATGAAGAGGTCTGTCAAAGGTATTCCTTATATAGAAATCAGCTTCCCACCTTGAACGTACCGCGGACGTACTGTTGTCTCAGCTTATATGCAGCTGCAAGATATTGTGTTTCAGTTTCCTGGTCACACACGTGCATCTCGCTCGTGTGATGACCCTAGATAACATATTATATCAACGCTCGTGGCATAACATGATGTATACTAGAATGTCCCTTTATCACAATATGACTATAAATAAATGACCAAGAATTTAATACAGCTGATTTTGATATTTAGTATGTTATACGACAACTGTGAAAAACTTGCCGTAGACTTTTATCTTCTAAGAAAACCTGTTTCTAAAATTTCAGAAACTTCAATGTAAACTTAAAAAAGAATAATAACCAGTAGACTGAGCAAAGATTAAATGCAGTACAGATTCGTCCTTCTTATCGCGTAAATGGTCGGATTATTGTTGAAATGCACAGTGCTAACTATTAAAAACATGGATTTTAAAAATAATGCCTGAAAACCTTGCAATAAATTAAATTAATGTATTTAACAGAAATTATTCTGAAATTCTGTATTTTCCATAGCGAAGCCCTTATTAATAATTAGGATATGTAAACGTGATTCGATAACCTCTAAAGTTATTTCACGTAGACACGAAAAAACCATAAACTACATCTCAGCTAAACTTTCCTAAATCTTTATATTTATATTTAATCCTTAAATGTATGTTCTAATTTGCTAACATCAGGCTTAAAGATATTATTTGAATTTTTTTAACTCACTTAACCCAAATCTTCCTTCTTTTACGATTAAAAAACATGCAAAAACTAAAATAAACCTTTTAAATAAAAAAGCTAGTTTATCCGGGGCTGCCATAAAACTAAATCCTGTAATGAGTTTATGATAATCAAATTTCATCCCAACGCAACGAGCGTAAGCAGTTTTCTTAAATATCGTTCAAGTTTTAAAGGAGTTTATGATAATTTACTTTCATCTCGACCCTTCCAGATACGAGAATCATGTAATTACATATATTTCTTAACGGTTGCCTTCTAAAGTATTATATTAAAAATGTTTTAGAATAAAAACAATGCCTACATGTATTTATTTGTTTGTCATTAGTATGCCTTCTTCTTTTTCTCCTTTAATTAGGCTTTGGGACTGTTTTTCGTCGATTTCACCTGGTTACTCCACAGAGCTGTAGGATAGCGAAACCCACGATTCTAACCACCGCTTTGGTGGTCTTTCCAATACTGCTATTTTAGCTAATCTGCTGTCGTCGATCCTTGTTCCATGATTGTATCACTCACGTCTCCTCACTCGTACCCCTTTTGAACTGCCAATCTTCATCTTATTTCAGAGCCTTGGATTCTGTCTATTAGCGTTAGTGTTTTTATTTCTGATGTCCTCATGGTCTGTTTTGTTCTGGATGTTTTGGCTCTCGTCTCGGTGCCATAGGTTAGTATGGGTCGCACTGCTGTCTTGTATATTCGGACCTTACTTTCAGCGGACATAAATTGATGTTTCTAAATTATATCACGTAAGCATCCGCAAGTTTGGGCTGATTTTATGCTTTGGTGTTTGTTTTACTTCTTCTTGTACGTTTCTATCCCCTGTTAATTCTACACCTAGGTAGTTAAAGGACGCAACCTGCTTGATAATTGGTTTATTGGCTAGTTTTCATCTGATAGGATTCTTTGCCACTACCATGAATTTTGTTTTGGCGATAGAGATTTGCATGTTATACTTTTCAGTTGTTTGTTAAAGTTTGTTGAGTAAGAGTTCATTCTTCTCTATCGGTAACTAATGCCGCATCGTCAGTATAGCATGTCTTCGTTTCGTAGTCTATAACCCTCGTTTACTGTTCGTACATTCTCTATTATCTCATTTATGGTTAAATCGAACAGGGCTTAGGCTGCCTCTTTGTCTTATGCCAGTGTGTGGCATTTCTTCGGTTATGATGTTATTTACTACTACTATTTTATGATTTCGATGATGTTCTATAACAGCATTTAGTTATTGACCTTATTGCTCGTTCTCCATAGATGCTGAAAATCTTTCCCAATATTCCCTTCTTATTTCCTTTATCTTGAGTCAACTCTGTTTCGTATTGCCACATACTTTGTTTATTCGTACTTATTTTTTGTTTTCCTAATGCCTTATTTGCAGCTTGTGGTATATTGCATATTAGTGTTTCCTAGACTGTCTCTACATTGTCGGTGTGGATTATCTGATATAGTGTTCTAATATTTTCTTGTTGTAGTAATTCTGTGTTATATTTTTCTCACACTGCTTCTATTTTTTGTTGACATTTCTAGAATTACGAATTTTTGTGAGCATAAGTCGATGGTCACTTCCAACATGTGCTGATGCAAAGTCTCTAACGTCTAGAATTTGATTTGGGTGGATAGTTCTGTATCATCTGCTTCTTTTTCAGATGCCATATCCTCAGTGGATGTTGGTGATCATCGTGGCCCATACTATTTTGTTAACTGCCGATCTAAATAGGGCAGTTGAAGACAGTCCGGTCCATTGACGCAAGTTTAACAGCCAAGCAATTCTCCTGCGGTCAGGTCCTCCTTTTCCTTCGATTTTCCCTTGTATGCAATTTTTCTTATTTTTACGTTCTTGAGGACTTCTTTTTCCTTGTTTAGTTGTTTTAATACTCTTTCGTTTGACACATGATGGATCCATGAAATTCTTAGAATGCGTCTGTAACACCAGTACTCAAATGCTTCCAAGCGTTTCATGGTGTCTTCTGTAAGAGCCCAGGCTATAGTAGAACATTGATAACATATATCAGCGTAAAAACCGTAATCTGGTTTTGATGTTCAATGAGAGACTAGATAATATTTTTTCATTCGACAGAATGCACTCCTTGCTTTTTCGATCCTGATTTTGATTTCTCTTGAGTGGTTCCAGTTTTCATTTAGATGATATCCGAGGTAATTGATATTTTCGACTCGTTGTAGGGTTTTATCTTCTATATAGAAGTCGACATTGATGTTCTGTTTGCTAATAATCATAATTTTAGTTTTCTTTGTGTTCAGTTCTAGGCCATATTATTTTCTGACTGTTACTATTCGATGCATCAGCATCTGCAGATCTTCAGGGTTTGTCGCTAGTAGGGTAGAGTCGTCAGCATAACGGATGCTATTAATAGTCACTCCGTTTATAAACAGGCCTACATCCAGTTCTTCCAAGGCTTCTCTAAATAAATCCTCGGAGTATATATTGAATAGCAAGGGTCACAAAATGCATCCCTGTCTTACTCCTTTTTGTATACTTATCTGTGATGATGTTAAGTTCTCTGTTCTAATTGATGCGTTCTGGTCTTGTGTTATTAATTGAAATTTTATGTAGACCTTTGTGAAGGTAGAAAGTAATGTTGGTTCGTAGTTCGTAGAGGGCGCATAGTTTGGGCCTCCTCGTTATATATTTTTTTAATCCGTGGTAAATGTGATTGCCAATTCTGGCATTCAAATTGCCTAGTAGGCTTTAACTGGTATATCATGTAAAACGGTTCCAACAGTAGGAACTTCGGGTTTGCTAATATCTGGAGCATAGACGCTTACTACGTGTAGTTTATCTTTATCTATATGAAAAGGTTACCTTCAGAATTCTGTCACTCACAAAGTCGCTATGGATAATGCTTGACTCCTGTCGCGCTCTTTCATGCTTGTCCTTACCACCATAGAGGAGTACGTAGTTGTTGTATTTTGTAGAGCCTTTCCCTCGCTTTTTGGTTTCTGCTATAGCACATATGTAGAATATGTATTTTACGTCTTGTAAGCTTGAATATGACCTCCTAGTCTTTGTTGATTTAGGACTGTCTATTCCATCCGTAAAATATTTGGTTTCTTAAGTTTAGTGTATAATATGTATTTTACGTCTTGTAAGCTTGAGTATGACGTCCTAGTCCTTGTTGTTTTAGGACTGTTACATTCGTGAAATATTTGGTTTCTTAAGTTTATTCATTAGTATGTAATTTCGAAAACAAAAGTTGTGACAAAATGGTGTTCTTTTCATATTGTTTGTACAGTGAACCAAGGTCTTGTAAAATGTTAATAGGAAAGTCGACTTATTAAAATAGGTTGGATAGTTTGACGCTCGAAGTTTATTTTAATTATTAATTTATTAGTTTAATAAATGTTGCTTTAGTAACCTAAGATTCTTGAATTTGAATTCGAGAATGTTGTTAGATTTTTCCACCAAATCACTTGTCGTATTAACCTGTCTCTGCCAAAAAAGTTGTGAGGATTTAACAAGTTTTTAGCTTCAAAAATATACAAAAATTTATTATTGCATTTGTAAAAAATAATCGTAAGTTGATTTTTCGTGTTTAATGATAAAAAACCATTAGAATTTTTGTTAAATCATCGATTTGTGTCTGTCATAAGTAAAAAAGTGTATTATCCAAGCAGAAAAAAAAATGGAACGACATTTCAACGAATGAAGAAGCCCTGACTCATTAAAAAGACGATGGAAAAGTTTTGAACATTCTCAATTCAAACAAACAATTAAAGAAGAAGTCAAAGAAAATAATTTGTTTGTAATTTTTTAAATAAGCATACGAACTAATAAAATATTTATAATGCTTTTAAATAAATTCCAAATTAAGTTGAGTAAGAGGAAGTAGGACGATGTTAAAGAAAACCACCAAAGTTCACACAATTTCAAATTTGCTACAGTAGTTAATAAATGTGATTCAATGAAGATTTGATAAAATTACACATTCAATAACTTTTTGTCGTTTTTGCAGAAACTTAATGAGATACATCGTTATTATCAAAAGTAGATGCGAAGTAGTTTTGTTAATTATTTAATTTATTGGGATATAATTGTGGACTTCTTGTATTAATAGTCATTGATACAGAATTACTCATTTTGATTTATGACATTACCAGTAAAAACGTTGTTTTTAGCTACTTTATTTATAGGGTGATTAATTATACATAATCTTGGGTTTAATTAATTTAAATATTTATGGTGATATTTATATTTTAAATTTTAAAACTGTCAGATAAAAACAACGGAATTACTCAAAACCTAAGTTAAAATAACACGATGCATATGCACATCGCATAGAAAACTGTCCACCACAGTTAATTTAGGTTAAAAGCCCTGGTGTCATTTCAGGAGTATATATTTTGATGGATATTGTAATATTCACTCCTGAACTTATTAAAACTGTTCACTTTGCCTGTAGTACTTTTGTTATTAAAAAATAAATAACCAAAGCTAATTAAAACAAAGAACTAAAGTTAACAAGGCAAGCAAAATAAACTGGGAATAACCATTCGTTCAGTTAAAATAATTTCAGAATATCTTATTACAGTAGTACAATATAGACATGTAGTTTGTTAGCGAAACTCCCCTTTTATTTAGCCAAACATTAGCGAGGTTTCATGTAACAAAATAAGTACCAAAGTTTTAGTTAGTTTGCTATTTAGCCTTACACAAGCACAGGGATGTAATCAGTTTAATTTAAATTCTTAATTTTAACGTTCCCCTCGGAGCTTTAAATTTCACTCTAATACTTTTATAAAAATGTCTAATATTTAATTTTTAATAGTCTAAAGTTTAAAACTTTTCATTTGAATAATGATATTTTTAACTGCTAAATTAGTTTTGACGTAAACTTAAGTACTTTCTAAGGTGATGGAGTATTTCGGAAACAACTAATTGAATTATGGTTACTTGAAACCTTTTAGTTTGATATATTTTTAATGGAATTTAATTTTTGGCAATTCAGAGATTTTATTTTATTTAATAAGAAGTTTTGAAAATACGATTTTGTACAGTTAATCTAAAACAGAACATGCGTGAGGGGGCGGTTTTATCCTACACATTAAATTAATGTTTTTTCTTTGTAATGGAATGAACTTGCTTACCCAAATTTATGCTGTTGTTTGGAATACAATTGTAGCTTACCTGGAACAATAAGAGATGTTTAGTAAAGCAAAAGAGCTTTCCGTATTTTAATTTACATAGGAAACCACATGTTCACTAAATTTTACTACGGGTTTTAAGTGCAGTTGACTTTTTAGTCCGAAGTTAGCCATGTTGAGGAGATAATTTAGTTGGTGCAAATAAGATCTGTATTGTGTGAGTAAAGTCACATTGAATTCATTTTAAGTCAGTGGTCGAAGTGGGAAAACATTACAAGGGGGATGCTAGATTTTCCAATATTTAGTGCCCCCCCCCCCCATATTTACGTGTGTGAGATAGTTTATTACTTTAGGAAAATAAAATGGCGATACTACAAAGACAAAAAATAAACCTGAGTTTTTTAATTTGGTTAATTAAAACCTCACTTAAGAATCTAATACTTGATTCCATATACTCCAATTTTTTTAGTTTTTAATACACGCAGATTGATAAGAGTGTCTTTATCAGTAATGGATAGCTGTTTTGTCTGTAGGTGTTTTAAAATAAATAAATAAACTCGCCGGAAGCCGCGCGGTGCCCAAACCCAAACAATGAATCATATTTTTTGAAGAATTGAACACTAGTTACTTACATACCGGCTACCTACTAAATAGTTAATTTTAAAAATCATATTTGAAGGATGAAACCCCGTAGTTTACCACTGGGATGTCTTAATTTTTTTTTCAAAGTAGAGGGATGGTTTAATTTTCTTTTCAATGTAGGGGAACGGCTTAATTTTTTTAACAAACTAGGGGGATGCCATCCCCCCGCATCCCCCCCCACTTCGACCACTGTTTTAAGTAATAAACTTGTATGAATTTTGTGAGAAAACTTGATGTGTTTTATAAAAACCCAACGTTTTAATAAAAGTTAAATTAAGGCCATATAAGCAACATTTGGAAACAAAGCATTATAACTTACGATCAAGAAGTTTGTCAGTGTGGGCGGCTATAGATTTTCGTACTTTACGGGAACAATCAAAAATAATAAAACATACAGTTTAAGTCGGTCAAATTTCAATGTTTATTGATTATTCGTTAAAAAATGTGTTCGTAAACATGGAATGGTGAACTAATTTATGCTTAAATGCCGACTGGAAACGTTTTCAACGCCTTTTGTAATGTTTTATTAATGAATCCAGTTGGCTGAGTGAATTTTGTTTTAATTAAATTTGCCCCAATTTATGTGACACTTAGCCGTTAGTTAAGTTAGGTTAGGTTAACTAAGAACAAGTGAAAGTAACTGTGACTTATTAAATGCTATACGTTTTATATTACATAGTCACCAGCACCAGATCGAAAAATTTTCTAATCACGCGTTACATAACCTACACAAGCTGGTTGATTTTTATTACCAACGTAGTAAACCGAAATCATGGCTAACTATTATACAAATAAACTATGAACGCTGCATAAACGATAACATACATACAAAGTAGGAGAAACAATAAAATAAAACGAAATAAGTGTGACTTAATAATAAATTCATATTTTAATGAATTAAACCCAATAAATCGTTCCAAATTTATTTATTTATCTATTGGGTGTGCAAATGATAATCGGATGATCAACAAAAACGGCAATTTCAGCTCCTAAAAAAGAGGCTTATATTCCTCAATCAACGCTTATACTTATACAGTAGGTTGATTTTCATGCATTCCATATAGTATTACCGAATTGTATGGTTTATCATACAATACATGCAATTTTATCCTCAATTACATACATACAAAACACGAGCTTGTTCAGCTTTTTCCCCAGCTTTTTCATATACAAATATCTAAAATAAGGAAGGGCCTTCATTCATCAACGCAGAGAATCGTTGTGCGTGATGGACGAAAGCCATTTTAAAAAACAAAAAAGCTTTTACAGTAAAAAGGACCATGTTCAACCCATAGCCCGAGGTTTTTCAAACCACTAAACACTGCACCGGTTCATTATTTGATTTTGTTTGTTTCTTTGGTGGAGGCCTTCGTTATGCATCCGCCCTTTTTTACATTTTATTTGTTACGAATTTGCAAATTTTAACGAAGTTTATTTGGCCTTTTTTTTAATTTAATATTCGTTTGTTTTGTTGGAGTCGTCTTAATTTAGGTCTTTGTATGACAATTCCATTTAACACAACTGCAAGGCTTTTACATTACGAAGGATTTATATAGGTATGCTTTTTAAACAGGAACGAACACATTATTCCGCAGTCAGAACGAGCTTTTAACGTTATTTCTTCGTTTTTCCTGCGGTTTTAAACTCGTGATTCGGTAACCGAAACGAAATTTTTGTAATTAAATCAAAGATCGAACGCATCACAAATAAGGGACGAGTTATGAATAATTCGAACATTTTTTTAGAGTTGTCGTCTTGATTAAACCTCCGAGTATTATTATTATGTAAATATACGACATCATTATGTAACAGGACGAGTGGCTAAAAATTTAAATTTGGAACGAGCAGCGTTTGCTGTAGAGACTAAGATAATTAACATACAGATTTCATGTCGTAATACGAAAAATACACACAGATCGTTCGACTAATTTCCATCCTAAATCAGACCGAGAGAGTACTTCCAACAATATTATCCCGGCTTTCTATTTGCAGACGGATATTTCGCTATAAATTTCGCTATTAACTGAGATGCACTTGCTTCGATTTCTGTCCTTTTGAATTATGCAAAGTGCAAAAATAAACGCGCCTGTCGATGGCAACCCGGATATTTTTAGCTTGCGAAGTTTCCTCGTTAAAAATTAAACCGAAAAGTCAAGTGTATGTACAATGTACGAGAGAGCCAGTAAAATGCGAATAAATTTTACCAGCACATATCTCACAACGGAGGCTTTAATAGCGAGCGTAATAAAGATATGTGAGTGGCACTTTACTCAAGTAATATGCAAGTTTCTGGGTAAAAGCCCATTCAGCTTATGTTAAAAGCCACAGAGCAACACCTTTTGTAACGTAAAGTATCCCTAATCCCGTGCACGTCGTCTCCTTCATCCCTGTCTCATATTAAAATCATAAATAGAAGGAACGATGGAAAACGAAACAACCCAAGACACAAAAACGAAACGGCCAAGACACCATAAGACTTACAATATTACAACCAGGAGAAAACGGGAGGGAATATTTCGACATTTTACTGTTACAGTTTCAGAGTGTACGTCACGTAGTTTCCCTTTAGTTTCTGCTGCAGGATGCAAACTCGCGAGGAGGACATAAAATCCTGCGAAATGTGCAAGTAGCGCTGGGGGAAGGAAGGAACGAACGACGGGAGACTTGACAATAGTGCAGGGGTAGGTCTGCGTATATTTCCTTGCCCTACAGTGATCTGGCGTTATCTGACGGGGTTAATTGGACGGGGGAGATATAGGAACATATAAAATCCAAACAGAACCAAATTACAACAAGCTATGCCGTCTCGCTTCCCCTTTGACTATTTTTTCGCCCCATTCCTGTAAAAGCCGGTGCAGTTTTCGTGGCGCGAACGCATTTAAACCCCCGGTATTATTTCCTTCCGCGTTCTAGCATGATGTATGGGTTTATTACTTTTTTACACGGTGCGATTTGGACGTATTTAAAATTCAGGGGCTGTAAATTTCGACGTGCTGGAGGAGCTTAAATATGGCATAAACACCCCGCTTATATAAACGGAATTTACAACGTCTTCCGCGATAGTTTGTGCGGTCGCCCGTTTATGTTAGAATTTATTTTTAATTTAGATTCTTCGATAAAACGAATAAAAATGTTGCATTAAACCCGGACCGCGAATTTTTTCAACCAAACGAAACGACTCTAAATTGCGCTTTAATGGGAATTAACGTCTAGGAGAATGCCCGTTTTGCAATAACGCGGTTTTGTTGTTTACTCCATTATTACCCTTTTATGTAAATGTAAAAGTTCATGTACTCGATAGGGTAACTTTTGTATTACAATTTATGAACTGTCACGTATGCAGATTACGGGAGGCTTTTATTGGATTCATTTGTTTCAATTTAAAACACCGACCTCCTAACATTTTAATTACTTACACTTTTTTTTCATAATCACCATTTAGAAGGGAAGAAGTGGGCAAAAAAACGCAAATTAATGCTAAATTCTTTAATGAAAGAATTGGGTTCGTTTAACGTTATGAAAATAGCCGCAGTTAAAAGTAATGTTGGTTAAATTAACCTTTTTTACTTGGAACACAACATTATATTAAGAAAGCAGACTGAAATAATCGTAAATTTGACGCTTTTCAATTCTCCTATTTTAATAAACGTTAAATTTAAAGATTATGTTTCCTTGTTTTCGGTAAATTAAAAAAGGAAAATGTAACATAAGCATCTTTAAAAATTACAAAGAATTCGAGCATGGAATTAAACCAAAAGTCGTTACAGTAACGAAATACATTTCGTGGACCTCTAAATAACATGTGATCAAACAATCTTTCATTCTTGGGAGGTCTTGGTTGCCAAAACGAATATATCAATCCACCCAATTTAAAGCTATACTCAGCGACCCATGGAATTAAGTCATGTCATAACTAATAACAACTAATAAAAATTAAGGTACCTATCTAGATTTATGTGATTATTACTTGTTTGGTATTTCGTCAAAGTTTCCTGAACCACACTTAATTTCATAGATCACTGAGAATGACTTTAATTTGATCACTTGCTATGCTATATTCTTCCTTTATATGAATATTAATTAAAAACAAAGATAGTATATGACTGTCAAGTGAACTAACAATGTCAGATTATCGCGTTTATTGTTTATATGGTAGAAATGTTTTTGAAAGCATGAAAATGCGGACAAATATTGACTAAACGACTTTTGTAATATTTTATAAACGAATTCAGTTGATCATTTGAATTTTATCATAATTAAATATGAGGCTTTTAGTTAGATTAAGTTAACTAGTAACAAGTGAAGGTGTGTTAATAAATACTTTACGTTTTACCGCCCACAGCTACCCGAGACTGAAAGATTTTTTGATCACACGTTACAATTTTCTATGAATACATTACAAAAGTATTTTTGCAAAGTAAAAATCGAATACATGACAAAGCAGAAAGCAAATCACGGATTCGATTTTCCCATCTTGAGTTTGAACTCTAAATTTATATAGGTATTCGAAAACGAATTAGTGAATTAAGACTCAATTTCTATGTTTTAAGTCTGAAATACACTACAATCGATATGCTAATCATTCATTAAATTCGAATTGAACTTAAAATATCTAATATAATATATGAAGATTACACATCAGATTTAATCTAAAATTCGAAAAAAAAAATCAACCTTGAAGTTCCTGACTTGTAATCGAGTATTTAAGCAGTGAGGTATTGATTTTTATATTGGAAATCGCATGTGAATTTGTTCCGGTGATTAAAAATCTGGAATCTGGATTTCTAATCTCAAATCTGGATTTTAAGAATCGAATCTCTCAATACAAATTGGAGTTCGAAACTTATTTGAAATTTTTATACCCTGATGGTACTACTAAGGCCCTAAAATTTACCTTTTGAAATTATCATCCATTTTAACAAGAACTGGTATTTCAATCGTAAGGTTAGGAACCTTGATGACTTTATTTCAACAAAAAAAAAATGGATTTTTATTGCCAAATTGCATGTCGTGGCGCACTTAAGAATTAAGAAATTTGTTGGTCTTATCTTCCGGTCGTTCATATCTAAAACTTCTTACTAGGTTTAAATTGAAAACTTTCCGAACTTAGCGGTTGATTCCATTAAAAGTTTAAGTAAATATGAGATTTTTATGTTTCCTCTTTTTACTTCACTCTTTTTCCTAATTACACTCTATAATTATGTTCTTCGATTCATATAAAAATCCAGCTGACAAATTCGAGGGCGCGCCTCCGCCAAAATTTACACGCCGTAGTTTGATGAATTGGGAAAACGCTTCTTAATTGTAACGGAAGAGAATAAGGCAAACGTAACACCAGGCAAATACCGGAAAAATTTTTCCTGGAAAACTCGCAGTTTAACGTGCCGTGAATGGTTAAATTTACATCAAAATTTTGCTTGATTTAATTTAATAATGTAAAAGCAGGAAACTGGAAGGTTTTGAATGGTTTGTAAATTTCATTTTCAGACACATACTCATCCAAGCAAGTATGGGAAGATGAGTGAAATCGTTCAGAACCCTCTAAAATCACGCACAACAAGTCATTTTGCATAAAATTACGTGTCTTTTAGCCACGCATTTCCCATCTCTCCGGTTCGAGGTTGTTGTGGGCTATGAAATATTTCCGGATCCCGTGGGGCACGGAGGAGGAATAAAAACGGAAAAGAATTGGAGTAGAAATTGCATAAAAATTTAACAGAAAAAGACGTAACGTAAACGGGGTTTTTGTTGATATTAGCACGTATGTTCACGTTAACGAGTTTGGTGTAAAAACAACCCATGTTATTTTAGCTGTGTATAAACCCAGATGAGTGTTTGATAACAGTCCGCGGTTCGATTTTTCCTCTCCCCGGAGATACGGCGGAAGAAATGACCTCTATCTTTAAATAGGAGGCAGCCAGCTAAATCTGAGATGTTGGGGGGACTTTGATCTTTGATGATGACCTTTGCCCCAAAGGGTCTGAATATGTCAACGCTATACGTGTCTTCCGGCTAAAGCGGCCGCAGGACCCTGGACATAATTTACTTGTCCGTGATTTCCTGTGCTCGTTTAAACGAACTCGATTCCACTCTGCTATATATAAAACACCCCTTTTTCGACCCTTCATAAGTGGAATATTAAAATTAACGTTCATAAATTTACGGGAAATACAAAAGCATAAAATGAGCATCGTTTTCTCTTTTAAATCGACTCATAATAATTAAATGTTACGAGCTGCGGTCAAATGAGTTTAAAACAAGTGTTGTGTTTATTTATCGTTCTCTTGCGAAATGTTTCCGGTTTAAAACCTTCCATAAATATTCGATAATTAAATGAAACGCAAATAAAACATATTTGTACTAGAAAATATTTTATGTATCGAACAACAGCTTGGCTAAAAGTTCTTTGCTGTCAAAGCCAAAGCAAAAACCAAAGGGGCACCCAACAGAATTATATCTTGCAAATTTTAAACCATTACTGTATTCACCAAGTAAAATCTGCAACTCATATCGCATAGGGTACTTCATTAGTGACTAGACCGCTAATGCAACCTTATAATAAAATTAGATTAAAGAACCAGATTTTAGATTTTATATAACAGTTTGTATTGGTTAAGTATTTTGTCAGATTTGAAAATGTAGTGTTAGTAAAATTACTTAAAATCACATGAAAAAACAAGCTAATGGTCACTAATTTATACTTTATCTCTGCAGTTAAAAAAATCAGTTTCATGTCTAAGCAACACTCCATACAGTTTTAATATCTATGGCTTTGTTCCCGGAGAAACATTTTAATCCTCCTATTGTGGTAATGTGCGTCAACAACCTTCACTTTTTAAGATTTAGCATTTTTTTCGTTTCTAGCAAAATTGCAGTAAAAACCAATGATTTATTTTTAAAGTGCTTTTGATGGACGGTAGTTGTACTGCTTTTTGGCTATGACAAAATCTAAAATTTTTTTTTCGCTGGTACGGTTGATTATGTATTTGCATTATTTATTTATTGTTATTCTTCTTTTTTCGTTTCGGCCTACTATGGACTACGTTATTTCAACTGTTTTCCCTTTTCCCTTTCCTTGTGTTTCAACATTTATTTATCGTTTTTATTATTTATTACATTATCCCCAATAGTCCCCAAAGAAAAATATATACATACCTATTTAATATTCTCAGCAATAATTTTAGAGAGATTTTAAACATTACAGTTCGAGGCCTTGTGAAGATTCATACTTTTATAGGTTTTTTTGGTGTTTTATTACTTGTTTAATTTGTTCTTAGTAAACCTTTATGCAAAAGTTTCAGATTCTCATCTTTTCTTATTATAAAAATACTAGAAATGCTTTGGCAAATCTACTTGCTAAAAAAATGCAATCCTAATAGCTCTTGTTAGTGTTGTAGAAAATAAGAGGTTTTATATTCAGGTTTTTGACTAGAATCAGTTCCTTTTTAGGCCTGCGTTATATTTTAATTTGCATCTATGTAAATTCATATTTTTTATGATACCGGTACAACGGGGTTATTCGGAAAGAAATTTAGATATTTTAATGATTTTTTAAGCCAATTGTAGCAATTTGTGGAAATTAAACATATGTTTGGATAGAGTTAGGTTCACTTAATATAACCCCATATCATTTGACGTAACCCCCCAGGTAGGGGGGTATATACCTATATATTTTTTAATCATTTAGCCCCTTGGTTGGGGATATTTGGGAATACATTAAAAAACATGTATAAATTGAATAAAACCTTACAAGAGGCTATTTGGTACAAAAAAAAGGATTTTTAAAAATAACTCTAACCGCTATTTTCGAACCATATCCAATGATAAAGAACCTGGAAAATATCTTTTGATTAGGTAGGTAGGTACCACTTATCCTATAACATGTGTCTGTTTTTTCATTTTTATTAATTTTTTGATTTGTCATGCTTACATTTACCATAATCCCATATTTTTAAGGAGAACAGATGGCGTCAGGCGACCTTGAGCCTCTGCTCTTATCAAGTATTAATACCTATAAATAGCAATAACTATCATATTTTTGTTTCTGAGCAAAGTGCTATATCTAGTAGGTACCTGTAACCATTTTGGTGACCAAAAACCACAGTTTTTGTAATTTCCCAAATTACCCTGTTTCTAGGTCTCAAATAGCCCCACTTTACATTGCAGGTCATTAAAAAAATTGGTTTTACATAAAAATCTAAAATTGTGCACGAAAGCTCAACTAACAATGTAACAATTTATTGCCAAAATTTCATATACATTGTACTTACCCGCTGGGTTCTGGCTATGAAAGTTTGCACGTTCCCAATTTCAGCTAAATTTCAATAGTTCGTTAATAATTTTATTATTAGAACACCTGCTAATCATTCGCTGTAAACCGCCACTGATATTCGCAGTCTAACTTCGCTCGACTTGAGATGCACATAATTGGGTGGTTTATATGGCAATCGTGAAAGGTGAAAGGGGCACATACACCAAACTTAAATTTGAAATTCCCTAAATTGCCCTGATAATACCAAATAGTCCTGTTCTACGGTAACTAAACTTTTGAGTTTCCAAATTACAAAACATGCTTAAATAAGGTTACTTAAGACATGTTTAATATGAATTGACCAAGCAAGAGAGTCGACATACAGTCCAAGAAATTTTACATTATCATTAATCTTTAAAGATTTGCCGTCATTTTTTATTAAAACACTTTCCTCTACATCCCTTATAGAAAATATCATCATATCGGTCTTGAGCACATTCAAGATTAAACCGTTATTTTCGCAGTAGTTTGCCACATCTGCTACTGAAACATTGTTATCTGACTTAATTTATTGAGACTAGAAGCTGAAAATGAAAGTGACGTGTCATCAGCAAACAAAGATACCTGACCTCGTTTCACATTAATAAATAGAATGAACAAGAGAGGTCCTAAAATGCTACCTTGTGGAACTTGCGACCGAACGTATTTATCAAGTTTTGTCAATAAGATACTATGATTTACGCTATCAAACGCTCGATTCAGATCAAAAAGCAAAGTTATAGTTTTGTTTCTCTTTTTCAAGTTCCCTAATGAAAACCAAATTGATTTTTTGAAAGCAATTTAGAATTGAGACAAAACTTTGCAGCCTTACAAAGAAGGCAGTGGCTCTCGGCCGAGAAAATGTAGTTAGTGCCATCGAAAACTGAAATCCTTGGTGACTTAATTTTTGGTGTCACACTTTTAAGAGTTTTAGCTTAGATTGTTTATAAATTTGAAGACAATCCGTAGCCGATTATCACCTTTTTTAATTTCAAATTTCTTGTTTGCAGTTATTTCAGGTTTGTTATATGAATTATCAATATTGATATTAGATATTCTACAAAAAAAAACAACAGGAAAATAACGTCCAGACTTTCGTTCTATATTAATTGGTTGGACAAACTTCAAATAGCATTAACAGTTTTCGCGTAATATAAAACAAACACGAATTTATATAATCAATAATTTATAGGAAAACGGAAAGTTATTTTTGCTCTTAAACACAAAGAGATATATTAATATATTTTTAACGAATTATGAAAATTTAAGTATAGAAAAATATCACTTCCGCAGGAATTTGAATCACTATATGCCAATGTTTTACCAACTGAGTTACAGACGCAAGGTTTGGCAATTTAATTCCCGGACTGATGTTGCAGCTCTAAAGATACATAATATTAAGCCAAAATTAAAGCAGCATGTTATAGTTCACACTTTTATCAAGAAGTCTTGGCTAATAGAAACATCGAATAGCTGTCAGTTTCTCTGCAAGACGCTAATTCGCAAATCGTGTTTCTGTCAGTCGTCATGGAGCAACGAATTAATATTAAGTTTTATTGTAAATTAGGAAAAACTGCGATAGAAACTTACGAAATGTTAAAAAGTGTCTACGGTGATAACACCTTAGGTCGTACTTCTGTGTTTGAATGGTTTAAACAGTTTATCCACGACTAGTCAATAATCTGTCAATTATTCATGGGTTTGGTCACTCATAATGCTATCCATTATACACTGAAATCATTATGCACGGTGTCATGGTAACATCATTTCATTATGCACGGTGTCATGGTAACATCATTGTCTATGGTGTATAATGAATGAAATAGGTTATGTTGTCATTGAAATAGGTTATGTTGTTATTTAAATTTTAATTTAAATTTTAATTAAAAATTCTTAGTATTTTGTAGTCGAGGATAAAGTATAGTATACTACTCGCTATAATGGCTACTATTACCTCGGATAATTGCAAAACTCGCTCGCACGCTCGCTCGTGTTGCAAACATTATCCTCGGTAATAACAGCATACATTATAGCGTCGTGTATAATATAATATTAAACGTTTCAAAGATGGTCGTTAGGATGTTCAAATTTTTTTGTAGTATTGAGTTACTTTACTTTTAATGCTGTTTAATTTTTTATTTAGTGTATAATCGTAATATTTGTTTTGTTTCTCGGGTTATTTTAGAACCATTAAAGGGGCTTCGGAATTTATTTTACATTTGAAAATAATCTTTTAGAAGAATTACCCAAACTATTACATTTAATGTTATCTAATAGTCAGTGGCGGTTGCTCCATAAGGCATCGCGGCCGCGCGCCCCTCCTAAGAAATGCCAAGAAACACACAAATTTTTTCTAAATTATTAATATTTATTTTACATACGTTCTATGACTAAGTTCAAATTTCAACAAAAAATTCAACTCTATCCAAACATCCGCTCCCATCTCTAATTGTCCGTCCTCGTTGAGATCTCTAATTATCCGCGTCCTCAACCAACGGCCGCGGAAAATCTGCGGCCTTTAACAAACATTATACATTGCCGCCGAACGACTCCGGAGACTAGCCGATAATAGCCGATTGTATAAGTTACAGCAGGCCGCGATTTTAGCGCGGCCTGCTGTAACTTATTGTTGGAGCAATGAATCTTCTTTCATTTAATCGGAGCATCGCAAAGATTCGTACTCGTCTACTCGTAGCTATTCAAATCCTGTTATTTTATTAAGAAACGTTTTACAGAATTATTTCATAATAAATGCAATTAGTATATATATTTTTTACTGCAAGAAATAAAAAAATAACTAGTGAGCCTTTTAGAACTTTAAATTTGTAACAAAAAGATGGTTTTCTTTCAGTTACATGAAATTGTTTGTTTCAATTTGTATATCATTACAATATTCGGTGTTCAAGAACATTTAAAGAAAAATATCATATTATGAAAATATAGGTATTTTAAAAAAAAAACAAACTAAAATATGTACGATTGCTTAGATAACTAAAAATATTTACAATTTTATTTACAGTCGCTTTAAAATATCTAAAAAAGTGGGTAAAGAAGGATATATTCAAATCTAAATATTGTTTGGGTTTCAGCTTCGATAGCTTCAAATTACCATCAAATTTATTTACGCAGTTAGTAGGTGTACACTTCATAAATTACGCAATAACCGTCATGCAGTCTAATATTTGTTATGACTGAGAATGAAGTAATCGATACCTAATTATTTTGAAAGCAATTATTAGAACTCGTGAAAGGCCCAGTAAAACTACCTAGAATGATAATAGTAACTAATCACTAGAAGTACCGAATACATTTATTTGCGGTTATAATATTTACTTAAATGTGCTAATTTTCAGATTTGTATTTATGTAAATTGGTTCGGAAAATAAAGAGACAAATTTTCCCGTAACTTTTGGTAGGTTATTTGGTGTTTGACTTCTGGTGCGCCCCTCCAAACTCAAACCCCACGACACGCCACTGCTAATAGTTCTGTTGCACGTTCTAATATTGTATATCCATAAATATTTGCCTCCTAAATAAATATTTGAAATTGAATAACTTTCGAAAAACCCCACCAAATTCCTAACACCTTATTTGCTACAGGTAACAATATAGAATGGTGAAAACTAATATGCAATGTTGCTGTATACACAATTCATACGTATGTAAAATATTATATGTTTGCTAGAAATATAATATGACATATTACGTTTTACAATTTTTATCGTATTTTTAACAATAAAATATGTCCAGTTTTACAAAATTATTTCATAGCTAGTATTATACTCGTTAGTAAGAAGTATACAGAATAAGCAACACCAAACAAAAAATATTGTTGGCGTTATAAAACTTTCTAACAGCATAAAAAAAGTATTGCTGCCCATATTTACAGTAACACTAAAATATAGTATAATTACTGCACAAACGGCAATTTACTTCTCTCAGTGAATGCAGATGGATTATCATATTTAAGGTGTCGACTCTCTCTTCATTTTGTTACATGAAGATGTAAAATGAAAAATTGAAAATGTCACTTCACATCTTCACAATACATTTGTGTGAGTACTGCAGAGCTGTTTAAGAACCTACTTGCCTAGGAAATATACCTACGTATAATGTGGGTTGCGTATTTTGTTGTCAGAACTCGGTGAATGCTGTATAGTTCATAAAATTTTAAATATCAATTATTTTCAGTGCATTAAAACTAGAAATTTTCCATAAGTTCTAATAAACTTAAAACCTACGTTGTACTACATATATGTTTTAACAGCTTCCTTAAATTAGTGCTTCATCAGAATCAATAAAATCTAATAAAAATTGAAATGTATAGTTATTGCAAATAACAATAGCAACGAAACCTTTGGATTCTTTGGTTCAATTGTTAATTTCAAAAGAATTTCGTGTAGTCCACGTTTAAGTTATCTAAGAATAACCCACTGAAATTAAGCAGAAAAATCTCTATAAACCATAAGAAGTAACCAAAACCAAGCATCAGAAGCGTATAGTACTTTTATAAAATGTAACGAGAAATCTATTTATATCCCCTAATTACAAAAATTACAGATAAAGACTAATTGGGAAAATGTAATCCCTTGTCTATTATCAGTTCATATAATCAGTTCAACCACAACCAATTCCAGGAAACCTCATTTAACTTCGTTAATACTAAATTACAAATGGAAACTTCATTATCCATTTATATTTTTGAGAACACGACCATGGCTATGGTTATGAATATTTCAAATACTTAAATGAGAAAGGCTGTTGTAATATTTTTTGATTGACAGATTTTCAAAACCATCCGTCGTTATTTAATTTCGAAATACAAAGCTCGTTGTCTGCTTTTGTAAAATAACTTTCTACATTATTAAATAAAAATCTGTCTCCTAATCAATTTAAAGGTTAAATTTTACGCGCCTGGAATTGTTCAATAACTGATTTAACGTAATTATGAAGCTTTTAAAAACAAACGGAAAGGTAACACAATGGGGTAATTTTAGTCATTTGAAAGCTTGTTAAAACAAAAATCGACGATTAAAAATTAAAATACAACATTATTCGTAACATTTGTTAATAAAAGATATACAAAAAAACGAAAATTTCTGTATCGACAAAGCGTTTAATTACATTATTTGATGTTTTGCGATTACGCGTCCCAACAATACACAAGAGCGTCGAGTGGGTTTTCAATTAATTTTTTATTTCACATTTGGTTTTAAAATTTGATGTAATTATTATTTATTCACGTTATTTATTCGTATGAAATTCGTTTCGATATTTCACGTTACATTTTCCACTTTGAATGAGAAAACGGTTTTCAGCTTTGATAAATTAAATAAAAAAGTGGCGAATTTTAAAAATAAACCCGACAGGTTTGAATTTTTTAACAGACGTCTTTAAGCCGGTTTTAAAGGAGAACACTGTTGACTTAACACGCAATTATACGTTTTAATAATCTTAATTGAGTTCTTAAACGAGTCGGTATATATTTACATAAGAAATTCTCAGGCTTATTTGTATTACATCATATTTACAACCTGAAATGTGGTTTACTTTCGTTTTTAATGTATTTTTGAATACGTTAACGTTAAGGTGGGGAAATAATTAATTTGGATTAAGTCAGAATTTCCATGAAAGGAGAAAAAAATAATTGGGGTTGCTTTTATTAATTTTAAAAGTTTCGTATGCTTTCGAATGTTTTACTGTAATAAGATGAGTAGTATTACTCTAAGTATTTTTTAAATTCAAAATTGCAATAAAAAAATTTGTGTTGCTTTTTCATATTACAAACAAAAATCGACAGCTATAAGGAAGAAGGGCACGTTTGGTGATATGACCATGTAGTCTTTTTCAAAATGCCATGTTTTTCAGAAGTTTTCTGATAGACTTGACAGAATTATTGTTTGTCTTACACTGAAATAAATTTCGTTTTGACCAAACATGAACATAAACATGAAAACTTATTATTCAAATGTTAATAATATCGTCGATCGTGTTTGTTACATCAATAATTACGTTCTTCGTTGACGTTACATTTTTTTTTCTTCAGTGTGAATATTGAGATTAAGTAATATTTTGTACTTATAAAATTGCTTTAATTTATAATAAAAGTGAATAATTACCTCTGTAGTACTTCGTGCTTAGTATAATAATTGCAATATACAGTTCTTTTAATACAACTGCGTTGCTTTTGCTGCTTCATCCGTCTAGTTTTTTTATAGCAAAAGATTCAGTATAATAACAACTTCTGTGAATAAACTAAAGTGAAATGAATTAATTTTATCTGTTTAGCAATACATTTCTGTTACTATTATTACTTATTTTATTTTTCTCGTTTCTCTGACGGTGCTATTGCCTGACATCGAGTGTTTGATGGCAAATTTAAGAATTTTCTCACTGTGCTAGCCTTCTGCAGTCTTGATGTATATTATTATAAATATTATTATTATCATCAGAGTTAAAAATCTAAGATATCGATGTCAGAGGCTTCAAGAGAAATCCCTGCAAAACGATTTAAAGTAGACAACCAATAACTCATAATTAAGAGTAGCTATTGCTTGAACGAATTCCATAAAGATTAGGTTTAATGCGGCTTGCCATTCAAGGGACTATTTGTAAGATGTTGATCTGCTCTAATATTGATCTTCCTGGGCGAAATCCAGCTTGTTCTTCCTTAGCATTTAATCCATTCCCTTCCTCACTCCTTTGACGATTAATTTTGTTAGTATGAGTAGTTTGCTTATTATATTAAAAGTAACAAACCCTTTTCCAATATCTTCACCTTGATACATCAACGACTTTTTTAAGAATCTTTAGTGCGTATTCTTCTTTTTAGTCATTTGGGAGAGTTTTTTATTTTTCCATATTTTATTAACTGCGGGTTTCAGTATCTTTGCTGATAGGTTAACATCTACTTTCAGAAGTCCTGCTGTTTTTCAGGTTTTGGTTATTTTAAAACACTTTTTATTTCGCTTTATATTAACATTTAGTGTTTCGTTCTTTTCGTTTAGATGTATTGTAATTCGGGTTTAGTCCCCTCGTAAACTCGTTGGGGGGTCGATTATAAATGTTGCTAAAATATTCGGCTGAACTATTCAGCTGAACAAGGTTTCCTTTTATAGATCTAACCTGTTTGATTTCTGTTACGTCTTCATCTGTACTTTCAATTCTAGCATTTTGTTCTTCGATTCCTTGCGTTTCTTTATTTTTTATCATGTACCGTGTGTAATCCATTCTGTTTTAATTTATTTTAGGGTGTTTAAGGAACAACAGAATAATACCGAAAGAGTGGAATAGGAACCTAATGAGTCCCAATACATAAAAAAGAGAAATACAACAAACTGCGAAAATTATAGGGCAGCATGTTTATCACAAATAACACAAAAAATCTATACGCGAATAATAGAAAGCAAAGTTAGAGAAGAGGTAGACAAATCCAGAATCAGCTTTTCACATTAAGATTAGCAATAGAAAAAACGCTAGATGGGCAGGAAACTGTATCTAGGTTTTGTAGATCTAAAATCAGCTTTCGACAAAGTACCAAGGCCCTAAAAGACGCAGGTATATCAGGAAAAGAATAGAAAGCAATTACAAGAGCACAAAAGGGGTTGCAGAATGAATGGAATAGAGTCAGAAGAATTTCAAACGGAAAAAAGAAAGTAAAGGAAAGAACACCTAAGGTGTGCATAGGAAACTGGAATATGAACTAAGTGAACTTACAAAGTCTAGTATTTGCAGACGACATAGTGGACATCGGTGACAATCTAATGGACCTGCAACGCCCACTTAATGTATAGGCTGCCGGAATACAAGGAAAAGGGATGGAGCGTAATGTAGAGAAATGAAAAATATGGTATGTAGCTAAAGATAAAGAAGAGGAAGAGGACGGAGAAGTATTCAGTATAATAAATCAAAAAGAAGTAGGAAAAGTTACGAATACCTAGGGACAATCTTAAACAAAGAAGGAATAATAGATCAAGAAATTCAGAGCAGGATAGTAAAGTCTAAGTCAAAATATGAGGGTGATTTGACGCGATGCGAGACTCAAGTACTAGTGCCCATCAGGGGTTAAAATGAACATCATTTTCGAATTCCGCCATCTTTTTTATACTGGCAGGTGAAGTTCAGTTGATTTGTGGCGTTCAGTTAAAAAATTACAACCATTTAAAGACGGCGCTTAAATGCAAAATCCTAAAATGGATAAAAACGCTATTCGTGGTGCGATTCAATATTTGTTTTTTAAGGAGCTAAACACGACTGAAATTTTGAACGATATGCAGCAAACATTGGGTGACAATGCGCCTTCGAAAGCAACCATTTGTCGCTGGGTTGCACGATTTAAACGTGGTGATTTCAGCCTTGAAGATGAAGAACTACCAGGACCATCAAAAACGGTAACAACTGCGGAAACAATCGAT
Source organism: Melanotus villosus (assembly GCA_963082815.1). Lineage (NCBI taxonomy): Eukaryota > Metazoa > Arthropoda > Insecta > Coleoptera > Elateridae > Melanotus > Melanotus villosus. The sequence continues at coordinate 22,028,285 of OY720423.1, forward strand.
CAAGTGCGTGATATAGTTTTGAGGGATCGAAGAATAAACATTGATGAGACCAACTAATAGCAGCAATTGTTGAAAAGAGACCAGGAATGGTTCGATAAAAGGTGCTCTTCTATTATAATAATGCCCCTTCCCACGCCAGTCCCATTGTTCGTGAGAAATTGGATCAACTTCGATTCCTCACCAGAAGAAGTAATTGCTGCAACGGAGCAATATTTTGATAGCCTTGAAGAAGATCACTACAAAACAGACATAATGGCACTTTAGCATCGCTGGTCCAAGTGTGTTGATGTACTAGGAGAATGTGTTGAAAAAAAAATTAATGCTCTAACTCATGTCTTTCATTTCGAGTGTCACGTCCCGTCAAATCACCCTCGTAGTTATAGGCAAGAAAGAAATAAGCAGAAAAGCTAAACTACATATACACAATAGTGTACACATCCCTACCCCACATTGATATATGCAGCAGAAAGTTGGACGATACAAGATAAACATAATAGTAAGGTCACCGCAATGGAAATGAGATACCTAAGAAAAAGTGGAAAAACACGCAGAGACGTAATCAGAAACAATACAATACGCGAAGAATTTCAGGTACAACCACTAATAGATAATAATATATAGAAAAAACATCTCAAATGGTACGGCCACGTAAGGAGAATGGGGGGAGACAGAACACCCAGAAAAATGATAGAAGCAAGATCAAAACGTAGAAGAAAGCAAGGAAGGTCTATAATACAGTGGGAAGAGGTAATTAGTAGAATGACGGAGAAAAGAGGGACAAACATCCGTGAGCTAAGAAGAATGGCTCTTAACCCCTTAATACCGGAAATGGGTTGAGGGTCCTACCCCCTAGGGCAAGGATTTCAAAAAGAAAGAAGCAGAAGAAGAAGTGTTTAAGGTTATGATTAAAGGTTTTTGTTGCTTTTCTCAAAATTTCGGTTTACTTTAGTTATTTAAATTCTTTTTTTAGCCCCTTCATTCTTAAGCCTTATTACATTGTATGTTCTTATGTTCCTGATTTTCTTACACATTGTTACTATTTTTATTGTCTACGTATTTGTTCTTAGTAGAAAGTGATCTGATGCTATATCAGCTCCTGTCATAATTCCTACGTGTTACAATGATTGTTTCCACATCTTGGAGATTGTAACGTAGTCTTTTTTATTCTTAATTTTGCCATCTGGAGCTAGTCTAGTTTCTTGGTGTATTCGTTTGTGCCTACATTGGATATCCAATGTCAATTTTGCTTACAGAAGTGTATAAAATATTTTCGTTTGCTTTGCCACTAGAGCACTGGACACTTTCCATAATTTCCTTCCATTACATATTATCTCTTCCAATTTTAGTATTCAGTCTCCAAATGACAATTGTCAGGTCGCGGGTTGCGATAACTAGGTACCTCAGTTTAGCACGATTATCATTGTCTCCGGTCAGTGCTGAAATGGGTGGCCCGATTTCTCCGTTAACGCGGCACCTCTGTTCCACGACGACGGGTTACTATGGGAGAATAGACCAAAAACCCCTTACTAAAAAGTGAAGGAGGCCTTTGCCCTATATAGGGATATGGTGGGCTAATAAAGAAAGAAGAAAGACTGCTATTCTCATGTCTCATCTATATTTATCTTCCTCCGTAGTTCATAAAAGTCTTCATTTTGTTCTTTATCTTTTTCATTGGTTGAGGCGTATGCAATGATAATTGCGGTATTGTGAAATTTCGTTTTAAATGTAACTTTAAGTATTTTCTCCGAAATTGCTTCCCATTCTAACACTGCATTTGTACTTTTCATTCTCATGTCATGCTGCCGCTACTTGTTTTCCAGCATATGCAATGGTTTCGATTGCTGTTAGCCTAAATTTTTTTTCTGCCTTCATCTTGTGTATCCATGTCATATTTTTGCACATTCTTTTGCTGTTTGTAGTTGTTTGAAGGTAGTCTAGTGGTAACCTTCAGTTTTAAAGAATTGTTGTACCTTTTTTAAAAGGTTCCATATCCATTATCAAATAATTCTTTAACTAACTTATTCCAGAAGACTCATCTAAGCTCAATTAAAATCCATGGAAATGAAATCAATTGGAATGCAATACAAAATGTGATCCACTGTAAAGGTGTATAGTGCCAATTTCAGGTCCAATACATTCCTTCTTCGCCTTTGAAACGGAAGCCTACAAAGGTAACTCGCGAACTCAAAAAGAAAATCTCCAGAATGTGCAGCAACGAAAATCCGTCGAGTCAACGTCAAATGACCCAAACACCATCCGGAAAGTCATCGCACATCGCAAACCGCAAGACAAATGCAAGAAAGCTATAAGAGAAGCGTCTTGCGGGTCAAAGATCAGATTATATCATGTCACTGGATGAAGCTTGGTTTAGAGTGGACTATTGCAATGGGAAACGCAAGATTTGTTACGCCAAAGATGCTGAAACCGTGCCTGAAACTTGAATTGGCGAAACATAAGGAGAGATTCGGTTCCCAACTAATGGTAGTCGGAATCATTTCGAGAAGAGGACCCTTAGATAATTCCAGAACTTTATCCTAGGAAGGAGGAAAAGGTGTTCATTCATCATGATGCAGCTAAGACCCATACTGCAAGATTGGCCTAGGAATACGCTGCAGAGGTCAAAGTATGGATTGTTTTGGCTTCGGTTGGCTGAAACAGCGTATGTTCCAGCATCGCTCTAGCATATTGGATGGGCCTTTGGAAAATTTTACAGGAAGAGTGAAACGGCCTTTCTCCTGATATGACCGCGAAAGTTTTTCAGAACTGGAAGCGCCGATGCAGGGAAATATTTACCATCGAAAAAAAATTCGCTTGCAAAATGTTTTCATTAATTAAGTGTTCATTTCTTAAGTTCTCACTCTCTGTATTAAGATATAGGGCTGTATTTACAATTTACAATCATATAAGGTACCACTATTATAGTAAAAGTGGTACCTTATATGATGTGATGGAGAGTAAAGCTGTAGGTCCCCTACGTCTGTAGGCTACTTAATACGCACACCACAGGCATATGGAGAGAGGATCGGCAACGTCCTATAAAGGGCATGCCACTCCAAGAAGAAGATTGTGTCCATACAGAACATTTCATAATCTCCATCAACATGTAAAACTAAGTAGTTTACTTAGAAACATATAAACCCACGTATCAACGGATGGATGAACTTACAAATTGAGAAGAAACAGTCGGAAACTTTCTAAGATCGGAATCGTAATTGACGAATTCCGATCAGTGCTCATTTAGCACTTTTAGCCCTCTTTTCTTTTTTCGACTGTTTGTATTAGAAAACATAAGGTTATAAAGGTTCCGTAATATAAACAAACGTGATCCTTATTTGAAATTAAATAATTTTTGTCTTTGAAAAGTATAAACCGTCTAAAAGTCACTACTAATCTAATTTATTAGGTTGCGTATATAGTTTCGAGAGCAAAAATAAAAGGGTATTTATTGTCGAACGTAGAAAGTAAGAGAATCACGAAAACTTGACAACGGTTTTCCAGTAAGTAGGAAACTTTCGTTTCCACGTTTCGTTAATTTAATTAAAAAAATTCCTAGGGGTTCTCGCAACGATTACACGAAAAGAAATAAGATAAGTCAATGATACTACGACGGCAGGGCGCCCTAAAATTGTTTTTTGAAATTCCCCAAGTGTTTCCGGTTATTAGGTACGAAATGAGGTACCTCCAGAAGGAAATTTCTTGTAGAGGGTGTCTCTTTTCCCGAGAGCGAGACCGTGAATAATTTATCGAGGTTTTAACGAATTCAATGTATGCGATCGGAGTTTTTTGATTGTTGTTTTCCGGAGTCAATCGTTCCGGGGAAAAAGCTCGCGGGTGTGTGCAGGGGACAAATATCTTTCAGCCGCGTATCTGACAGGGCATTTTGTTTTCTGTCAGTGATTTATTTTACATCTCGCGTATCGTATGTATGTGTGGTGCGAGGTGGCCATCAGTAAAAGTGTCGGCCGGAGAGCTAAGGCCCCCATAATCGTCCTAGTTACGGCCCCAGGCACGAGTCATCCGCACTTTCGCTCTTCGCCGCCAAACGGAGGTCAATTATTCCTCAGCTCACGTCTCTTGATGCTGCCCGCTCAGCGCAGATAAAAATGTAATATGACTGGAAAGCCCTGACATTGCGATGGGAATTTGATTAGTTGTCGGGGCTAGGATTGTGGCCGTGTAGCTGCCGCGTTATCTGCACTCTCATCGCCCCGGCTTTTCCAAGAAGATGACGCTTCATATTTTATCGCTGCACACTTTTCCCGACGTCAACTTTACTAATTTCGACGAAATTTTCGGTATTTTACAGTTATAACCAACACGTACAGAGACTCTTCATCCACTTACTTGACCGTCTCTCCCACGGGATTTTCCGCAAACTTCCTACGTCCAATTGTCCACTATTTGTCCTTTTCTTTATACAAACTCCCCGACGCGATTTTCCATTCAACTGGACAATTCCTTACGAAAGAACCGGCGAGTTTCCATCTAATTTACTTAAAAAAATTAGTGGCCATTCGAGTCCATCTCATCACTTCCTTTATTACCTTGCCTTGACAATTCTTCCTTCCACGACGTTTATTTAGAGATAAACTTACGCAAAAAGAACAAAAAAAAGTTAAACTGACTCCTCCTCAATCTTGTCAGATAAGCTAATCTTCCGTTAAAAAATCCTATACGTTTAAAACCCCCCAATTTACCTTTAACGTTATTTTGATATGGCATTTTTTAGATTAATTGATAGCCGAAACTGTTTAGGTTTTCATACAATAAGCCTGTTTATGCGTGAAAATTATTTGTTTTTGTTACATAACTGAAAATAGAAAAATAATGAATAATTTTGTATACATTTCTAGTAACAAGGAAAGTAGTTTTATTAATTTTGTATTTTGTGATATCCAAAGTGAGTCGTTTCTGTGCGCTGCCGCCAAATTTGCACTTAGACAAATAAAAATTACTCAAAAACATAGAACAGCTTATTCCTATTTACATTTTCCGGTATCCTGATCTTCTAATTTCTGAAGAAAACATTGTACGAAGTTCCTCAAAGCTCAAACAAAGGACCTTTTCCGTTTCATTGTTATTTTATTATCAAAAATGCGAATTTTCACTGTAAACATATCGGTTTCAAAGTTGGTCCATTTACCTACAATGTCCGATATTAATTGTGACAAAGACAAATATTTAGTCATACATATTCAAATCATAATCTATATTTCTAAACTAGTCCAGGTCGTAAAGGTCGGGTAATTGAGCGTTTTAATGGCAAAGCGTTAATCAAAACCGCCATAGAAATGTGGACTCCATATCCAGAGGTAATCAATCAAACACATAAATTGGAATTAAAAGCTGTAGTAATTCAGTTTTAAAACTAATCTAGGGTTTCGTTTAAAGCAGGAAGAGAAATATAAATGACTTACTGTTTTAAAGACTTTTATTTTGAGTCGAGTAGGAAATGGAACTTTTAAGCTTTTCTAAATGTGATAAGTTTAATGCATGTGACGTCAAAATATGCTTTTAAAATTCCCCTTGTAAATCGCTCTTACTTTGTCTTCGGGAACGTGCAGTAAAAAGGTTTCTGTTTAAAATACTCGAATTACATAACGAAATGTATATTTTTTAATGGATAAAAGGAAAATGATCAAAAAAGTAACGTTAAAAATTAAAAACTTTTCATTTTTGAGTAAACAATTTTTAAAGAATTACACCTCCCTTGGGATACAAAAAAGGCAAATTATATAAAGACTCAGCAAAAGTATTGCAAATAGTCCAGAACAAACCGGGGTTGATAAACACTAACACTTAATTATTTATTTGCTTACGTAAAATGCGACAAATTTTATTTGAAAATAGGAAGTAAAACGCTTATTTGTTCTGATTTTAAAATTACCTTAATCAGGAATACGGGTTTAATAATTTGTTTAAGCATCATTAGAACCTTTTTTAGGTATTGTTCTTTTCCTGTAATCTTTTTATGTTGGGTTACATAAACTAATAATTCTAACATTTGTTTGAAAAGGCACAAGAAGGGTTGAAGAAACACAATCATTAATTTTACCTTTTTCTCAGAATTTTTCAGTTTTCAGACTAATCTAAAAAGCCGTTTAAGATAGTTAAGGAATGTTTTTATTTCGCAAAATTATTTATTTTTGCTTCAATTCCACTTGGTATTCATGAAAGGTAGAGCAACAAAAGCCCTTTTTTTCTGTATACTTTTTTATTCGCGGTCTTTTCAATGGAGTCTTTTTCGGGGCGTTCTTTTTCCTCGGTTTCCTTAGATTTACTCCCTTAATGACATCGATATTTCTAATTTCCCGAAGAATAGAAATTTAACCCTAATTGTTTCTGGAATTACACAAACGATTACGGTTACGGCACTGATGGGTTTTAATCACGAAACTCGTAGGAGATTTAAAGGGACAAACGATGCCCTTTTTGGGTTGTACACGTTAGTGCGGGTTTTCTCTCTTACTAAAAACGAAATCGAGCACACATAGGAGAAATTTTAATGCGATAGTGTGAAGAATATGAAACGTTTAATTTTAGATAGTGGGGGTTTGGTTAACGAGAGTTTTGGAAAAGTTTAGAATTTAGAAACTCGGCGAGTTTATGCAACACGGGTGGTAACGAGGGTGTTTGTTCTTGAGAAGAGTCCAAAGAACGCCTGCTGTCAAATATTAATGGTTAAACTAGTGAAAAGTTTGTCACTATAACTTAACGAGTTAACTTTTGATATTAGGAAACCAAAAAGTCACAGACACGACGGGACCTTGATGCAACGCAAAGGGTCCGAATTTAGAATATAGTCCGGAAAGTTCTTAATCCATCCGTGGTAGTTTGGGTGTTACAGAAAGCGTTTTGGAGGCCGCAGTGACTTTATGTAGGCCTCGCGTTTTAAATTAAGGTATTAAGTGGCAAAAGTTTGTAAACGTGCTATTGATTAAAATTACCATTAATGCAGAAGCTAGAATAGGAACCAACTGAACCCACAGAATTACGGTTCCTCGAACCGTGCACGTTCTACATAAGATATAAATCATTGATACAGGGAGAAGTCACTATTCAAACTGTAATCTAAGCTATCATAACGAGACCTCCTTAGCTTTCTCCTAATCCATGGATATCCGTCGTGCTTTGTAATTAGTATTCTCGGTCACGTAGGCAAAGAGCAAGCGTGGAAGGCATATTGTACTCGAAATAAATAAAGACCGCAGAGAGTTTTGGCAGAAAGTTCGAGTTATTCATCCCAACAGGCCCATATATAATATTTCCCCCATTTTTTTCTGTCATGTAATTAGAGCCGGCTAAACACAAACTTAAGGGTAAGATAAAAAGTCCCCGGAATTTGAACACAAAAAAAAAACTAATTAAAACCGCCTGTTAATCTTCAGCCTTCGTCGAGTTCGTGATCGTTATATCGCGAGGCCAATGAGTAATTAACTTCCCAATATTTATTAATGGTCCCTAGCTGCGAGGAATATTTATTTAGCTTCGTTAAAATTTCATATCGACGCCACTCTCCGCTCACTTCGGTATTGCATTATAACCCATCTGTATAACGGGTGGATGCATTTAATACCGAATGGGTTTATTATTCGAGATTTATGACCTGTTTTATGCCTTTAAAACATTCCTTATACAAAAGGGGGAGGTCGATACGGCTTATAGGCTCTCCCAACAAAACTTCCCCCCATTTCATGTGCCAGGAATTTCTGTATCGGGCTTTAACTTTCCAGAGGAAAATTCGACTTCCAACACTTTCCATTTTAAATTTACTACTAATATAAATTACCCTGCGTCCGCACTTTCGGTCTGTTAAAACCATTTCTAAACATACAAATACAAAATTAACGCCGTTTGAGGTTAGTAACTTACTTTGAGTTTTCAAAGGTCAGAAAATCGTCTCTAATTTACCCCAAATTTAATATTTACATAAATTGCCGTTTAATATAAATTTGTTGGGTTTACAAAGTGAAGAATTACGCTTAAGTTCGTCAAAAATTTATGCAGGGGAAACTCAAACGGCAAACTACAAAAACAAAACAAACCGTGACAACGTTAATTTCTGGTAGGAAAACGTTTGAGAAAGTTTAAGAGAATCTTTAATATTTACATTTCCCGCTACCTACCTGGCAAGTTTCACATCAGAAATTCTCAAAATAACTTGGATGGGTTAAATAACTTCAAGCATATTAGTTTTGAGAGTTTAAATTTCAGTTCAAGAAATTTACAATGCACAGTAATTCCCACAGCTGCCACCAAAAACGCTATGTTGCGAATTAAATTTGTCTCTTTTACTGTAAAAATCATTGGGTGTTTAGTCTCGTATTAGAAGATGCTAAAATTGTATGTTAAAATAATATTGACAAATATCCTAGTAAAACTTATAATTTTAATTACTTCAATGTCTCCTAATTCTTAATAAATTAAATTACGCAAAATGTTGCCCTTAAACAATTATAAATTATAAGCTTCGCACAAATTTCGTTTAATTTTATGTAGTTTAAACAATATTAAGCATCTATGAAAGCCACGACTCTCTTTATTTCTACAACACGATCATAAAAAACGTTGGACAAAGAAATGTTCTCTCTTCTGAAGCTTTCCTGTGTTTTTTTTCTTACAATTTTTTCGAATTTCTAAAACTTTTATATTTTTTCTAAACCTTTCGATAAAGGCGCCTGTGACGTTTTGAGCATACGCCTTGTTTGCAAACACTTGCTTGCTTTGATTCAGCAAATGTCAAACCGACCAACAAATTCATTACAAGTGTGTGAACTAATCAAAGACACCAATTTTAATTTCCATAGTGGCCTTTATTCAAAGGGTTTTTTGATCACACTGCATAAGCTTAAATTAAAACCGTGCCACGTTTTCAATAATTAAATTCTTCCTCGAAACGAACAACGTTTTATGACCGTGTTTATTCGTTTTCATTTAAAAATTCCTTGCTATTATTTAAATACTACAAAAAGTAAAAAATAACCCTTGAGGAATTAGACACGTGAAAAAAAAAATTAAATTAAATTCCTTTAGACTTTGTGGTATAGCTTTGGGATTATGAAAGTACGTGTTTTAAATGAAACCTTAGAGTAGAAATTAAAAATGCTACAGTGAACTACTTAATGAGCACAATAATGGGACTCATAATTAAACAGAAGTGACAGTTTTATAAGGCAACATTCTTAAATAAAAGGAAAAGAGGGAGTTTTCTTTAAGATAAGAAGTTCGCATTTTATAGTTTTTCTTAGAATTGTTAATAAGCTGTTTTAATTACGAGGATTTTAAAGGAAAGTAATAAGCAATTCCTTTGGATTATTTGGATCGAAGTTGCTTAAAATTTAAGCGTGCTTTAAACAAACAAAAAACCACAGCAACGCATCGCTAATCAAATGAATTTATAAGTTAAACCAAGCTTAAAACTTTAACCATTGAAGCAAATGACTCCTAAACTTTTAACCTTCGATTTAGTACTCAATTTTTATTAGGGCGATACTTTTTATCCTAAAACGAAAAGGGTCGAATCTTAAGATGTCCCCAAAAGATGATTCGTCCTTTTCCTTTACTTCGTGAAGGCTACCAGAACGAGTTTACTTAAAGCTTTTAATTCGTGTCAATTAAAGAGTGGTCTTAAATGTTTGGCTTGGGAATTTCCTGAAATAGCCCTTAACTGTCCCTCGAACAAGTTTAATGGTTATTTTGGAAAAATAAAAGATCAAATCGGTGCTCGAGAATGTCAGTTTTAAACTTCAGGTGTGGGATTAGAGAACGTTTCGGGAAACCTTACGAAAGTCCAAGACCGAAAGCTTAATGAATTCGTCCAAAAAAGGGATTAAAAAACTATTTACTAAGGGTCGTTAGCCGGGACCAATAAAAGTAATTGTGTTAATAGGAGCAATTGGTTCTTAATGGATCTACAAGGGAACATCCTTCTTTCAGGAACGGAATTAAAGTAGCGAGGAGAAAATTTGCAAGTAGTCGATGTCGTGCGGGTATTTGAAGACGTTGGGACGGTTCGTTTTAAGGGGGTTATAAACCTAGAAATTTTGCTGAAAATAGACACTTTTGACTCGGCTGATCAGGGTGACAGGGGCGTTTCTTGCCCGTTTCCTTCTGAGTTATTTCCGGAGCTTAAATGTGTCCTATATCAAAGTTAGTACCTGTTCATCTAAAACCTCCAATTGATTGATGGCGTAGTAAAACCGCGCCGGCTTTCCAAAGCAGTAGCGAGAATAATCTGGTTAAGGGATTATAAACGCGAGCTCTCAATTAATGAAATGTCCCGCGTCTGCCATAAATCTCCCTCTGAAGCTGCTATCTTTAGCTGCAAGACTAATCGAAACCCTGCTTGTGAAAGCTGATCGCTTCTCATAAGACCTTCCGCTCACAGATTTATTAAACAGTCTATAAGATCTCTGAGCAGTAGCGTGCTCTCCTAATGAAATCGGGTTACCTCCAGTGCGTTCGGCTTTGTATCTTCGAACATCGATTTATACGCCATAAACCCACAATTTATTGTTACTTAGGGCAAAATTCTTACGGCTTAACGGTGGACCATAAAAAGAACCTTTCAACTGTCAAATGTTAGTGAAAAATGCCCATTCCCATTCATACATCGATTCGAGCAAGAATAAATTCATCCATAAAATCCCGACTATCATAAGAAAAATGATGTTTTTGCAGTAAAAATTCAGACAGTGCGTAGTAAATGTTAAAAGATTTCGTGTCACAAAAGGCCCGCAAAATGCCGGATCTAAAGCCTAAAAGAAGTGGATTGCCAGCTTACAATTTCACATTACGATGATAAGGTTTTACGACTATCTGCGAGAAACTTTACATGTCTCACTAGCAATTTGTAATCCGGAAAAGCAGTCACCGATAAATGTCAAATTTGATATTGTACGAGTCAGTTATTCGCGAGTCAACCTCATCACAGATGGATGTCTAAAACGAACAGATGTCAATTCCGGGTTCTCAGAAAACAAAGCGCAAATAATTTCATAAATCTACTCCCCAAAAACTCAGTTCCCGAACTTTTAAACGCTTACAGAAACTTCAGCGCTTAAAACAACATCTGCAAAAATAAATTGAAAGTACGATTTTAGGAAACCATTTGTCAAACGTAAAGCTTTAAGGAACCGAATTAATTTTCATTTGATTTAAAAAGAAAATTACAAATGGAAAATTGATCCCCAAAGAAATTGAATAAAACCTAAAAGCTTTTAAAACCAAACCGAAAAAATTACCCTTGATCGAACTTAATTTAATTAAACAAAAATTTATGAAGATGTAAGACGTGAAAATGTAGCTCTTCCGATTTATCTGTGAGACTACGTATTTCAACTGCTCTGCTGTGAGAAGAACCGTTCATAAAGTAAAATTAATACTAGATTCGGAGTTACATGAGTTTTGCTTTTCTGCTAATAAAGCCTGAAAAACCTCTAAACCTTCTGAAATTTTGCGGTAATTCACAGAATTTCATTGCACTTTCCAAAAACTTTTTGCTAATTTTTATAAATAATTTTTTAGCAAAAGCTCGGACCTTAATTTGTTTTTGTAAAATTTTTCGCCTTTCTTAAAACTTCCATAGACTTTGAAGGTTTCTCCTGTTTTCCTAAATATTTATTGTACTTCTGAAATTATTATAGGTTTTACAGAACTTTCCGGAGCTCGTTGAAACATGATATTTCAGCAATTTTAATGTACTCTACGATTTATTTTAATCATGGACTTCCTGAAAGTATGTATCTCAAACTTTCCTTTGTTAGATTTTTTTTTAACATGATAGTGCTTATATAACTTTCAAATTGCTTCCTGAAAAGTTAAATTTTCTGACTTTGGATCTCATAAATAGTTAATACTTTTATGAATTTTCAAGCTAAGTTTTTTGTATCTGTTAAAAATTCCTGAACATATTTTATTGTATTCTTCAAACTTTCTTGTGTATACTTTTCAACTTTTTATTTCCTCAAATATCACAACAGAATTTTCTCGCTGAAATTCTGTATAAAACGCTTTCTGATTTTTCAGATTTTCCGTGGCTTAATATATACGTTCTCAATTTTCAAGGCTTCTTTGTCGTTCTTGCAGTTCTACCCTGCTTCTCAACTTTGTTGAACTTTATGAAACTTCCCTAAACTTGTTGGTATCTTTCGGGCCGGAAATTTCTTTCTTTATTTTTTGTAGACTTTTAAAATTTTTCAAATTTTCTACGCTAATTCTTCAGTCTATTAAATTATCGCTGAATAAGTTTTGTTGAGATAAGATTTTTTCAAGCCAAACATTTTAGGAATTTCCTATTTTTTATTTGATTTTCCGAAGTCTTCTCCAACTTTCTAAAAATTCTTCCAAACTCCCTGTTAAATCTATTACGGAATTTCTAATTTTTGCGAAGCTCAAGTTTGTAACATTTGTAAATGTTACTTATGTAAGATGTATTTCAGTCAGTTTTGAAAAAAAATCGTACAGGATTGCACTGTTAACAGAACACAGAACGTCTTCCGAGTTGAAACCGTGTCGTTGTTGAGACAGAAGAACTTAACGTTTCGACCACTTTTTTAAGGGGCTTCTTCTGGAGGAAAAGGGAGCATGGTAGCTCAACGTGTCAACCATGCTAGAGACAAAACCCTTCTGAAGAAAAACAAATCAATCAGTCAATAAACGTGAAAAAGGCAACGAATTTATACCGACTGTGGGGGCTAAAGAGTATCGTACGAAGACGACGATTGCGTAGAAGTGGAGGGGGCGGAGCCAGTAGGGATTATAGAACTCCATATGCCTGATAGATGATAACCAGTGTTACGAATCAAGTTGTTAGGGGTTTTGATGATTTCAATAGTCTCACGGATTTTCTGTTGAAAAAATAAGGGGGATTGGCGATGATCGCAGAGTTTTCGAACAAGATCTTGTGGCCAGTGTTGTGATGATGTTCAGCAACAGCTGAGTGTGAGAGAAGACCAGATTTCAAGTAACGTGTGCGTTCACAGATACGTGTGTCTACTGAACAGGGGATACTATAGACGCCTCTTGATGACAAGGGTTGAGGCTTATCTTTTACTGAAGGGAATATCTGTGACACTTTTGGAGGGGGTTTGAAGACGGCTTTGATGTTATGTTTTTTGAGAATCCAACCGATGCGATCAGTAACTTGGCGAATGTAGGGCAAGAAGGCAGTAGCCTGGGGTGTACAGGTATTTTGTGGACGTCCAGGGTGTGAGGGGTGTAATTATTGGTCGATGAATTTTCTAACATCCATTTTGTTATATCCATTCTTGACGAGACTATCTTGGATATGAGCTAACTCGACTTGAAGACTGTCGGGCTGAGATACTGTGATCGCACGATGAACGAGGGAATTGATTACGGAGAGCTTTTGTGCCGGGTGATCATGTGAATTGGCGTGAAGATACCCATCCGTGTGTGTGGGTTTACGATAAACTGAGTGTGCAAGATGACCACTCGGACGTCGAAGAAAGGGAGAGAACTGTTCGATTCTATTTCCATGGTGAACTTGATATCAGGGTGCTGATTATCAAGATGTTCTAGGAAGGAGGCAAGGTTACGTTTTCCATGGGGCCAAATAATAAAAGTATCATCTACGTAACGGAACCAGACCTTGGGTTTCAATCAAAGGATTCCAGGGTTATTGTCCCAAAAGATTCCATAAAGATGTTTGCAACCACCGGAGAAAGGGGAGAACCCATAGCACATATTTCAAATTCTTCCCACTTTGTAAAGTATTCGAATTCAGGATTGCACTACATTGTTTATTGAACTTTAAACTATGAATTTATATGTAATAAAAGTAATTTATAATTGCAAAAGCACAACCACATGTTATTGAACCATAAATTTAAGCTTTAAATTTTAATATAAGCAAATTGTTTACTTGGTGGTTTGGCAAAAAGCAGCCAGAAGGACAATTGCTATTGAGATTGGCTTTGTTTTCAAAAACATTTAAATACAAAAATTCTTCGTTTCCTTTTTTCCAATTTATCTTATTTTCCTATTAAAGAGGATATTTCTTAAAATAAATTTGGTAAATAAAAATAAATGATAAAGTAAGAAAAACTTAATAAATCAAATTCCGCATTACGTACTAACTACAAATACCCCGCAGTTTTTCATTTATCAAAACATCAACAAACTTTCACGGCAATCTTAACGTAATTAAACGTTAAATTTGAGTTCTAAAAAGGCTAATTAATCTTAAATAAAAATAAATGGTTCAAAATGAAAAAAGTTCAAATTACGGTTACGAAATAATTTATTAGTTCGTGTTATTAAACGACTTATGATCATAAACTGTTATTTACGTCAATTAAACTTATACCGTTCTGGATTAGACACACTAAAACCACCAAAACCCAAGGAACAATCCGCAAACTGTGGTTCCCTGAAGATGACAAGCTGACTGTCAAAATACGTATCAAGTTAGTTAGGCACAGTTCAGTGGTTATACTGTGATGTAGTTCCGAGGTATTTGAATATGGACCACTTTTACCCGTCCTATTTCTCTCTGTTATGATAATTCTGTCTACGCTTTGTTTCCTAAAGCAATGGAGTTTGCTAAAAATCGCTGATATTTACAAAGTAGATAACGTATAACTAAATCTTAAATAATGTAAATAAAACAAATGACACTGAAATTTTGAAATATGACCAATTTATTTTAAAAGATCAATTTTCTGATAGGAAATATTCATTTCCTATTACAGAAAATCAAATTTCTTTTTGTAATGGTATCGCTGATTTATCAAAGCTTTGTTTCAGTTTTGTATCTGAAATGAACTTTTTTAGCAAACCGTTACAATTTAATTCTTATGTTTGCACATCCTATATAATCTGTTCAATTAACTCCACATTAAAACCAATATTTGATTATTACGTTACGGATTGGGATTTTAATTTTTTACCGCCATGATAACGGAAATGATGTTCAAATCTCGAATTTAATCAAATTAATTAAGTTTACATATTCAAACGGAAGTTTAATTTAAAAAATATACCCTGCCAAGTCGAAAGCGGCTTTTTATTCAAACTTAAAAAAATCTTATTATTAAACAGGCAATTATTCTTTTCGAAGATAAAGCATACAGAACGTAAAATGAAAATGGTTGATCCTGACGGAATTAGAATTTTCCCCATTCGTAGCTTTTGCATAAAACTGAGCTGTCATTGCTTTACCAAGTTTTTAACGTTGTTATTAATTTTGTCTCGCATATTCTAAAACGTAACAAAGGTAAGGGATTTAAAGGTTTATCCGTTTGTTTCCGTACGGGGATTAACTCGAAATTTCGGTACAAATAATATTGTTGAATTTTTTTTTAGTTGGACAATGCTTATGTTATTTTGAGACGTTTTTTAATTGGAAAATTATGCAGATGATGGCTTAAAGTAAAATTAATTTTGATGGGAATTTAAATAAGTTACCAGAATTTCATTGTAACGATTAAAATAAATTCGCGGTATTCAATATTATAAATTTGAAATAATCTTGAAAGGGGGTCTGGTCGATAAAGAACAGTGCAGATCAAGAATGTTTGCGGTACATGTAATACAAACAAAACGTTTTTAAGGTTTACGTAATTTAGGTTTAAAACCAGAAACTCTAAGGATATCTCAGACAGTATGAATATCAAATGAAGTCAGTAAAAGGCTTATGTTTATTTCAGATTCCTTTTAGTTAAAAAGATTTTAGAGAGCCTTTTGGGACGTCTGAATTCAAAATGAGACGAGTTAAATTGAAGTGGCGTTTACAAGTCAACAACAGACATTTAAATTTCTGTTTTTGAACTCGTCCATTTTTACACGTCAACCTTACATACGCGTAGTGGTTACTCGTAATTAATGAAATTAGCATATTTTTAAAACTAACGCTCGTTTTCGTGTCGAAAAGGGAGCTCTTAATTAAAAGTATGACAACGTTATTGCCGGCTATAATTTTAAAAGTCGTGTTTAAAAAAGTAAGGATTAGCATCCGATTCGTCTTTCAGTGCAACCTAAAGCCGCCCCAACCGACAGAAATTGGTGGGTTAATTAGAGCAGGGAACGTTAGCAAATTAGAAACATTAGTAGGCGGAAAGCCCGGAAAGGGCGAGAAGGCAGAAAAAAGCAACAAACATTTTGGCCTTTGAACTTGCCCGCCAAATATCAAACTCGATGCCATTTGCTATTCCATTTCTAACCTCAGAGTCCGGATTTTACCTTTATTAGATGCATTGTACTTTTACGTTTGATTTATTCCCTTTTTCTCCCCTTTTTCTTCCTTTGAATCTTTGATGTTCGGTCCCTTATGGGACCATCAATTTAAAATTTAATTAACAAGGGCGACAGAAGGACAAAACTTAAGAAAAAGTTTAATATTTTCTTCTATCAACCTACTAGCGAAGTTTCAAAATTGGATTTTTAAATTAGTTCGAGTATTATTTTCCGGCGAGGATTTAAATTTAGTTTAAGAACCTCCTCCACTTGAAACTCTCAAATTCGCTCCTTGAATTTCAACAATAAAACTTGAAAACTCCGAAATTAGCATCGGAAGCTTATTTGAGTAGGCTGAAGTTTTAAAGGACACTTTGCTAAAACAGAAACGACATTTAATTGTTAGTACAACAAATTATTCTGCTTATTGAAATCAGACCCGGACTCTTAAATTTATTTTTGCAACATCTAAAAATAAATGTACAAACCGCTTAAACTCCCACAAATTACCATATTTATACAATATCTGAAAATTACATTAAAAAATTCTAATTTAAGAAATGCCGATTTAGTTTTTCTTTTAAACGAAAAATAAAAGGAATTAAACATTTCTGTAAAGTTTCCTAAAAGGATTTAGTTCGTTAACCCTTCTAAGGTGATATACTCGGTTTTCACTTAAATACTTAGAGAAATATATCAAGTTAAAGATGTAATAAATCCAGGTGCGAGGCCATTAAAAAGGGTTGCAGTATCCACCGTAGCCTTGTATAGCACATTCTGATCTTATCGCGACATTATCCTAATATATCTCGGAAAGTATTCAATTTGGGAGTAGAATGCTTTCCTATCACTCTGAAAAATGTCATTTCTGAATTCTTTTTTTTAAATGTCTGACTGAATCTGTTGACTTTTCCTAAAAAAATATTATTGGACTAAGCGCTTTAATTTAATTTATTTTAAAAATGTAAACAACAAATCTCACCAGAGATTTTGGGCATCAAATCCCTTAATGGCTAATTAGATAAACCTGCTATGATCCGCAATTTCGTATAGGCTTTCCTGTACTTAAAGAGAGTTCAATATTGATTTTAAGGTATAATAAGCAAAGCTCAGTGTAATAGCTAAGTTTGCAATGTGGTAAGTGAAGTTTAGTTGCTTACCAAGATATAACCCTAATCGTTTAATAGATTACTTGTTTATATACCATACTGTTTAGTATTACAATTCGCAGTGTTATAAAACGAGAATTAATTAAACTAAAGCTATCTGATTAGCCAAGTAATAAAATTATAAATTTATCAGTTTATTTCTTCCATTTCTATTTGCTTACTGAGTTCTTAGACCAGAAAGACCAAAAAAGAAGAAAAGGCCGGAGAAACTTATAAAAATACTTTGTTAATATCATAGAAAAAGCTTGAAAACTCGTCAGAGAAACAGAAATTGGACAGTGAAAAATTGCGTAATCTAAAAGCAATAAAAGACAGAGTTACTGAAATGAAATTGAAGAAAAATAAAAATAAGAGTGTCATGGGAAAAACGGAAAAACAATAAATACCCCTGAATGTCAAGAAAAATCAGGACGCACTGAAGGTTTGGCAATCCTATGTGTTTTGTTTTATATATTTAAATATTATTATTTATAATAGATAAATAATTTACGATAATTAAATACAAATTCAAATATAAAGAAAAACATGTAAAAATAACGAAGCTTTAAAATTGCCAAGAAAGTCATAAAATTCAGGACCAAAAGTGAACCAAAACGTAAATATTTAAACTATTAAATAACGCCTGAAAGTCTGAAAAAAAATGTAGGTTTACAAACCGCAACTAAAAATTAGGATTTCCGAAAGGTGGACGTAAAAACATCAGTAATTACATGAATTTAAATTGGTAGTTAAAAACGAGACTGTAAAATTCCTGGAATGTGAACATTTTTGCTGAAAAACTGGCCTAACAACCTGAAAATATAGATAATTAAAAGGTGTAATTAGTTCAAAGGAATCAATTAGGAAAATATTTAAAACGCTGGAATAAAGCTTTAATGTTTGCACTGACTAATCAAAAACAGAAATTATTTAGAATAAATTTAGGAAAAAATGTCCAAGCTTCCCTTCAGAATAAGTTTTAATAAGCATTCATGAAATTCTCTAAAATTCAAAGTATATAAATGAGAATCCGATTTACTGGCGCTATTAAATTAAATACGCCTAAGGCACTCCAATTCCTCTTAATTATCAAAGGGCTTTTAATTAATTACAACGTTTAGTGCATTTCGACAACAAAAAGCATTCGGTAGTTGAGGAAATCTTAGGGGTACGTCAGGAACAGGTCGCCTAACTTTCCGTTCTTTTCCTGATTCTTATTAAATTTCTATTATAATTCTGTTTTAATTTAAAAAATATAGGATTTCGTTGCTCTCTTACGTTGGTTGCCTCTTTGATTTATGGCCTATCGGAGAATTGACAAAAAAATTTTACCGTGAAGTGAGCTTACGGTTTTGATAATAGAGAGCTCGTAAAGGTTTCGGGGTTCGGTTCGCATTTTTCTCTCTTTATCGCGCCCTTATGCGTGCGTTTTTTAATAAAATCTTACATGATTGGCAGATAATTTTTCTTGCCATTCTGCGGAAGCCAAACAAGCGGATGCGCAAATAATATATTATCCTCGCCCTCGAGAAAAATGCGAGCCCTTCGCACACGGCGACACCGCCACCGTGTCTTTCGGGAAGGCGAGGTGTTGCAAGACTAAAAACCCGAAAAAAATATTAGCAGGTGAGTTAAACGAGGTAGTTAAGTTTTACGGGACAAAATTAAATTTTAACCGTAGTCAGAGGTGATGTAATTTTTTTAGATAGGTTCGTCCTCGCCGTTAAAAAGGTTAACAGACCATGTAATAGCCCTTCGAAGTCAAGAAATTTGCTTTTTGCTACGGCCGGTACTAAAAACGTGAAAGGAGTTTTTTATACGAGGACTAATGTTACATTTATCTGCAAGATCCTGTCAGCCGGGTGACATGCAGGATGCCGCGGTGTTCTCAATTTTATGGTGAGCTTTTAGAGAGAAAAGAAATGCGAGTGTCAGCTTCGGTTCTCGGGTCTCGCTCTACGTCTTTACCTATGAGAACTAAAATCGTGTTACGGTGTAAAGTGCATCCTTTCCTCCGCATTCTGATATATTTCTA
This sequence comes from Melanotus villosus, assembly GCA_963082815.1. Lineage (NCBI taxonomy): Eukaryota > Metazoa > Arthropoda > Insecta > Coleoptera > Elateridae > Melanotus > Melanotus villosus. Next base: position 22,047,665 of record OY720423.1, read on the forward strand.
TTTCTATCCCAAATAGAGGCGCTTAAATGTAACAGATACTTGTGGATCCTCCAAATATACCTGTCAGACTTTTATATATGTCTTCGTAGCTTTTCGGGAGAAAGCGACCTAACTTGCTGTATTGGAGTGGAAGTAATGGAAAAGGAAACAAACCGAAATGGCCTTCCCTTTTTTCTACTCCGAAGGAAATGGTTTATGTTTAGTTTGATAACACGATAACTGACGGTTCATTTCTTTGATTAAAATACAGGAATTGGGTTATATCTATTTTTCCCTTATTAACTCCACGAGTTTTCCGAATGGCCATTTTTCTGCTTCTTTTAAAGACAGGATATAAATTAACTCGACTTCCTAAAAGCCCCCTTTCCTTTTTATTTTCTAACATTAAGTTATTAAATTTCGTGATTTCGTAGTTTTTTAACTCTTAGTTGGGTTTCGTGACTATTTCAAATTCAAAACTTTAATTTAATACTTTAATTAACTTTTGCACATTTGGATTTATTAACATTTATCCTTTTTATTTTAGTTTTCAAGTCGATTAACTAAATTACTTAGTGCCCCGAAAATATTCTCCTTTATGTTTATAATCTTTTGAAACTGGGAAGTTCGATACCTTTTGCTGATTGGTTTCCAAAACTGTTTGTCTTTTTTATTACTTTTACTTTTTTTGGTTTTAGTGTAGCTATAAGTTTTGTCGATTTGTTCTGACCTTTTTCGAATATTTACTTTGTAAATGTAAAAATTTGTATTTAGTTTCATTTTTTTTATTTAATGTAGAAAAGGTTGAACATAAAAATCCCCCAAGAACAACTCACATGAAAAAATGTACATCTAACTTGAATTACATTTATTTTTGATTAACTAGCCTTTATTCTTTGTTTCCATTTGTCACAAAAGATTTGGACTTAACTTTGGATGTTTTCTCTTTATTTGTGAGCACGTAATGGTAGAGTAAAATCAACGGAATATGCTTTTAAGATCACTGTTAGTTGGCACTCTAAATTTACAGTTCAGACTAGCAAAAGTATTTCAAGGGTTTTTTATTTTTTGTCATGTTCTAGAACTTAGAGGGCTAATAGCTTATGTAATTTAACTAATTAAAACCTTTCGGCACAATTAATATTCTGAAGGACAAAAATGTACCTATACAATTAATAAAAATTATGAAAGATGTAACGACAAAAGTACAAGTTGAAAACCGATTTACAGACAAGGCGACTCTCTGAGCCCAACTATAGGTTCAATTTGGCGATGGACCAAATAATAGACAGCCATGAAGGGGTACAGAATGGGTAACAAGCAGATTACAATGTTGTGTTACATAAATGACCCGGTGTTAATTACTGACAGAGGCTCATACATACATTTGTGACAACGTTTAAAACCTATAATATGGCGATATCAACGGAGAAAACTAAATCGATGGTAATATCTAAAGAACTAGTCCAACGTAATCTGAAAATCGAGGGCAAGTTATGAACTTTCAGTATTTAGGAATAAACATCTTCTGCAAGAAATGGGGAACCAAGTTATAAAGGGAGCTTTTGTGTCCGGTTGTTTAAGGGATGTAACCTAGGAGAACAAATATCTGTCCGTCGAAGGAAAAGTAAAAATTTTTAAGACTCTGATAAGACCTGTTTTGACGTATGGGGGGGGGGGGGCGATACAAACAAAACTAAACAGCTGCAACGAACATCACAAACAAACACATTAATGATGATAAAAGATAAAATAGAACAAGATAGATTAAGAAACAGAGAGCTAAGATAACAATGTGGTATAAGCAATATAATAAAATTGACGAGAGGAAGAAAGAGGGAATGGGACAGCCACGTTGTCCGAGCAGAAGAATACAGATTCATATAAATAGCTAGAGAAGAGAGGAAAGGAGGAACCCTGGCAGGTCTTACAACATATGAGTAGAAAGCTGGCCATCTACCTCTATTGAGTCTCTATAACACGTGAAGAAAAACATGATTTTATTCTACGTAGAAGAAACAGAAGAAGAAGAAGAAAACACAGGACATCATACCGCAGATACCGCACCCATATCCCCAGTAAATATTTTCATATAATTTAATTGGAAAGATTGGAAGCGTCATCCGCCGACAGAAGTTTCTGGAGTTACCGCGAGTTATCGAGATGCGTCATCGTTTCTGGTGCGCTGTGGAAAAACACGTCGAACATACTGGAATCGAAGGTCGCAGCGGTATATAAGGGCATTTCCGCATTTCGTTTGGCGAGCGACCAGTCTACCAACAAGTCGCAATCAAGTGCGCGCACAATACAAGTGCGTTCGTGAATATAAATAAACTGTATAAATAAATTAGTTAGTGTTTCGGATTAATATTACTATCGTGTTGTTGTTTCATGTTAATTATTACGTTGTTTAAATTTGTTAATAAATAATTCACACTACGGACCGAAGTTTTAAATAAACGTTTTGAAAACGTTACAATATATTAGCAGGTTAGAACATTTACATGTTTAAACGTTCGAACTACAAGATCAGAAGTCGCCATAATGCCCTACGCAATCTATATCTATATGAAAAATTCTAGCGCTAAGCTATACTCAGATAAAACATATTAAAAGCGGATAGCTTTTGTCAAACTGACTGTTGTTAAAATAGTCAAACTGTCGAAAACTTTTAAGGTTCGTATGTTATTGATCCAATATCGCCCAAAAAAAACCAATCAAAATGCCGTAAATTGAATCCAAATATTCCTTTGTCCGCTTGCAAGATTTTTCTAGCGCTGAGTTTGTGTGTTTTGTTGCTAAGATTTTAAAAACCGAATCATAGTGTATGTTGATATGTTGATATATTCTGCTTAAATAGCCAATAATATAGCGCCGGCATCGGTAGTATGGAGAGTAGCAAGGTTGCTCTGTAGACCAAAGGTCCAATTCCATTTCGGACAAGGTCAGGTGAGATTTTTAATACATAAAGAATTTTAAACTTTGCTCTCTTATGGTGCGATGTTTAACACGACAACGATGGTGGAAATCGCTCGATTTCGGCAAAATCCAGGTGCCAAGAACCATGTCAGTCGACATGTATAAAATTATTGACTCAATAAATAAATAAACAAACAAACAGTTGGATAGAAACAGATTTTGTGTTACGAAGACTAAGACTAAGACTAAGAAGGGGCTAATTATCAAGAAATAAATTAACTAAAAGTCTCAGTTTTATTGGTAGATAGAAGCATCTAGTCGGAAATCCCACTTACTTGTGATAATCTCACTCAGTAATTTATGTGTGGTAGCAGACTTATAGGTCGGTAGTTTTCAATTTTACATTAATTTGTCGCTTCTCTTAGGTAGCAAAATGACTTGTGCGTTACATCAAGATTTAGGGATATTACCTTCTGTTATGCATTTATTCAAAAGTATCTTCATTACATCTAGACTGATTGTGCCTCCCAATGTTAACATCTCAGCTGTAATGCCATCTTCACCTGGTGCCCGGCCATTGATCTGTTTTATTTGAGTTTTTTCGTGTACAATCTGCTTTGTTCTTTAGCTGGCAGATCTTTATTCATTCGATGTCTTCGGTACTTTCATATTTTTATTATTTTCTTGTCTTGTTCGATAAGCTATGTGTTGTGATGTTTTATATCTCCTCTAATTTTTTGTCTTATTGCTTTATTTAATTCTTTATATTCTGGTGAGGATCTACCCATTTGTCTTTTGTAATCAATCAATTTTATTGTCTCGAAACTTATTTTCCTCTTTTCTCTAATCTTCTTTTCTTCCTTATTTTATTTTCGCGACTGTTAATGTTCAGTGTACTTAGATTTTCTAAGGGAGCCGTTTTATTGCTTAACCCAAATTTATATTGAGTTCGTTCGCTGTAGGGAAACGTTTTCCGTATAGTAATTTGCTTCTTTCTAGTCGGGTGTGGATTTATAATTTTGCTCTTAATCTGTGGTTGCTGTCTATTTTAAATCTATTAATTACAGATATGTCTTTTACAATATGCTTTTCATTCGATAGTATGTACTATATCCCTCTTAAATCCTTAACCACTTGCCAACCTGTATTTGGCTTTCAAGGAGAGATATGGTCAATTACCCCCTAAAATGAAGAAAACGGCCTTCCAAAATTGCCTCCAGGTGGATCGAACAAGTTGTTCGGAATCCCACACCGCTAAGACCGCCTTAGCGGTGTGGGATTCCGAACAACCCCATAGAATCTGGACGTGGCAAGAGTTCGCTAAAACGTTTAAAATATAGATAACCAATCTGGATTAACCAAACTAAATACTGCAATGCTAAATATTAAAACCGTTTAGCCAACACAGTAAATGGGATATTCTGGGATTATCTGAAACAGGACTACCCCATGAAAAGTGCACGAACCTCAAATCAGGATATGTGAGTAGCAATACAACAAACAGAAGGACACATTGGTGGAGTAGCAATTCTAGTGAATAAACAACTTAGGCATGCATTCACCAAAATTAAAAATATATCAGATAGAGTAATATACATAGTCCTAACCATATCGAAACTTCCAAGTGATACAAGTATATGCTCCTACTTGCGTTCATTCATTATTAACTTTATTGAACAAAGGGGCTGACTTTAACTAGGAAATAGTTTTTATTCACAATAATATTTTTCTACTAACACCAAGCTATCCTGTAACTACTGTAATCTATTAACAGGAACTGTATTTAATTCTTTCGTAAGCTCCCACTATTTTTAAAAATATTTCACATAAAATTACAACTCAGTAACACCAATAGGTTAATAATGTTTACTACGTTGGTATCAATAACATTTAACTAGGAGTTTTATAGCAAATGCTCAAAATTACCCCCTTGGGCCTTGTTACATTTTCGAAGTCGTTTTCGAAAATTTCCGATAACGGTCGCGTGCGCCTCATAGCTTTCTTCAGATCGTTTGTTGATTTGTGCCGAGTTCGAACGATTTTCTGCTCCAAAACTGACGGTACAAAATAATCAAGCCTGTCCAAAACCACTACAGATGCTGCAAAAATCACTTTGAGCACGATTTTAACAGCAGGGATGAACTCCTTCAGACGTTTCTTGGGCAATTAGAGATTATTTTAACGGCTGTACGCAGATTAGATGGCGAGCATATTACTAGGCGTTTTTAGATGCTTTCGCTTTATATTAATTATCCTAGAGAACAACATAAAGAAACAAATAAAATACACTTTCTAGTGTAAACTTACATGATAAATTCAGCTAAACAACCGGAATTTACAAAAAAACACAAATAATGTGCCAATAAATATTTTAAAGAAACTGGCGGAAGCTTTTGCGCCTCCATGTATTAAGTCAAATAGTTTTAGGTCGAGAAAGTGGAACCAATCATACACCGATCGACTTTTGGCAAGGCGGTGTTGTCCAAATAGTATTTCATGACACCAACGATCAAAGGCAATTAAACCAAGTGCTGTGAATACATAACTACGTCGTGCACAGCACAAACATTCTCCTACATGATCTTCGACAGATTTAATGACATTAATTAGTCTATAATTTGATTGGGCCATTTTATGGCCCTTTTTATATATCGCTGTAACTTAAGCGACCTTTCATAAAACATCAATTAGCGTGGACTTTTCAAAAGACTTTTAGTGATAATGGCGAAAAGAAACTGACACATTTTTGACGAATTTTTAATTGTTTCAGAAGGAACATTACTTCAAAGAAGCTGGCAACGGTGGTTATTATTCTAGTAGTAGGTGGGCAGCAAGTTCATTTGTAAAAGCATAGCGAAAATTGGATTTCATCAAGATAACGTAGAAGAGGAATCCCTACCTCAGCACATAAACTGATCAGTAAGCATTTGTAGAATTTTTCTGTGGTTTGCTGAGTTGTATAGAATCTTCTTAAAAGATGGAGTCAATATACTATAGCGTGTTCAGAAGATTTAGTAAATGAAAAAGTTCGAATAAAGATGTATCCGAAAACACTTTATTAAAATGTAAAGGTCATTATAATAAATGAAAACCTTTTCACTTACTGGGTATTGCCTCAATATTCTAGCTTTAGCTAGTTTTACGTACTTGTTTTCAGTGAGTTCTAATAGCGTTTCTGAATGAGAATATCTCGTCAAGTTTTTAAAATATAATGTCTTTCTCGAATTTAGGAAAATATGACCACAAATTAGTATTACGCAAGTATCGATCGATCCCACACTACAAAAATAAAATTGAAAAAACAGAAACAGCTGTATCAATAAAGACTTGTAGGGAAAATTAAAAGCAACAAAATAAACAATCATGACGACTTTGAGTAATCATAGGAAAAATTACGGAAAAGGGAAACGTAACACGAACAGATGAACCAACACAAAACAATGGTTTACAGAAGAGATTAAGGGACTAGAAAATAAAAAACGACAAGCGTATATAAAATATAGACAGCAGGCTACACAAGATCAATATGAAGAGTATAAAACAACAAGCAACAGGGTAAACAATAAAATAACCATGCTGAAGAAAGAATATTGGGAGAGATCTTCGTATAACAAAGAAACGGAACACGACTTCTAAGGAGGGCAAAAAAATGTTGAGAAATAGGAAGAAACATCAACGAATACATTCAGTTAAACTCAATAAAGGGCGAAAAATGAGTGAATCACTTCAATACTTCTATACTGGTCAATGACATCTACATTATACAAAAAAAAACAAATGACGACGAAGAAAGAAATGAAGAAACACAAATCGGCAGTTTCAACGAAGAAGAAATCTATCAAGCAATTAAGAAACTAAAAAATAGGAAATCTCTAGTAGATGAATTTGCAAATGAGATGTTAAAGTACGGAGGTAAAGATTTAGTCTTTGACGAGTGTTACACGCTCAGTCTGGCATCAGTTCAGTCCACGACTTTGATCATGAATAGACTGATGGTAGACTGATGGACTCACGAATGATATTACACGATCAGTTCAGACCGATATCAGTCTCCTCGAGAACGCTGCCGGAGTAACACGTTCTCCTCGGGAAAACGATGGAGTGCTATGAGGAAAAAGCTTCTATTGCAATATTAATAGCAAAAGGAAACGATGGACTAAAAATGCTTTTTATTTCTCGACGGTAATTTGATCTTAATGTATTAATCTTCTTTTTGACATCTTCTATGGTGGCCAGAGGTTTAACTTTTTTATGTATAATCAGCAGCTTTTCCAAAGCTTCATTTCTCTTGTATTTGTTAACATAATTCTTATGTGTTTTATCCCAGAGAATAGGCAATGTTTCTAAAGTAACTATAAAATCTTTCTCCGGTTCTAATTGCGTAGGCGATAAAGCGTCCTCGGTGTGTGTTTCCATCGATGTCCGAGCGGTGACTGAAGCGAGACCGACGGAATGCATTTACACGATCAGTCTGTTGTCAGTCACACCAGACTGACGAAAATTATCAAAATATTTAATAATCTGTCAATCCGCTTTATCAGTCCGTCAGTCAACACATTATACGATCAGTTTGACGTCATTCTGACCACAGTCATGGACTAAACTGATGCCAGACTGAGCGTGTAAAAGACGGGTGTTAGAAATTACAACCGTATATCAAAAGATGCTTCAAAAAACTACAATGCCCACCGAGTGGCAGAAAAACATAAGAATCCCCATACACAAAAAAGGATTATAAAATGCCCCACGAACTACAGAGGAATCAGTTTGCTATATAGCACTGCTAAATTGCTAACACAAATACTTCAAAAACGAACTGTTAATGCAGTAGATATATGCGAAGAACAACAAGGTTTTCGGAACAATCGATTCACTGTAGATGACATATTCATAATCAGGCAGGCAACAGAAAAGTCGATTGAATTTGGCAAACCATCATTTATATGTTTCTTGGACTTTACACAAGAACACAAGCACCTGACCGTGTTACATCTAGGCGATGTAACTAAAATTTTGAGAAAACGGAAAGTCATAGAAGAGCTAAACTTGAAAAACGCTACGATAATAAAAACGAACAACAAACTAACAGAAGAGATTCTCGTAGCAGTAGGTATAAGATAAGGAAATATTTTGACCCCAACACTGTCATGTATAAAATCGTAGATAGCGTAAAGGAAACAACAAAACACGGGGAATAATATGTCTTGCGAACGACGTAGCGTTGATGACAGACAGCGAAGATAATCTCCAACAAATGTTTTTTTTTAACTGAACAGAACAGTTAAACAATATTGTAACGAATCGCATCAGCAGCTGCGGAAAGCAGGTGCGAGATTAAATGCGTCATCCGCCGCTAGAATTATCCACCGAAAAGCTTCCAGAGCGTTCGGCGGATACTTACTCTCGCGCAACTACGGGAATGTTGTGGAATGAAATTCTGGAAGGACGGAGCTGGGATATATAAGGCGCGACCAAACGAACCCGGGTTAGTCTAATCCAGCCAACAGTCGCGGTCGCGAAGTTAATATAAATATCCGTGAATAGTCTTGAACTAATAATCGCGGCGTGTTTGTGAATAGGTAGAAATAAATTGTTAAATAAATAAACTGTTATAAATAAATTACTGTAGTGTTCGGTTTTAATATTAGTGTTCCGTTTTAGTTTTACGTTAGTGTTTAATTGTTCTTTATAATTATTTCGTACTTTAAGTTTGTTTAATAAATTAATTTACACCACGAACCGAGTTTATTTAAAATAAACGTCGTAAAAACGTTACATTGGCGTCAGGTGTGCGGTGTTCGGTGTGAATTAAATAAGACAGTTGAACTGCTTAAAAATTTAGTGCTTTAAAACGAGTGAAATGGCTGGGAAATTGCTTCACGAGTTGAAAGTGGCCGACTTGAGAAGAGAATTGGAAGAAAGGGAATTGGATACGGCAGGTACAAAAAAAGAATTGCAAGCACGACTGAAAGAAGCATTGTTAAAAGAGGGCCAAGATCCAGAAAGCTTTAGTTTCGAAATGCCAGGCAGCGGAATTGATTTTAAAGTACTACTAAATAAAATCGATGAAAGTTCTGGAACATTAAAGCAAGAATTGCTCGAAAACTCTGGTATGTTGAAACAAGAATTACTGGAAAAGGTAGTAGAAAGTTCTGGAACATTAAAAATAGAATTACTGGAAAAAGTTGTAGAAAATTCTAGAACCCTAGAAGACAAAATACTGGAAAATTGGGGAACGTGGAAACAAGAATTATTAGAAAAGGTTCTGGAAAAGTGTAGCAAGCTAAAACAGGAAATGTTAGAAAATTCCAGAACGTTACAGAATAAAATTGTAAAAATGGTAGAAGATAGAATGGCTCGCATGGATCTAGCAACGTTTGATGGAAAGACACCATGGTCCACCTATCACAAACAATTCGAAGCGGCTGCCAGTGCCAATAGTTGGACTGACCAAGAAAAGGCTGTGTTATTAATCGTTGCTTTGCGCGGGGACGCCTTAAACGTTCTTCAAGCGATTCCAACAAGCCAACAGAATGATTACCGATTGTTAGTCTCCCGATTGGAAATGAGATATGGGGACGCACATCTGCAACAAGTGTATCACACGCAAGTGAAGAATCGGATCCAGAAGAGTGGTGAGAATCTTCAAGAATACGAAGCTGATATTGCACGATTGGTTCGACTAGCCTACCCTACGGCTCCTGAGTCCTTCTTACAACAGATAGCAGTACAAACGTTCGTAGATGGTTTAAGGGATCGAGAAACGCAACAGTCATTGAGGTTAGCGCGGCCAAGAACAATAGACGATGCACTCGCCCACGCTTTAGAATTTGAAGCGGCCAAACAAGCATCACAAGGACACGGGCGTGTCCGCATGATGGCCGATGAACCTGAAGGCTCCCAAGACCGGTTAGAAGAGTTGATACTGAAGATTATTCGGAAGAAAAGGCGCCGAAAGAAGAATGTACATGGAAAACTAAAAGATGTTGACCAGAAGGGGCGAACATTGACCTCGAAAGGAAATGCCCCGAAGATCACCATCCACGCCGTATCGTCAAAGAACCGAAGTGCCAGTCTGTTTGTTGATGGGAACATTGCCGGCCAAACTGTTCCGCTACTCATTGATACTGGGGCAACAAAATCCATCATACGCCCAGATGTTTTGCAAGAATCCGTGAAGCTGTCACCCACGAATACCCAGCTTCGGACTGCGACAGGTGATGTGATAACGACGCATGGTATAGCGAAGATGACCATCGGTATTGGAAGCGAGAAGCTTGTACATGAAGTATTAGTGGCTGACATCACTGACGAATTCATCCTGGGAATGGACCTTTTGAGAAGATTCCGGTTTTCGCTGGATTTGAAGGAAGGAGTTTTAAAAATCGGCAACAAAGAACTTCCTCTACATCCAATGGACGATCCTGTAGTACGAGTCCTGTTAACTGAAGACGTGACGGTGCCTGCTGGAAGTGAACGAATTGTCAAGGCAGGTCTGGATGGAGATCTTCGGGCGGGATGTGTACGAATGATGGAACCTATTTGTGATAAGAAAGTTCACAGCGGTATACTGGTAGGAAAAGCGCTGGTCAAGGTTGGAGAAACAGTACCGGTGAGGATTATGAACGTCAATATGGAGCCGGTGACGCTGAAGAGGAACACCCTGGTGGGACAGTGTGTACCAGTATCCCAAATAGCCCAGTGTATGAATGAAACCCAAAGACCAGCTTCCAAACAACATGCTGGTGAACGTGTTGCCATGATAACCGATTCATGTGAAGATCTCAATGAAACAGAATTGAGAAAGGTGCGAAGTTTGATTAACCAATACCAAGACGTCTTTGCCCTTGATGAAGATGAAAAGGGACGAACAGATGTGGTACGACATAAGATTAACACCGGGGAGTCCAGGCCCATACGACAACATCCGAGACGACTTCCATGGGCGAAGCGTGAGGAAGCGGAAAAGATTATTTCTGACATGAAGAAACAAGGGATTATTGAGCCATCAAGCAGCCCATGGGCATCACCAGTGGTTCTGGTTGGCAAGAAGGATGGATCAACGCGTTTCTGTGTAGACTACCGGCAACTTAATGAGGTCACGAAGAAGGACAGTTATCCACTACCGCGTATCGATGACACCTTGGACACGTTATCTGGTTCACGGTGGTTTTCAACGCTAGACTTGAAGAGTGGTTATTGGCAAGTTGAGATGGAACCTGAAGACCGAGAGAAGACCGCGTTCACCATCGGTTCGGGATTATGGCAGTTTACAGTCATGCCTTTTGGCCTATGCAACGCTCCGGCCACCTTCGAGCGCTTGATGGAGACCATTCTGAGGGGATTGTCCTGGAAAACTTGCCTGGTGTATCTTGACGACGTAATCGTGGTTGGCAGGTCATTTGAAGAACACTTGGCAAACCTAAAAGAAGTGTTCCAAAGACTTCGTGGAGCCAACTTGAAATTAAGTCCGAAGAAGTGCCACATCTTTAGAAAAGAAGTCAAATATCTTGGACATGTTGTCTCGCGAAACGGAGTAGCAGCCGACCCCGATAAAATCCGAGCGGTGCAAGAATGGCCAACACCAAGGGATAAACACCAAGTGCGAAGTTTCCTTGGATTATGCACTTACTACAGGCGTTTTGTTCCGGGATTTGCCAATACAGCAAAACCGCTGACAAGGCTAACGGAAGATGGTCACGATTACATTTGGAGCGAAGACTGTGAGACAGCTTTCCAACAACTGAAACATGCTCTGGTAACCGCACCGATATTAAACTACCCACGGATGGATGGAAAGTTTATACTCGATACGGACGCGAGTAACCTGGCCATTGGAAGTGTTCTTTCCCAAATACAAGATGGACATGAAAAGGTTATCGGCTATTTTAGCAAGGTCTTATCGAAAGCCGAAAGAAACTATTGCGTAACCAGAAAAGAGTTGTTGGCTGTTGTCAAGTCTGTAGAGCACTTCTACAAATACTTGTATGGGCGGAAGTTTTTGCTGAGGACAGACCATGCCGCGTTAAAATGGCTTCTGCAGTTCCGTAATCCGGAAGGACAAGTCGCAAGATGGATTGAACGGCTGCAAGGGTACGACTTTGACACGGAACATCGTGCGGGCACTACTCATCGGAATGCTGATGCCCTTTCAAGAAGGCCATGTCCAGCAGACTGTCCTCACTGCTCTCGACTAGAAGGGAAGATTTGCCGTACCACAATCGTCAACGACCATTGGTTGCCTGAAGAGTTGCAACGAGAGCAAGGAGAAGATCCCGAATTGAAAATGGTGCTTGAGTGGAAACGAAAGGGTGAAAGACCAACCTGGGAGAGAATCAGCTCTTCTAACAGAACCCTGAAGGCGTACTGGGCCCAGTGGGACTCTTTGAAGATAGAAAGCGGGCTTCTGAAGCGGCAACTGGAAAACGAAGATGGAACTACCGTCAGGCTTCAGTTAGTAGTGCCGAGAAGCCGAATGTCAGAAGTGCTTAGAAATCTTCACGATGGCACCTCAGGAGGACATTATGGCGTGAAAAAGACTCTCGAGAAGGTTAGAGAAAGATTCTATTGGGTCAACTGCAAAGAAGACGTTAAGGAATGGTGTCGCAAGTGCGACCTGTGTGCCGCAGGGAACGGGCCGCTAGGAAAAAGAAGGGCACCCATGAGACAATACAACGTGGGGAATCCCTTAGAGAGAGTGGCCATAGACATTGCTGGACCGTTTCCCGAGACTGATACGGGAAATAAGTATATCCTGGTGGCAATGGATTATTTCACCAAATGGACGGAAGCATATGCACTACCAAATCAGGAAGCCGTGACGGTCGCCGAAGTGCTAGTTAAGGAATTCTTCAGCCGCTTTGGTGTGCCCTTGGAACTACACTCAGATCAAGGCCGCAATTTTGAATCTGCACTCTTCGGAAATGTTTGCCGATTATTGGGCATCCGTAAGACTCGAACTACTCCGCTACACCCGCAGTCCGATGGAATGGTGGAGCGAATGAACCGAACCATGGGCAAATATTTAGCCAAGGTTGTATCCGACCATCAACGAGACTGGGATCAATATTTGCACCTGTTCTTAATGGCCAATCGGGCAGCAGTTCACGAAACCACTTTTCAAACGCCGGCCTGCATGATGTTTGGACGCGAACTGCGACTACCCTGCGACCTCGAATTTGGAAGTCCGCCTGCGGAACAAGAGGTAGCAGGAGACGATTACGTCACGAAATTGAAATTGAAGTTGAATGACATCCACGATCGGGCCCGCGGAAATACCCAGATCGCTAGCGACCGGATGAAGAATTCCTACGACGTAAGGACCCAAGAAGGCGGATTTCAGCCTGGAGATTTGGTTTGGCTCTACAACCCGCAGAGGCGTCGGGGTTTCTCACCGAAGCTACAACGAAATTGGGAAGGTCCGTATCAAGTGAAGAAGCGAATAAATGACGTAATCTATCGCATTCAGAAACAACCCAGAGGAAAACCAAAGGTGGTACATTCCAATCGTTTAGCACCATACGAGGGGAGTAACGAGAGAACCCCACATGTTGAAGACGAGGTCAGAAGGATAGAGCCTGCAGGAAGCCGACCAACTTTTGAAGAATTCATGTCGGCATTTTCCGGAACAGGGAAAGCACGATTTGGAGTGACGACTGAAGTGCAGCAAGATCTCTTCAAGGTTCCCGCTGACTACTCGATAGCTCACTGCGTTTCCAAGGACCTTCATTTAGGAAGAGGAATTGCAGTGGTATTTAAGAAGAAGTTTGGGCGACTAGACGAGCTCCAAAGACAGAACCCCACGGTCGGCAAAACCTTACATCTCCCAGATCAACAACGCTTCGTTTATTATTTGGTCACAAAACAGTTCCATTACCAGAAACCGGATTATGGAGACCTCTGGAATTCTCTATGGGATTTGAAGAGGGACCTGTTCGCCAAGGGCATTAAAAAGTTGGCAGTCCCTAAACTCGGCTGTGGACTGGATCAACTAGATTGGCGGATCGTACGAAATATGCTGGAGGTCGTCTTCAAGGACTCCGATGTTGCTATCTTGGTCTGCAGTTTTGATCTAAAGCCTGTATTTAAACCAAAGAGGAGTGTGGACTGTTACTTCTACCGCAGTGGAACATGCAGAAGAGGAGAACAATGCCGTTACCGTCATGACCCGTTCTTCAGGAATCAAGGGCCGAGACCTATTCTGGGACAGAACAGACTTGAAGAGGGGGGCAGTGTAACGAATCGCATCAGCAGCTGCGGAAAGCAGGTGCGAGATTAAATGCGTCATCCGCCGCTAGAATTATCCACCGAAAAGCTTCCAGAGCGTTCGGCGGATACTTACTCTCGTGCAACTACGGGAATGTTGTGGAATGAAATTCTGGAAGGACGGAGCTGGGATATATAAGGCGCGACCAAACGAACCCGGGTTAGTCTAATCCAGCCAACAGTCGCGGTCGCGAAGTTAATATAAATATCCGTGAATAGTCTTGAACTAATAATCGCGGCGTGTTTGTGAATAGGTAGAAATAAATTGTTAAATAAATAAACTGTTATAAATAAATTACTGTAGTGTTCGGTTTTAATATTAGTGTTCCGTTTTAGTTTTACGTTAGTGTTTAATTGTTCTTTATAATTATTTCGTACTTTAAGTTTGTTTAATAAATTAATTTACACCACGAACCGAGTTTATTTAAAATAAACGTCGTAAAAACGTTACAATATAATCCGAAAATAGCAACAGAAAAAACTAAAGCGATGCCTATAGCGAAAAATCGAATACGTTGCAAGTTGATGATGGAAGAGGAAATTATTGAGCAAGTGAGAAAATTTAAATACTCCTATTTAGGAGTGGATGTAACAAGTAATATGAATGTATCAGAAGAAGTAAGATCTCAAGCAATGATATCAGGACAACTACGGGATATAATATGGCGAAATAAGTATATGAACATTGACAGTCAGACCAGAACTTATGTGAGACCCATATTGACCTACGGAGTTGAAGAAGAAGTAAAACAAATAAAATAAAACAAATAATGCGTACAACAAAGATGGGGATTCTGAGAATGATAACCGCGACAAGCCAATCCAAGAGAGAGAGCCAGAAACGTACAAATAAGAGAACACTGTAAAATCGCAGACGTGGGACGATGGGTCCGAGATACACGAAGGTGTTGGAGAGACCACGTCGAACGCATGGACAATGGGAGACTCGCCAAAATAGCAGTGGTAGGTAAACCAGACAACAGACGGCCACATGGAAGGACAGCTGGGTTTCAACCTTCACAGAGGATGCATAGAGGGGTATTATATACTTATTAAAAGGACTAAGTCCCATTGAAGAAGGAGATACTTTCTTTAAATTCACCCTTCCGGATGGATTGCGAACGTAAAATCGACATTTAATCACAGTCTTAGGGAGCTTTTTGTAAATAATTCTCAGTAAACGAGCCGTTATTAATTATTTAGATAAAAATATGTAATAAATTATTTAAGATTTCAGTAAGATTACTTAAGGAATTTAAAAGGTCATTAAAGTTTGTTGCTGCTGAAAGCACTACTTTTTTTAAATTTTATCGTAGCTATAATTTTAACTAACTTATATTAGCTTTTATATTTGTTTTTAAATATATATTTGCGTTTTTACTAATTTGGATTTGTTTATTTCCTCTGTTTTATCTTTTCCAGCCAATTAAACCCTCAAACATTGTATGTACAATTATATTTTTATCTGAATTTTTATTTATTAATCTACTCACCGCGTAATTCTTATAATTTTCAATATTATAAAAAATTACCATTAATATTTTTTAAACCCTTTTTCCTGTTTCTGTCCTCTTCCATTTTCATGTACGTTTCTTTCGAAACAGATAAGTCAAATGATTCGTTTTTAAACATCAAATTTTAAGGATTCATACATTTGAGAATATGGATTTAGTATTTTAATAGGTTTTAATTAAGAGATTGGCATATAGAAAAATATTACCTTCACAGGGATTCGAATTGCTTATTTCTGAATATTTGCATTTATACCCTACCTCGAGCGACAAAGGGCAATTACAACACAAAAGAAAAACACGTATTGTCCGAAATCAGTGGTTCGTATAGTTGTGTTCTAGGTTTTTCAAACTAAATGAAATTCATTAGAAACATACATATCAAAAAAGACCTCAAAACAATATAATATTAGAAAAGGATCTCTACAGACAAGGAAATAATATATATTTTCAGTAACGTAGACAACGTCACAAAATTTACTAAATAAGTTAATGTCATATGCAGGAAATTATTTAGAAAGCAATATAAAAGATACAAAACACAAAGGCTGCGGTTGTGTTGAATCCACATTCAAACTGTTGAAAATATACCAACATTTAGGGAATATCTGAGTTGGGATACGGTAAAAATACAATTTTTAACTCACATCAAAGGAAATCCTTTGTTTGGCCTACGTTCGAACAATACGAATTCATAATTTATATTTCAAATTTGTACAGAAAAATCCATTTATAATTTAATTGATATAGAATGAGTTATTAAATTTTATAAATTGGATGAAAGCATCTTTATTCAGTGAAGTAAAACATCAACTTTGTTAGTTTATACTCATTGTTAGAATTTTGTTTAAAACAGAAAAAAAAAACTGCACATATTATCAGAGTAAATTCAACAATGTAAAAGCTCTAAAACATTACGCTACATTTTCTAACAAAAGCTACGCAGTTTTAGACAATGGTTTTCGTAGAAACTGAAATATCGTGTTGTAGGAACACAATGATAATACGTTATACGAGTCTTCAAGTTTAAAATAAGCCCAGCTTAAATGTTTATACAGACTAAATTAAATTCCTGGAATGTATCATTAAATAATAAATTCCTATTATTACGGTTTGTAATTTAAGAAAGAAAAACGAGGAGGCGATCAATAAAAACCATGAAAAATTCAGTATGAAACGCCAAAACCTATCAAAGGGTTTTAAAAAAATTCATGCTAATTAAAACAGGCTCGTTATTTAAAATTTGGTTTTAAAAGGAAGATTGGGAATACGTAATGATTTTGTTAAACTTTTTTAAAGGTAACATTTCAAAGCGTAAATTAACACTTTAAGCATCCTCATCATGTATATAATTTCAAAGAAGGCAATTATTAAAGCTTTTGTGCTTTTAAAGAAGCTTGTTAAAAAGCGTACATTTCTTAACTCCCGAATAAAAGATTTCTCATCAATCAAAGGGGCTTCAGATTATGTTAGGTAACAAAACTACAGTTAATAAAATCTTAGTTTGGGTCAAAAAAGCTCGAGCTTGATCCAAGTAAGCTAGAGTGTAATCGACAGCATCGGACTTTCTACTTAAAACATATGAGAAAACAGGCCAAGTGTAAACCTCAAATTGAAAGAAACAGGTCTGATATCCTTCCCTCGAGACACATACAAGGACAAATCAAATAAGTTCGCACAGTGTTAAATTTATTTTGTTTTAAAAAATTTACAAGGTACTTCTCAAGTCTGATTTCTGAATAAATCTGATGCGATTATCGCGAACATCAATGTATGATGAAAAGGAAAAATTAAGTGGGGATATTCCGGAAAATCTTTTAAAAGTTTTGTTGGTTGTAATAAATATTAACTTAAAAAATACAAGAGACAAGTTGAACAGCAAACCGAAATATATGAACACAAAGTCAGAGACAGAGGATACATCATTCGAAAGAGAGCCGCACACCTCGAAGATCAATTTCGGTCGACAGACGTAGAAAAGTTCGTTTTCTGGTTTAAAAATGTACAAAACGAACAAGCTAGGTGAAAACTTCTATTGGTGAGAAATAGAAATTCTTTCTCAGTAAATGTGTTTCTAGAAATACAAATTATGGGACACGTAAACGCCCTTAAACAGAAATTGCGTCAGAAGGTCCATTATTCAAAAAGTTTCTAAAAGTAAATGCATTTCTGCAAACTCAACAGAAACTTTTGAAGTGATTATGAAAAATATAACGACATACATTTAACCTAAAAATTAAGTTAATTTTGAAACGTTTCAATAATAATTCCAGATTTTAAGCATTTAAGTTTCCGCTTGTTTGCAAATCTTGACGTTAATCCAAGTTCAGAACAACTTTGTTCGATAATTTCAAAATTAGTGCGATGTAACTTAGTTGGAAAGATTTCCTAGTTTTCGATTACCAAGTACAAAAGACTGAAGCTTTTCAATTTCAGTAAAGCTAAAAATAGTACAAGTCAGCTTCGTTTCAATGCAGGACAGAGAAAACAGTCGATAGTTTGAAGTTTAACCCATCTTTTTTTCATAACTTATTAAGCTTGACTTGAAACGAAACGTGTTCCGGGGCTTCATGCATGTTTTGGTTGTCGATATTTGTTCTGCTTTCTGTAAAATGCTTCGATATGGAAATAAAATACGAGTAAGTTTCATTTGCTTTTGATGCCCGGAAAAAATGCAGATTTTGTTTTAATTTATTTTTTAATTCCCTTGCATGCAAAACAGCCGGGAATTTAATCTAAATTTTGGATTTTCTCTGTAAACTTATTAACCAAAAATACGGATGAAATATTATTAAGAATTATATTATGCGATTGTAATAACTTTTCTAGCATAGAATGTTTTCAATTTCTGAATAACACTTATTCTTCTGAATTATTCATTAAAGCTAAAATATTAAAAATTAACTTGGATATTTTTCTTAATTTTAATTCTAAATTATTTTCCTTTCGAGGGTCAAGATTTTTAAGTTTAAGGTACGATATAAAAACCACCAGATCAATTTATTGCAGTAAAAATTTCTATGGAAATTTGACATGTTTTGTAAATTTTAATAATCGAAACCGAATACAAAAAAAAAATTCTGGTTACTCGTTCTCATATTCCTATTCAATTACTGTAAATTTTTCGTTTTAGCTACTTGCTTGCTTTTGGCATTTGGAAAAATCTGCAGGTTTTGTTTTAGTTGTTTAGTTTCCTTTTATTCAAAATAGCAGGGAATTTCTTTGGATTAACTTAATAATAAAAAATACTAACGAAATATTATTAAGAAACTTTTCTAGCTTAAAATAGTTTAAATTTCCGAGTGAAAAGTTAAAAACTAGAATATTAAAAGCTAACTTAGATATTTTTGTTAGTTTCACTCTAAATTCTGTTTTTCCTTGGGTTAGATTTATAGGGATGACAAAATGTTCCATTAATTTATTGCAGCAGTTTCTATGGAAATTTGTTACGTTCTGTACAGTTTAATAATCAAAAAAAGACCAAGAGCATAACAAGAACAAGGAAATTCTTTTAAAACACAAGAAAAAAATCCAAACAATGTTTCTGTTGTTGTTTGAACATGAAACTTTTATGATACAGAAAATTATAAATGTTTTGATGGTTAACAATTCGAAGCTTTGGCACAGCATTCAATTTATACTTGTACTAAATTTTCAAATTCATCCCATCCTTTTTATTTTTTAGATTTTCAAGCCCTTTAACCTTTAACTTGTTTTAATTTTTAATATTACAAACAGCAATTTCTTTTCTTTAGAAATTAGCTTTTAATATCATTTAACCTTCACATATTTCATAATAGAAGGACGTTGGCGCAGTGGCAAGAGCGCTAAGCCCCTAGCTAGGAGTCTTGCGTTCGAATCTCATGCAGTGGAAATGATTTTGGTCACAAACTCTGCAGAAAGCAGCGGGAAACCACTGCAGAGAACACATTTCCCTAGTATAAGGGGAATATAACAAAGTTCAGGACCTCAGGCATCTCACTGCTGCAATAAATTAATGGAACATTTTGTCATCCCTATAAATCTAAAAATCTAACCCAAGGAAAAACAGAATTTAGAGTGAAACTAACAAAAAGATCTAAGTTAGCTTTTAATATTCTAGTTTTCAACTTTTCACTCGGAAATTTAAACTATTTTAAGCTAGAAAAGTTTCTTAATAATCGTTTAAAAAAAAGTGGCTTTGATCCCCCTCGTCAACGTCGTGAATCAGGACATACGAAATAATAATAGTAACAATTTCTTAATAAACTTTAAAAGTTGCTTTGGAACTCCCATCTCAAAGTAAATGAATAGAAAAAGTGTTTTCTAAACTAAATTTTTGTATTTAAATTTAATATATAGGTATTAGGTATTTAAAAATATGAAATTTCAAACAGACTTGAAATTTCAAACTTTGCATATATTTAATTTAAAGTTTTCGAAGTTAGATCTTGGAAATTAAATATTCAGACCACATACTTTAAATTTACATCCTGCTGTATGAATTTTTTAATATTAAGAGTTTATAATTTAACCTTCGAAAGTTCGCCGTTTTGGTAATAAACCATAAGAAACAAACTTTCAGTGGCTTTGTTAAGTATTTACTTTCAAGTTATGCTTGAAACAAAGTTTGATTTTGGGCTTAGTGATTCGTAGAAAGGAGAATGTTTAATAGGTAATAAATATTAAGACGTTTAGTTATTGTTTTGGTGGAGGCGCCGGGGTATTTTTGGTGTCATCGATTCCGATGCCTTTTTAAAATTTAATTTAAATATCGATCGCCGGAGTTAGTTTTAATACAAAGGAACGACATTTCAATCTATTAAATTAGATTGTACAAAGAGCTGAATTCGGCTCGTTCTATGATACGAATAAGTTTTTGTTTGTAATATCAACAGATCTTCCCTTGCGCGCCGTAGGGCCTCAGTATATAATCTCATATAGAAATAACAGGGAAAGTATGAGTAGTAGAAGGATAAGAGCGACAGTTGACATGTTGTCCTGTTGTGACTACGTACAAAAACATTTCCAGTTTGCTTTGTATTAATTATTTACAGTCTACCACGTACATAAGCTTTATTTATTAAAGCTTCAATGTAACTCGTATCATTTCCGCTGATGTCATTTTTAGAATCACAACTTTCTACGATAATAACCTTAATAGAGATTTAATAAACTTCACTGAACTGTTATTTCAACATCCTTCGATTTTGTTAGCAGTTTAGTTAGTTACATAGTCAATCTTGACATTAATCCAAGTTTAGAACAAGTTTGTTCGGTAAATTCGAAATTAGTAGTTGTAACTTGGAAAGGTCTGCTTTCAAACTAAATCTTGTAAATTTCAGTTTGTGATATTCAAGCACAGAAGGTCGCAGTCGTTTTCAATTTTACTAGGACTAAAGACTACGTACGAGCCTAGTTCATAGCACAGAAGAATCGGTCAATAGTTTGAAGTTTAACTCGTCTTTTTTCGTAGCTTATTAAAGTTGACTGGATTCGAAACATACTTTGGGGGTTTCGTGCATGTTTTGGTTGTCGATATTTGTTCCACTTTTTAAAAGATTTGGCATAGTTAGAAATTTATTCTAATCTTGCCTAAAAGCTGCAGTTTGAATTTTAGTTTCTTTCTCCAGTTCGAGAAATTATGAGAATTAATTCTTGAAATTTTGTGTTAGTGTGGATTGACCCTTTTAAATTTATGATGAGAAAATGGTCGAAATATGAAAGAATTAAAAGGTTTAGTCTAGTCTAAATTTTTTCCCAGAAATCTATTTTAGTTGTTCATTTTTTGTAACGATTCGAAAACCATGCTGTGAATTATTTAAACATTTTGAATGCTTAAAAACCTAAAATGCTATTTCAAATATTTCAATTTATTTCATTCCATTTTCGCTTTTTAAGATAATCCTACATTTGCGATATTTAATGAAAGCGTTTTAACTTTCGTAACGCATGTTGCACTCATAATTTATTCATCACTGCTTACTGCTTACCATTTCCTAAATTTGAAACTGTATTAATCTACTTTGTAATTTCCACCCAAAATTCCTACGATTTTCAATTTTAAACGTATTTTACGAATTAAATATTAGAACCTAATTTATTTACCTAGTGGTTTTGTAAACCAAATACGTCGTTTAAGCAAACATTTTAATGTTAGAAAGCCAAATCCTTAATTTAAGGTTAAAGTCAAAAGATTCCCAAAAGTATTTTTGCCACTACAGAAACTGGGGTTTCCAGAAATTTTTTAAAATTTAACAACTTAAGTTTAATGTTTTTTAAGCAAAACTTAGTTTCATAAATTTAAGTATAATTATTCTCTGTAAAAATCATAAAGATTCGTGTAAAAATTAAAGTCTTTAAAGAAGTTTAAAAATTGAAAATATTTCTAACTTCCACAAACTTATCTTTTGTGGTTTGACATCTTCCAGACCATTTAGCTTAGATTTTATAAGTTTTCCCGCAATTGACGAACGAGCAAATAAAATTTAAACACTAACATTTACCCGAACATCATTCCACTTTTCGTTTTATACATCAACCAACGATCTTGCTAAACTTCCAAGCAGTTATCGTACTATTTATGTTTTATACGAACGAGAACTCGATTACTCGCACATCACATCAGCCGTCAAGTAAAGAAGTAGAAAATTTCCAATTCACTAGAAAACTGAAATGTGGATGCCGCTTTAAATCATTTTAAATTAAACGTTTAAGTAAAAAACGATAACGTTTTTATTTTTATTCGACCTTTACGACTAAAATTCTTAAGGAAATTAGTTAAGTTTTTTGTCACAGAAACTCAGCGAGTATGGTGCTCAATCACTGTTAAAGTATGAAGCAATTTTCCCAAGAAATTTAAGTAAAATGAGTCCATATTTTCATCTGGCAAAAAATGCATGGCTAGTACGCTTCGTTTAACAAGACGGAAATTGCGTTCAAAGGCACTTCAAAGTACACACTTCAGCCTTAAACTGAAGTGCCATTTTAAAACCACCATATTTATATTTGACGTATACTTAAACCTCTTTACGTTTTTCTTTTAAACTTTTAAAATAAAAATGAACAGGCTTCTTTATTTTTGTTTTTATTGACTTTCCATTTAATGGGAAACTTATTAAATAAAGAAGTTTGAGTTCAATACTTCAATACTCAGATGGTTTAGGAACTTTTTTAAGCCTCCCCAATTAAATTGTGGAAATGCTTATAAACGTATCTAAATTTTATTCTACAATTCGTAACGAAAAATGAGTTTTTATAATTTAAAAACATAAATGAGTTGTGTATAAAACTTTTAATTAAATATACCAAACGCCGAATTAAGTGAAAAACAAAATTTTCAAGGAAATTCTGGCTGAATTTAGGAAGTGTGTTAATACAAACTCGTATTTGGCAAATAGCAATTAGTAATGAATTAATTATGAACCTGATGCTGGCAAACCTGATTAAAAATGCATGATTTAGGAAAACTAATTAACAACGCTTTCTTTAAATAATAGAAAAATTAGCGGTAAAACGACACATTCATTAGGAATACATAAATAAATAACGATATGTTTTGTAAATATTTATAAAATTTTTTGGTGTTTAATATGTCGTAATTTATTTATTTATCAGTCATTCAAGTCTAGAGATAGGTATCTTGTCAAATTTGATATCAGCAAAGCTTTGATAGCTCCAACCTTTAACTGTGCCAGCTCCCTTTTTACAAATCCTACCTAACCCTCTTAATTTTTCACATAATATGTAGAAGTTGCGACGGAAAAAAATGTTTTTATAATTTTTTTAACTTTGTAAGTCAAAAATTAAACATCATACATTTTGAATTCCACACATAAAGCAAACTTACCGTGTTATTTTATTTTATGTTGCTGTTATTCTGTTATATTTTGACAATTTCTATTATTTATATTATACATATATTTATTTATAGTATTTTCTTTGTTTTGGACTTTACATTTCATTTACATTTAAAAAAAAAGAATAATATACCTAGTTATAATAGAAATTTTAAATATAGAATTTCAATTCGTTCTCTGTTATTGTGACTTAGCGTTGGTTTATTCGTTTAAATTTTTCTTTGAAAAAAACGAATAAAAAAAGTACGGATTTAGGTACGAAGAAAAAATAAGTCTAAATTGAGGAAAATGTTTAAATTATTAACTGTATTTGGAAATTTTAATAAAATGTATTTCATTTTAAACAGTCGTGGCTTCGCGATCATGTAAATCAGTGTTTCCCAACCGGTGGTTCGCGAACCCCCAGGGGTTCGCAAGGTTTATAAAGGGGGTTCGCGAAAATAATATTGTAATGGTGGAATTTTAAATTCCTATATATCCCATTAAGGGTTTTTTCAAATTCAACGGATGCTTAGCTAAGAACCAGTGGGTATTCATTGACATTAAAGATAATTCCATTTTATTTTATTACTAGGATGAATGTTCTGTTTTATTCAATTAATTTTGTATTCATTATTTTGTAGGTTATTCTATGACTTTAGTATTATTAATGTTTACCTGTAGATGTTTCACGATTATGTTTTAGTTTTTCGTTATGAACTATTAGGCAATATGGAAAATAGTTAAATGTTAATAGCAACCAAATTTTATTGTTTTCTTTACTGTTACCACTGTTACTAATGACTACACAGGGGGTTCGCTAATTTTTTTCAGTTTTTAGAAGAGGTTCGCTAGGAGAGAAAGGTTGGGAACCACTGATGTAAATAAAGAATTTACATTTTTATGAATTAATAGGTGCCCAACAATGAATCATGAACTGCAATACGTTAATTGATAACCGAATTATAGTTAACTTCATAAAAACAAAAGAATTAGCTGGTTCGGATATTTACAGCGGATGCGACCAAAGACAGCAGCAAAGATTTTAACAAACTGAATACTAAAAAGGACAAGAAACCCGGAAGATCACTTACGAAATGGAAAGAAAATGTAATCGAAGACCTCAATAAACTAGCAAAGCGAAACAGGAAGAAACTGAAAAATGTTGAAAAGGGCAATCGAAGAGGCCAAATCCCACAGATGGATCCACCGCCAATGGAATAAGAAGAAGAACAAAGAACGAAGTGCCAGGATCAGATGGTATTATTATGAAAATGATCGAAGCAAGCGGGAACGAGCTAATACACCATCTTGCAGGAGTCTTCGACACATGTATCATACACACGCTAGAAGAAGAGCACCTTTGTTTTCAAAAAAGGAGACAAAAGAGATCTTAAGAATTACAAATCTATGCAAGCCTGAATCATATCAAGTAGAATGTTACTAAATTAGACTGTTGCTCTGTGTCATACAATTACAATTTTATTCTAGTTATGTTACTTTGCGAGAGTGCAAAAACATAAGGAACATTGATAATCGAGAAAATGCAAGATAAGAAACATGCAAAACTCGCATAAACAAATCAAGACTTGTTGTGCAAGGCAAGGCGAACTACAAAGTAAACACTTGTACATAAACCTGTAACTTCGGTTGTCGTACAAAGTTACAAACCGAATAGACAAGATAATTAAAAATTAATTTAATTTAGTTGCAGGCTTGTGTTAAATTTATAGTGAAATAATTGACGTAAGCTGGATTTAACCCTTGAATGCTTTAGTGGATTATTAATTATGAAAACAGAATTATATATGTTGATAGAAAATTAATCCTGTATCATTAAATTTTCATCAACGAAGCTGATAAACATTAACTTCTGTCAGGAGTAGATTTCGTTCGAATTTAGAGATTTTAAAACTTTTAACGAGCTCGCTAATTTAGATGTTATAAATTAAGTTAATAACAATTTTTAAGTTAATTACAGGTTCAAGCGGTAAGGTTGAATTTTAAACAAGCGAAACTTAATTTGCCACTAGGAAACTGGGTCGTTTATTTTAAGCGTACACAATTAAATTGTGACTGAAACAGGATTTACGTTCAGTTTTTTAAACGTCACAAATTGTAAATAAAATACGGTTCGATATAACTTTGTTGCAGCAAAATCAACATCTGTGCGATGCATCATAAATTTTACGTTTCAGTTTTTTTTTCTTTTATTGTTCGGACATTTCGGGTTCGGTTGGAGATAAAATCTCTTATTAAACTGGAAATTTGTGACTTTTCAATTGATTATTTGCGCTTAACACAGATTCGGTGGTATCTTAAATAAAGCAACCATTAGAAACGTTTTAAATGAAAAACTTTAGTTCGCATTTTAACTTTCGCAATTTCGCGTGTTTATTGCTGTAAACGTATATTTTCATGTCTCAAAGCTGGAAATAAGCCTGAATATTTCATTCGTAAAGAATGAAAAAGCTTAAATTAAACCTGAAATTAAGTTGTAGTAGCACCAAATTAGCTGTAAATACTGTTTCTGAATGTAAAATAAAATATTTCAGAAATAAAATTCAGCTTTATGCAACACTGTTGCAGTAAAATCGTCATCTGTGCGGCAGTCATAAATTGTACATTTCAGCTGGTCTTGTATTTTATTACTTAGGCAACTGTTTTAGTTAAGACTATAAAATTTCCCAACCCTAAGGGATATTTCGTTAAAAATAATGAGCTTTCTTATAAAATCGGCAGGATTTAAAACGTTGTCCGAATGGCACAGTTATAAAAGATTCCAACAATGTAGTTTTACGTAGGTAAGCTCTACAGTATGGATATTTTTGGTGGAGGCGCCATTGACTTACTTTAGTTTTAGTTTACTTTATTATAACCTTTAATGCAACCCTAGTTATGGTTATTTAAAGGAAATATAACAATTTCAACTTCCGATGTAAATTAACTTTCAATGATCTATAACTTAGTAATTTTGCATGAGTTATTAGATTACTAAATCAATTACTTGATTTACTACCATAGGGAGGTAAATTCACACTTACTTCTTGAATGTAATGAAAGCCACTAACGAATTGTAAAATTAATCTACCTCTTTCAAATACGATCAAATGACAAATGCAACTTCATAAATCGATAGCAGGAAAAAGTTAATGACGAAAATTGCCTTGTATACGTTTAATACAAAAATCTTCTCAACAATTAATTATTTTATTTAAATCCATAAACTTTAGATTTCGTCTTACACCTTACGGCAGAAAGGCATAGGATTAAATAAGTAAGTAAATAACTTCAGGTTTCAATTTTGGTCTTTAAACGCAGAATATTTTATTACAGGGCTAAATTATCTTGTAAGTTGACATTTTTGTTCGTTTGTTTATTTATTAATATCTAGGCCTGTGGGTGAATGTTCGTTGACTGTCGAGGTAATTAGCACTACCTGGGTTACTGTGCCAAAAGTAATAATTTTTAAAAATTCTCTAGATAGTCTAGATAGTAAGCGCAATAAGCTAATACAATAAGAACGGAAAAGAAAAACAGAAACGCAACGCCAGTAAAATAAGGCAAAGAAGAAATTTAATAAAACGATACCTTAAATAAAAAATAATCAACTTCAGATAATATTTCCATCTTGTTATTCGAAAGGGAAAATACGCAGAAGAGACGAAACAATTAAGAGTTGAAAACGATAACCTAAGAACAGAAAATACAGAGATACAGATACAGGTGAGTGGGCTGAAAATAAAAACAGCAGATTCATTAGCGCTGCAAAATACGATGGAAAACTTTATAGACAAACATCTGTGAATGAAGATGCAGGCTAAAGAAGTATAAAAACTATAAGAGAAAGTGAAAAAAACAAAATGAAAATCATGAAGGAGATAGACAAGTAGCATATAA
This sequence comes from Melanotus villosus, assembly GCA_963082815.1. Taxonomy (NCBI): domain Eukaryota; kingdom Metazoa; phylum Arthropoda; class Insecta; order Coleoptera; family Elateridae; genus Melanotus; species Melanotus villosus. The sequence continues at coordinate 22,075,056 of OY720423.1, forward strand.
AAGACGTTACAATCAAAATTAATGAGAATTTAACCATGCAAGAGAGAGACATACAAAAACAAATAAGAAGAATGGCAAATTAATCTAAGAACAAAGGAAAGGAAGTTAAAATAGGATACAGTAAAGTTGTAATCGACGGAGTGGAAAGGAGATGGGATAAATTGAAAGGGAAAATGGACATAACAAGGCCAAGAAGCTAGCAAATCAAAGAACTGGAACGGCTAGAAAGGACATAGACATGGCAAAGGCAAAGGATAAGATAGGAAACAAAACAAATAAGGAAGAAATTGTAGGAAGTATTAGTGAATGTAACAAACAAAACCAAGATGGTGAAGATAAGAAAGGGCAAGGAGAAGAAAGTCTAAGGATAGAAGATACTTGGATGGGAAAGAAGAAGAAGTAATTCAGGAATTCGATGGTACAAACATACAAATATCCCTCTTTTGGAAATCAAGAAAAAAGAGAATAAATATTCAGAAATGGAGAGGGGACATATAATGATACCTAGTGGAGTTAAAACAGAGGCCATAGCGCAAGCAGAGGTAGGCTTCATAGTAGAGAAGCATACTAGAAATTACTTAAGAACCACTGGAAGTGTATTTCGAAAAGAATTCTTAAACCAGAATTCAAGGTTGAGGATGAAGGAAAAATTGAGATATGAGAACGAAAAAGTTAATAATATAATCGAAAATAACGAAGGAAAGACCACAATTTTGGGAAATCTAAACAGAAGAGTAGGAAAAAGGCATAACGAATCAAGGGAAGTAATTGGAACACGCGCTGATGTCACCAGAAACAATAATGGAAGAAGAGTAATAGATTGTTGTATCCAGAATAACATAGTCGTAGCAAATTCAATAAAATCATAAATCAACAAGCTAATATACAGAACACAAAAACTTAACACCTGAATGGTGCTGGCAAAAAGCAAAAATGAATTAAGATCAAATTTAGAGATATGGAATAAAGTGTTCTTTAAGAGAAATCTAAAAATATACGAAATTAAGAAAAAAATCATGGTAGCAGGAGAGGAATACACAACAATATGGAAATAAATGGAAAAAGACTAGAATTTAAATATCTAGGTGAGCAAATAAACCAATACGGTAGACAAGAAGCAGACTGCAAGACTGGCAAATGAGTACAAAATGAATTTCATGCTGAAAAATATGTTCATCAAGAAAAAAGAAGTATCAAACGAGACCAAAATAAGTGTTTACAAATCTGTATTTGTTCCAATACTGACTTTCCGATGTGAAAGTTGGACACTCAAATAAAATTTCTTTCTCTCTGTATCCGTAACCTCTTTTACCTTTCGGTGTCGAGGCTCAAATAAAATCAAGAATAAAATACAGAGCATGGAAATGAAGTACTAGCGAGCGATATTAGGAACAAAAGATTGGATAGAATCAGAAATAACACGGTTAGGGAAATTAGGAACAGAACAATAATAGGAAGAGTTGAAAGAAATATTACAAAAAAGGGATCATGAGAGAAGCACATGGCAAGAAAGAATGAAGAAAATTAGTTCATGGACAAGAACATTCCCAAAGGAAGCAATCAGTGTGTAGGCTAGTGATTAGTGCAGTTACCTTCCGCGTACGGGTACTCAAGGTTAAAATCATATACAGAAAAATGTGGAAACGATCGTCTTATTGCCTTGATATTCTATGCAAGCAAAATACCCCTACGCATCGTAAATGAAAGACTAAAAGCTTACTCATGGTAATTCCCATCAGAGCAGGCTGGCTTCGTAAAGGGCAGGGGGACACGGGAACAAATACTAAACACGTAAATCATTGAAAAATCACGAGAATTCAACAAACCAGTCTACATTTGTTTTGCCAATTACCAGAAGGCTTTCGACAGCATTAAATGAAATGAGCTATGGAGATTCATGGAAATTGGAATACAGCCCCACCTCATTACACTAACCCAACAACTGAACTATTGAAGTATTGCCGTAGTAAAAACATAAAATCGACTCTAAAACCCTTGCCAGATAAATAAGGAAGTACAACAGGGGTGTATCCTGTCCCCAATTCCCTTTAATATATGTATTCGGAGAACTGGGATAAAAGATTTTCGGCGCACACAAAATAAACAATCTAATATATATGCTGATGACACCACTCTATTTGCAAATAACGTAGAATAACTAGAAGAACTCCTTGATAAACTGCAACAGGTAAGCCATAATTATGGTCTAGAAATCAACACAAGCAAAACAAAGATCATGATCATCAACCGCGCAAATAACAATAGATCGGACATTGTACAAATAGTAAGATGAGCAGAAGTAAATCAGTTTGTACACTTAAGGGTCCTCGTCACCAACGAAAGAAAAAACTCCCTGGAAATTAGAATAAGATGCGAAATGGCAAGAAAGGCTACGCGAGATATGAAAAGAATCTGGAAATACAATGGCATTACTATGAACAGCAAAAAGATGCTTAGAAAAACCCTCATAGCTATTCCCGATTATGCTATACGGGTCGGAGTCGTGGACCCTAAAAGTGGAAGACAATAAAAAAAATTTACGCCTTTGGAATGTGGGTCTGGAGAAGAATGCTCCGAATACCATGGACAGCATAAAAGACTAATGCCTCAATTTTCCAAGAGATTAAAGCGCCATACTGCCCGTCACAAATTGTAAATCAACGCTTACTCAAGTTCTTTGGGCACATTACTCGACAAAATAACGAAGGCCTAAAAAGACTAATCAAGGAAAAATAGAAGGAAGTAGGGTTCGCGGAAGATCACCGAGAAGATTGACAAATCAAGCCAAGAATACCACCAACAGTACGGTTCATCAAGCTGCTAAAAACGCAAGAAACAGAGAAAGATGGCAAGAAATAGTTCACGGAGTAGGAAACCAAAATGATTAGCGAAGTCAAGAGATCACGACTCTTCTGTAAAGAAGAAGAAGATTACAGTGACCGGTAAAACGTTCGTAAAATGAGAAATTTTTTTATTATAATAACCGCGTTTGATGTATGTCACATGACCACTAGTATGGCCGCAAATTTAACAAAAATCACTATGAAGTAGCAAAAAGTTGGGTTAGATGGCAAGATACCGAAGAAAATTATTCGATTAGTTGCTTAGAATTTAATTTTAGGCCCAAAAGTTCAAGCATTTATTTAGAGAAATTAAAAATAGCAATTTTTCTTTAATCTTTTTTTATTGATTTACAAATATCCAACTCTTTCCTTTTAAATAGTTTGACTGAAGAAGCGAAACACATTTAATTGGATAGAATGAAAGAACTTTTTTGTTTTTCCCATAATTGACAGGACTAAATCTAAAAATACCTAGGTTTTCGCTAGGATGCTCACTGTTGCAATGGTTTGTATCCAACTGTTGTGTGAAAATCGATATATTATAATAAAAAACTAGTGAGAACTTAAGAGAGTTAAAAGAAAACAGAAAAGGAATTGAAAAGAAGCAGAATGAGAGGCGACTACGCAGATGACGACGATTATCAATTGCAAGTTTATCGCTTTCACAAGCCTCCGACCAGTTAGGAGTGGATGAATCCCGAATTTCTAATAAAACTGGAAATACGAGTATTTACAATTTAGTAAAAAGGATAACTAAAAAGATTCTATACTACTATCCAAGAGGCAAGAGAGGTCTAGGCGGGCCAAGATATCGGTGGCCGTAAAGCTTTGTGAAAACGTAACAGGCTAACGCCTAATCCCTGTAGTGTAGAAGAAGAAGAAGTCTTTTTACTCCCTGACTAAGATCAAGGAAAATGAACAAGGAAAAGGAGACATAACAAGGAAAAGAAATAAAACTAATAAATTTATGCAACAAGAAATGAAAATTAGAAAGTTAAGTTGATAAATAAGTTAAGGTTTTTTTAGATAAGAAATATGGAAAAATAAATAGGAAAAGAAGAGTAACCAATGCAACACGGGCGAGATTACCAAAAAAAAAGAAAAAGAGTGAATTCAACAAACACAGAAAACAAAAGTTAGTCAAGGGCAGAACTTAAACTTGAACGTTAAATTAGAACGAAAGGCAGCTATAAAAGAAAAGGGAAAAGAAGAAGAAATGTAAAAAGTAAACGAAAACAAAAAGACAAAAAATTAAATCAAACATGGAAATACAGGAAATTTGGAAAAGCAAGTAATGCAGAAACAGAAACCCAAAACAAACCATATGAGAAAAATAAGAAGAAAGAGATACAAAATAACAAACAAAATATAGAAATCATGCTTTCTGTAAGTATTAAATTTGCCCCTGCAGATTCTATGCCCTAACAGTTTTCCCCAATTATGTCACAAAATAAAAAATCCAATCTCTCTTCTTCTTCTTCTTTCTTTTGGCAGTGACCGGTTACTAACACTTAAATGTAAATTCTAGGATCCCGCTTTGAAAGTATGCTAAGTAGGGGCGAACCTTACCCATTCATAGAAAAAAGGATGTACCCCTTGTGATATGGGGTTACGGCTGCGGAAGGTGTTGATATTCTAACCGTGGGCGCTATCTTAACCTGCTCTCTGAATGTATTTGTAGGAAATGAAATATTACATTCGTACAGCGTTTGATCGTTCTTTGCTTTACAAGTCTGCACTTGTAAAAAATCCATCGCCTTAAATTTTACCATTGCTTTCCGTTTGCCTAAACACATTTCGTTTTTTATGTGATTATATTAAAAAGATAATTTTTAGTATTAACTTCGACATGTTTCTTCTGTAATTATAGTTGTGTAAAACCTTGATACAGGAATATAAAAACAAAGGTTTTCCCAATCTTCAACAGCTCATTTTACAGTTTTCTTAAATTCCTATTAATAAATGAATTAAAGCCGACACTTTCTTAAAGAAACCCAAAAAAGTTCTCCAGACAAATATAGAAACAAAGGTAAATAAAGATCGAAACTTCAGGAATAAAATATGTTGGATAATAACCTTGGACATCCTTCTAAGAATTCTGATCCTTAAATAACTTGTTCAACTTTTAACTCGTCGAGGTTATTTAATTCGTTTCTTCTGTGGCTTCGTTATTTGTGATTGTATTTTCCGTAATTTTTAAGTGATGCTTGATAACATCAAGTACATACATCCTGAATATTTTTAGTAGTCCTTGTGTATCCTTTTTTGATTGTTGTTTGAATTATTGCTTTTATTAAATAATGGTTCGAGGGCTTCATTAGTGTTTTATTGCTTCAGTATTTCGTAAACTTAATAATTTAGATTCAGCCAATCAAAAAATATTGGGTCACTTATACTTTATTGTTCTTTTAGGTTTCCAAAACAAAATTTCCTGGTAAATTATGAAAGTTTTAATTTTATAATTAATAAGGTTTACCAAAGCATGTTTTTTTTCGGTTTGTTAAATAGTTGAAATAAAAAAAATACAAATCAAGTCAATCCAAAGCTCTCCCTTTAAATTTCAAATAATATTTGAACGCAACCTAAAAAGGAAAACAGAAAAATTCATCCCTCTAAAGAAATTTTATTAGTTTCCCCACCGAAAATCACAAGGCAATTGAAGTTCACCCTAAAATACTTCGACTTCTGCGGATAACCTACATGTTTCTTTTCCTTTCTTTTCGTTTCGTTTGTTATTTGACGTACGGAATTTTTTAGAAAAAAAAAATTCAAACAGTTTTAATATATACGGAATTCCTAAAACGTCTGACATTTAAAATGTACATACTGACAAACTAGGTGTATAAAATTTTGAATATCCACCCAGTAACATAGATTTAAAAGGATTATTTTATTTTAAAATGGGGTTTAGGGTAAAGTTCATGGATTTAATTTTTGTAATTAATTCCAGCAAGGACTTTAAACGACTTTTAAACACGATAAATAAAATTTGTGGTTATTTATAGTGAACAAGCATGAAAATATGTAACATTCGTTTCGAAATTGTAATACTGCTGCTAAATTTGGGTTTTTAACATATGATTAAGTACACTTTTGCACGATTTAGCGCGTATTTTAGTATATTTAGGTATATTGCTATTTTAGCACCGAGAATTACAGGATTTCAGAAGTTATTTTTAAATTTGAAATGTAAGTTTTTAATATACATACATATCAATATCAGGATATATTGGGATTGAAGTTACTTGGCGCCTCCACCAAATGTTTGAATTTGCATAAGTCTGATCACCTGTTACGTATTAAAGTAGATATTCGATTATGACTTGTCGAAGTACAAAATTTGGATTAATACTTTCAACACCAGAAATTTTTTGATAATTCATAGTCAAAAATTAAGACGGGGTAAAATACAAGCACCGACATTTAATAGAGGCGCCTAAAAAAATTCGAACCTGATATGCGTTTAAAGTTTATTGCTAATAAAAAAGAGCAACTTCAGATCAATTCCCAGAGGTAGCATACTCGGCTTGCATCAGGTATGTTTCAATGATTTAGTAGGACAGAAGTTGTAAAAATAGAGCTTGAACTGAATTTTCCTCTTTAATGTTCCCTTGGCTCAATATCCATTATAACCCAATTTTAACAAAAAGAGGCGTGACCTTCGTGAGACTAAAAAATTAATAATACCCTGTTAGTTAATGGAGTACAATGAACTATCTAATTCATCCCTCGGACCGTTTTCACGCCCTAAAATCGATTATGTAAACTATTCGAAGTATAACTGGTTGATGTGTGAGTGATGCCCAGAAACACAAAATTACATAAAGCTAAAGTTACGTTTCATAATAATGAATAATGATGTTTCAAAAAAAGTAAAAAGTATAAGAAAAACGACGGAGTTACATTTCTAAAATTCAGACATTTTCGGTAAACCTAGTTTAACGAATTTTTTTTATATTGCTGCTTACCTCTCAAAAAATTTATTAAAGTCTCAGATCCTTTGATCTCCTTTAATAATCGTATGTATAACAAAATCAAAGGAAAATAAAGTTAAATATTACTTGCGGTTATTACTTTTTATCAAAGTTTATTCGTTACTTTCGTGACGTTTATTTTGCTAATTTTCGCGGGATTTTTTATGCGAATAAAACTCTTATTAATTCATAAACTTGTGTTATTTCGATTCCGTTTCTCCCCAACACAAAAGCGATTAATTTATAAAGCGGTTTTTTCAATTTCCTCTAATTTTTGTTTGATTTTATCTGTCAGTTGCAGTCCTCTCGTCAGTGAAAAATCCCTGGGGCCAAACATAGCCAGTTTAGGTGCGAGTATTGAAATCGAAAAACGACCAATAATAGCTCTGCAAATATTTCTTTTTCCGTTAGCAATGACAGATGGGAAATTTCTGATAAAAGATGGCCCTTTTTTAAGGAGCTACGATACTATCAGAAGAAGGCATTTTCGGTCGCGGGGTTAAAATTCAATTTTACTATTTGTTCCTGCAACACCTAAATGCCCAGAAACAATTTCTAAAGGGTAGTAAAGTTAGTGATCAAGTTAAAGTTGTGCATAGTTTTCTATTTTGCGATCGATACAAAGGAAATTCAATATAAGTCCTTTTTTAGAAAGCAACAGCTGAGAGGTCGATATCCTGGCCCGCTTGGTTTTAATCAAATCGATAAAATATGAAAGGTCCTTCCTAAAACCTTTTACGGGGTAAATTGTATTACATTTGCTTTTAGTCGTCCTGTTTTCCGCTGTTCTGATCCCGAATGATTCAATTTGGAATATGAAATTTAAATGCAGAGATATATCCGAATTTTATCAGAATCGAGGTATTGGCGTTCCATATACAATAGGAGAATATAAAGGGCATATTTCATGCCGACCCGCTTAAACGAAAACATCTACATTTGTTATCTCCTCATATTTCTACGAAATCGAAGTTAACCTTCGAAAAATCTATTTTCGATCAACCGGTAAATTTCTCGTTATAGAACCCGAGAGAGTGACCGAAAATTCCAACAACGGGCGGCGAACTTTTTTTACCAGTTTTTAACGCGAGAGGAAATTCTCAGGATACCCGACGTCACGTTTAAGGCATGTAATTAAACAAGGCACGGCAAAAAGGGCAGAAGGGTTTAGAGAATGGTTATGGAGATTGTAAGGATTTTAGTAGCGTCGCGGTTTGATCGTACCTGATTTTATACTTTAACCCTACCAAAATCTGAATTCAGGAGAAAAATATGGAAATTTCTCCTACTTACGACGGACGATTTTTAACGTTAGACGCTTCCGGCAAAAAGTAAAAACGCTTTCAATTTCCTTTATGTAAAAATTAGGGATCTACACCTAGGGAGATTTGTTTTGCAAGTTAGAAACGACACCCTGATTAATGGAATACGTTAAACGAAATCCCCTTCTTTTCTACCCTTCCATTTATTAGAACTTGCCTGCTTTATTTTTATTTTTTGGGAAACGCGTTATTACTACGGAAATTTAGGACGTATTTTCAAAAAATTAAACAATAATTACTGCATATTTGTTTTTTCTCTTGAAAACAACAAAGAGCGAAGGCGATAAGGAAAGAGAAAATAAAGAATCGGGTTGTTTTTAATCTTCAGTGTGTTGTGTAGGCTGTAATCTTTTATCTGGCAGCTAATTTGACTTTCCAACTGATTCATCTCATCAGCACGCCACTCTGACATTAACTAAACCAGCAATCAGTAAATTAGATCGGGCGAGAAAGTTTTGATAACTAATCTCAACTTGTATATTCACGTGACAATCGTTATCCTTAACTTATTTCCGTGCAACATCCTAATTTCTTCTGGATATCTTCAGATAAACTACATCAAAAGATAATTATTGATAAACCAGTGTTAATATGAGTCATTCCTAGCTGCATCAAAAAAGTCTGACCATAACAAAAAAAAAAGTCTGGACGTACACTAAAAGCACAGAAGCAATCATTTCATTATTATCCTCTTCCAAGTTTCTGTTACTGTAAGAATAACTGAAGCTTTTAGTGGAAGTAGGAAAACGTTAAAAGCTGGCGGATTTTAAACGTTCCAACAAAAGTCAAAGTTATATAAATCGTTCGGTTTAAATTAAAATTTATAACCAGATGTCTTTGAAAACCTCGTGAAAAGTAGGATACAATTTCACAACAGCTGGTATTGGTTAACCAGTACAACTGACGATTATGTAAATTAACAAAGTTTCAACAAGAGATTAATTTTAATTCCCACATAAAAAATTCCAAACCAAGTTTTTCACTGAAATTCAGAAAATTGTCATGAACACCAGTGTGATGATACTATTATTAAAACTTCAGTAAAAGCTTTCATCGTAACTTTAAATGTGATTTATTTGACCATCTTGATTTATTAAAAATGAGAATCCTCGTTCTCTTAAACTCTTCAAATGTAGGAAAACATGGTTAGCCAATATCAATTATAACCAACTCAAAACGTTCGCCCCGCTTAATTTCAGTTTTATATTCTTTTATTTCGGGCTATTCAAACAACAGAAATAAAACAAATCGGTAACTTCTAGATTTTTACAGGAAAACTCGCCGAACTGGAATCATAATAAATAATATCCCTCCATTATTATTAAAGAACGTTCCAAGTTGATTGGTTTGCTCGAAACAAGCTTAAAATTTTATTACCTATAAATCGGAGTTTTATACTGCTTCGGAAGAAGGTTTATAAATTTCTAAATACCGGTTTCAAATAAAAATTAAATCTAATGCCACTAAAATTTAAACTCGGACCATAAAACGGTTATAAAATTAACTTTTGTTTTATATTAAGTAATTAAAGCGGATCCGAAAGAAATTACAAAAGTTGTTCTGAAAAAATGATGAGATTACTTAAGGGCCTTACTTTAATCCCTTCTCTCGTTAGCTAATTTAAGAAGTAAGTAAATAACGACTTTCCCATGGTTTTACTTTTAGCGGAACTGTAAAAGATTTTAATTTTTGCGAAGGAATTTTGTAATAGAAATATGGGAAATGCAAAACTTTTCGTAAATTCTACTAGAAACTGAATGAGCAACAGGCTTGGTGTAAATCCTTTTCCGTTTACTTCGTTGATTTAATTACTTGGCTTCCCAACGATTACGAAATTAAACAATCAATGTCGATGAAGGGTCGAGCTGGAAAATTTTTCAGCGCCTGAAAATATTTCACGGTTTTGTTAAACATTTCACTTCATTCAACTATTTGACTTTTATGTAACAATTTCAATGTAAAAACCGACAAAGGCAACACAACAGTTAATTTTTTTCAGGGTAATTGGAAATATTTTTAGAGTTTTATGGCAGCTTTTTGCTACTTTTTTGCTTTTTTATATATTTCAATGTTAACGCAAGAATTACTAAAGGTAAACTATTTATAAAATTAGCCCAGAATTATTTCAAGATAATCAAATTGATAAAATACTTTTACGAACTGTTTAAAACCATGCTGAAATTTTTATAGCTCCAGTTGTTTTTTAAACGAATCAACAGAAAACTGCGTGACGACTTGAAAAATGGCTTAATATAAATCTACAAGTCTTAGAAAGCTGAAGCGTGCACTTAATCACGAAATTTCCTTGCCAAATAATCTAAAATTTTCTTAAATTCCTAAAAAGACTTCCTAAACAAGTCCAAATCCACAAAACATAAATCTACTTGCTATCAAAACATCAAAACTTTTTAAAGGCGAATATCACGAAAACAGCGTGAAAAACTAAAAAGCTCTACATGCAGTCCTAAAAACGTAGAAAAATCCACAATTTTGCGCTAGAATTGGCAAAAGTTAAGTAAGATTCGGAAACCCCATTGTTCAAAAATCACCCGAAAAAGCTGAAACATTAAAAATCGACAGCAAAGTGCTGGAAATTCCCTAACCTAAGTTTTATCAGGAAATCTAAAATCTCAGTAGAAGGAAATCAATAAAAGAACGCTGTCATTAGTGACCTACAATTTTTTTTCTCTCGGAAATCTCTGAAGTGCTAAAGTAAATTCTAATATAGCGAAAAAAGAGTTTCGCTAACTCCCGAAGATGAAAAGATTAATTTAGGAAGTAAAAATAAATTAAGGGAAATATCTTTAAATTGGGGCTAAAAGCTTTCGTTCGTAGTTTTTGGTGGGAATTTTTTCGGCTATTTCTTTGACTATAAAAAAACGCGCAAAACAAACGGTGCCAGTTAAATACTAAAAAGAAAACGATTCGGAAGCTATTAGTTTATCTGTTTTGTTAAAAGTTTTCAATTTATTTTTAATTATAATTTTAAGCAAGATATTTTTAGAAAATAAACCACATTCTCAAAGGTGGCTTGGATTTTTTTTAGTTAAGGTTTATGACCAAGGCTGTATTTATGCAATCTTCTTACTTTAAGAAGAGTCACCAAAGCAAAGCAAACCAAACCAAGCTTTCGTAAAATATTGACATCCACGAAAATCGAGCATTAATTTGGATTTGGCTAATCTACGCCTATGTTTAAAATTAATAATCGAAATAAGGCAAATGCTTTGAATATACTAATTAAAAATAAGGTCAAAAGGTAGTTAGTACATATAGTAAACTCTGGGATGGATACATTCTCGACTGTTTTTACAAGAAAATCTTTAAGCATAATAAAGAAATTATAAAAGTTAAAATTACAGAATATGAAGTCGTTGGGCGTCCCTTTGTTAAAGATTTCCAGACTTTTCCTTTGTAACTTTATAGTACCCTTCCATTTAGGATATTCGTGTTGTTTTTATTAAGTTAACATGCGAGTAATTATAAACTTAAATTTGTTTATTAAATATTCATATCATTTTAGTTTCATTTCGCTTTCTTTGTATAAGCAACCTTTTACAGAAACTTCCATGAAAAGTAAATTGATTTTTTTTTATTAATGCGTTTTTAATCTTACTTTGCTTGTTAAAATTTTTTTAATTCTTGGAGCTAATGTTTTGTACTATTCTGGCAAAAGCTCAGAACCAAAATGTTTCCTTTTTGGTTTTGGTAAAAAAAAGGTTGAAATTTTATATCAGAACATGCCCAGAAAGCGTGGAAAATTACGATTAAATTCGACATTTCCCCGTTGTTTTTTTTTTATGATTTTCAGGCGATTTAAAAAATCTAATATAGCTGATATTAAACACAAAGAAACATTTCCTTCGCGCTAAAAAATAATAACTCCACGTGAGTTAATGGAGCGCACTGAGCTGTCCAATTCATCCCCCAAACCGCTCTCATGCCCAAAACTAATCGATCATGTAAACACTCCAGAAAGCAAACAGCCGATCCAAAAACAACGGGAAAATAAATACAATTTATTGTTTAGGTAGGGAAAGATACATTAATCATCTTTCCTTCGCGGGCCTAATAAAACTTGTGGGGATGAGGTTCGAAAGAGCGATTATTGTCATGTAAACAGATGGCAAGAAGAACATCAGCATGCATCATTACCTTGATATGAGCGGCATGCACCGCATGATGCAGGGTGAAAAAGAGGAGGACCGCCAGCACTGCCGCTGCCACTTCTTTCTTCGAGGAGGATCCCATCTGAAATTCATGAAACATTAGTCTAACCGGGTAAGATACTCTTCTCGCATCTCTAGAAAACATGTCTACATGTCAAGTACAGTTGCGAAACACAAACGAAAGGGGAGTTTTTCACGACTACCGATTTTAAATGCGACTCACAAATACGAAAAAAACACAATTTTGTAGTTTTATAATGACCATTCTACTGGGTTTTTATTTTTGTTAAGTTGCCTCAATTTGAAATTTGAACTGAAACAAACGTTCATTCAAACTTGATTGGCTATAATATTATCAAAAAAGAGCTCAAATTCCCAACAAAAAGTCGTGTGTTGGCAGTACAAAAGGTACTAAACTTGGTCATTTTAGTGAGTCACTATTAAACCGAATGGAGTATATACAAGGTGTCTAACAAAACGTTGAACTACATTAAACTTTAATAAACTCGGCTCCTTCCACTACAAACACGCAAACCAACTAAACTCGCTTAGAAGTTTACATTTGTAGGTTATTAGCTGTGTACCTGAATATTTTATAGGCCGAAAATAACAGTTACTAACGATACACTCGTGAATTTATAGAATCTTTGAGTGCACTTCTTAGTAAGGCATTAGAACGAGCAACTAAAATTGCTACTCGTTTAATAATAATGACTTTTGCAAGCCTCACGGAATCGTCAGTTTCTTTAGGAGTTATTGTAATAAAAAGGAATCTTATCTCATTATACTCGGTACGTGACTTGCATCCCCCAAGAAGCTTTAATATTCAACCATTCAAGGACTCGAGAGTTCATTTAGTTACATCTTTTTTACATGGTTAATTCTGGTAGGCTCTTATCCGCATAAATACGAAGCCCCAGGTTCCTTTATGATATCTACAATCTACGATAATTTCTTTTTACGGATCGCAAACATTTACGTTCGGACCTAAAATTACCCAGTCGAGCTGAAATTTTAATAAAAATGCCTTTTCCTGCCAAATCCTGTGCATTCCTAAACAAAGATTTCTGGCATTTCTCTTTGTTTTAAAACTTAATTTTATTCCAATATTTGCAAGGTTCTTCCTGAAGTTATTTGTCCTGAAAGGGTAGGTGCATAAATCTAAAGCAAAATTCGCTAATTTCCTTTCGCCTCGAAAAACAAATAATTCACAAACAGAAATAACAAACAAGTACATGCTACGGTTCTTTCAATAATAAACCGCCTAAAAGGATTAAAGTCCTACTAATGAACTTTTAATGGCGAACTTTAATTTTAATTATCGAAGTGCTTAACCAACGCGTATTTTCGCTGAATATTTTAACAGAATTGAAGATAATAATTTAGGGATGAAATGTCAACAACGAGAATAACTGGAATTTATTAGAAATACGTAATTAACATAAAAAAAATATTAACGTCGAGGGGTTTATCGACGTTCTTTTATTCTTTAATTCTTCAGATAAATAAAATTATATTGATGGTACAATGAAAGCTCAAATTTATGTATTCATACATTAATTCTTCGTATCTTGATTCAATTTTCTTTTAATACATATACTCCGTTTCCTACTTATTTGGCCAACAGTGACCACGATTTCGGTTAATCATGTTGTTAGTAGTTAACTCGCGACATATAATAGGTTGTTTGAATAGCTCATTGAAATCGTTACTGGTCCTAGGCCCGGAAAAAGGAGGAGAGCTGGTGGGCCAAGTTAGCACCCTACTTGTCGTAATAAAAATAAATGCTCCTCGGACTCGAACAGATAAAATGACGACAACTCAGGCGAGAAGAAGGAATTCAAGAAAAGATATCTTAAAACTTGCAACATGTGTTACGTAAAAACTTATCAAATAGATAATAAAAAGCCATAAATACATGTAACGCTTTATTTTGTCGGACTCAAAGAACGGCGCAAAAGGCCAAGGTTCAAAGATAATAAAAAAAATCACATATTGACTAGAGTAATTGTTAAAGACTTGATAAGGTAAGATACACAAAAATTTAAATATACTTAGATATAACAGATATAAATGTAATATGAAATTTAAAATAAATAGATCTAGAATTAACTAGATGGAAAGTCAAGCAAAAATTTTAAATATTAAAGTTGATCGTAATGCATTCATAAATTAGGGAAATGACATTAAAGAAAAGAATGAAAAATTAATACGCAAAACCTAATTTATGAACGTAAGTATCACATTACAAAATTTTACATATGTAGATTAGTTACTAAACAAAAAAATAAGTAACATGTGGCAAACACATGTCAAATACCAAATTTATCGATAACCAAAAATTTAACTTACCACAGTCAGAATGTGCGAAATTAGTAGACAAAATAATTTAGAAATACATTGAAGTAAAGTATTAAATGCTCACTTGAACATTTAAAATAATTAAGTTGAAGATTGAATTAAATTTTGAACGAAACCACAAATAGGTCCGTTTACGAGAAATGTTGCGGTTAAAGAGAGCTCAATCCACATGAGACTCTATCAGCCTGACACACCAAGGCAAATGCGCGCGCCCATCGAAAAGAACGATGACCTTACAAAATTATATACAGAGTGCGTAGAAAGTAACGAACTCACAACAATGTAACAATGCTATTGGAAATTCAAGAAAATACGAAATTTTGAAGGAAACAGTTGAATTTTAAATTAAACAAACACAACAAACAACAAAAAAATTCTAAACGCTCACAACATTGGAAAATTGAACAAGAAAAATGATACGATTCGGTGGCAAAGCAAAAAAATCGTAACACATGAAACATCTCTAAGATGGAAGAAGAAATCATAATGGAACTAGAAGAACATACAATTAATGCTTGCGCAGTAAGTGAATCTAAGAAAAAAGATGCTGGAACGACTATAAGAGGAAATTATCTGCTAATCTAGAACGGAGCAAATAAAATTGAAAGAGCAAATCGCCACTAATTCATAAAAAATATATTTACGTACAATCCATCAAGCTCTAGATAATACCAAAGTAAATATAATGTCCATATATGCGCCAGACGCAAATAAACCAAAACCAAAAAAGAAGCAAAGACCTTCAAAATGTACTTAACAATATACCTACTAAAGAAAAAATCACACTCATGGGTGATTAGAAGGTACGCCTAGGAAACAAATCGTCAGAAAATTGTATATTAAGGAAGATAAGGGAAAGCTATTGGGAGAAATACACAAAAAATATTGAACACGATATGTATGGAACTCAAAGAAACATCTGGAAGTTATTACGAAATCAAAAGAAAGACGTGTGTGAACATGTCCGACTACAAACATTGATTAGGAAGAGTGATTTAATTATTTCAACCAGCTATACGGAAAAGAAGAAACTAATACAGAAAAGATATATCAAAAATACAATAACAACAATATAGTTAATATTACTTTAGAAGTCCAAAATTCGCATGTCTCCAGACCCTGACGGAATTCATAATGAACTCATTAAATATGGCGGTGAAATTCTGGCAAAACAAATAAGGCGTTATCATGAGGAATTAGTCAATACAATAATTATAGAATTATAAAAACAAGAAGATAAGAAACCTTTCTAGAAGCCTAAAAAGGGAAAAGAAATGGATATCAAACCAATCCAGTATCCTACCGAAATAAACAATGAGAACTTGTTGGTGATGATATCTTGTATCAATGGGAAGACCATTTTGCAGAGTTATTAAATGAAACGGAAGACCAAAATGAAGAAACTGACGAGGTAAATGAAAACGCAAAATAAAAATTCCAGATACAGAATACCCACCAGCTATAGAAGAAACAACAGAAATAATAAAAAATCTCAAAAACAACAAGAGTCCAGGGATTGAGCAAATATCAGTAGAGCTGTATAAATATAAAAGAGATCAATTAGCTAGAACGATCCGAAAATCGATGAAAGAAATATGGATACAAGAAAAACTTCCCCAAAACTGGATTTTTAAGAAAGCAGACAGATTAGAATGCACAAATTACAGAGGCTTAACCCTCCAGAATGTGGCTTATAAAATATTTGCTACACGCTTAAAGAACAAATTAACAAAAAGTATAGGGTGCATACCAATGCGATTTTAGGAGTGGTAGATCGGTAATAGATAAAATATTTACACTGAGGAAACTACAGGCAGAGAGCTATGAATATAATAATAGCTATTTATGCAACGAGTTGCAAAATGATGGACTTTTTATCACCAGGCGTGAAATTGTTCGTCGAGGCGAAGCCGAGATGAACAACACGCCATGTGATAAAAAGACATGTTTTGCAACGTATTTCATACAAGATTTTATCCAATTCAGATAACAAAATGTAAATGCCACATCTTCTTAAAAATGGAGTTGGGTCATCGTGATAAAATGGGAGTGATAAAATGGGAGCATATTTTGTAACTAGTTACAAAATGAACCACTTTTCGCAACTCAAATCATCTTTTTGTAACTAGTTACAAAATGGGAGCATATTTTGTAACTAGTTACAAAATGAACAACTTTTCACAACTAAAATCAATGTCGAAATGTTGACATTTCGTAACTGAATTGGATAAAGAAATTTATGCGGCACTAATCGAATTTAAGCAAACAATAGAATAAAGCAACGGGAACTTTAAAAAATATTGAACTTAATGAAGTTAACCTTAAAACAAACTGAAAACTGCATAAAAATAAAGAACAGGAAATCGAAACAATTCGAGATCATCCAAGGACTGAGGCCACGATCTTCTGTCGCCAATACTTTTCAATTATGCATTAGAATACGTAATGAACAAAGTCCATAAAAACACCAGTGCTTAGCTTTCACTGATGACTGATGATGTAGCAGTTGTAACAAGAAGCAAAAAAGAATTATAACAAATATTAGCGAAATTAGAGGAAAGTATAGATCTACAAATAAACGAGGACAAAACAAAAGTTATGACATGGAATGATCGAGAGTTCGATAGAAGAAGAAAACTGCAAATAGTGAAAAACATATATTTTTGAAGAAGTAAAACAATTCAATACTTAGGTATCTACAGAGTTTTATAGAAAACCAGATATAAGCAAAGAAGTACAGAGAAGATTGATGTTAGGAAATCGCAGTGTCCGTTCATTAAAGAGGCTGATCTATAGTAAGAACATCTTAAGAAAACTTAAACTAAAACTAAAATATATTGTAACGAAACACGCCAATGATTTCGGTCGTATACGTCAACAATTCGAGTGTTCTCGAATATTCGATACAAGTCGCGCCAGAGGCGATGTCTGGCGCGATCCGGATTATTCTCGAATTCAAAACAATGGGTAAAAAATAATAAGCCCGAATTTTTAGCTGAAAATTTTCAAACCGACGTAAAATGCCATTCTGAACAACTTTTCCAAATGAAATCTTTCGAAAAAATCATAAATAGGGCCACTTCTGAAGATTTTTTTTTTAAGTGTCAAATTTGACAGGTACAGAATGTCATTTGACCAAATCTGTGTGCACTTTTTTTAGTCTTTAGACAAGGACAAACCAACGCCGTATTGATTTTTTTAAATAAATATTTTAATAAAAAAAAGTCCCATATGATCCGTACTTTTTGACAAACCCTGTATAACACTAAAACTGTTGATGTCGTAAAATGGTGGGTCAAGTCCCATCTATTTCTAAGTATTACTAATGTATTGCCAAGTATTTCTACGTATTTCCAAACTATTTTCAGCATTTCTCTGAATTTCTCAAGCATTTCCAAGATATTTCCATATAAGTGTAGGACGTGTAGGTACTTACAACGAGTAGTAGATAACCGCTCGTTGCTAAACATTTGCTTGCATTTTTATAAAAAGGCAGATTCTTATAAAATAAATCAAGTTTGTTCGCAAAATTTGTTCAAATCGTAAAAATTTCTAAAACAGTAAGGCCAACTTATATGCAAATGAAAAAATTTTATGAATATTTGTTTTATTTGTAATACTGAAAAAACTAAGAAATCGCGAACAATTAGCAACACGTGTCCTGGCATGGATCATAACTTTAAAATTAATTCAATGTGACTTTTCTAACAAAAGAGATTAATGCCAGGAAGTCTTGCTTACATCAACGTAACAACCGTTTCCCTAACATGGCCTACTTTGGTTTGGATAGGTCTTGACTAAATTATGATTCCCAACAAATAACCTTTCCGAACTAACACATTTATCAATTTTTGACATTAACACAACATGGAATTGTTAATTTTGGTTAACACGAAAATTATAAATCTGCACAATGAGCAAAATAAATTTGTATATGTAATCCCAACCTTCTTAGTAAAAAACACGAGTTTAACCCCCGATATTTCCATTAATTGCTGATAAGGTAAGTCGATATTTCATTTATATCTAAAAACAAACACAACTTCCAAGCTTTAAGGCTATTCTAGTCAACATACAAACAGAAAGGTAAACACCAGAGCTTTGAATGTTTACAAAACTTCGGATAAACAAATATTTTTATTTAAAGTGTTGATCTTTTAGGCAATAAAAACAAATCTTTGGGAATTATTAAATTTCAGAAGGACGAGATGGAATCCTTACAAAGGAATGATTTCTGTATTTCTGCTGGTATTTTCCAAATGTTAAATCGCGGATTAGGAAGAATAAAACATCGGATAGATTAGCAAAGAAAATGTTGATATTTCAATACTTAAAACATGTTTTTTCACAAAGGCTTATTCTATTTATTTTGTAACTGTCACGAAATGCCTAAAAAAATATAGCTTCAAAAGGGAAACGTCTTTAGATCCGCGAAATGTTTTCAAGAGATGTTCTTTTAAGTCCAAATGCTTGTGAAAAGTCCTCCAACGAATCGAGAGCACAGCAGAAGAGAGACAGTGGCGAAGGAGAATTTTCCCTTACATAAAATGGAAGATTTCAGTGACCCTGTTTTAATTAATTTCTTGCTTATTAATTTTCTTAGGTATTAGAAAATAAGCAACCGCAAATTTCTAAATTAAATGTAAATTAAGATGACTCGAGTTTAAAATCGTTATAAGACTGACGAGTACTGCGGTAAGATTTTATGAAAATTCGAAGCAAGGGGATGAAGGTTTATATTTAAAATTTCTTATGAAATTTTGACACGTAAATTATGGAAATGTTGAACATTAATTACTTTAATAGTTTTTCAGATATTTCTTTTAAAATATCTATTTTGAAAGTGTTTGATTTGAAAGTCGTAATACAAAAAAATAAGTGTAAACCAAAGCCCCCAAACCTGGTTTATCTGTCTTTGTCCAAAACTTTACCGATTATGTTTAAATATAAATGAAAATCCTACTCATTGATCCTTAGAGAAAAATTTAGGTAAGTAGAACTAAAACTTGGCGTTTGAAATAAATATTTATGGTACGCCACCACTGCTACTGCAACGAGAACTCCTTAATATTTCTGTATTCACTAATGTAATGCCTCCAGGATTTCAGACACTTTCCAGGCCTTCCTGTAGGATTTATGAGCTTTACACCGCCACGTAGTCCGAATTCCTGCCTGATTACGACTATTTTTGGCAAACAAACTCGCTTTAGTCCTTTTTAAGCCCTAAACATGGGGGGTTCCTTTACTAATTATCCCACTTATTTCAAATACTGCAATAATTTCGGACATAAATTAGAAACGGGACTTATTATTTATTTGGTAACGTTCGGGATAGTTTATTCCCGAAGGTAAACGTGTACGTGAGTTTATATCAAATTCGATGAGTAAATAATGAGTCGAACTTCCGATAGGTTCTGATTGAATACGAAGGGGTTGTATATTAGTCACGATTAGGTGAATCCATAGTTTATGAGGTGACCTAAAAACTCGTCCTGGTTTGGCTTCCTTTCAAAAGTTCCCGCTAATTTCTCAGCAAGGTGCAACGGTATGGAAGAAATCACATTCAAGGATTTGATTTCGGTAGACGGTGCCATTTCCCCGCGATCATTCCTGACAGCGTTGCTTCTTCACGCCATTTAAGAGGGAACACGAGGAGATTGCTAAAAGTAGACGGGTGGTAATGTGGGGGCGAAGGCGACTAGAATTTTTATTTTTTTATTCATGGAAACATGTGGCGCTGATGCGCTCACGTTGGAGAATTATTTTTTATTGCTGAATACTCTTTCGATACGGCACTTGTTTCAGATACAATTGCAAATTTTTATGTCTATATCGAACGTATTCGACATTTGATGATGAGATTTCCATTCCGTTCAGCTTTAAAATAAACCTCAGGCGTTGAAAAGAGGACACAAATTTTAAAATAAAACGCTCCAAAATTTTTTAGCGCTATTTCTAAATGCATTAATCGTAAATCAATAACTTCTATCGGAAGGAACTTTTAATAATTTTTCAGTCAACCAAAGTATCCTCAAATTAAATCTGAATGACATTTAATTTCGAAGCTCTCCATTTCATTTTAATGAGCTATCTTTAAAATTACTTTTTGAAACTTTCGTAGGAACTAATTTAAAACTAAATCCACAAAATTGGACTTCAAATTTATAATAGCCTAGTTTAATCCGATTTTCTTCTAAAATATAATTAAAACAAATAATACTGAAATAACCGAAATAATAATGCCCCCACCTAAACACTTCAGTGTAGTTAATTTTAAATTTTACTGTTATTTTTTTTTTTAATCGATTTAAAAAGTATTCCTAACAAAAACCTGAAATTTTAACACAAAAACTCTAAAAACTGAGGAAACAAAATAAAACTGGTGAGTATAATATTCGCATTTATTGAATTGAAATTTCAACCTCTAATGCAGAAATAACTGGAAAAACCTCCCCGGAGAGAATTTAGGAGGAATTCTATAGTAAATCGAATAAATTGAAATTTAATGATTAAATGAAGTGTCACCTGCCAACTTTCAGGACTGTTGAATTATAGCTAAATCGCTTTAATGTTGCAAGTGGTTCTATAGAGTATTGAATTCTCAGATCGAATCAGCTTGTAATCGCTTTGATTTTAACTACGAAATTATTTCGATAAAGCTTTGAAGATTAAAAATCACACAGGTTAAAGCGTCAGACAAAATTTTAAATCTAAAACTTAGCATTGAATTAAAATATGTAAATCATTATATTAAATTATCTTTGATTAAAACGATTAAAATTAAAAAATTATCTAGCTTTAATTTTTATGAAACATAATGGTAAGGAAATATTATTTTCCACCCTAGGTATCGGCCACATACACTTCCCGGGAGTATAGCCGGCAACATGCCGAGTTAAGGCCTCCTAAGTCGCTTTCATGTCCGACTGTCTAGCATGTTATGCATACGGGGTGATGATATTCCACCCCAAACCACTGAATTCTAACAGATAATTGTTACTATCCAACTTATACTGTTCTCTTATTTCATAAATGCAAATGGTGATGTCAAGCCATCGAGAAATGATTATAAAGTTGTCTAAATACTATACCTATGTATAAATGACGTTATCAAACAAATTTATTCAAAAAACTATAAATTTAAATAAAAAAGGTAGAAGGTTCGATTAATTTTAATTTTCGAAGTTAATTAGTCCAATGTACGAGTGTTTCTTTTCTTTGTTTTTGTGAATGCTACTTAAAAATTAAGTGATGCGTACTACCTAATGATTAAAAACTAAAATGCTGAAAGATTTTTTAAAGAATTTTTTACTCGTCCCAACACTTAATAAGTATGTAGTACTAAATATAAAATTTCATATTCATGATCAAACCACAACGAGTAATGGGTAAATATTCCCCTGCGATCCCGGTGGAGGACTTAACTACTTCAGGAATCGGAAACCTGTTCCCGTGAGCTCTTGGTTTTTCCACCTCCTACAACCGGAAAAAACATGTGCCAACCTATATTCTACCAACCACCCTATCTAAATTTTCCTACATCCCATCCCCAAACTATCTTCTAACCCGCCTGGCCAGCGTGAAAGATTATGGCCAACATACCTTCAAATGGCGAATTAAAACAGACGGTATTGTACCACAGGTGGGCAAGAATCATAATTCGAAATCCCACACCTCTAAGGTCTGCCTCAAGAATTGCGGGAAAGCAAAAATTCGCAACTACTTTTATCTTCATCACTTTCAACATACAAACTATGAAGTCCAAGCATCGCTTGGAAGAACTAGACGAAGAACTATCCTATATAACATGAGGCATAGTAGGTCTCAGCGAGACAAGACGACCAAAACAGCAAACAAGTATGACTCTTCAAATCAGGTCACGTTCTGTATTTAAATAACAAATAATCAAACTTACATTTGGGCGGAGTAGGTATCCTAGTAAATAAAGATATCAAAGATAAGGTTATAAAAATCAACTCAATATCAGATAGAATCATATATGTAGTTATAAAAATATCAAAGAGATATAGCCTACAGACTATTCAGGTACATGCCCCAACTAGTACTTCAGATGATATAGAAATTGAACAGTTATAAGCATAACATCAGCACGAAAACCATAAAAAACACACTACTTCATCATTATAGGCGAGTTCAATGCCAATGTGGGAAACGCTAACACTGACAATAGGAAGAACAGATGAAGTTTCGGTCTCGGTAGAAGCAACGAAAGAGGGGAAGCACTGTTAAATTATCTTCAAAGGGAAAACTTGTACTGCAGAAACACCTTTAAAAAACCGGAGAGTTACAGATGGACCTGGAGAAGCCCCGACTCTAAATCCAAAAACA
The DNA here is from genome assembly GCA_963082815.1 of Melanotus villosus. Classification (NCBI taxonomy): domain Eukaryota; kingdom Metazoa; phylum Arthropoda; class Insecta; order Coleoptera; family Elateridae; genus Melanotus; species Melanotus villosus. The sequence continues at coordinate 22,098,074 of OY720423.1, forward strand.
AAATCCACTACATCATTTGCAACAAAAAATACATCATATCAAACGTTACAACTTTAAACAAAATCGATTTGGGGAAAGATCACAGACTAATTAGGGTAAAAGTGATTATCAACACCAGACAGGAAAGAAACAAACTACTACATCCACGAAATTTCCAGCATATGAAGAATTAAAACAACATAAAGACAAATATCAAATAGAACTAAACTACAATAAACGAGTTTGAAAACAAGATATGCTCAACTAAAACAAAATAAAAGGAGAATAACACCACATACTAGAGACTTAATGGAACAACAAGAAATATGACTAAAGGTACACCAGAATATGGCGAATTAAACAAAGAATTAAGAAAGAAAGTTAGAAAAGGCATCAGAAGCTACAGAACTCGTTAAAACTGTAATTGAAAACAACAAAAGCCTGAAAGTTATAAGATCTATGAACTCAACTGGAAGAATACGAATACACCAATTGAAAAATGAAGAAGGGAAAACAAAGCAGGAAAATAGGAAAGAGGTTCGCATAGTCGAAAAATTCTATGAAAACCTATACTCTTCAGTAAATCCGAAGCCAAATAACTTACAGCAAGACCAACGTTACAAATATCGGTTCAGAAGAGATCATACCTGCCCTTTCACAAAGGAAAAATAGGCGTGCCCCTGGTGAAGATGGCATTACCCGAGAAATGTTACAATTAGGAGGTATTGCAACAACGGAACCAATGAAAATCCGCGTGAACAAACGTCTACAAAGTGGAAGAATTCCTGATATCTGGCAAAATGCCCAAGTCGTCCTCTTACATAAATTACCGACCTATAAGTCTCCTTCCACATCCGTACAAACTGTTCACAAATCAGCCATCAGCCTCCGGAACAAACTGGGTTTCATAAAGGATGTAGTACTGTTGAGCAAACCCGAGACATCAAAACACTAATTGAGAAATGTAACGAATACAATATTCCAGTACACTTGGCCTTCGTTGACGACAATAAAGCTTTTGATTGTATCGAATTGTGGGCCATATGCATGCCAAGTATTCGACAACGCAAGACTAGACTCACAATATGTGTAGAAACCTAATTAAACATATATACGAAAAAGCGACATTACAAGTAAAAATCGAAGACGACCTAATAACTCGAAAGATAGCTGTCAAACGAGGAATAAGACAAGGAGACACAATCTCTCAGAAACTGTTTACACTAGCACTAGAAGATCTGTTTAAACAACTAAACTGGAAGCATACATATTGTATCAACATCGACGGTCTATATCTAAACCATCTCCGCGTTGCCGATGACGTGGTATTGATTAGTAATAAATAATTTAACAGAACTGCAAGGAATACTCTCAGATTTGAAATCAGTTTAGGAAAAGGTAGGTCTAACAATGAACCTAATAAAACTGGGGAAAGAAAATCAACAAGCCGAGATCAGCAGAAGGCTACCGGAAGGCTTGAAACCGTACTCAAAAACGGAAAGATCCCCATCAATTTAAAAGCTAGGGTCTTTAACTCTTGCATACTCCCGGTGATGGCCTACGGATTTGGAACATCCACACTTACGATTAAATCCGTTAATAAACTTTGAACCACACAATGTGCAATCGAAAGACTAATGCTTGGTGTAAGTCTTAGGGATCATATACGGGATGAAGAACGAAAGTAGACGGTATATTAAAAGCGTTGCTACAGCAAAATGGGCTTGGGCAGGTCACATCGCGAGACAAGATGAAACAAGGTAAACGACACATAGTATTGGACGACCTTTCAAAAGGTGGATGGACGATATAAGAGGATAGCAGGCAGAAACTGGTATCACATGGCAAGAGATCGACAGGAATAGAAAAGGCAAGGGGAGGCCTATGTCCAGGAGTGGACAGTAAAAGGCTGCTGAAGAAGAGAAGAAGAAAAGGAAGAATCAAACCACAAAGCCTACCAATTTTAAACGAACATTTATATAGCGTGTTACAAAAGATAGTCCTACAATCAATCTCAGGTGGCTAGGGATCGTAAAACATTTACTAATACGCACTTTCACTTGTTACTACTTAACCTAAGCTAACTAAAAGCTAAATAAATGTCACATAAATTGGCACATTTTTAATTAAAAAAAAATATATACTGTCAGTTGAATTCGTCAGTAAACTTTACATAAAACTTTAAAAACATAGGTTAGTTTGTCTTCTCATGACCTCCAAACCATTATTTAGCAACCAAACAACGCTTTTGACAGTGACAGTTGGTTTCACAGTTCTATGATTTCTTATTTCTTTTGTTTAAACACGTCACATACGAAAATACATAAGTCTTACGACCGGGGAGCCGCCTATGACTAAAAAAATAAACAGAAATTAAACAATACATAGGAGTTTTTACAAAATGTTTTAACGCCTATGTTTCATATCAACGTTAAACTTAGTTGAGAAAAAGTGTGTTATTTGCATTAAATATTCTGCAATACATTTTGTATAAAAACGTTAATAAACTGAATGCTCCCAAATTTGGTATTACGGTGTTTAAATACATGCTTTGCAACTAAGAAGACAGACATTCTAATCTGAGTGGTAGCTAAATTTTTAAATTTAGATCGATCGAAATGAGAATTCTGTTAGGTAAAATGGATAATAATCTTAGTCGTCAAAGCCGAAGCGAATGAAAAGAAAAGTACTGAAATTATTCTGAAATACATATCTAAAACTACTAAATAAATAAAACCGAGTAATAAAAATTACACACCTTTTAACATTGGAAATGTTTATGCGCTCGCTTATTGAACAAATTTACAAGCTTTTTGGTACATTTTGCGACATCGGCACATCATACAACCCGATGATCTCAGAATAATAAACATTAAGCGGTCTTAATGTGTTTTGAATAACCAAATATGTAACAATTGCGTTTATAAGAAAAGCACGTTTTGTTGAGTCTACAGTCTACATACGCACCGCGTTGATGACGGCATTCACGAGTAATTAACATAGGCAGATACCGTATGTTTATAGTGTGTTTTCGATGAATAGCACTTCGACATCCGATCCAACAATAATGTTTGGTATGAGATCACCAAACATCTGCGTAAGAAGAATAGACAACTTCTGCAAGTGTAAGGAAATACGCATAGTCGTATTCGTATTACAAACAGGTACAAACTGATTGCATATGTATTATCTTTTATTTATTTAGTTTAATCGCTATTTATGGTACCAGTGGCGTACCTATCTTTGGGAGGCGGAGGGAGCAATATGTCTTGAAGGCGCTTTAGGATATTTTAGGTCAAACACGTGTAATATTTCTTTCGACAGGAATTAAAGAGGCCACACCGTCACTATTTAAGAATATAGCTCACTCGGCGTTCCGTGAGTGAATAAAGAAAAATGTTATCCAGGAAAGGAAAAGTTTAGCTCACGAGGCGCAGCCGAGTGAGCTAATGTCCTTGAGCGGATAAAAGCTCTTTATGAAACAATAGCTAGCAACCTAATTTAAAAGCACCATGATAGTGTGGATACAATGTTTATAGCAACACTTTATCCACCCTTCACGTTAAAATGTTGCTTTGATAACTAGATTTGACACATTAAAAGGCCACTTTTTAATTTACTCGCAGAGGTGTTATAGTTCCACAATGTCGAAGACGTAACTGAGGTAAGTTTATATGTTTCATGTATTACATATGGCATTATCATTTCCAATGTATCCGATGGTTGCAAGGATTGCGAAATCTGTGAATTTTTTTATTAAGAGTTCCCAAAGAAAATAATGTTTAATCAGATAAAACAATTAAATTTTTCATGCTAGAAATAACAATAAACATTATAACCAAAATTTTAGGGAAACAGCCACATAATAAGCTACTTCAAAGGGTATAAAAACAATTTTTATAAGAAAGTGTTCGGAATAAACTTCAGGATAAAAGTACAAAGGAAAACCTTAACAAAGGCCATTGAATAGATCTGATTTTGAGTTGTAACTGCTGTGACTGTGTGTAACACATTGAAAAATGAAAAAAATAGATAAAGACGATCTACTATTCATCTTTGAAGCTTCTTCACTTGCTTATTTAACTTTTAACAATTTAACAAGACGATAAAACATGCTTTGTCTAATTTCTTTTTGAACAAAAACTTTGATTTATTTACCAATTGTGAAACTACGTTTTTCTACGTGAAACTTGCATTTTCGTATAAAAAGAGCCAGTAAAATTCGTCAGAGCCATTAAGGTAAACCTTTTAAATTCCGTAATCTAAGCAACAATTTTATTGCTACACCTCCAAGTTTGAAAACCACTTTTGGAAAGTTAACTGCTGGAAAAGTTTAAAAATATAGCTTGTTTGCAAGGGTAAGAGTGTTATCCAGAAAGTACCGATAACGGAGGCATATTTAAAACCCTACACCCCATAAATTTTCTTCAAATCCCGAGAATTTATACGATATCCTAAAAAACACGACTTTTGGCATTGTTGGATTTGCGAACTTATAATTGGCTTAAATTTATTGTTTTTAAGGTAGTTTTTTCATCGAATTGTTTTAAAAGTCGTCCCGGTTCAACTTTGGATATTAAGTATCTTTTCGAGTTCTCCGTGGATATTTCCTCAAATTTCTTTTTATTAAGTCCGAAAGGCACCTTCGCGGAACTGAAACATTTTAAAGTTTGTAAGAGTGCAAGTGTTATACGGAAGACGTTCACAGACCATAAATTCTTTCCAAACTCCAAACATTTATAGAATGTCCTATAAAATAAGACTTTTCGACAGTAGACGATTTGTGAGGTTGGAAGTAATTTTAATTTGCCAAGGAACGAGTGTTGTTTAGGAAGTTGAAATTTACGAGACGTGAGAGGAAAATGGAAAACTAGGAATGTACAAATTCTTTTCAATCAAGAGCGGCATCGCGTAACGTCGATATAGCAAAGCACACAGGTGGGTTAAATATCCCAAAGCGTTTTATTAACAGCTAGGTTGATCTTTCGGATAATCGAGAACAAGCTCTAAACACACGTTGTTTTCGTTGGAAATTGCTCAATTGTCGACACGGCGGAGGCTATTTCATTTGCTATCCATTTGGGAGACAACACACGTGTTTGATATGCGGACGTAGTTTCCGGAAAAACGCGGTATATGTAATTTTCCGGGGTCGTGATTCCATGTAAATGCACTCGCAGGGTAGCAGCAGGTACCAGTCGGGTCGGTTATTAAAGTGCTCCCTGTTCCAATTATTCCGAGTCATGTACTTCTGAAACGATACATATTTCACGAAACATGAATTCGAGCATAAATTCCGAAGATATTTTGATTTTATATAGAATTGTACCCGGTCACAGCACGCGAATTAATAATTTATTAATGTTAGAACCAAGTTTTGCCCAGATACCCCGATTTGTATTCAAATGTAACCATTTCGCTGTGATCGCAAAAACAGCTTGTTTCACTCGCGGATATTTCGTAAACACATAAAGAAAACCTTCTACGAGTGCTTACCCTCATCAAATCCAACTCTGCGAGGCCCCGTGAATTAATGTTACAACGCCAACTCATTATTTTCGAATCAAATCCCATTTTTATAAATAAATAAATAATTTCCTTACATCGGATTTCTTTGAAACTTCGGAAGTTTCCAAAGTTTTCTATCTGCAGGTAGTAAAGTTAAACTTACGGATTGACAAGCAAATAGAAACTTTGGAACATCATCTCTTCAGAAACGAGACGCAATTAGGTCAACCCCTTAACAAACCCAAAAAAGCTAAAAGGCGTATTCATTCAAAATAACAAATTTCTTCCTATGTAACGTTCTCCAGGGGAATGAATCACAATTCACAGGATATATGCGAGTCATTTGCTTCGGTGTTTTGCATCCACAACTCAGCAGTTTGCATTTTTCACTTTTTTTTTATCATCGAGTTTAACTTTTAACCTCAATTTTTTAGGTTTTTCTCGTTTCTTCTCTAACGGTGCGGTCGCTGAAATTCGCGCTTAAATCATTGCGACAGCATTAAAACACGCCATAAATTTACATTTAAATTCCTCAACGTCTTTAGAAACTAAACTTCCATAATTACCAAATTTCTAATCGCAGGGGACCAAATAAACGTCTCAACTTTTTATGAAAATTCTCTCTGTAATTTATAGCAGATTTATTTTGTGATAAAGCTGCAAGTTAAAAACTCGAATATAACAGCTTCATAACTTTAAATCAATTTTTCATTTAAAAAAAAAAACTTCAATATTTCCCATGACATTTAAAAAGAAAAACCTGTTTTCTAAACACAGAGATTAATTGAATGTCACGAAAGCTGTTTGGTTCAATTTTAAAGTTGTCAAATTTCGCCAATTACACGATCATATTCCGTAGCATAAATAATCTGTTCTGTAAAGGCAGACTGAATTAAAAGTTAAGAAAACTGATAATTAATTTCTACAAAATTCCAAGTTAAACCTAATTTGTATTTATAAGAAAGTTTCACTCGTAAAATCTCTTCGGAGGATAATAAAATATTAATTCTGGCGAGTCTTCTTTTATTAGAAAATCAGTTAAGAAGGAAATTGGAAGGAAAGTTGTTTGTATTTATAAGCAAAAGCTTAATCAGAAACAGGATTTGGGATTTGTTTCATTATTACACCTGGAATTATTTTATTTAAAAAATCAAGAGGATATCCAAAATTAAGGCTAAGAACGGAATAGAAGTTCTGGAACCTTCCGTTATTAGAAAGGCAAACTGCTAAGGGTCAGCACAAATTGGAAACAAAATCATTAAGCTACTTATTAATTAAATGTAAACAGTAAACGTCAAAACATGAAATAACTTTACCGAAAGGAAAAGGTAATTTGATCAGTTCAACGAACCCCAATCGAGCACGTAGTTATCTATCTTTAATATTCCCGTATAATACTGCAATATTTCCCAATTAAACTAAAAGCAACGAAGATGGAACTACGAGCAAACAGAGCACGTAGTTATTTACTCTTCAAATATAAAAGATGAAACAACATAAAGCAGCTGCTGTGTTACCAACAGGATCACACAAAGATCTTGACATTTTTTTTTACTAAAGTTATTACTGAAGCACATTTATGAAAACTACCCAGCTCTTTATCAGTTATAAATATTTAAATTTTCACAGCTGCTTAATTTTTGATGCACGATATATCATTAAAAAAATTTCCAAATTCCAAAATTAATTGATGATTACCAAGAGCGTTTGTTATAAAATTTGGTAACTTCCACTTCAGTTCCTTCAATTTGCCACAGCTCTTCCAACAGAAATTCTAATATGAAACCATGGATATCGCCCAAGTTAAAAAAACGTATCGCTTTAAACGCGAAAGATTGAATATTTTCTCACCAAAAAAACAGCAATTAATTGAACGCAAGTCACCTCCTAAATATAATAAAATTTCCACGCCTCACTGTTAATTTTCCTAAAAGCTTTCCGAAGGAATAATTTTTTCCTGTAAGTTTATTATGAAACGTTCGTAATAACTGGAAGGGAAAGAGGGGTTCGGCAGTTGAATCGACCGAGTGCTGGAACAAACTTCTTTCCCTCATCTAAAACAATTAAACTTCCTGGTAGTTCTTGATGGTTTCGCTATCGATTTTAAATTAAAAACTACGATTTGCGAGAAGTGCATGCTTACAGTGTTTTTCTTTTGCTTTTCCTCTTTTGTCAATTGCGTTTCCCTGTTTAGCAAATGACTTTCCAGATTATGAAACGTCAAAGTTATGTTGAAAATGACATTCCCTATTTGTCAAATCTCTTTCCGTTTTTAGATAATGCTTTTCCTACTTTTTTTATAAAGTAGGTATGTAATAAAAAAAAACTGGGAAAAGCATTATCTAAAAACGGAAAGAGATTTGACAAATAGGGAATGTCATTTGCAACATAGCTTTGACGTTTCATAATCTGGAAAGTCATTTGCTAAACAGGGAAACGCAATTGACAAAAGAGGAAAAGCAAAAGAAAAACACTGTAATTTCGAACCTAAGAAGAAATTTATTGCGAAGGATTAAATTCCCAAAAGGAGGGACTTCACCCCTGACAATCAGCACTTGATTAAGTAATAATTATAACAACCACGCCTGCGTGTTCGTTTTTACTTATCTTCAGAAATGACCAAAAATGACCACACCCTAACCCAAATTTTCCTTTGGCATTTTCTTAATAAAAAAGGAAGCTACAGTATCTTGAGCTAAATTAAATCTTTAAATATCGTTTAATGTTCCAGCTGCTTCCAAGCTTTAGTCAATTATAGCTACTTATTTTTTACGTAAAATTTTTATTACCATCACAACCTACCGTCCTGTTTGCTCGTAAAAAAAGCTAAACTCTGTAAAAAAGCGAACCAATTAGAGGTGTACGGTTTACCGTTTGTGTATTCAATTCTGTACAAAACCTATTAGAATTGACGGATATCAAACAATAAAATGGTATGGGGATGACATGGACAGCTCTTCAACAAATTCCGGTAGTTTTGAAAATACAACGCGTTACCGGGTTAACCCATTTTGATATTCACTTCGGTGAAACGTCAGGGCTCGTATGAAATGATCCCTTAATACGCCACGTGATTGATTGAAATGAATTCATTAGCCTTAAAATTGAATTCGTGTCACTCCAATTATAGAACGCGTTCGCTAATTTGCCCTTTGTCAGCGAGGACGTGTAATTTCTTAAACTTATTACTGAGCTGCGAATTAAACTGCAATCGTGAAAGCAATTCATAAAGACTTTCTCACCTTTCCCTATTTCAGACGACCATTTGATCCAAATTTAAATTTATAACCGGTAAAAGAAGGGAAAACTCTGCCGTCAGTAAAAAAATTCTTAAAACTGGCGCTTAATTTTTCCTCTCGAATTTATTTTCGGGGAATCGGGAAAAAATCCCTCGTTAAATAAAGTTTCCTCAAAAGGCTCATTCTCTCTCTCTTTTCACTCTTTGCCTGACCTTTTGAAATGATGTTTACACGACAATTAAAAGTTTTGAGGAGTTCCCTATATTTGAAGACGAACTTCACCTCGCCTGTTTCAGAAATTTATAATTAATGTTTATCTGAAAACAGAGCGATTGCGTATAAAACCGTGCCCTTTACTTCGTGTCGTTTACAGACACAGAAACTTTCAAGAACTCGACAAATAACAAGGTTTATTCTCGTTACTAAACAACGCTTGAAAATAATTACTTGTATTAAAGTCAGAGTTAAAAATTAAATCCGCATAAATATAACCCCAGAAAACGAACCTGCTGGAAATTCAATTATACGAAGTAATTATTCTAAATATAAATCTATGAATCCTTTTGGTAAAGAAAAAGAAAAATCGTTCTAGAAAGTATCAACATTCTGCTGTTGTTACAGTCAACGTTACTATGAATTGAAGAAAACGCATTGAAAATCATATCATTATAAAATTAATCTTAAATAAACAAAGTTACAAAATACACAAAACTATTTCATATCCAAATAAGTATTTTGGTAACTAAATTGCCATTCTCATTAAGACAAAGTTGGTTGGAGTTAGTGTTTGGAGATATTCTGTTCGTCAAATTATTAAATAAAGTTGGCTGAAAACTTCTGAAGATAGTCCTCTTCACTAAATTACTCTGATAGTTCGATAAAGATAATATTTACACATATACAGTGTGGCTTAGAAAGACTACAGTGAATTAAAAATTCTGAATTATTTTCTTAATTTATTAAGAAAAGGTGTCAGACTCAAGGTTTTCATATTTTTTCTCAATTCGAATCCTTTTGTTTGGGTACACTTATGCCAACTGGTTTTTCTAATTTTTATTTGAGAAAACTATTTAATTTACATATAGAAAATATTTACAAAATTAATTATATTCACTGAAAAACAGATTATTTTACAAAACTAGGTCGCGATGTTGCATTTGAAATAGACACAGTTGAGTAGTTATAATTATTAAGCTTATGTAAAGATCTACATACCTAAATTGTCGAGAAGCAGGAAGAAATATTGTCAAAATCATAATTTATATTTTTTAATCTATAATAATTTTTCTTAACACGTCTTACAATTTTCCAAAATAAAGTTCGCTCCAACACAACATACATTTTCAAGGATGCCAAAGTTTTATTAAGAATAAAATGTTTGTAGAAATTAATAACAAAAAAGTTTTGAATTTATTTCAAACGTTTTGAACAGCGCTGTATAATCAGCGAATGCCCAAATAAAACAAAAAATGGAGTAAAATTTCAGGCAATTTTATTGAGAATCTAGTTGTCAAAATACTTATTTGGGTATTAAATATTTTCGTAATCTTTTTGAGCTTTACACGTAAGAGCTTTATTAAACAAACAATTTATTAATAGTAGTATTTATGAATAATACATAATAACGGTAATGTTCTGTAAAGGTAAAAATTGTATTTTTAAAAATACGTGAAAGCTGCCATTTTACAGTTTGAAATATTCTGAAAACCAAATATTCTTTTCACAAAATATTAAGAACGACAAAGCCTCCAGCTACGATAAAATAATAATTAGGATGTCAATAATGCAATCCTTATTTTCATGCTTCAAATTCAAAATTCACAATTTAAATTTTAAATTTGGTTTTCCTCTAAGTTATATATCCAAAAATGTAAAAGAAAATTTTACGTGTATACATTAAATTAAAAGATTCAAATTAAAAATTGATTGATTTTGAATGTTTGTTTTAGAGGTTCAAATCCCTAATTTTAAAATTTTAAATTCAAATTTGTATTCTAAAATTTTTAATTTGATAGAATATTAATTTAAAACCTTAAACTCTTTCATATATGTATATGTAAATATTTTAATACAAATAGAAATGAAATAGAAAGATTATAAACACAAATAAAGCAAAAAAGTTTGGATTAAAAAAGACTGAGTACTTTTTAATTAATTAATTACTTAATTTAAAATACCAAATATCTAAAAAAGTTTTTTTTTAAATTTAAAGTTTATTCAAAAATAAGCTTAGAAAAAAATGTTGTACAACTTCAAATTCGAGGCATAAATTTCTCCAACACAACACAAAAGGTCTGTAAACAAATGTAAGCAAGGTAATACTTTCAAAACAATTAACTTTGATTAATTCTTATCATAAATCAAACATTCATGATTATGTATTATCTTACGAATAATTTGTAGATTATTCGGCTCATCCACCAAAAAGTGAATTTCTTCCTTTGCATACTTACCTATGTATTAATTTTTTGACAATCAGGAAAAAATTAAAAACCCTTCAATACTTTTACTTTTAGAATGCGTTTTAAAACCTGTGTCTAATTTGCGTTATAAAATTTAAAAAAATAATTAAAACTAAACTAACAATATTGAAAAACCTATTAATTCCAAAATGATCAAATTTAGCTTTAAACGTTAAAATTTGTATACTAATTTAAATATTTTAAATTTTAAAAATCATAATTTCCTTGGTGTCAATGCTTACTTGTAATATTGCCAATTACAATTTAAAATTTAAAAATTTTAATGTTTAAGCTTGCACTTCTTTCAAATTATACATTTTTAGTTTGAATCTGTAGTTGTTGAATTTGAAGTTTGATGTTTGATATGCTGATTGAACTTCACATTAAAATTACCAAATTATAAATTTTCAATACTAAACTTTAGATCTGAAATTAAATTATGTATTAATCCATATATTGGTTATTAACTAAAATTAATAAACAAACACTTCATATCAGGCAACATACTATACCACACAGGAACAGATGACACAAAAATAGGAGATGTCCGATTTATAATAATCAAATCTTACAATACAAAGAAATAACTAACAGAGTGACTTACTTACTAATACAAATAAATAAAAACGTCACACTAAACATATACAAATATATGCCACCCACCAGTGCATATCAGGATAACGATGTAGAAGCCTTCTATGAGGACTTATCGAAGGCACTACACCCGACATACAATCATAATCGGAGACATCAATGCAAAACTTGAAAATAAACTTGATACAAATGAAGAAAGAGTACGAAATTTTGGTTATGGAACCTCATATCCTATACAACTTCCTTGAATAACAACGTCCGTACGTGATGACCACGTTTTTCCAAAAAGAGCCTCAGAGAAAATGGACATGGTTAACCAGATGGAAAAACAAAAAACGAACTCGACTAGTATGAACAAAAAATTGCGGTGGCTGTGGAATTTAAGTCATCATTGAAACTACATTTATAAGTATATACTTATATTATTTTTGTGTCATTGACGTTTACTTGACATCTTTTCAAAGTGAATAGATTGTAATTATTAAAAAGGTTTAAAAAGAATATAAAATGTTTAGGATCCATAAAATGTGACATCCACAAAAAGACTTTTTGATCATACGATACTAACACCAATAAAGCAATAGTCGCCGATATGAACGTACTAAACAAATTTTTGACATAGATATAAAAGAAAAATTTGAAATAGTAAAATTAATAAGATCAAACAGAATATTACTTCGCCAACAAATGCTGACAGAAAAATAAAGAAAAATACAGAAACCAGAACAACCACCACATGTCACGACAAGAATGTAGATGAAATAAATACTCTTCTTTATACATAATTCAAAAAGCTATTGTTTATTAACCAAGAAGAAAATAAAAGACGAAAAGATCACAACAAATATAAGAACTATGATGCATAAACGTAGAACCCTAATACAAGAAAACAAACATCCATAGAATATGTTGAATTAAATAAATTAATCCGGAAATTCATTAAAGAACACCAACTTAAGAAGAGGAAAAAATTACTGAAGTGATAGAGAAAACTAAGAATATGAAAGTTCTACGAGCATCTGTTTGAATCAAAAGCCGACATACCGGAAGCTACTACACAGACTTGATAGAACTTCTAAAAATACTGCTGAACGAATGCTTCGACGAAGGGAAAATACCTATAAGTTGAAAAAATGCGAGATCAATTTTAATATATAAAAAAGGAGACAGACGTAATCTCCCAAACTAACGCCCTATTACCTTGCTCTCGCAAATATATACAATGTGATTTTTTAAAAACTCAGTTGCAGCAGGCCGTATTCTGTCTTAATAACCTTAGAACTGTCTGTATAAAGTCAGAATACGGCCTGCTGCAATTGAGTTTTTAAAAAATCACATTGTAAATTATTTACAAAAGTAATCACTAAAAGAACCTATAATAAATTAGAAACATACCAATTCCATGAACAGTCCAGGTTTAGAAAAGGCTTTAGCACGTGGCCATATACTATGAAAAGGCTATGGAATATCATCTTCTGCTATATGTTGCCTTCATAGACTACGAGAAAGCCTGTTAGAAACATAGGGCGGTAGAAGGAACACTTTGAAATATTGTCGAGTTGACCACGGATGCGCAAGTCTAATTCGTAATATATACAAAGAAACCACAGTGACTGTAAGAGTAAACGAAGAAATAAAGCCTATAACAATTTAGAGAGGAGTAAGGCAAGGCTACACAATGTCACTAAAACTTTTTATCACGGCGTTGGAAGACGTCTTCAAGAAATTGAACTGGAAAGACAAAGGCATAAAAGTAAATGGGCAAAATTTCTACCACCTCTAATATATTGACGACATTGTAATCCTTGCCGAAAACAAAAATTACCTACTAAATATGATAATTGACCTCAATATTAAAGTTGGCCTACTAATAAATAAAATAGAAACGAAAGTTCTGACAAATACGAAGAATACACCAAATTGACGGAAATGATCTGGACCAAGTCTCAGAATATAATGTACATACAAATACAGTGACTGGCAAAATGTTCGCAACATATGGGAAAAATTTTTATTATTAGAGTATCGAAAAACCTTTTAGGGGGGGTGGGTTCTGCATGTCCGATAACCTAAAAATTGAATTTGAGGTATGTCACGTGGCCACTGGTATGGCGGCAAATTTAAAAAAATTACTGTGGGGTTAGATGACAAGATATCGAAGAAAATTATTAGAAAAAGTTGCTTAGAATTTAATTTTAAGTCAACATGCAAAATTTCAAGTATTTATTTAGCAAAATTGAAAATAGCAATTTTTTCTAAATATTTTTTTATCAATTTACAAATACCTAATTTTTGTCTTTTAAGTAGCTTGATTGAAGTGGAACCTATGTATTTGGACAAAAGTGGAAGAAGTTTCACGTTTTTTCCATAATTGACAGATATAAATTTAAAAAACAGGTTTTTGCTAGGACGCTCGCTGTTGCAATCGTTTGTATCTGACAGCTGTATAAAAGTTTTATGAATATTTTTATGCTGGAGCACTTAGAAAAGCCAAATTTTCTTGGTTGTGGTTAAAGTTCATCAATTTATAAAATAAAGACCAATAAAATATCCAATAAACTAAAAACTACCTTTTTTATGTAATTTTCTTTTTGTTTTTCTTTCTATGATATTTCAGGGAGATGTATTCATGGTTCGCGATGAAACTTGATTATTAGCGAGAAAATTGATCTTTTCTAAGTGCTCTAGTATCAAAATATTTCTAAAATTTTGAAATAGCCGCTAGATACAAACCATTGCAACAGTGAGCGTCCTACCAAAAACCTGTTTTGTAGATTTAGGTCTGTCAATTATGAAAAAAACGAGAAAGTTCTGCCACTATTATCCAAATACATAGGTTTCACTTCAATCAAGCTATTTAAAAGGAAAAAATTGGGTATTTGAAAATTAAGAAAAAAATAATTACGAAAAATTGCGATTTTCACTTTTTTTTAATAAATGCTTGAAATTTTGCATATGGGCCTAAAATTAAGTTCTAAACAACTTTTTAAAATAATTTTCTTCGATATTTTGTCATCTAGCCCCACTGTTTGCAACTTCACGGTGATTTTATTTAATTTGCCGCCGTACCAATGGTCACGTGACATACCTCAACTTTGATTTTTAGGTTATCGGACATGCAGATCCCATCCCCCATAAAAGTTTTTTTGTTATATGTTGCGAACTTTTTGCCGGTCACTGTATACTTACTTGGGTCAAATCATGAAACCCAATAAACAAAATCAGAAAGCAGAAATCACTAGAAGTCTGAAACTAGAATGGATAACCTTTGGGAAGCTAAACTACATTCAAGAACAGAGTGACCCCATAGCACCTGAAAACCAAAGTTTTTGATCAGTCGATCAATCAACGTGCAATGAAAAGGCAAATGCTTCAAATCACTTTTGATGAGAGAGAGTAAAACAAGGAGTGGATAAAGATGAAGATCAAAGTAAAAGATGTACGGCAAAGAGTAGCAGCTCTAAAGTAGCAATTTGCGGGACAAAATGCAAGGCAATCTCACAACAGTGGAACGCAATATAACAGCAATGGCGTCCATAGCTTGGCAGAAGAAGTAGAGGAAGACCTCAGATGCGTTGGATTGACGACATAAAGAAGCACGTGAGATTGACGTGAAGAAAAACAGCTAAAGATAGGGTGAAATGCAAGGAGCTAGAGGAGGGTTACATCCAAAAATAGATTGAAACAGAGGTTAACAGAGGAGAGAAAAGAGAGAGAGAGAGAGATTAATATGTAAACATTTTTTGACTTCTAAATATTAATTTTAATTTTGGTACTTAAGATTTAAATTTTATATTTTGAATTCTGAAAACTCAAATTTCTGCATTTCCTCAAAGTTCTTTGTGGCGAGTTTATTATTCATTATAAGTATATAAATTTATACCCAAGGGCGCCGCCAGGGTTAAATATAAGGGGGGGCATGAATAAAATTATTGTTTTACATGGCTTTATTTATAAAATACATCAAGTATATGACATTTTTAATTAATTGCTTAAAATTATATCATAATTTATATAGCTATGAAAATAAAAATATTAATCTCCTACGCTCCCTGCCAAATTTATCTATCACCTTTTCAGTAAACTCTGGCTTTTAAAGGGGGGGCAAGTGCCAGGTCTTGCCCCCTCCTGCCGGCGCCCTTGTTTATACCCATCATTAGCTATACAAATCTCTTTTAAATACATCTCGATGCACAAACTGCAAATCAAATATATATTTACAAATCTGAACATGTAAATATCCAATTAATTAAAATAACCGATAGTTTATACAACTTGTTCACTCATTTGTTGAATGTTAATTCTCCTGAATAGACCTGCAAATGTTGTAATTTCCAGTTCTCGGCATTTTGTCAAAATAAAACCTGAAGAAGTTTTATAATTTACGAGCTGCAGTTTATATTGGGTAACAAATCAGAAAATTTGCACAAGACTGCAATGGTTTTAATTAACGTTTACTTTGACCTCAACATTTTTAGTTATTAATGGCAATAGCCAACAAAAAATAAAAGCACTAGAATCTCGACATAAATGCGATTTAATTTCATATATCCAGCATTCAGGATATTTATCACGTTTCCCATTTTCCTAATTGGGATAACTGGTTTTAAACGCCATTTTGATATTATGCGTGATGTAAAATTTGCTCGGAAATAGATTTTCTTTGAGGTCAACAGTCAGTAACTTTTCGGGCTATTTTTAGATTTTCTGTTCATTACCGTACTAAGCACCTGTATTTACAGTAAATGAGGCACATAAAGTACTAAAAAACTTTGAAATAAAAAATAATAATACCAGGAAAAACCTTTGTTAGCTTCAGTAAATTTACTTTGTTTATTTTGAGGTTAATCTTTTTGTTTAAAAATGGTTATTTGCAAAAATACAGGAAGTAACACCAAATTAACAATAAGCATCCAAATGGAAGTTAAACAATATTAAATGAAATTAGCGTGGTAATTCCGTAGCATTAAAACCACAACGAAACACCATCAATTGAAAACAAATATTAATTTTCAAACAGGCACGCTAAATAGCCTTTATGATCATTAATCAACGAGTTACTCGGTTTTATTTATTCGTTTACGGTATGCTAATAAAATGCTGACGAAAGGGTTTATTTATAAAACTACATTCAATTTAGACGAATGTTTTTATAATTAGAAATATTGCAATTCAAAAGAGTCGGAAAGGGCGTAAAATTTGTGTAATTCGAAACCTTTTTTTAAATGAATATCTATCGTTGACGCCTTTGATCTCCTGAGAAAACACCCACGTTCATATTTTACTGTTCACGTTTGATTAATGGAAAGGCACCCTTTGTAGAATGCTATTTGTGTTTTAATACAGAAATTTCATATTCCGCTTTTCAAAATAAAAACTACGACCCTCAAAATTCTTTCACTTGCAAAAATCGTCAAGGCAACTAATAAAACTCCCTCTAGCGCTCATTTAATAAAGATTTGACATGAAAAACACCTGAGTATTAAGTTAATTTAAAGAAAGCCCCACGTTGGGCTTCAAATTAAAAAATGTGTAACGGTAACCTGGATTTCACCGAAGCTCATTTTTATTCCCAGCTGAATTTATTATCTTGGAAACCTTTTGTTTCCGTTTCAAAAATTTACCCTGACAACATTCTGGTGATATTTTTCTCCCCTAATTTAGGTGATAGTTTCAAATTACAACCTTTTCAACGTTGTTGAAACAAAACTCTGTAAAAATATATAGAATTAAAGCGAATTTAAAGTTTAAATTGTTGGTACGCGCTGAATTCGGCTTTCAATTATAAAACTGTGTGTTGTGCGATTTATTTGTTTAAAAAAAATGGGGCCGTTCCATTGTGTCGCAATAATTTAAAACTTCGTCTTTCTATATTTGCATCGAACGTGAATATTCAAGAAAGAAATGTATGCCTTAAAAATGAGTTCTTTACGAGTAATACGAACGCCCCCTTATTCAATGCAAGCTGGAAAAGGGAAAATAAACTTCGAAAGGAAATCTTTTGGAAGAAATAACAATTAATAATAAAAGTAGGGAACAAAAGATGATCGTAATTTTCCATAACTGCTAAAGTTTTGTTTTATTCAGATGTTGGCCATAAGCACCGCAAGGAAATTATGCTAGACCGAGTTCTCTCAAACCTTCTACTTATAACTAATAACTGCAAAACAGGGTGGAATCGCTAACGATATCTCATAGAACCCTCAACTTTACAAAGTCCGTCGATTTCGGTGAAAATCCGGGTACGAAGCGGGTTAGAACCCGCATTGTCCTCCCTTAATCGCTCCGTGTGCTCTGTGCTCTGACAACACAGTAGCAGTGGTTCCAATATTTCCGGAGCCAAAACCAATAATTACGCCGATAACCATCTGTAGATCTGAACGCGGAATTACTAGGTTGGGCCACCGTGATAATATATAATCCAAATATTCCTAATATTGCGCACTGAATTTGCATATGAGATCGAATTAATTGCAGACACGGCACCTACGAGATTAAAGGAGACTGTAGGGGAAACTTGCAAATTTCTAGCAAGCTCAGACAGATACAAATTAGGAATTGTTTTGGAAGTTGAGAGCGCATTTGGAGTTGTAATAATTTATCAAATTTGTTATTAATGCTGCAGGTGTGGGGTTGTTACTAAATATTTCCTTAAAGGAAGGAAACTTACTTTAAAACTTCCTTTTGTACAGTAATGCTTTAAGAATTAATGTTCCAACTTAAAATAGCTAATGATAAACATTGATTTAGGAAAATCAAACTCGGACAGTAATTCCTAATAATTTTAGTAATAAATGCCATTTTCTGAAGACTCAAGATATCATTTTATTTATACATTCAACCAATATTTCATTTTTAAATTCGAACGTTTCTTTGTTTCAGAAATTTAGAAATCATTTTGTTTTGTATGATTTCTAAGCCAAACTTTAAATTTCCTAGAAGGATTCTAAAGTTTCCTTCAAAAACGAAATAAATCAATACAATACTTGCGCTGTAATTACACAAGATAAAGACGTAAGTAACTCGGCGCCTCCGCCAAAATTCATGAGTGGCGATTATAGTTTTATGAAGAACTAGAAAAAGTATAGGAAGTAACCAAAGGAATTCGGATATTATTGAGAAATTTTGATGGGAGAATTTTTAACAATATTAGGTTTGGGGAGTGATAAGTAAAGCAATAAAAGAAAGGAT
This sequence comes from Melanotus villosus, assembly GCA_963082815.1. Taxonomy (NCBI): domain Eukaryota; kingdom Metazoa; phylum Arthropoda; class Insecta; order Coleoptera; family Elateridae; genus Melanotus; species Melanotus villosus. The sequence continues at coordinate 22,117,047 of OY720423.1, forward strand.
AAGTGAAAATGAAGTAAAACTGCTGGAATTCTGCATTGACAATAGTTTAATAATCACCAACGCAATGTTCAAGCATAAAGAAATACATAAAACCACGAAACACGAATCCACCAGAAATAAGTTGTCTATAATAATAATTCCTAATACATAATTATCTCAGCAAAAATTAAGAAACTTGTTAAGGATGGTACAGCTGACAGAGGAAATTATTAGTAATGGAACTAAACGTAAAACAAGGAATTAGCATATAGAACGAGAGGACTAAGACAATAAAACGCTACAAAAAATAAAAATACATAAACTTAGAAATAAGGAGCGCCAATACAAATATCAACAATATATTAATAGGAAAACAATAGGTAATAGAAGAAGAAAACCTTGAACAATTATCGAAAAAGTTAAAAATCTGTGTAAAGAGCAGAACAAAGAAGAATAACAAACGTAGAGTATGGTGTCCACAGCAAATAAAGGAGGAAATAGCAAAAAAAGAAGAGAGTATAGGAGAAATACCTGAACACTGATAGACAGCGGAATATAGCAAGACACATGGAGGGGATTTACAGGAGTTCTTAAAGCATAAAGCACTTAAGACAAGGGAAGAAACGCCTTTTGAAACAATTTGAAAACAAACAAGGGAACATATCAACAGACGCAGAAGGTAGAGACAACATTACATGGAACTACTCGAAGACAGATAATTACATCAGAGAAAAAGAATTGAATGAAATAGATTAGAGGGAACAAAATGAAAATATGATAACGAAGGAGGAGTTCAAAGATGGGCAGAATGAAACTATGTAAAGCTTGTGGACATGACAGAATTCGCGAGGAGATGGTAAAGTTAATGGAAAAGGACAGTGAAAACCACTGCACAAGATCATAAATAAAACATGGAAAGACAATAAAATACCGAAAGACTGGGAAATGGAAATTATTCGTCCAATTTATAAGAAAAGAGGCAGCAAAAAATGCGGAAACTATAGAGCTATATCTCTGTTTAGGGTACCTACCCGGGGAAATTTATTTTTACCCAGTGTAGGTTTCGACCAGGACTAATATACAAATTTAGACAAATCAAAGCAAACCAAAAAACATAGTGCTGTTTCATTTTATCTTATTGTTTATTAACAATTTTTCAAATTTTTCAGGCTTATACGACAATATACGTATGTGTATACAGATACAGATTCCAATTTTTTAATCTCGCACAATCTTTTCTGTTTTATAATTTTGAAAAATTGAGGAATGCATGACATGGTTGTGTAAATTCTAACTTTAGTTTTCTTAGATATCTTTTCTTTACTTATGTAAGTCTTATATAACGTACAATGTAGTCTTGGGAAAGCTAAAAGTCGCGCAGAAAAGGCTTGGTCTCTCACGCCAAACATCTACGTTTAGGTTTTGGATGTGTTTATGTCTCAAACTCATGTTGCAGTTTTGTCAGCTTGGTGTAAATCCAGCATTAAATGATATCTTAATCTTGGGTTTGCAGAACATTATTCGTTTTCTGTAATTCGCTATAGTGGTGGAGATCTGGCATTAGTTCATACGTTCCTCCGTACTTCGGAGAATACATTAAGCCGATAGTCTGGATTGTTATTATAACAGCTTTGGCAACGGTTATCCCACAAGAGTGGGGCTCGACCTTCTTCTCCTTCATCAATGGGTAAAATTAGCCTTCCGCCCAGCATACATAAACGGCTCCTGGAACTTGTACTTACAAGTTAATAACAAACTATCGCTCTAGACTTGGGCCAATGGAACCAAGAAGAGGACGATATAGTCTACGTGCTACACTGGCTGTTTTTTATTTTAATTTTTCATCACTATTTTCTCATCAATAATTGTCTCCAAGCAGCTTAACTTCATTGTTTTTTTGACATTTTCTTTACCTCTCCTTATTATCATTACCTTGGATTTGCTTGGTGTGACCATTGCTTTCGTTTCCATTTATTTCCAAGTAATTTCTTTTAAGTGTTTCATCCTATGGTTTTAAGTTTTCCGTCTTTCTGATGGTTCCATTTAGAATTAAGCCTTCAGTATACCTTTGGTGCTTTGGTTCTTAAATCTCTAGCTAGTTAGCCGCAATAGTCAACTGGGCACGTTTGAGATGTTTTCTTCTTCATCTTAACTGACGCGAACTACGGCTTCTAAAATTTGGCCGAGATCTCGGGCATCATCGTGTGTTTTTTTTTTTAATTGTACCTTCAACTATTAATCCATCACAATCCCATTTCTTCCCTAGCATTTGTTTTCTTTTTTGCTACCCATGGTTGCTTCTTTTGTCTAGTTCTTCTGTAAACTACAATTTTTACTCTTTCAGTTCAACTGTTATTATTAATATTATTTATGGGATGGGATTCAATAGCCTCTTCGCTGAAGCTCTACGGGTGTGGCCTCCTTACATAAACTTTATAGAATGTATTTGTTACTTCTTAACGTTCTTCAAACTATATTAGGTGCTTGAAATTGAAAATAATGTGATACGCCCTTCCTAGCAGAATCTGTCCATTGGACCATTTTCAACTCCTATGATTTCTTAATTTCCCTTAACTTTTTGTTCGACGTATAGAGGGGTCACCGGTGAACATCTTGAACTACTTTACCCCATATTTTAGTCCATATTTTGCAATATTTAGTACATAGCAAACTATCAATTATGAGTTCAACCTGGTGAAGTGCCTATTCAATGGCACACCCAAGAACGTAAATGGAGGTGATTGGGTCATACTCTTAGAAAAACAGGTGACAACATATCCAAGCAGAATTTCAACTCAAACCCCTAGGGCAAACGTAAAAAAGACGCCCGAAAACTATATCGAGAGAGTATGTGGAAGAGGAAACTAAGGTAATGGTGCTATCATGGCCAGAAATAAAACCTAAGGCTTGAGACAGGACGAAATGAAGGATCGAAGCCGTACGCACATAACTGAGTTACAGCATGTCATTTCTCTTTTTGCAGATTGGTAAATCACCCAACAAGTTTGACCCTGGCCAATCATGGCTTTGTTTGTTACCAATTTTGCTAGTAGGTCTGCAATTTCATTACCACATATGTTTTGGTATCCTGACACCCATTCTAGAATGACCCTGTTCCTTATGTTATGACAGTATTACCACCATCTCTAAGCATTCCTGCACTTTCACTACTTCAATAACCTTTAATGCAGTCTGATTGTCAGTTGCTGATTCACTTGCTTAATTTTAAATATTCTCCTATAACACCATGTTTCAACAAATTCCAGTTTCTCCCTTCTTATTGATCCAATTATCTAGGTTTCGCTTATGTATAACAAGCTACTTCATGCATCGGTTCTTAAGCTCAGGCTTACGTATGCTTAAAGACAGACTTTTGAGTGTAAAGTGGTTTTGTAAACGGCTCTTATCGGTTATCCTATCTTAACTCTTACCAATTGAATGTTTCCTCCTAATATCGCTTTTTTTACTTTTCTCAACTGTTAGAGTTGTAATTTCGGCCTTGATTATAATAAATAATAATGGGTTTATATAATATATGCTAATTCACTGTGGATAATCCTAGTTGCTTGTACGTACTACATGTTTGTGCATTTTTCTTTTGCTGATCAGTTTTCACGTAGCTTCCCTTAGGACATTATTAAATGCCTGCATACATTACAGCAAATCAATAAATTAAAGAGAAAAACAAAGCTTGCAGTTCTGGCGAAGAATGTTAACAGTAACAAAACTAAAAGGGGTGCTTAATGAAGAAATCAGAACTGGCTTGGTAGTAGAACAATTTCCGAGGAAAGTGAGATGAGACAACTTAATTGATTTGATCCTGTTGTAAGAAAGAAACTTGAGAAAGAGATGTGCCCCGAAAAGAACAAGAAGCAAATCGAAAGCAATCTAGAATTACCTGGACATGGAAAGTGGGCACAATCAACAACCCTTGCACTTGACAGGAAAAAATTTCTTAAGTAGTAATACCATAAACCACAATGCATACAGCAAAAAAGGCAATTGATAAAATATTTTTTTAGCTAACATTCAGTAAAGTTATATGTATCATATCATATGTTGGTGATATCTAACGGCGATATGTTGATCTTAACAGTAGGAAAATAAATGCAAATTAACCTCCCTAGGGAAGTAACAACTACTTTGAAGCTCACGCATAACTACGTAGTATTATTTGTTTTTAATAAACCCATCATCAACTAATAAACGGTATATTTACCGCCTTTGGTGCATAAATGGCGGTTTTGAGTAGATAAAAACGGATGGCATTCTAGAAGTGTCTTTATGGCCAAGAATGCAGTTTGAAAAGCCAAAGCAAGTACGAGTTGCACTTACGGTCCTCGGTCTGTAACATACGTATTTAAAACTAATTTCATTTTAACCACTACGAACCCTAACAATACTACCTTTTTCTAGCCAAAATAATAACTTTTGAGCAATAGTGTTTAATATTTTATAGACTTTGAACAGTTGATGACTTCCGAATTAATTTTTAAATTAACATTGCATTATAATGTATAATACAAAGATAGAATTTCCCAAGATGCTATCAAACCTTAGAAAACCACAATAATTAATTTTCACCTTAGTTAATTTAATTTCTCAACTACAAAATAAACTCTGGTAAGTAAAACAAATAGATTTAGATTAGCCCAATGACCTAGATAAAAATAGAAGAAGAAAAATTTCATTTTAAAGTTGGAACACAGATTAGCTCAGATAAGTACAATTTATTCTAATTAAACTAGTTGACGGCTTATATTTAATTACTTTAACTCCACAAATGCAATTTTAATTAATAATATGAGTATGACAGTTCTTATCAGTTCATTAATCACTACACTTAAGTACTCACTTCAAATCGGCACTAAATTTAAAAAAAAATTAAAAGTTCACGGGCATTCAATCGTACGTGTATTTTAAAGCAAACCTAATTTATATTTATGATGCTTACATTACTTTTCATTAAAAGTTACTAACCGTTTTGGATACAAAAACTACGTTTAAAATTTTTTCTATCGTCCTGAAAAATAAACAGGTATAATATATTAAAAATCAAGATTCATTGCACTTCAACCTTTAACTTCGTAAGGGTTCAAACTTAAAAAATTCATAAAACATCCATAAATCCCAGCAATCGATCGAATTTTATAACAATGACATAATTTTTTCAAAAGTTCAGAATGCTTCAAAATATTGCCCTGTTTAACTTTTGTTCTTTGTTTTTTGCGTTTGAAGAAAATTAAGATTTACATTTAATGTTACAAACTGAAATATCAAATCCAATAAAAACCTTTAGAAAGATTTACGAGAAAAAACGTATTGTCACACCCACGCGCCACCAAAATTTAAAAAGACAACCGAAAAAACATTTTGTCATCCGAAGGGTAAATCCAGAGAAAGGATATTTTATGAAATTGTTTCTTTTTGTCACAACTGGAAAATAAAGACAGAAAATCTCACTTTAATACATTTTGTAAAACATGTCGAGCTTAAAAGCTTCGTTTTGTATTAAAATATTTCTCATGTTAAAATTATTGTGATTTAAAACTTTCGGTTTACTTTAATTTTCCAAACGACAAAGAATATGGAAACACATTTGAAAATTAAAATCAATATGGGAATTAACGTCACTTTATAAATAGAAAAACATTTTGTTTATTAAAATGTGATTCGATTTTTCCATATTTTATTTTTAAATTATTTTCCAAAGGACAAAAAGCTTTATGTTTTAGTAAACTTTAAATTACAGTTCTGACCTTTCAACAATATTTCAACTTTTCTTACAGTTTCTGAAAGCTTTAAAGAGACTCTTTAAAAATTATAACAGAAAAAGGTGAAAATCTTCAGTTCGATGAGATAAGATAAATTCAAGCTGAATTACAAGCTCCTTAAAGTTCTCCCAAGTGAAAATCCGAAATAAACATACATAATTCATTTATTGCCCAACTCCGATTTAAAGAAATAACGAAGTCAAATAAAGTACCTTCCAACTTAAATTATTAGTTAGTCCTTTGATGTTAATTTCCAAGTTTAGGCCCGAAGCAAACCCAAAAAACTCGACTTGGTGTTAAATTATTTTAACATCTAAACCCCTAGCCATAAGTTTTTAACAGTAAACAAAATAAAAGCCCTGAATAAATACTTCCGTCGGTAAATCCAGGTTACTTTATCGATTAAGTTAATTAAGAACTTTTACTGACTTTAATTTATTTACGGCTGTAATTTTTTATTTATGAATACTCCGTAAGTACACGTGGGACTTACAAAATGGTGAGTCAGCTCTCTCCGATATTAAAAACGATTTGATTGATTCGTTTTTCCTAATGCTTTTTCAACAAAGCTTTCTTTAATGTGAGAAAACTTTTTATTGCCTCGCAAGAAGTGTTAGTGTCAAAGGCAGCACTTCAGCATCCATTAAATAATTCCAACCGATCGATCCGGAATTTGCATTAATTTCTCATTATTTTGACTTCCTTTGATGGAAAAGAAGAACTACAGATAAATTTTTGATTATAAAGGTTCTATTATTTAATACAATATATTCCGTCCTAAGAACACGACAACTTTACAAACTATACTTAAGAATTTATATTGACTTTCAAAATTAATCAATCTGTATGGATTTTCCTTAATGAAAAAAGATAAAAATTAAAAATTCAGCAAGGAAACTTTAATTAGTTGTGTTTGAAAAGTTTTTATAGTTATTTCCTTTTTTAATTTTTAACTCGTACTTTGAACGAGAGTGAAACCGTTTCAAGTTTCAAGGAACACATAAAAAGTCTATACATTTGTCTTTAACTAAGCCCTTAAATCCGGTAATGGACTTTAATAAAATTTTATACGATTAATCTTGATTAAATTAGGCGGAAAATTGATTTTAAACCGTAAACTCGCATCTCGTTTGTATTTTATTCCATGAGATGGAAATTAAGGGGTTATAAAAGACTGGAAAATTAGTGCAAATTATTTTTAAACAACTGAAAGGGCTTGTAAATTTTTTATACGATAATCAATTGAAATTTATTAAAACAAAATACTTGAGGAAGCTTAAAACACGCTGGTCTGAATTTACTGGAAATTAAGTAATTTAGCAAGAGTAATAAAATGCTACAAACAAATAAATACAGGGTAATACCTACACAACAATTAATTTTCACTTTCACTAATTTAATTTCTCCCACCCTCCCACTATAAAATGTTTGTAATTTTTCTCTCAAAATCAAGACGGTAATTTTGTAAGTTTCCGCATTCATTAAGTTAATTATTTATTTATCACTTTTAATATTTTCAGCTTTAGATGCAAATTTTTGTTTTTACAACTTTCTATCTCTTAATTAATTTACAGCCCAAAAATTAAATTTCTAAAAGTCATGAAAGCATAGGTACGGATTAACAAAGTATAATTCCTAGGTCGTGTAAGAGCCGACTAAAGGAAGCAGCTGTCCGCTGTCCTCAAATATTACCTTTACATCCTAATTACCTCTTATCCTTGCCATACTGTGTACAACAGCGTGGAGGGCAATACGCCCGTGGTTACCTGTCCAGTATAAACCGGTGGTTGCTGAGGAAGAGCCTTCTGCATGTAGACTTGCCTTAACCGACCGGCCAAGTAACATGCACACTAATATTCCGTACAATCCAAGGTGGAACAACAATGAATTACAAACAGGCGTCGATGAGGCCTGCCACTGAAACAGAAGATGCACTACTTGGATCAAATGATGAGCGGGACGAAGTGCAATCTATTTCAACAGAGCTTAGATGTTCCCTAGTTCGCCTCGGCTCAGAGGACAAAAAGATTAACCTAAGTGGAGCGGCCAGAAAACGCTTCAAATGGTTAATCAAGGAAGGACACACGCCCGAGGTAGTCTGTAAGTTAGCCACTAACCATTCAAACCGACGGAATCCAAAGAGAAGGGGCTTAAAAGGAACCGCTCTGAAGATTCCACTCCTAAAGAAAAAGCTTACAAGCGGACTAGGGGTGCGCAGGGTGATCCAATACCCTCCACATCCGCAGGTATTAGCAATCTTTCTAAAAGAAGTCATCCCAGTAAAGGTAAAGGTACCTTCAAAAAGATGACTGAATTCATAAGGGTGGGTATTCAAAATGAAATCATAAATAAGATAGTGGAACAAAGGGATACGGCTGTCGAGCCTAAATTCCTTAACTCCACCTTTAAACCAAGTTGGCTCATGCTATCGAGTGTCGATGAGGCCACAGCAAAGTGGCTTAGAGATATGAAACAACATTAAAGGTCGTAGAGGAAGCTAAAATTCTTCGAGCCCTGATAGTGGTCGCCTACTTCCCAAATAGCGCTGAAGACACCAATGAGAGGATATTGCGTTATGTCAGTGTTGAAAATGAAGGCCTCAACGTGTCAGACTGGAGAATACTACGAAGAGTTAATGAAAGCTCGGTGGCTCAGATTACTCTTTTGATTGACAACCAGTTAATCGAAAACTTGGGTAAACAAAATTACAAAATCACCTAAAAGTTCGGGCAAATTCAATTTAAAACTAGTACAGAAAAGGATAAGGTTACCCAAAAGGAAGGAGACACAAAGTTTTCAAGTGCCACGAATATGGCTACAATAGTAAACGCTCCCCAACCTAAGGTAAAGTCTAACCCTACTGCTGCTAAATTGAAAGGCGGTTCAAAAGACACAAAGCCTAAGAACCTACATCCAGTGGACGAAGTTTCTACAACAACTTCGGCTTCCACGGGAGCAGAAAAAGCCAAAAACTGATTAAAAAACAAAAGTCCTCCAGATAGACCTCCACGACGAAAAAGCTGCATCTGATTAGCAGAGGGTTTATCCTAAAAAAAAAATCAACATACGGCTAATCCGTGAGCCCTGGACCTACGGTGAGCAAATCAAAGGCCTACCAACTCAATCATGTAAGTTAGTTTATTCGCATGAACATCAGAAGCCTAGAGTAGCAATACTGCTGAACAATATAGTAAATTTTAATCCCATTCCAAAATTTACTCCAAGAGATCTAGCTGCAGTAATAGTAGAGGTGCCAATGGAGAGGGAAATGCAAGAGGTAGTTATTGCATCGGAATATTCCGCAGGTGATACGGCTAAACCACCTCTATAGAAAGCCACAGACCAAATCGATTATTGTAAACGAAGAAATAAACACTTCGAGATTAGTTGTTATGCCAACCCGCACCACACTATTTGAGGCAGCAGCGACACAAATAAAAGAGGTGGGTACCTTCTTGAATATTTCGCTACTAACAACGTAGACATTAGCAATAAAGGTAATAAACCGAAATTCATAAATAGCATACACCAAGAAGTCCTAGACATAACCTTGGCAAGTCCATTTATGAATAGCATAATAGCTAATTTATTATACGAGTACCTACTTATAAGGTTTGATAGGAATGCGGTAGGTACACGTATAGAGGAAAATAGAATTCCTTAGCTAACAAATTGGGCTGAATATAAAAACCACTTAAAATCAGTAGTTGGCAACAGAGGTGATGCAATTGAGGCTATTGAGGATCTTAACATCTCCTCCATACAACTAAAAAGTCTCATTATTTCATCTTATGCAAAACAAAAGTGTATGAAAAGGGATGTATGTTGGTGCTCAGGTCAAAGGTAAGAAAATTATAGAAACTGGGAGCTATAAAAGAGCAGTAACTGCCTATAATGAAGAAGTGAGAAGGTCTAAAAGACGAATATGGAAGAGGTTCTGTGAAGAGATAGACCAATGGCCTCCTGTAGTCCTACTCCAAAAGGTTCTGTCTAAAGACCAGTCAAACCAAATTAAACTGCCCAAGAAACTTAATGGCAGTCACACCGAAGTCACAGAAAGAAGATCTGAAATGTGCTCCTAATGACCCATTTTCCCGATTCTACATTGATCCAGTACGCAGGGGCCTCGCACTGGCTTCATGAGGATGTTTACCGTCCTTCAAATATAGGGAAAGGTCTATGTGGGAGGATTTTTACGTCAAAAAAGATCAAATGGGCGATTGGTTCATTTAAACCATGCGAATTACCAGGCGGGGATGGTATAGTTATTTCCAACACTGCTACAGCAGAGCCTGGATAATTTGTTACCCATGATTTTTCTGTAAGGATATTTAGGGCTAGTTTTGCCCTAGCCTACATACCCAGGTTTGGAGGGACATTAAGGTAGCATTTATACCACAGGCAGGAAAGTGCCCTGACATGTCAAAATTGTATCGCCATATCAGCCTTACGTCTTTTCTCCTTAAAAACATGAAAAATAATTTACCTATTCTCGTTCTTATAGTGGCATACCCTTAACAGGGCGTTGCCGATCCTCTCTCAATATGCCTGTGGCGTGCTTGTGTGTCAAATAGCCTACAGACATAGGGGACCTACAGCTTAACGTGGACTCCGAACCACGAAAGTGCTTGCACTTCTACTCCAGAGAGGACTTTACTAGGCAGAATACACCTCGGTAGTTTGCCATAGCCTTCCGAGGCAAGCGGCCGGGTATTTTCGGTGTATATGTGACCCTGGGAATCGAACCCGGGCCGTCTCAGTGGTTAGACGCACGCTGAACCAACTGAGCCACGACCGCCCTAAGTTACCTATCAAGAAGACAAATCCACAGAAACTGCCCTGCACAATCTCATCAGCTAGATTGAAGGAGCATTGCGTTCAAATTACCCAGCCTTATGTGCTTTTATTGACCTTGAGGGTGCTTTCAACCACACCTCCTATGACACAATAAAATAAGCCATGAACAATACAGGTATAGAACCTGCAACCATATGATGGACTCAGTCAATGTTGAAAAATCGAAGGATAATAGCAAAACTGGGACATGATTCAATGACTTTTAAACCACAAAAGGGTGTCCGCAAGATGGGGTACTATCGCGCTTATTGTGGTCTCTAGTAATTGATGATCTACTCGTTAAAACTAATATCTCTGGAATACATACCCAGGAGTATGCAGATGACTTAGCGGCAAGCATGACATGGTAATTTCCAATCTCATGCAGAATACTCTCAATAAAGTTATAGACTGATGTAAAAGAGAGAACTTAAATATTAATCTTGACAAAACCGTAATTGTACCATTCACAAAGAAGAGGAAGTTATTACTCGCGCCTTCAACAGTAAATAGTACAAAAATACCGTTTTCCAATGATGGGAGTTATCCTCGGCCAGAAACTCACATCTCGAAAGAACTACCCAAAGGGCAATAATGGCATTTTGGAGTTGCCGTACGTGGTAAAACGTGGGGACTAAAACCAAAAATGATCATGTGGTCATACTTAACGGTGGCAAGACCTATTGTCACCTATGCATCTGTAGTGTGATGGACAAAAAGCAAAGAAAGTACATACAGCGTAATAGTATATTGTATAACTAGTGCTGAAAGTTGAATATTTCACACGAGTGTGAAGTATCCTTTCAGCACGTGTTTTACACTATACTTTTCCGACGACCATTTTTCCAATTTTTCATTTAAAAAAATTTGAACCAGCACCACACTTGCAACACTTTGACGTTTTAAATATTTATTTTTTAACAAATGACGACTTTTGACGTCGCCCGCCGACTGCTTTGTGTGGTTTAGCGTGTGCAAAGTTTTGCACACGGGCATTTCACACAGTTTCGTTGCTATGCGAAATTTGTTATTTTCAATACTAGTAAACCGTGTGAAATGAGTCATTTCATAGTGGTCGTCGGAAAAACAAGTTGCTAAAAGTACAGTGTTTATCAGGTGTAATGCACACCTGCCCAACAGCAGCTATAGAGGCAATGCTAAACTTTCTCCCCTTACACTTACAAGTAAGGAAGATTGCGATGCAAAGTGCAAAGGATCAATAATCTGGCATACGGATGGATGCAAAACAGTGACATAGTGTGGGTATAGTGTGGGCATAGGTCCCACAATCTTTCAAGCAGAACTTCATGCTATACATGTATGTGCACAAATATGCCCAATAAAAGACTGTATTAGAGCTAGAATCTATATCCTATCAGACAGCCAAGCAGCACTAATGGCGTCCATTGCTTCCACGGACGCCACGCCACTGGCTCAGTGAGCACTTAAAGCTCCGAGTTCTTATAGCTTTGAGTGTAAAGTCACTTGGGAATGTCTACAAACAGTAAATCAGCTGGGGAAAAAAAACAAAACGTTAACCTTGGTGTGGGTACCAGGTACCAGGCCATAAAGGCATTGCCAGAAATGACTTGCTAAAGCAGGGTAAAAGCCTCACTTCATTGGTCCTGAACTGTTCTGTGGCGTAGCAAAAAGCCACATAATGGTCGAGATCAATAATTGGGAAAAATTCCAAAAGATCTATTATCGGTACAACTTTACAGGCTTAAAACAGGCGACGAAATTTATATATCCTTCGCCAAAGATAGCATGCGAATTGCTCGAACTCAGCAAACAAGGGTTAAGGTTTATAACAAACCTTCGAACTGGGCACTGCCTCCTGAGATACCAACCTCAGTAAAATGGGCAAAACTGAGAGTGTAAAGATTCGACTGAAACAGCTGAACATATTCTTTGTAACTGCGAGGTCATAATCCGTCAAAGGTTTCAATACCTCGAAAAGGCGAGTTTAACACCTGAAGAAGTGGGCGAAATATCCCCCAAGAAAATCCTAAGCCCAGAACTTGAGGGGTTCTATTAGATCAGAAAGATCTAAGTAGGTCGCAGTGGTGAGAGGTAGGTACTCATTATACCTAAGCAACCCCATTCACAATCTAATCTAAGTATAATTCCTATTTCAACTAATTAAATCCTCACCACTAATAAACGAACAGTTATATTCTTACTGGTTTAGAGGTTTTTAAAACACAAGGTTTAAACATTTATTTTAAAATGCAATAATACAGAATTTGAATATTTTCAGACAAACCATCTTAAAAAACCACCCAAGCTGAAGACACAGCAAGGAATATATAAAATGCGGCAGACAAATACATAACTTTCGTTTTTAACCATAACAAGGAAATAAACTTCAAAACTGTAAAACCTGCAGAAAATTATATCGAAAAAAGGACCTAAAAATATAAAATATGTAATACGTACAACAAAAGCAGACGCACAAAAGCATTTTTACGTTTTCCATACGTAACTCTTAAATTATAAACGTGAATATTCTCTCTAAGGATTGTAGGCGTTAAAAATAAATATTAATTTGAAAGCTTTTAGATGACGTAACGTTGGAGAATTTGAAACAAAGAAATTATTTCTCGAACCTTTGTTAATGTATCCCGGCGATCCCCCTAAACAAAACCGTATCCTTTTCCTATCTGGGCTTTCCCGGCACGTCATTTTTTTAAATCTGTATATCTAAAGTCCCGCATCGGTGGCAAAATGATAAATTACAGTTAGAAAATTTAAAGCTGCTAACATCAGGATGATTTTCAAGAGTGTTTTAGTCATATTTTTAAAATGTTCGCCTTTTTCTGACTTATTGCTTTTTAAACTTAGATAATAAAACGTGTTCCCGCTTTTATGGCCAAATTATTTGACATAAATTTTATTTTTATTATTACATCTAAATGGCCGTCGTTTCCTCGTAAAAATAAATGTCGAAACCTTTAACTTACATAAACCCAATTTATATTCAGATATAGCCTTTTCAAAATAAGCAGATTCCCCTCGGTTAACTACGTGGATGACAATTAAAAATTTAAACTCCGTAATACCATTAAGTCAAAATGTTATTATTAAGCGTAAAAACGAAAGAGCAGTACCAAATACGTGTATTTTTGTAGCTTTATCTTATGTTTAATTACCAAAAAAACAACATAACCCATAAATGAGAGCAGGCTTGTTTTAGACAGAAACCCTAACAAAAATGTAATTACCATAAAAAATCTCATTTTCGGGAATATAAGGTTATTACATTTATTTTTAAGGCGAATATGAATGAAAATGTCCGGTAAAGATAACGAAATTTAATTCCTAAGTACCAGATCGTATTACAAATGAAAAAAATTCAGTAACATTTGTATTGTCGTGTCTACTATTCGTTTTCTTACTAATGGTTTTACTAGTATGTACACTTCTACTGTACAAAAAGCAACAAAAGGGGTAATAATGATGAGCAAAAAACGCAACTTTTTAAATTAAATCTCAAACATAATTTTTAATTACTTTAATTTAAATTTGATGTTTTGGTTTTAGGTAAAAATATGTATGCTTGTGTTTACGCTGTTTACTCATTATTTGAGCAATAGCAGGCCATAAATGCAAGTAACGATAGTAGTGGAGGTTGAATAACTTGTAAATATGTGCAAGGTAATGCACGCGGGCAGCCGGGCAAAAGGGGCGACTGTTGGTACTGTATTTAAACTAATACTATACACATAAAATACCTCTTAAGTTAATAGAAATAATATTTCTGCAGAAATAATTAGAAAAGCCTAGCAGTGAGCAGACAAGTTATACATAGGGTGCCCGTTGCCCTATTTCTTGAATGTTATATAGGTTACTTTGTTATTTGTAAAGATAGAGAAACAGTTAACTAAGCAGAGTAGTGTAGTTTTTTATGAAGAATTCAATAGTGTGAACAAATTTCATATACGAGGAGTGGTTAAAACATAAATTATATGTTTAATAAAGATTTCTAAAAATTGCAAAATACCGATTTTTAGGCTTTTTAGTGCTAAATCAAGGCAGCCATGAAACAAAATGCAAACAGAAATGACAGAAATTTATTAAGGAAACAAGAACAGAAGAACACACCATATTAACATAAAATATTACTCAAAATACGTAAGTAAGAACATTGTCAATATTTACTATAGAACTGCTATTGTTTTAGATTCTATTTTTTAATAATAAGTAGATAAGTACCTATTTGTTTAATAAATAATTTATGTTAATATTGTATGTTCTTGTTTCCTATGTAAATACCTGTCGTGTATGTGATATATGATGTGTGCTGCGTTTCATGACTTTCTTGATTTGACAATAAAAACCTAAAAATCGTTATTTCTCAATTGTTTTCAAATTAAACATATAGCTTATGTTATATGGTTGAAAAGAGAAAAGAATATACGTTCCAACTGTGGTTGCCATTTAAAAAATACAATTTTGGCCAATTCCTCGAAAATCAAGCTGCTGTTTAGGTTACATTATTCTATGTAAAAGGTTCTTTAAAAAGTAAAGCGGCACCGTGGACCAAGCCACCCAGTCCCATGTCGTCAATAAAGGCCTGCACTGGCGTTTTAACGGCGTCGGATCGCACATCCGCAAAACCGTGCATTCCTTCTGCTGTCGTGGTCATGTTTCGAGGACACAAAAGAATGCGTGGGAGTCTTGGCTTGACCGCCCAAGCCAAAAGCACACAACCTTAATAAAAAGAACCTCCGATGGTGGAACCGCTCCGCCGGAGGTTGTATCTAAATAACAGGTTTTGGATACTGGGGAACCTCCAGTTCCAATTATCATTATCACGGTAATGCAGGGCTCTGCCGTGATGAACGATTTATCTCCCTTGCAACTCGTGGGACCAAAATGGAAGATGAATTTATTAGACATTTTGATACTAGAACGTGGGGAACTTCCAGTAGAGGAAACCCCCGTGCCAATGGACGTTGAGGAACAAGCAGCAGCAACAATACAACCGTCAAATCCAGAAGGCAGTGACGGTTCCACAAACCAAACCGGTGAGACTGTTGTACAACATGCAGCCTCAGGGCTATCCGGAGCTTAGAAACGGAAGCAAGAAATACATGCTGCTCTTGAGACTGGGGAATTACCCAAACCCAAAAAACCAAAAGAAAACCGCAAGAAATAAGAATCAGTAGCAAGCACTCAACCTGTATAGATTCTAACTAGAACGCCCAGCAGTAAACGGGCAAGATCTGAGGGAAGCACTCCGCCTTCGGCGAAGAACTAGCCACAGGAGAAATCTAAACAGTCAGGCAATAGAGAGCCGCTGCAGGTAAAACCTACAGTCAAGTTCTAACTGCTTCTAAGATAGCGGTTGCCCTGGATAACTATCCAGAAAAAAGATCGACGGAAGAGCAATCGAAGAAAATTCAGATGGCTGTCATGGGCGAGATCTGGAAATGTAACCAGGAACCACACCCTAGTTCAAAAACAGCTATGCTAACGAAGGAGTTGCATACTTCACGTGTGGCAATGAAAAGTGAAAGTTGTGGCAGTCCTCAGAGTAGAGTTGACGAAGGACTTAGTCAAAACCACTAAGGTCGTTGTTTTGGTCCCAATAGAACTCCGTGGCACGTAGTATCCCGTAAAGAGGAACCTAAAGGGTCGATTCTGGTATTGAATATCGACGACAGTTCATTAAATATGCTGGCCGGAATGGGCTTCAAGCCCAATCTGGAACTTACTCAGCGCAACTTCAAAGTTATAGGGATATATTATTCTTACTTCTGTTAAGGAAGACAACAGTGTACTAGCATATATTTATTTTTTTTTACATCATCATCATCATTGGCACGACAATCCGCGTTGGGTCTTCACCTTCTCTAATATTTTTCTCCACCGCTCTCGGTCTCTGGCGTTTGTTCTCCAGGTTGGCACTTTAATTGCTCGTGCATCTTGGTCTACCCCATCGTTCCATCTGAGCCTGGGCCTTCCCTGCTTTCTCCTTCCTTTGTTTGTGTATATTCTTTTAATGGTGGTTTCTTCATCTGCCCTTATAACGTGTCCAGCCCATTGTAGTCTATTCACTTTAATTTTTGTTATGATGTCGCTGTCTCCGTATAATTTGTATAATTCTGCATTATATCTTCTTCTCCATTGGCTGTCTGAATTTATGACTCCGTATATTCTTCGTAGTACCTTTCTTTCGACGGCGGCGATTAGTTTTTCATCGTTCTTTGTTAGCACCCACGCTTCCGATCCGTATTTCAGGACTGGTATAATGAGTGTTTTGTATAGAGTTATCTTAGATGTTCGGGCAAGTGTCCTGGATGTGAAGTGTTGCCTAAAGGCATAGTGGCATTTGTTTGCTAGGACTAGTCTTCTTCTAATTTCGATGAAAAATATGCTCTTCGTGCCTTAATACGGCATTATTGGAAAAAAGGCTGTAATCCAACAACTACAGCGAGAGAAATTTGTGCGATTGAAGGTGAGAACATAACAAATCGATGAACGGTGTCAGATTGGTTCAAGCACTTTTCTGATGGAGACATGAGCTTGAAAGATAAGCTGCGTTCAGGCCGACCATCAATTTTGGCTGAAGAGGCTCTACACGCTGGGCTGGAAGAGCGACCCCACGGTAGTCCTCGCGAATTATCAAGGAGATTAGGGCTTTCAAAAGACACTATTGCTCGACATTTGCACCGTTTTAGTTTTTGCAGTAAGCGTCCTCAAACTGAGGCACATAAATTAACCGAAGGTCGAGCCCAACAGCGGGTGACAATCTGCGGACATTTGCTTGAAAACCCCACGGATGATCGTTTTTGACGCCAGATTGTGACTTCTTATGACATGTGGATCTTTTTTGTCAATGTTTAAAAGAGAAGACAGTGGGTCCCTATTGAGCAACAACCCGATCCGGTAGTTCGACGTGATCGCAGAAAAAAGGTTATGCTAGTATGCATAGTAAATTTTGGGCAGGTCCGAGATGGCAGAGCTGCTAATGCCGACCTGTACTGCCAACAACTGAATAGGATGTTGCATAGGTTCGTTTGACTCAGAAAAATCCAAGAGTTGGATGGGGTGGAAATTTTCCCACATCCAGCATATAGGGCCGATATCGCTCCATCCGATTATAGTTTATTCCGTTCACAATTCAGCAATTTTGTAGTCTTGAAGCGGTTAAAGAGGCATGCCGTGCATTCCTTGCATCCAAACCAAAAGAATGGTATCGTGACCAAATACGAAGAAGTTCCTATCTTCGAAAGTCTGATTGATATTATTGGCCACTCTGTGTATTTGTTCGACGGTGCTGTGTTTCTGCCTGAACCCAAACTGGTGGTTTGGGAGAAGCTTGTTGGATTCAATAAACGGCTCTAGTCTTGTTATTAGTAGTTTTTCAAGTAGTTTGCTCAGGACGGGGAGTAGACTGATTGGTCTATAAGAGGAGGTATCGTGTGGAGGTTTTGCGGGTTTAGGGATGAGTGTAATTTGGGCTACTTTCCATTGTGCTGGAAAGTAGCCAAGGCTTAGGGTTGCGTTAAAGATGATTGTCAGTAGGACGACCCCTTTCCTGGGTAGTTCTTTTATGAGCTTTCCTATCACAAGATCATAGCCAGGGGCTTTATTTGACTTTAAGTTGTTTTTAATCATCCTAGCTACTTCTGTCACTGTGAAGAGCTTCGGTGCCTGTGACACCTGGAAGGGCGCTTCTAGATTTTGTTTTATTCTTTCTTCTTCTTCTAGTGTTGCTTGCGATGGGAGGGGCTGAAATACTTTTTCCAAGTGTTGCCCAAACTCGCTTGCTTTTTCTAGATCAGTCCTGGCCCATGTCCTGTCCTGTTTGCGAATTGGGGAATCGGTATTTGTGGATTTTTATGTTTCTGGCTGCCTTCCATAATGAGTAGTTTGTGTCGGCTGTGTTAGTTAAGTTCTCTAGATATTTGTTAAAACATTCGTTTTTTAGGTTTCGTATGGGGATTTTTAAATCACGAGAAGCGATTTTTGTTTTGTGGGTATCTAGTTCTCTGCCAAATTCTTCGCAGGCGTCTTTTTTCCGCGATTTTTTGTTTTACTATTATCGGGCACTTCTGGTTGAGTCTTCGTGTTGCAATATCTGGTGTAGATTCTCTAGAGCATTCCTGTTTTAGATTATTTAGGTGGTTAATGGCCAGTTCGATGTCAGTTTCTGTTTGTAATGGGATATTGAGATTTATTTTTCGTTCGATCTGGTGTTTGTAGTATTCCCAATTAGTTCTTTTGTTGTAAAGTTTTTCTATCCTATCTTTTTCAATGATTGTGCCACTAACAGTAGCTATTACTGGTGTGTGGTCTGAGTACAAGTCGTGGTTGGATTTTATTTCTAGGTAGCCGGGGGCGATTCCTTTTGTTATGAAAAAGTCCAGTAAGTCAGGCAGTTTGTCTGAGTCTGTTGCCCAGTATGTGGGCGTATATGTTGATAGGTGGTTTAAGCTCAGTTCTTGCATTATGTTGTATATTACTCTACATCTACCTGTGTGGTGAAGTATTCTGTGGTTTCTTCTTTTTTTGTAGAATAGTATGGGGGAAGTATGCGGCTGATATAGTAAGAGGGCCATGCCAGTCTTTAACAACAATGCTCGTTGCCTGGAGGAAGTTTTCTTGGTACTTGGGTAATTCGTAATGTTTGATGTGTTATTTAACCGGTATTGCAGTTCCCCCTCTGGCTATTCTATGCGCGTCCGGGTGGGTAGTGTGGTATAGGGTGTAGTTTTTGATGTTAAAGTATGTGTTGTTTGTGAAGTGGGTTTCAGATATCAATAATATTTCGATGTTGTTATGAATTAGGAATGTTTCTACTTCCTGTTTGTGTTTAACTAGGCCGTTGGCATTTTATAGGGCAATCTTATACAGCTGCGCCATTTTTGATTATAAGGTTGGTTAATTGTGTGAGCTGTTCTCTGAGGCTTTTGATTTCCGCTGCCATTTGGTTCATGGTTTGCTGTTGGTTTGTTATAGTTGCTTGTAGGAGGGTGATGATGTTACTGTTGCTAGTTACTTGGGCGTACGTTGGTTGCTGTTGATATGGTATAATTGGGTTTTGCCGTGTGTTGTATTGATTTTGCGTTTTTAAAGTGTTGTGTTGCTCTTGTTCTTGTGGCATGTTTATAGTATTCCGAGTGCTGTATCGTTTTTGTGTGTTTGTCGTGTTTGGGTTTTCTTGTTGTGAGGAGTGTGTGATGCGGTGCCCTCTGGGTTGATTTTGGTGGTTTTCTTGTTCTTGGGAGCTATTTTTTGACTTTTTGCTCTCTCTGTTACTAGGTTTATTGGTATTACGGGTTTTTGAGTTGGGAATCTTCTGATAACTATTTCTTGATATACTTTACATATTTTTGCAGTAGCCGGATGGGCTTCGCCGCAGAGTATGCATTTTGGGTTCTTACCGTCATCCTTAAATGCATACTCTGCGGCGAAGCCCATCTAGCTACTGCAAAAATGTGTAAAGTATATCAAGAAATAGTTAGCAGTTCAAAAGTGGCGGTAACTTTTGAAACAACCTGGTACAATTACCAACCAGAGTCTACTGCAAATGATTTATCATTTAAACGCGGATTACAAATAACTACAACAATTAATTGAATTTGATTGAATAGAGGCTGATTTAGAATGAAATTCGGAGTCCTTTTTTATTATTTCAGAAAAACATGCGAAACATTTGTTTCTATAAAGCTTTCAAATACACATGTATGTGCTAAAAAATACGTATCATACGGAAAATTTTTGTATTATTTGATTTAATAAAAATTAAATTAGAATTGGCGTGTGTCCTTGTCTGAAAACCGAAAAGAAGTTGTATGAATTTTTGACTTATTACTGTCCAGGTCATTTTTATACAAAAATTAAAGGGTTATCGTTAACAAAATTTGTTGCAGTTTGCGAATCAGCCCTAATCATTATATTATTTGTATTTTTGTTTTTTTTTTCTTTACTTCATTGACCTCTTTTAATATAGTATATTATTATATGAGCGATTATGACAGCCATTATTCACGAAGATGACGTTTGAGCCCACGAGCCGTCAGGCGAGTGGCACAAATCATCTGAGCGAATAATGGCCATAATCGCGAATGTAATACGATACTTTTTCTACACCTATTAAACAAATATATTAGACTCAAATTAGTCAAATTTGATAACTTTGTAAACAAGCAATATGACAACACACTTGGGCGTGTCACGCGAGTCGATTGTCAGCCGCAGAAGGAGTTGATCGCGGGCGATTTAAAATATGATTGGATTAGCGAAATATTGATGTATTTGTGATTGGCCGAAATCATAATTCACTGCAGTGAATTATGAATCCATAATTCACTGCAGTGAATTATAGGTACTATTTTTCACAAAAAAAATGCTAATAATTGCAATATAATTAAATAGGTGTAGAAAAACTTCATTATTTCATTTACGTTGCGTTTTTGCAATTTTTACTCACGCTTATAAATAAGTAATTTTCTGTAAATTTTTGACAGTATTTATTTTTAACAGTATTCAAATATCATAAATATTAAAATCAATAAAGCCAAAAATCCACAGTTAAATTTGGAAATGTAACGCGTTTTTTTATTTTTGGATTCGTTTAAGTAACCTCAATGAATAACAAATAAAACATTAGAGAATTGCCTGCACCTGGCACCGCTGATTCTGTCATAAACCGTAGTCTTAAAATTAATTCAATGTGATTTTTACTGTTAGGACAGATTCATGCCAGGAAAAGTCTCGATTACACCAACGCAACTGTCTCCCTGGCATATTTTATCATTGTGTAAAAAGGCTGTAAAATTTTTATAATATTTTGCATAACTATAATATTTAAGTAGAAAAGAAGCAAATTATATATTAGTATTTCAAGATTTGATGTATTCGATAAGCGCCCAGCATTATCCGAAAAAAAGGTAATCAACGCTCAAAGTAGCAAACAAGAGGGCTTCAGGACACCCCAAACGTTAAACATGAAACTTAAAAAAACAACTGAAAGGTTTCCTGGACGATTCTAGATGTTTAATAATTAAAGGCTTTCAAAAGAAAAGGGAATTAATTAAAACGCTTAAAAAATAAACAAAAATACCTTCGTTTGTTCTTATTTAAATCCCTTAATTTTCCCTTGGTGTACTTTTTCGGTTTATTACTCGTGTTTATTAAGCAATTAACCCAGTTCTAAAGATGATGTGTAATAACGAAGGAACTTTAGTTGTTCTAAAATTTACATGCAAACATTTTCATTCAAAACATTTAATGCGAATGTAAACATCGTCGAATAAAGTACGATTAAATGTTAACACAATAAACTTTATCAAACAGAAATCTTTAGGCTATCAAAATTACAATGGCCTCACTACGGGCTCCGTTTTAGTGCTTTGTAGTTTACTCCGAGTGTAATCAACATCACAAGTCATATCAGCAATTGCAGGATGGTGTATCTTCGCTGAATATCCTTAGGGTTGGCTTTCTCTGCCACAACTTGTGTTTGTTTCAACTGAGTTACTTTAGAGGTAGTTCTAACTTGTAGTTGTTATAACAGGGAGTCATTTTTAAACCCTAAACTAGGGTGCTTTGTATTGCACGGAAGTTGCTTTAATTAAATGCTTATCGTGTAAATTTTGAAGGTTTCCCGTTTTTTTTTAACCAGACATTGTTACTGTTCACCTCGGAGGGAGATAAGTTTATAATTACATTTTCCGAGAGAAGAAGTAACGTTAAAAAGGGAAAGAGGAGATCCTCTGTTTTGACTTTCGCTATCAAGAGCGAGATTGCTGATACTTTTTATGCTTTCCTTCAGAATCGGATGGGGTTCCGCAGTGTATCGGGATGAAAATTAGAAAGATTTGTATGTGAGCAAGAGCGAAGACAGCATCAGCAATTGCAGGATTTTCTCTGAATATCCCGGGGTTGTCCTGCCTGCATTTCTTTTTAACCAGAGCTACGTATTCGAAGCACGTACCCCTGACTTAAAAGAAGGCGGTTTATTAAGGTGTCCGTCTGTATGGACTTCCTGTTCCTGCTCCTCGGTCTGTCTTAATAAACCCAACCGCTTCTTGTTTCAAAAACCTAAAGAGGGGAGGTGCTGTACAAATTCGCCTTAATTAAATTTTTTATGCTTACGCTTATGAAAATTGTAGTTGATAAGGGGAACGGATGGAACATACAGAAAGGGGTGGTCAGCCAGTAATAACCGACATGCCACACATAGCACGCAAGTATCTGCACGTCTGCAGGTAATGTATGTATGTCGTCAGCTGCCTGGTCATGAATATGGCAAATGAAGCGATGAGGGAGTCACGAAGGGCATTATTCTGTCGATGCCACTCATGCACGCAGCAGCACCCTCTCCTCCACTACGAGGGTCAACTTTATGCAAATGTCCACCTATAAACGTGGCACAGTTTAAATAAAACCCCTATTTGCATTTATCGTCTTAGATACACCGCTGGAACTACTCTTATAACCCTATACATAAAATATGCGGCCAGTAGATCTCTTCTTTGGCACGGAAAGGGGAAGTTCTTACAGAAGATGCGGCTGTAAATCTAAGAGGATAAAACCTAAGCTAGTACGGGCTGTATATTATGATATGTTACATATACGTTCATTTTTATGCGGACCGAGAGGGAATTACCGAAAACCACCCCTGGGAAATCGTAATAAATATTTTGTTTTCTTTTTGCCAAAGATCTGATGAACCCCCAATATGTTTCCGCTAAATGCACGGGACTATTGTTCGATTCCCGAAGGTACACACTTGTCTGCAATCCCAAAGTTATGAAATTGCAGATTAAAGCTCGGGGCGCCCTTTTTTAAAAATTGTGAGCTCCGAGCTTATTGTAAAGGGCCAACGGATTCTGAATTTTTATTAAGCTTTATCTACCAATAAGGCAACCCTACAGGAATTCTTCCCGAAAAGAAGGTAAGGCGGCTATAGGAATTTTTGCCGCGATTTTTCCTGTAATTAACTTAGGATGGCGAGGGTTGATTGCTCGATTGGAAAGCTTTACTTTAAAGATGTTTAAGGGTCCAAGAATGTTGGATGTTTCCTAACTTAAGGGAAAATCGGTTAGGATTTCATTTCGCGAAGGATCAAACAACAAACTTTGTTTGTTCCGAACTAGCAACGCCCCTCTTTAGAATCATTTTAAAGTTTGATATTAACTTAAACGAATCTTAATTTTCCTCTCGATTCTTTAATAACAACCTCGTCAAGTCCCGAAAACTCCGTAAAAGTTGTTGATATTTATTAAAACTTTTGATTTACATCCAATGATTGCTTTCGCGAAATTAAAAAGTCAGAAATTACTTTAGAATCTTTTTAAAATTAGTTACGATAAACTTTGATGAAATACCTGCTTTTGTAATTTTTTCTTTGATGAAAAAATCGCCTTCTAATTACGCCAATTTCAGCTTCAAGCCCGGTAGAGTTCATGTTTTAGAACATTTCGAATAATAATAAATTACTGTCCCAATTAAAAGTTTATCGAAGAGCATTTGGTACACTGAATGATTAAAACGTATTTAAAATGTTTATTTCAATTAGTTTCCCTAATTTTTAAACGCCAGAATTTCCCATAAAATATGCAAATGATACCCAGGGCGAATCCTGTTAACTTCACAAGTTAGATTAATAAATAAAAATCTGTTCCTTAACCACAAATCCTGAAATTTACTTCATGATCAATACATTTAAAATTCGATATTTAATAAATGGCGGTCTTTATAAATGCATGGCATCAATCTCACTAAAATAACAATATTATAGATAAAGTGAGACCTCGAAAAAAAAGTAAACATTTGCCATTCCTGGAAGTTATAATTTTTTTAACAAGAATTTACATTAAATATGAAAGCTCAAAGCAGAAATAACATTTACATTATCGACTGGGAAAGGCCAACTATAAAATATTCATAGAAAATTTGACATCTTTCAGTTACCCCTCATGTGTTACAACTGCATGATTTACATCCCCTTTAGGGGCAGTTATTTCTTTTTCGATTAAATTTCACCGCAAACTTTTTTCACTCGACGCAGTTATTTCTATTGAAATAAAATTTTACTGGAAACAGAAGATTGAAAAGGTAGGCTACGTTTCTTTTTTATGAATATGGCGTCGAAATTTCCTTGTTATTTAAGGTTTTCCGCGCTTGGTCTTACCGTTTTTTCCGAAAAAAATATCCGTTGTATTAAATAAAAATTTAAATAGGATCGAATAATAAATAACCAAAGAAAAAACCGTACATAAATCATTTCGAACTTCAATATTTTATAAACTCGAGCTGAAGCGCCCCATCTTCCTATCGAGGTTTTCCTTTTTCGTAATACCTTACCTGTTGGTTCTTATACATTTTTCAACAATATAGAAGGTTCGATTATTAATAGGTAGGAAGAAAAAATACGACTCGTGACAGAGTGTATCCCTTTTGAACTGTCTTATTGGTTATATCAAAGCAAAATACCAAAGTTACGAAGACTCAATATTGCTACACGTTCCGGTTCAATAAAACCACAAGGAAGCTTAATCTAAAATCAGATAATCTCGAAACCTGAAGCAAAATGGGAATTCCAACTTTTACGGCGCCATAGCTTAAGGAAATCGTAAATAATCTCATTGCAAATTTGTACCTACTTTAATAAAACTAAACAATTTCTTATCCAAGAAAAAGATTTACTTTTTATGCTTAGAAAGAGAAGAAGGAAAAAACTGAAGTTCGTGTCCTGCAACTAAACTAAAAGGTTCTTATTGCATTAACTTATAAAATACTTTCATGGTGCTGTAATGAGATTTATAAACTTATTTGTGTCATTACTCGACCTCGGTAAAACTATTTTTAGCGTTTAGTTCAATAATAATGGAATTTTCGAGGAAAGGCGCTCAATGAATACGAATCGCGATGTAATTCAAGTTTATTACGTTAAGTTTTTGCACCTACACAGGATATAAATTTAGAAAATTACAAGCGTACAAGTCAGAACCAGAACGTTATATTTGTTAAAGCTGTAATTTTACGAAGTTTAATTGCAAACTTAAAGTCCTCGAGATTCGAGTGATTAATTTCCTAATTTTCGCCAGGTAAAATCCGCTAAACAGCACATAATCGTAGGGCAATGAAAATTGAAATATTAATTGATATTATTCCGCACAGATTCCTGTAATTTACGTTGCGTTTAATACACAGAGAACACACAAACTCTAAGTTAATAGTTAATAAAGGTCAATTTAGTTGCAGAGGTTTGAATACCCTAATTCAAGGTGTCAGTTTCAAACATCACACGACAGGTTTATGCAGAGAATACTAATGTTAGATTCAAGACATTCATGTTGTAATTTTAGAACATCAAAATTCAACTTGAGCAAAAGGCACGCGAAATTAATGTCGAGCACTTTATTATACCTAACAAAGTAAACTCGTCCCATTTTACTAATATGCAATATCCTTTCAGCTTCATTTGGAAAATGATGAGGTTTTAATTTCTCACATTGTACAGCTGCTTCACTTTAAGAATTCTACTTTAAAACATAAGCTTAATTTTGAATTAATAATACAACAACTTTGGTTTAAGCTTAAAACAGCTTCAGAATGCTTTATTAAATTTTCTATCGTGAAATGAGCGGAGGAAAATAAAATTACGTAGCAAAACCCGAAAATTATAAATCAAAGGTAAAAATTAATTTTAAAAATTATGCGGTATCAACAAACAAAAAACGTATTTAATCAAATTAAACGTAACTTTTATCTTGTTCAATGGACATTTACAAAAAAAGTTATCACATCACACACTCTGAAAAAATCAGTCCGGTATTCAAATAGTCAAAAAGGGAATCAGTCGTCCGTGCAAAGAATCGTAGCACTGAACTGTAAACGATAAGCAAATTTAATAGAAAGAAATATCAGATAAAACAGGTGGTTTACATTCTGTTAGTTTTTGTTTTATGATAAGCTCAATTTTGAATTCCGCATGTAAAGTGTACAATTCCTGATTATTTTATCAAACGAATTATGTTAACAACCCAAATGTGCCATAAAAATTAAATAAAATGTTTATTTTATTTTAATTTGGATTAATAAAAACAGAAAGAAGTCGATTATTTCCAGTTTTTGTTTTTAATCTCAAAATTTACATTTTTATGTTGCAAAAAACGTGGGTGAAAAATGAATTACACATATATTTATCCTTTACATACAGTATGTCCCTAAATTAGACACTTTATATTTAATTTTTTTAATTTTCGTTTTAACTTTAAGTTTAAATTTTCAACAAAGGTCGATCTGTTAGTGAGCTATCTTAAAACGAAGCTTGAGTTTGTGATAATGATAAGTCATAAAGCCATTCAGAAAATATTAAACGAGCTTCAGAAAACTCCCTTTGTTTTAAATTGTAACGCAAATTGGTGTAGCAGTGCAACTCATCACAATTTTAATCCTTTGCAGGATATGCAGGACGTGCGCGCGTTTAATATCAACTTTTTTGAAAATTTCAACATAAAAATTCAGAAACATGCAGAACCCCACAAATATGACGCTGAATGAAGAGTTTTGGAATTTTTTTAACATTTTAATGCAAGTTTTATTTGTGAGTTTTAAATTTGAAAACATTCGAAGATAAATTACAATTTACGTACTGCCAATTTAAACTGGATTTTTCAATGTCCAAATCTGTAACTGAAATATCAGAAATAGAGAAAAAGTACAGATTGTAGCGTTAGGTGTGCAATAAATACTTTTATGAAGGAAACTAGAGTTTTTCAGAAAGGTTACTTAAAGGCTTTTGTATCAAAGAATTCCGGAAATTGAACGTGAACTTTATCAGGAAATACTTCACGCAGTTATAAAAGACTCTCCAAAGTGCAACGTTTCCCTCATTTTTGATGAAATAACAATAAAGTTCTCCCGTATTTTTGCCAGGACTTTATTTCCGAATTAAAATTCTTCAAATTCTACGAATTTTATAACTACCAACGCAACGTTCAGAACAATAGTCTAATAAAATGATTTTTCAATATAAAACCGACAAAAGCTTTCCTTATAATCAAAACAAAATTTATCTCGAAAATAGGAGAGAGTTGAGCTATTTCTTTGCCCCACCGAAATTGTGAATTAATTCAAGCAATTTCTGGAATTTGCCTGAAGGTAAATCGGGACTGTATTATCCAGGGATGACCCAACTTTTGAAGCCGCGTGGGAAGTACTCGATCGAGTATTGTTTTAAGGGGATGGAAACCACCGTCTATCAAAGTTTCCCAGTTTCTTGGTATTAACGCTTCAAGGTGCTTTCTTAATCCTTTCTATCGGTAGTACTAATCTAGGTAGTTCGACGAAGATTTATTATTTTAATGTTAAAATAGTTCGAACATGATACGAGTTTCTAAACTATAGATTTTCGGACGAAACAACATGTGATCAATAAAACTTCTTCTCTTGCGCGAATATACCGTCATATGACATGTTGAGGTTATGTGATAATGCTTTTAACGGTTCACGTCGAAATGTTGTGGTTAAAACGGTTACATTATTTTAATCATCAAATTAAAAAGCATAAAGCAACTTGATAACTTCTTCTTCCGCAGCATTACAGCGCTCAGTGGGCCTCCTCAATCCTTCTCTTCCATAAGACTCTGTCTCTTACTGCTATCTGCCAGTTACGTATCTGGAGGATCTCTAAGGTACCTCTTTTGATATTTTCCTGCCAGCATTGTCTTCCCCTTGCTCTATTTCCGTCAAACTGGGCCCTCAAGACCTACTTTAGAATTCGCTCCTCTTCCATACTACGTGGTGAGCCCATTTTAGCCTCATAAATTTCACATAGCTCACTATATTAGGCGACTTGTACAATTCTGCCAACTCGTATGTCTTTCATAGGATTTTTCTTTCGAATCTTATAAGTTTATCATCTGTTTGCTTAGTCATGGTCATGGCCCATGTCTGGCAACCATACGTTACTACGAGTCTCACCATGGTTGTAAGATTTAAATGCGTTTTGTGCCGCATATCGGTTTCCTGCAACGATTCTTTGTTGAATTTCTTGTGTTTTGCTTTCATTTTATATTTGTCCCTAGGTATTTCGTGACCACCTCTATGTTCTTCTTCTCGATAGTCAAGTTTTGACCTACTCTTGGGGGTTTGCTTTGTGGCCATGCATTTAGTTTTGCATTCATCAATTTGTATGCCTACTCTTGCGGCATTTACTTACAACATGGTAAAGACTTCTTTAACACTTAGTATTGTTCGCCCTATAATATTAAGGTCATCTGCATAGCCTCCCACCTGCTATGATTTATTCATGATTATGCCATTTGTATGCACTTTCATATCCCTGATCACCTTTCCAAGATTATATTAAATAGTACTGGAGCCAGTCCATCTCTCTGTCTCAGTCCTTTCTCTGTGTTGAATTGATTTGTTATCCTGTTCTGAATCCTTGCCTGGCTGCGTGAATTAGTCATGGTCATCTGATAAGCTTGGCGTCGTATAAGGCCAATCCATCGATGCTCTCGTAGGCTTGTTTAAAGTCTGTTTTGGTATATTAGGACGTTATATTCCCATCGCTTTTCCATTAATTGCCTAACCACAAACAGTTGGTCGATTGTAGGTCTATCCTTTTTGAATCCTGCCTGATATTCGCCGATTACTTCGTTGGTAAATAATTTAATTCTATCTCTCAGAATAACTTGATAACATACCTCAAAATACCATAACAGTTGGCACTTCAAAAACTTTAAAGTTCAGATATCCATAATGCTGTACACAATTTAGGAAAATTTCAGGTTTATCCAGTTATGAGGTAAATCAAAAAATCATTACTTCCCAAAAAATCACATAGATTTCCTTGAAACCTTCTAAAACCTAACTTTTCTGTATTTAAATCAGTACGAATCGTTTGAAAGACAAAATTCGCCCATATTTATCGTTTTCTCTCTTTTTCTTCCGTCTAAGGAGAGAAAATCGAATAAATCCAGAAATAACATATTTAAGTATGATAAAGTTCGCTAAGAACACATTCAGTGTCTGAAAACCTGAATATCAATAACTTCGCTTTTCCAAGTAGTAGATGTATTTGTACCGGATTATTTTAATGAATACAAACACAGGCAGTTTGTAAAAGGGTCGAAAACGGCTTATTGTCTCAGAAGCCGACCGTTTAAGATTATTTGCTATCCGATAAACGTTCTGTTTACATATTTCTAACGTTTTGTTTGTTGAGAAAGCTTTAAATTGTTTGTATTAAGTTGGAGCCGAATAAATTACAAGCTCCCTTTTGTTATTTTTGAAATTCTTCGGCACATGAGACGTTGTTAACCTACTTGTTTTGCAATTTAATCTTGTATTTGGCTCGTTTTATTCCCTTTTTTTCCCAGAGTTTTTTCTGCCGTAAAAGTTTTTTTTTATTATTCTCTTATGAAATTTGAATCTTGTTTTGATGAAACTGTAGGAGATTAAATAGCATCCGAGTTTTTTGGATTATGTAACTAACTGTAATTCTTACTTTTTCAGTTATGTAATTAGATTTAAATTAAAGATCGAACTAGAAAAATTAATTTCATTTTTCGAATAATTAAATTTTTCCGAATCAAGTAAAACTCAGCAACCAGTTCTCTGAATGCTATTTGTGAAGATTGTTTTAGTATTTTTAATTTCGTTAAACGCCTGGTTTAATATTTTTTAGTTTTCAGCAACCTTGGTCGTTATGCCGCAGATTTAAAAAGCGTAAACTTACTAAACCTCAAAAATCAGAACCAAACCCCTTTTTTTAATTTCCTCAAATTCAATAACCAAACTGAACTTTATTTAGTTATTAGTGATTAGTCTCAAAGAACTTTTATTAAACTTAAACTTAAACTTTGAAATTCGTTTCCTTAATTTGATCCCTTAATAATTAAAATCTAAAATAAAGGTAAATTTTCTAGTCTAAACTATTTGTATTCTCAATAATTAACCTACTGAATTTCTGGGTAATTTAATTTTAAGTAAATTTGTTATGCTTTTAACCAAGGTATAAATACTTAAAATGTCATAAATAAAACATTCTTGTTCTTCAGTAAAATGTTAATTACCATGAGTGCCTTATTTAAAGCGAAAGACAGAAATTTGCTTGAAATTCCATTAATTTAATGACTAATTATTTAATTCAAAAGTTTCGATATTTATGCTGTGCGTACAGGTCTCCCAATATAAGTTTGTTGATGGATGCGCAGATGAGGAAAGAAGACCGGTCAATGTTAGAAAAAGATACCCAATTCTTCTCAAGCACACAAAGTGCTTTCAAGTACACTTCATAACCGCAGTAATGAATGGCGAGGCACTTCTTATGCTTTAGAACGAATTAATGCAGGGCTTTAAAACATTTAAAAATTAACTAAGTTTGCTCAGTACTCACTTCCTTATAAATGCGAAACGTATTAAATATTATAAACATAAATCCCGAAACTTTTATTCTAAACGTTCCACGTCGAGTGTACAAAATGGTAAGTTTGCTGGATGAGAGTCAAGCCTGAAATGACGAGTCCCCACCATTTTCTTAGAAATCTACGGAGTGTGGGCAAACTTATATTTGGAAACCTGTACTCTTGGCGGCGATGATATTAAATAGGGGGATTAGTTTGTATATTAGTGGTGCATTACTGTAAGGAGTGTAAGGTGCATTTTGGCTGATGATTTACATAACGATGAAAGGCTAGTTGGTATTAAATTGTATAGACGTGATTGCATGTCCGATGAGATAAGGTCGGTATGAACAGCTATGATATTGTTGTTATTATTGTCAAGCAGTGAGGCTTGTCGTTATTGATATTAGTAAGCATTAAGGCTTGCTGGGGAATTTTGTATGAATATATGAGACCCATTTAGCCGGGCCCTTGGTCTGACTGCATTTCTGCAGTGCAGTGATTCCCGGGTTATGCCCCTCGGGGTGGTCAAGTAGGCCCGTCACCGCATCTTCTTTGTTCCGTTGACTTCCTAGATCATATGGGTCATCTAGAATGAATGGAACATCGATATGGGTGCATCTCCCATTGGTTGACTATGTTCCGTCATAGTTTTCTTGCGGTGCATTTCTACCTTATTGCAGGTTTATAAGTAGCTGAAGGTGCACCCATCGTCATCCCAACATCTCCGATCTGAAACCATACTGCTAAATGTAGTAATGTATATGTCTGTTTTGCTGCTGCCTGTATTATATATTTGCCTGGGTGATGTGAGTATTAACGTTTGTATCAAGTTTTGGGTGTTTATGAGGCCTGGTCGGGGGTAGACGTTAATCTAACTTGGGTGGAATGAATGTTATTCATTGGTAAGTTGATCGAATGTGCTTTTGTAAATACAGGGTGTTTCAGAAGGAATCTGCGAAACTTCCAGAGCATACTGCTTGAGTAATTTTAAGTGAAAAAGTAATGTAAACATAGGTCCGTTTGAGAAAAATTAAGGAGTTATGGCAAACTAAAGAAAAATGCATACATACAAATTCGAAGTATGTATGCGTCTCGATTGTACATTTCACAGAGTAGGCGAGAGAAACAATTGCTTTTGTTTGTTAAACAACGCTTATTATGTGTCATCAGTAAACTCATTAACTTGTGCACAGATTGCTACTTTGCAATGATGAAAGAATGAAGCATATGCGGATATACACTTTATTTACAGTTTTTGTGGTGGCAATGCCAGAGCTCCTGTGGCGTTTTTCAAATCGTGATCGTATTCCAAATCATCCAACACAAGTTTTTGTTGATACGCATAGGCGACTCGACTGTGAGAAACTGAATCTTTCGTGTTAAAATCCGAAAGGGAGAGTTTTCGAGGAGTCCGAATAACATACTACAGACAATACAACGCAGTAGGCAGTACTGGACTAAGCACACGCAAACTATCTGCACGTTTTGTTTTGTATCCGTACCATCTACTAAAAGTAGAACATCTGCAACCGCAAGATTATGGCCAAAGGTTACATTTTCGCCGTTGGATTATTGCAAACCCAGAACTTATTTACTGTTGAAGCTACTTTTACTCGCAATGAAGTAAAGAATACCAAAAATACTCATTTATGGGCTCGTAATAACCCCCACGAAATCGTTGAAAGCAACTTTCGGTGAAAGTTTTCAGTCATGATGTGTGGTGAGGCATCATTGGGAACCAACTTATTACAGGAGATGTTTATCTTAACTTTTTGGAAGATCAGCTACCTCTACTTTTAGAAGACGTTCCATTGTTAACCCGTGCAAGAATGTTACTACAACAGGATGGAGCTTCTCCCCATTTCCACCGTAAAGTAGTGGATTATCTTGACCATAATTCTCCAAATCGCTGGATCGGTCGAGGAGGACCACATGGGTGGCCAACACGGTCCCCCGGCCTAAATCTCCTCGACTATTATTTATGGGGACATATGAAAGATTTGGTTTATTCGGAAAGGTTCAACGATCGAATCCACTACTTCAGCTGCCGCTGAACTACGAGCTACTCCTTAACTACCTGAGAATGCGACAAACTCCATATTGCGCCGTGATCAAATGGACATTAAAGGAGCAGGTGGCCATTTTGGGCAGAATTATCTCACTCGATTTGTAATTTATTTTTAAATAAAAACCGTTACTTTGACATGTATGTGTTTTCATTTTAGTAGGGCATAACTACATAATTTTTTCGAATCGGGCCTATGTTGATTTGCCGTTTTATGCTTAAAATTACTGAGGGAATATACCCTTGAAGTTTGGCAGATTCCTCCTAAAACAACCTGTATAAATACGCCATTTCAAAAATAATTAAAGTAAAATAGAAATCGCAACCGCCCGCCCTTTACTACATTTAATTTAATTTTAAATGAATTCATCCAAATTTATTCAACATTTAGAAACTGGATCTACAAAAAAAAATTCTTACTCATTAAATAACTGTTTTAGGTTCCTTGCTTAAAATGAAAAGCAAGAATTTACTTGAAATTCTCGGCTTAATTTAAATATTAAATTCATAAGTTTAGAGGAAAGTATTTTATAACGGAAAGCAATTATCCACCGATAGCACCGAACTACAACCCTATCCTACATTATTTTCTGTACGCCCCAGTTTACCCCTGACTGCCTCAAATTATAATTAAACCAATTTTCACGTAAACATAGCAGGTTTTCTCGGCGAAGATAGTCGTTTTACTCTAACGAGATGCATGGAAGTGCTTTTAAATGTCGAAAGGTCGTATTTATTGTATGGAAATGCAGGGAAAAC
Organism: Melanotus villosus; assembly: GCA_963082815.1. NCBI lineage: Eukaryota > Metazoa > Arthropoda > Insecta > Coleoptera > Elateridae > Melanotus > Melanotus villosus. Next base: position 22,150,841 of record OY720423.1, read on the forward strand.
CCCTCAGGTCTTCTCAAATGGAAACACTTAAATTTTGCTGCGTTAAGCTTGTGTTAGTAGAAACGGATTTTCCTGATTTCGAAGAGGATTTTCCTTTAAGGAGGTCATAATTCACTGCGGGCGCCATGTAGTCTAATATCGAAAAAATTCGCGACATCGAATAAAAATCGGGGCAAACTTTTAAAAAGTTGTATTTAAATAAATGACCAAGAAGAAAAATCAAAGCGGTCCCTGTTGGGAAAGACTTATCGCTCGTTTTGCTTTGCAATAATGGACGACAAAATGCGCTTTTCGATTTTACTAAAAGCAACGCTTGCAACTCGTTAAAAGCAACAGGGTCGTGTTTCACCAATAAAGGTGTTGGATTGTCGAGAAAATTGGTTTTATTATAATTCGATGCATTCAGGAACTAAAATGGGTGAGTAGAACTGAAGTGGAAGTAAATATAGGGTGCAGGTGTAGAACAATTTAGTCCCTGATGATTTCACCCTTTAGGGTGCAAACCACCCTCTGCTCCTCTATACTATGTACTATATTCCGCTTGAATTGAATGCCATAGAAATTGTGTAGTGCACTTCTAGCTAGCCATTTTAATCAAAGCCTATTCGACTGTAATTGTACTGGAAAACGATTCGGTAGGGAAGAAACAGCAAATATTTCCACTTCAAGGACAGCGAGTTTCTAACCACAACCCACAACTGCCCTAATTATTTCATTAAAACCTGCCGTACTAAAAGTTTTTAAAAATTCATAGGTAACAAAGACAAATGTAGCATAAGAGAAACACAATTAAAAATTCACTAGTAAGGATCGGATCATTCATTAAAAAGTAACTTTTTCCATAATTTTTCTAAAACGGAATTTGAACCCAAAGCTTGTCTCAAACGAATGCCTTCCATAAAACACGCTAAGTTTTAAGATTAATGACAGCTTTGATATATTTTAACCAAACTCGAAATTAGGTTTTCAACAAATTTAATTTCCTCGTTAATTACATAAACTTTACTTTGTAACTTCGTTTGGTGCCCTATATTTTTCTTCCTTAAAATAAAATGTTGGCTTCTAGCCATTTCATCTCGATATGTGGTAAATACATACAAATAAAAAAAGCTAAAAAATATCTGCTAAAGTGTCAGTAAGGTCCAAGAATACAATTTTCTCGACTGAATTAAGTTTGTATCCGTTAAAATCCCATTGGGAAAGGATAAGGGATTATGCTCTCTTAAGCGTTCTAATAGTTGATATTAACTTTTTTTTGTAATAGATGGTTTTCTTATAAAGGATATACGATCCTTTTACCAAAAGGATTTTCTGTGAAAGGTGCTCGATTATCGGTTTTTCTATATAAGCCACGGGTCAATGAAGTCCTTAAATTACCTGTACCAACTGTATTTTCTCATTTCTTCGTGTTTATAATTTTTCTAGGTTTCCAACTCAATTTAATAATTTTTAAAAATTTTAATCCAAATTTATGCAATGCAATGCATAAATCAGAGGCATAGAAAAACGTGTTTCTTTAACATTTCCCCATAAATATCAAAGTATTTGTAACAAATTTTAAAATTTAAATCTTTATAAGTGTGTGTCCTGAATAAATATTAACATTCGTAGCCATTGTATGGCTTCCAAACTGGCACCCCCAGAGGAATACACCCTATGTATTCAGGATAAAGAATGCTCGACTTTATTGCTTTAGAGAGCTTAGTCCTGCCAAGTGCAGTTAAAATGCAGATTAATCGAGCTGAAGGAATAAAAGGGATTATGTTTACAATTATCTGTGTTATGAATTTATACAGTAAAAAGAAAATTGAATGTACTTTGTACGCTACTTCAGTTTATTCGAGCTTTATTTCTACTTTTTGTTGAATAAATTAAAAGATAAAATAAACGGGAGATTATTTATTTTTCTTGTCTGTCTACGTTATGCATTTCCTTAGATCGTTTTAGAAATTTTAATGAAAACCGTAATGCTATTCAATTCCTCTCGCTACAAAATCTTTTATAACGCGAGCGAGCACCGAAGAAGACGTTGTAAAAATATAAACAAATTAAATTTAGCTTCTTTTAATTATACTCTTAGAGGAAAATATTATAAATAAATTTAAAAAAACAATTTAACTAAACAAAGAAAAAAGCTTTCATTCTGTCATTACAGAACAATGGTTTCCATTTTTTTTTATTCCGCTGTTTAACGTTTAACAATTTGTTGGCCCTTAATAGACATATAATAATAGTATTATTTAATTAACTTCTTATCATGAATTAGATTTTAAAAATAAACACAGAATATATTCAGAAAGATTGCTTATTTAATTCTGAAAGCTGGTTTTCAAAAAAAGTTATTAAAATTTCAATTCGCTTTTCTTTTGTCCACATTATAATATCTTTTAGGGTTGAAAAACGTATTTTATTTAAATAAACATGTATTTGTTTCTTTATGAAAAAATTCAAATTTCGGCTCCTCTAATTCTGGCAAAATTAACAGTGAAAATAATAGGAATTATGAGCGATTAAAGGTTAAAGGTGGGCAATTAATAGTTATTTATTATACATGCGGATTAAATTAATGTTTAATGAGCGGTACGTTTAAACGCGCGAGCGGCGATAGCCGCAAGCGCGTTAATACCGCGAGTTAATACATTAATTTTAATCCGCAAGTGTAATACAACTGTTTATTCAATTTTGCAGTAATAAACTTTTTCTAATGTAAATGTAAGATTTTTATAAATGCTAAAAGCTTAAAATGTCACTAATCCCTTGTAGTTATCGAGTTGCCAAGTGTGAGTTGTTTTGATGCGTTGTCATGGATTGAACTGTTTACGGGAAAAAAATTCGAACGTAAATTGTGAATGACAGCGAATTCTTTGTAACAAAGTTTATTATAAACTGTATTATTCTGTGTATCTACAAGGTGAGAATTGTAATGGAGAATGAAAATACGATTATGGAGCAATTGCTCCCTAAAAAATCGAAACAAACGTACAAAAAAATTTATCAAAAATTTAGCTCCTGGAAAATAGAAAAAGGTGCAATGGAAGTTACTGAAGCTCTCGTTTTAAATTATATTGTCGAACATTCCAAGAGCTTGAAGCCATCTTCGCTCTGGAGTTATTGCTCCATGCTAAAAGCCTGCCTCATTATTTTTGAGAACGTGGATATTGGAAAGTAAGTAGAAAAAAGTGTGTTTCTATAGATCAAACTGTAAATATTTATATTACTTTTATAGATTCTCTAAAGTGAAAGCGCTATTGAAACAAAATTCAAAAGGGTTTAGGAGCAAAAAATCTAAAGTACTGAACCGTGATGATATGTTAAGATTTTTCAGTGAGGCACCGGACGAAATTTTTCTACTGGTTAAGGTAAGTTAATTTTTTAAATGAAAACGTAACAAATGAAAAAATGTCTTCGTTCGTTGTAGACAATACTTGTCATGGGTATAGCTGGTGGATGCCGCATTGGCGAACTCGTAAACATGAAAATCGACGATGTGGATGATCGAGGAAATGTTTTGGTTGTAACTCTACCAGACACAAAAACTAGCAAACCTCGCGTGTTCACTATAATTAATGAAGTAGCCATAAATGCTGTCGATATCTACAGAACCTACGTAAAATTACGACCTCAAGCGGTGACCCATAGACGCCTTTTTTTAAATTATCAACATGGCAAATGTACTGTCCAGCCGGTAGGAGAGAACAAAATACGTAAAATGCCTAGCGTCATTGCGACCTTTTTGGGTCTTGCTGAGCCTGCGTTGTATACAGGTCATGCTTTTCGAAGGAGCTCCGCCTCGCTTTTGGTGGATGGAGGTGCGAATCTTCTTGAACTTAAGAGACATGGCGGATGGAGTTCAAGTACAGTCGCTGAAAATTATATCGAAGACTCTATTACGAAGAAGATAGAGACCTGCGAAAAGATTTTTGGAAAACAAAATTTTTCTTTGATACCTGTAGAGAAACCTAGTACCGCAGTTGATGTTTCAGAGGAAAAAACTCCTGTTCTGATTGATGATGCAGTTCATTTGCATAAAGTTGTGAATAACGAATTAGTTAGTGCTACAAGAAATATAACTTTTGAAACTGGTAGTGTTCAAAATTGCAACCTTTTTTTTATCGGCGAACCGTTGAAGGACCTGGCTTCCTTAATGAGGAAATAATATGTAGTTACTTTTGTTTTCGTTTTGTTAATTTATTGTAATGTACTTATGTATAATTTTTTGATAAATTATTGATTTATTTTGATTGACATTTATTTGACATTTTTAAAGCGCTAGCGGAATAAAAATTTTAAATCGCTAGCGGAATAAAAATTTTAAACGATTGTTTATAAAACATCAACTTTTATGGGCAGGCCAGAAACAAATAAACGTCAGTTTATACGGCAAAATTGAATAAAATTCCTTAAGTGTCCTAGAATATTCTAAACTTTGTTAACGTTCCCCTCTTTCGTATTCTTAATGTAAATCACCGTCTTCTAAGCATTAAATAATGGCAGTTATAGGGTGTGGAAAATTAGCTGTATCCTAAGTGACAATTAATTATAAATTATCTTTCCCTTTATTTCGCCTCGGTTACATTATAATTAGAACGCTTTAATGTACAATATAAACTATAAAGCAGAATTTGGCCCTTTATAGACCTCCGATCTAACACTTCCATTCAGTAGATAAATGAAAGCAGCCGGGCTTCCTCGTCAGATCAAAAACAATAACGTTTTCCACTAAAGGTGTAAGTTTCGTTTTATTCCATCTAGCACCCCCGAGCTTTCCTCGACGTATCAAGGCTTAACCAAGGGGTAGAAAAAGAACGAACAAAACCCTCTCCTGCAATCTTTAACCGGAATCGGCTGATCAAAGTTGAAAGTTTTATGCAATCAGATAGGGGGTTCTTTAATGGGAAAATCGCATTAGGTGATCATATTTACCAGGAGAGATATCGCTAGATCGAATGCAGTTCCGACTTAAACGGATTTCAAAAACGAATAGGTACCCTTTGAAGTTTGCATTCGGAATACCGGAACAAATCGCATACTTATAAGAAATTTCACGCTTTTTAACTAACTAACTTGCATTTAACTAACTTGCTTTCATAACGATATCCCCTCCCTGATTTTCAAACTGAAAACTACGTCATAAATAAACCAAAAAATGTATCGACTTCCTTTTAACCCAAGAAATGCCTTTTTAGATTAGGTTGTTTAGAAAATCTAAGGATCAAAAGGGTACGCTTTAAAATAACTTGAAATTGCCCACTTGGCAAAGTTTCAGCGACAATTTTCAGACCTAAAACCCTGAGATGACCTTTAACACAAAAATCGTTATTTCAAAAGTTACGAGTCGATACGGCGCCCTTTTCTATTTTAGATAATATTTCAGATTTGTTCAGATAATTTCTAATTTACGATGAACTTTCTGCAATCTTTCCTTTTCATTAAATAAGCAATTCCAAACCAACTTCAAAAATACAAGAAAATGCGATTTTTATAATGCATTCGTTTAGAACTTCAAAAGATATCTTTCTAAATACAAAACTTGATAGCTGACGTCAAGTTTCACAGTGGTTCTAAAAATATGCTTCTGCTATTTTTTCGAAATCTGCAACATGATTTCGGTGTTGTACTACATCCACAGAATAAGAAACATTGTTGATGTTCTTGGCATCCACAATGCAAAATTTTTGGTCTTTATGTTTATAAAACAAACTTTGCAGTCAAACTTTATTAAAACTCAAAATTTCGTGCTGTTTGCACTATGACTGCCTATTAGTGTATTATCACAAAAAATTGTTGGACATTTAAAATTCTCCTCCTCCTCCTCCTCTTCAGACGCTTTGAATCCAGTATTGGATATAGTCCTCCCTTCTATCGTTTCATAAAATACGATCCCTTGCTATCCTTGTTCATTGTTTTCCAACAATCAACCTAATGTCGTCGTCCCATCTCTTCGGTGGTCGGCCGATGCTCTTTCGTCCCTCTCGTGGTCTCCAGTATAAAACCCTATTTATTATTATTATAAAATCTATCCTCTGTTCTCACAAGATGTCTTGTCCGGCTCCATTTATATTTGGGTACTTTGGTCACGATGTTACTCCACTTTTTTGCTTTATCCATTCATTTCTGAACTTCTGAGTCTGTCCCTCAGTGATATGTCCAATATTTTCCTCTCCATAATTTGTTAGGGTCGTCGTTTCCGTTCCATATAATAATACAGGTGTTATACAAGAGTTAAATATCTTTGATTTTAAGTTATTTGGAAAGACCTTATTCTTAAGTACGAAGGATAACTTTCCGAAAGCAGCCCAGCTTTGTGAAATACGCCTGTTTATTTCCGCGTCCTGATTCCATTTTTATAGTATGGCCTAGATGCGAGGATCGTTCGATAACTACGTGGCCTAACACAGATATGGCGCGAATTCGGCGGAATCTTCTTTGCCATTCTGTAGAACCATCCTTTATTAGGTAAAATACTCGACGCGTTGCGCCATTTCATAATCGCCGATGAAATATGGGTCCACCATTACACTTCCGAAACCAAAGAACAGTCTAAACAATGGACACACAAAGATTCTCCGACACCGAAGAAGGCAGAAACCGTTTTGTCGGCAAGAAAGGTTATGACTATGAACTTAGAAAAGGGGAAAACTATAAATGGCAATTTGTTCCAACAATTGAGCGACAAAATTAAAAAGCAACGGCCTCATTTGGCAAAGAAGAAAGTACTTTTACATCAGGGTAACGCACCTGCCCACAAGTTTGCGATCGCCATGGCCAAAATTATTCATGAATTGGGATTTGAATTAGTGCCTCATTCGCCCTATTCCCCAGATTTAGCTCCCAACGATTATCATCTATTTCCAAACATGAAAACATTGTTCTGCGGAAGAGATTCTCGTCCAATTCCGAGGTAATCGCTGCTGTAGCCATTGCGAGGACTTGGATCCATCGACCTACAATAATTAAGGCATTGCTAATTTGGAGTATCGTTGGAATAAGTGTGTTGAGCGAGCAGGAGGCTATATTGAAAAATAAAACGTTTTTAGGCCACGTAGTTATCGAACGATCCTCGTAGGCATAAGAGTCCACTGTTTGTCATTACCTTTGTTTTCAGCTTATTTATTTTAAGGCCAATTTTTCTAGTTGTTTCATGAAGCTGTTGCATCATAAGTTGTAGTTCTGCTTCGTCTTTAGCAATCAACACAATGTCGTCCGCATGTCTAAAGTGTGTTAGGTGTTTTCCATCTACATTAACACCCAATTGTGCCCAATCTAGTTCTTTAAATGCATTTTCGAGAGCTAAGGTAAACAGTTTTGGCGAGAGAGTATCGCCTTGTTGAACTCCCCTGCCCATTTTTATTCTTTCATATGTGATCTTTAGTTTTACTCTGATAGTTGCTTTTCTATATGTATTCTGTATATTTGATTACCGTTGAGTATGGGGTACAAATGCGACAGTCGTTTAGGGCTTTAATTATGGTATGCATCTCAAAGCTGTCAAAAGCTTTCTTAAAGACAATATATGCTATTGACAAGTTTAGTATAGGTTATATTCGTATAATTTCTCAATTCGGAGTTTTAGATACTGCAAGTGGTCTGCTGTTCCGAATCCTCTTCTAAATCCGACTTGCTGCTAGTCATCTAACTTTCTGGTTAAGCGATTTGCGATAATTTTAATGAATAATTTATATATTTGTGACATCAAGCTAATCGGCCTGTAGTTTCTAATATCTACCTTGTCCCCCTTTTTATGTAGCAATATCACCTCCCGCGTTGGTACAATCATCTGGTATAACTCCTTCTTCCAGACATCTATCGAATAATACTCGTAGTGTATCTAGAAGCTCTCTTCCTCCATGCTTAATGTGTTCGGCTATTATTTTGTCTCCTCCTGGCACTTTGTTGATTTTCATTTAATTGAAAGTTCCCTGAATTTCGTCGAATGTTATGTTAGGTATTTATTTTTTTTAACTATACATTTTTATTGCCAGATCAACAAATATTGTTTGTTATACATAGCATAGATAATGGATATACACTACACGATGGTCTCAGTGAAATATTTCATTGACAGTATTAGTCATCTTCATCGTCAGTTAAAATAATGTCTTGTGGTAGTTTTCGTTTAAGTCTTGTGTGGATATTTGTTCGAAATAGTTCCTAATAAACTGCACAACTACACGCGTTTGAGTTCTTTATAAACCTTTTAGCACTTGTTTTAATGTATTCGCCAATGGGCAGGATGCCTAGATGTTGATGCAACTGAGTATTTCGAAAATACCATGGAGCATTGACGGCAGTTCGCAACACTTTGTTCTAGAATCTCTGTAGTTCTCGTATATTAGTTTTTGGTGTATTGCACCATACCAGTGATGCATATAGGGCTAAGGGTCGTATCAAACTTTTATATAGCAAGACCGCGCATTTGATTTTTAAGGCAGATTTGCGATTAATCAAAGGATATAGCTGTCTGAGCCTGGCATAATTTTGGGTTAATTTTTGATTCACGTGAAAGTTCCAGCTTAATCGGGTGTCAAGTATTTGACTGTTGAGTCAATTGGTTTCCAGGGTATTACTTTATTATTAATATTGATAAAGATTGGATTATTGAACCTGCGTAGCGTGAATACTTTAGCTTAGCATTTTGTAGGGTTTATCTGAGTATTCCATACTTGGAACCATTCGGAAAGCTGGTTTGTAGCTTGTTGTAATGCTAGTACTGCAGCATCCAACGTTGCTGCCTCGGTGAAGATGGCCGTGTCGTCCGCAAATGTAACTAATGTTACGTTAATTTCGGGTAGGTCGGATGTATACATGCAAAAAAAGATTGGACCCAAGATGCTACCCTGTGAGACGCCAGCTCTGATGGCTTTGGGTTCTGAAAGTGTTGAGTTAACTTTGACGGCAAAAGTTCGGTTTTCCAGGAACGAGAATGAGATTGCTTTCAGAAAAAGGGGTATATCTATATCTAGGATCTTCTTTATTAAACTTTCAGGCCACACTCTGTCGAAGGCCTGTGCGACATCTAGAAATATAGCTGCAGTATATTGTTTGTTTTCAAAACCATGCTCGATTGATGTTTCTAATAACATCGATAAGTGTTTTATGAATTACTTTTTCTAACAGTTTTAATAAAGAAGTCAACAGGCTTGGTCTGTAGTTATTTATTTTTGTTTAATGCTTGCCTGGTTTGGTGAACATTAGTATGTACTGGGGAAATACCCTAATCTCAAGCAGGAGTTACAAGTTCTGCTTAGATAAGCTAGGGCTTTTTTGATTAGATGCTGAAGGATTGTGTTTGTAATGAGATCATGGCCAGGAGACTTCTTTGGTGATAGTGTGTTTATGATGTTCTTAAGTTCTTTGGGGAAAGTGGGTCTAATTCTGTCTGGGATGGGTACGTTTCTTTCGATATGATCTACCACGTGCTTAATACGAGTAGGAGTACTGGTGAGGAAAGGAGTACAAGTCAAATGCTGTGGCTTTTTCACCATCTGAACTGTTGTTATGGCAACCAGAATCGGATGTGAGCGTAGGTAATTCTTCTCTGTGATTTAAGATCTTTTTGATGGTTTTCCATAGGCCTCACTCTCCTGGGATGAAGTTAGCTATGTGCTGTTTGTAGGTGCTGATTCTGAGGTTATCAAGTTCTCTTGTAATACGATGTGCAAGATTATTTAATCGGTTTTTGGTTAAAGCATTCCTTGTCCTTTGCCATTCGCGCCGAAGTTGACTTTTCTCTTTAATTATATCAATAATGATTTTTTCTGCAAGCTTCTTGTAGTATGCTAATACATCCGCTCTTATTATTCTTCGTATTACTTTGTTTAGTTACGCATAAGAGGAGTGGATAGCCGCGTGTAAAAGGCCTCGGTCTCTTATGTAGGCATCTTGGGTTCGATTCCTGAGACCGGCGATATCTTCGCCGGAATTTAGAAGGTCGTACGCTTCTCCGTGCTTCGGAGCCGGCGGTCCCGGTTATCATACTAATACCTTTGATAACCGTTAACCTCGCAACACTGCGGGACGGTCATCTTCACCTCTCGATGGGTTAGGTTTGCCTCCTGCCAAGCATAGGTACGTGCTAAGAGGGCTCACAAAACTCGTTCTTACGAGTTTCTAACAGGCCATCGGCCTAGGCTTCGGCCATAAGATGAAGAAGAAGGAGAAGTAATGCATATTCAACTGTGTCCCATTTTCTGGCTTATCTCAGTTCTCCTCTCTTGTTTAGTAGCTGTTTCGTTTATCAAAATTTTCTTAGTTCCTGTTTTATTCGTTCTTTGTATAGTTTTTCCATGTCTATTCTTCTAATGTTTCCACTCTCGACTAACTTTACTCTTTCCTTTTTTAAATGTTTATTTTCGGTCTTATTAGTCTGTGGTCACTGCTGGTTGCAAAACTATTCAGTATAGAGACGTCGTGTATAATGCTTTTGTTATTAGTTATTACATATAGTCAATTTCATTTCTGATTGGTAGGACATTTAAAATAAGAAATTAAAATTTTGAGACTTCACTGCTTTGGAGAAATCCTTTTAATTTGTTAAAATACGTTAACGCTAAAGGAAGGTTTTATATAAATTAGTACGTAACCCAACCTAAACTCAAAATTTATAAATAATTGGAATTTTACATATATGTAAAATAAAAGTCAAACTTCAAGCCGGAAAAAAGATTTGATTGGAACTGAAAGTCAAGCTTTATTACCTAAAGTATTTTGCATAAGTCGTCTTAAACATCAAACAAATTTAAAAGCAAAGGTCAGACACTATAAAGAAAATTTTAAAGAAACTTCTGGAAAAAGTTGGAGCTTACAAAAAGTTTTAAAACTTGGCATGAAGTTCGTAAATCTTCTTCCTTGTTTCGAATTTGTGAGTACTTGCAAGAAAATTTTAAGATCGAAGTAGACGTGACGCGTTAAATTTGGAAAATTGCAACAAGTAAATACTGGGACTATTTTTCTTGTTAGACCTTTTGCAAGAGTCGTAAATATCCGAGTATGTCGTGTACTGGATTTTAATGCAGCAATAAAACAGGCCATAGCTTTAAATCTGACTCTGGCAGACACAAATTTACAAAATCGATTAGATTCCACAATGTAATCGCATTATATCGGATCTGTTTACAATCTAAAATGTAATCTGATATATTAACCTGCGCCCTATTAGTGAAGATAAGGGGAAAATACACCAAAATAACCGGAACACACTTTCATTTACTTAAACGCAAAATAAGCCCACAAGTAAACAATACGAAACGCCCTGCTTTTCTTTGGAGTTTTGTCGATGAAACAGACCGATATATGGGGGCATTATTTTTTTTTAATTAAGCCTACAATAGAAAGTCGTTATCGGAACCTTTTGTTGTTTACTTTCCAATCAATCGATTTGTGTCGGTTTTTCGTTTTAATTCGCGCCCGAGTTCGAATTCTATGAGAGAAAATTGAGTTTTTTCAGGAAAAATAACATTCGGCCTCAAATTTTTGCCTAAATTTTAAACATCCCAAAATAAAAATATCATACAACACGAATGAGTAAGATGGCACAAAATATATTACGAAAAGAAAGAGAATATTAAAGAATTTCTAGATATGATATATGAGTTCTTGAAAGCACGTGAATGGAAATTTCGTTAGTAAACTTCAGATTGATTCCTGAAAATCGCTGGTTGACGTTCCACCATTTCTGCCTAAAATAAATATTGTATGAGGGTAGTTTTTGTGCTCTAACAGAGACTTCACTTGCCAAATAAGCTATAAAATTCAACTAAAGCCATCTATAAAATGATTTGGGCTCGACAGGATCCTTATGGTGGTCAATTCTTTTGTTGAAAATACATATAAGGGCATGATCGTATCGAATTTACGACATTCAAAAGGACTTTTATCACCTTTTAGTTCATTCAAATCCTAATATGACCCTAAACACACCCAAAATGCCTAGCAAACTTCCAGAAACTAAAGTTAAGGAAAAAATTCATTCACCAACATAAAACAGAAAAACTTCGAAGCGGAAAACGTAACTCACAGGGGCCTTTCAGAAAACAAGCCGACCTTAAACAAGAACAAAAATTTATCTACGAAGAAGTAACAAATTGGGCACGAGTTACTCTAATTTTATAAAAAAGTTTAAACCTCTTCGTGCTTGGTTCGGCCGTGGTGGAGTTTCGTGTAACCTCCGACTTTTAGAAGTAGTCGACCACAGCAAACAACAAGTTAGAACTTTTATTTGGACTTTTATCTGTTTTGGGGAACCGAAAGTTGCCTTTACACGTTGTTATAACGTTGTAAGAGTAAATAACGACTTGGGGACTTCGAATAAATCTTACAAGCGAGATCAGGAAATTTACAACGCAATTTTTTTCATTGTCACCAAAAAATTGTTTTAAAAAATAAACCCATTCCGAACACGCATAGCCAAGTTTCAGGAATATTCTTGCTGGTAACTTTTAGTTAACTAACAGAAGCGAAATGGGAATAAAGTTTCAGAGTTCGTGATTAATTAACTGTGCAGAAAATTAGTTTTTCCGGTAACCCGCAGATGGAGAATAGTTTGGATTTTATTATTATTAAATTTATAGTAGGAAATTTCGCTACAACCATTGTGGAAATAATTAATTAACTAACTATTCCCAGAATTTTTAATTCAACAAATCGACAAAACAAAATTAGCAATCGAACATTTCTGATTCGTCAGAAAAGCCCCAAATAATTAAAAAATAAACAGACGTTTTTGTTTACAAATCCAAATTCCATACGAAACAATTTCCTTTATTCGATTTTGGCCTGAATAAAAAATACACAAACTCAATTAGAGTTCGAATTTTTTTAAAATAAATAAACACAAATACCTGAGATCCCACATGAATAAAAAAGTATAATCCTTTAAATTAAGTAACCACTCACAACAAATTTCTCAGAGATTCCTAAATTTTAAACGCAAAGTGAAACCAATATCATTGAAAATTCGTCAGAAAGGAACAGAAAAATTTGTTGAAATATTTTTACAAATATCTAAATTTCCTCAACTCAAGCTTGAAATATCTTACATCATTCTTGATTACACCGGATATCCACATTCACAGGGATCTGATTCCGTCTCTGTTAAATGTTTGATGTATTTCTGGTTTTTAGATGTCGACTTTTCCCTTTAAATGTGAAAGTTTGCTACTTTGAATTCACAAAGAAAATTTTCTTGGGTGCTTCACCTATAACTCTACGCATTTATATGTTAGTTAAATTTAAAAACTACCATCTTATCTCTTTAAACAATTTTAATCTACCATTTTTTCTTACGAATTTCCTACTTTCAAATTCTTACGTGCCAAAAGACTATTGAGAGTTTTATTGAAAGTGAAAACCAAATATGTTTCCTCAAATTAGATTGCAATCTCCAGAATTCCACTAATTCAAACCACATTTCAAATCAGAACTCTGAGTTTCAAGGATACAGAACGATTGTTTTAGTTCCAGAATTAATCACGCAGTTAAACGTTTTTTTAGTCCGCAAAAACCGTTTTACCAGAAAAACTCGCCTGTTAATAAATACCTACCTTAAAAACTTGGACTAATAATGCGAATCCCTTTATATTTATGAATCTCAAGTGTACAATATTAGAGCTTCTTAATGTTGCCCTCAGTACACAAATTAGAGGAACACATCGCAAACGGTACAGGCAACAAAATAAATTTGAATTAGACCACCACCATTAACTTGGATCTTTAATGTACTCGCATATAAAAGACATTCGCTTTTCGGATTCTATTATTACAAATCCTGTTTATTATTATAAACGTGCCTGATGTACATCACATTAGATACTAGCACGCATTCGTGTATTATTTTTGATTCGAACTCGTGAGTCATTATTGTAATAGAGGTAATATACGCTGATGTTTTGATAGCAGCTTTGATCAACTCGTTTGATATAAAGCCGAGTAATATACGCTTATGGATTACTTACTAAAAATAGTAATACACGTTGTACTTCCTATCTGAAACATTCCTGTTATTTTTATTACACCGGAATTAGATGAATAAGCGGATTTTCCACTGTTTACTCAAATAAAATTACTTTTCGTGCTTATACTAAGAAAGAATCAAATTGTTATGCTTAATGAGTTCGTTCACTTCCCATTTGACATTTTATGATTGTCCTATAGATACAGCCATAATTAAACTAAAGAACTAATTTAAAAAGTTCTTAATTGGCGCCAATTTTCCAAGTTCGAACTTCAAAATAAAGCTTTAATTAATTAGATAATCCGATTACTTTTGAAATATTCCTGTCCCGTCTTACAAAATCTGTATAACTTCAGCTCGGAGCTCATTATCATCCCATTACAATCAAAAATATTAATAATTAAACACAATTCGGTTCAGATATTTTTACCTTTGTCCTTAATATGCATTTGAGTTATTTTCAGGCTTATTAATAATTTAGCAAACCTGGAAAGCCTCGTTCTGAATTATATCTTTAACTTTTAAATAATTTCCCTCGTCGTCCTTATGTAATCTACATATTTCAGAAAACCATTTTCATTAATTACAAAAATTACTGCCACTGTCCTATTATACAATCAATATATTAATCATTTTACTTTGTTTACTCTCCATTTTTTTAATTCAAAAAACTTTTGAAAAGTTTGCCTACAAGAAAAAAATCAGGGATAAATCGGGCCTACACAAATCGTATTTCATTGAGAGAAAACCGTTCAACTTTATTTCAGTTCTTTGGAAAACCAATCACGGACCACCGGAACCAATGCACACACCTGTGGTGTTAAAAATAGTTTAGTTTTGTAAGAGGTAGAGCTTAATAATAGTCTAAAGGAGCCGAAGTGGTCGCAATAAATTCCAAAAATAAAAAAATAAAAGGAACTCGGAAATAAGTTTTGTTCTTTCCCTTAACAGTTAGGTATTTCCAAATCATAGAAAGTGCAATATTTTATAAACTATATGAAGCTTCTTCTTAGGGGCGCAATAAATTTTGGGAAATATCCCTAAAATTTATTTCCATCCCTCGAAACCCCCCCAACACGCAAACTCCCACTACGATGTTTATTTTGCACACTGCAACCTACCGCAATGACAATTTTTATAATCAACTGCAACATTTATTTTTAAACCATAGAAATGGTCCCATTGGCAAAAATAAAAGAGATTTTCTTTACGTATATAATAAAATTAAAACAACGAAATTTAAAAATTCTTACGTTTTTTTTGTTGTCGCAGTTTAGACGAAGAAACTAAGAGATCATGCTCTGCAATGTGCGAGAATCAGCATGGAACACGAGACGCCAGCGTCGCGACGCAAACTGGCGCATTTCGAAGGGGGCGCGTCGCCACAACAACCCCCCAACGAACGCAGGCGCCCCACGAATATCAATAATAGGATGGGCAAATAAAGTGCTGAGTAGCCTTGCTTATTACAGACTATTGCTTTATTGGATTTTTCTAATGAGTTTTTCTTAATGTAACAAAAAAGAAGCACTTACACACAAACATATAAAAAAACTTCATGTTTTGATCTAAGGATCAACATTACACAATAAAAAAAAATAACAACTATTGGTCACCATTAAAAATTTTAGAACCAAAAAATCCATCATCGCAAATCTTCCTTTCGATACCTTGACGGACGTTGTGACACTTAAACTTTGGAACCATTAGAAAAACTATAAACTTCACTTAAATCAATTTAATAAGTTACCATCCAAAAATATTCTTCATCCATTAAATAATTATAAAAGTTTTATAAAATGTTCATAATAATTACTACTGTTACTCTTCTGCAGCAGCTTCTGAAGCAGTAGCTTCTGAAGCAGCAGCTACTGAAGCAGCGTCAGCTCCTTCTCCTCCGGTTCCTCCGATATAGTTAATCATTATAAATACCCACCAAAGGAGAAATATAACAGGGGGAGATCGGTAGCAATGCAGACACAGTTTCATTTTTCTAGCTGTATTTATTACAGTCTTTCAAATTAACCATAATACGAAGAACAAGTAGGTGCACTAAAATTTGATGTTTCGCTGTCAGGCTTTCTGACTAACAATAGCAGAATTTAATGCCTTGGTTACTAGATTCCTTTCTGAATTTATTATTTTGTAACTAAATCTCAAACAAATAACTGTGATTGCAAGTGAAAAATTCCAAAGTAATTTTTTGATGATTTGGTTATGTAAGATCCTATGGGATGGGTGTCGAAATGAGGATTTAATAATAGTGGTAAAAAACATAGAACGGACCCAGCTGTAATGGCTTGGACATGTATACAGAATGAGAGAAACAAGACTAACCAAAGTAATAAGTGAAATACAAACAAGGGGTAGAAGAAGAGCAGGAAGACCTAGGAAAACAATGGAAGATGAGTTGGCAGCAATAGGAAAATGGAGAGGAAAAACTTGGAAAGAAATTAAGCAAATGGCAGCTGAAGAAGAAAATGGAGGAAATGGATAGACGAAGATTAAGGCACACACACATCTCAAATCCGACGCCGAAAGGCACAAGGAAAAGATATAGAAGAAAAAGAAAATTATGTATTAAGCAAATGACAGCTGATAGAAGAAAATGGAGCAAATGGATAGACGAAGATTTAGGCACACACACATCTCAAATCCGACGTCGAAAGTCACAAGGAAAAGATATAGAAGAAGAAGAAAATTATGTCGGATCCTAAAAAAATACATTAAAAAAATAATAATAACATCTTCTTCTTCTTCTATCAACCCATTTACATCCACTGCTAGATATTTATAGGTCTCCTCTAGTGTTCTCCATTCCTGTCTATTTTGGGCTTTGTTAATCCAATTTTCCGTAACTCTCCTTACATCATCGCTCCATCTGGTTGGCGGTCTGCCTCTGTTCCTCTTGTCCTCTCTAGGCCTCCATTCTATTAACCTTTTAGTTTTAGTCCACCTATTGTCCTTTATGCGGGCTACATGGCCTGCCATCTCCATTTAGATTTTGCGATACATTGGATTACGTCAGTTATTTTTGTTCTCTGTCTGATCGTGGTATTTGGTATTTTGTCCTTTATTGTAAGTCGCAACATTGCTCGTTCCATTGATCTCTGAGCTAGGTACCCTAAGTTTAGATATTGACTGCTTTGTTAAAGTGAGGGTCTCGGCACCATATGTAATTACCGGCAAAACACATTATTCGTAAGCCTTTTTCTTCAAACATATTGGTATTTCCCCTTTAAAGATGTCCCTCATCTTACCGAATGCTGGCCATCCCAAGCCTATACGGCGTTGAATTTCACAAGTCTGATTGTCCCTGCCTATTCTTATCTCGTGTTCCAAATATTTGTAATCGTGAACCCCTTCTACTTTGTTTCCGTCAACCTTCATGTTGTTACTTGTAACTAAATTGGTCATGAATTTTGTTTTTTCCAAAATTGATATTTAAGCCAATATTTTTTGATACTAATTTTAGCTCCTCCAGCATTTGTTGAGCCACGTTAAACTGGTCCGCTATTATGCTATTATGACTATGTCATCGGCAAAACGCAAATGACCTAGGTATTCTCCATCGATGTTCACGGCCTTTTGGTCCCAGTCTAATTGCTAATGAATTGCCGCTATCAATGAGATCTCTATCGCTTGGTAATTTCAAAAAATCAATAAAACTCATGTATTAATTTAAGTTACTTACTATATATTAATTTCCATTCTTTAATTCTTAGTTCTTTAATTCTTTAATTCTTTATTTTTGTCATTTACTAATTGTTGGCATGTTATTTACACTTGTTTTGTAATTTGATTGGTTAGGTGGAAGAACAGCCTTTGGCTGAACCTCGCCTTTGTCCATGTTGGCAATAAAGATTATTATTATTATTATTGTTATGAATGCATATTTCAACATAGCCGTAAAAAGTTTAGGAGAGATGGTGCCTCCCTGGCTTATCCCACTTTCTATTCTGTATTTATTTGTGTTTTTGTGGAGTTTGACAGATGCTGTAGCACTGCTGTAAATATGTTTTATAAGTTCGGTTGCTCGGCATATCTATAGTCTATTCTATGTGTAGAGAATAATGTGTATGTATGTGTATAAGACCTTGTTACTCTACCTCCTAGGCCTGTATTCGGGGGAGGGCGTCGTTAATTATGTACCCAACGACGAATGGTCACCAAGGGGATTCGAACCAAGGACTAGCGCAACGCTAACCTAACGCTCTACCACCGCGCCACCCTGGCTTGGGATCTTTAAAAATTTTTGAAAGAAAATATATTTGAAAGTATGTTCTCTTTTGGATACCAGATAAAATCTTTGGACACCATAAATAAATGTCCCTTTCACATGTTGAAAGTCTTTTGGGGTCAGCAAAATTCTAGTTGGGTCGTAATGCTAATAACCATAGCAGATGATGCGCATTGAAATTCCTGGCACACACAAGCCTAGATCATGGCCAATAAAAAACAACATGATCAAGGAAACCAAAAAGATCTCAAAATACAAAGACCTAGAAATTGAGATTAAACGTATGTTGAACACCAAGGCTAGAACCGTTTGCTGTGGTGATAGATACTCTAGGCATTGTCAGAAAGGGAATTCAGAACCAGCTTGATTTGGTCCCAGGAAAACCGACAGTCTTTGAGGCACAAAAGATCGCTTTACTAGGCTCAGCACACATCCTGCGTAAAGTCCTTTAGCAGAGGAAATCTTTAGGACTCTGGTTGAGTCCCCGAAATTAAACCGACAAATGTATAGTCGAGAAATAAGAATAAAAATAATAATAATGATATAGAGCGACAGGCCTTAAAGGCCAACTATTTCCTTCCATTTTCTTCTGTTCTTTGAACTTTTCTTCCAGTTTTGGATTCCTACTTCTCTCAAGTCTATCATTACTGCCTCCAACCATTTCTTTCTCAGGCGTCCTCTTCTTTTCTTTCCTCCTGCAGCTTGCTGTAGTACTTTTTCTGGCACTCTGTCCTGAGTCATTCTAACCACATGTCCCAGCCATCTTGCTCGTTGGGCCCTTAGCACTTGTGTAATGAGTGGCTTGTCATATTATACTTGCCTAATTTCTCTATTTGTTCTTCTCCTCCAATTTCCTTCTTCATCCTTTAGCTCTAAATACCTTTCTCAACACCTTCCTCTCCAATATTTCCAATTTTCTTGCTACGGCCATGTTCATTATCCAGGTCTCTGCTCCATACATTTGATTACTGTTTCGTAGACCCCTAGCTTGGCCTTTCTTGGCACATGTTTATATTGTAAACGATTTTTAAGGGCACCAACTGCTTTACTACCTACCCTTTCTTATTTATTCTCTTGTCAATTTCTGCCTCTTCTTCATTGCAGTTTGTTATGGTTATTCCCAGGTATTCAAACTTTATCCTCAAAGCTGTACTCCTCTCAATCAGTTGATTTTGAGCTATTAGCTTTGCTTAGATTTTATAAGCAACAATTAGCTTTAAAACAAATCCGTAAATATCAACCAAATTGCAACAAACTCTACATGATGCATGATAACTTCGATGTAGCACAGGCTCTGGGTTTAGTATAATAGGAGGAACAATATATAAAATCAAGGATACACTTCAACGAATACTACCTACTTAAATAAAAAGCATCCACCTTCTCCGAACATCAACAAATGTCCTTGTGCGCACCTCAAAGAAATGTGCTGAATACATTACTATGTCTTATTTAAATCCCAGACTGGCCAACAATAGGCAATATTATAATTACTGCATATACAAACAAAATGATCCCTCAACTCTGCTAGTTGTGAATGAAAACTCCAAAATAACACCGCAACGACTTTACTACCGTAATTACTGACAAATGGTAGACAAGGTGCAAAACAAAAGTGAACGATACAAAATCAACTTAAAATTTGTGTGTTCATAGCTACCAATACATGTACAAACTGAAGTAAATCCTCTTGTTGACCTAATTTTCTGACAAGAATATAATTCTCATCTACAAATCAATTATCGAACTTTTGTATGTAGGTACTACAGTATTTAGTTATCGGAATGTCCACAAATAGTCAAATTCACAACCAACTCTACAAATCAAAAGTTTTGAGTATAATATCAAAGGCTCCCTGGGAGTAGACTTGGGAACTTTTAGTTGTTTCGAAAACTCGAAACATGCTCAGCTTGACTCGGAAAAAATGTTCAGCTTGGTTACCGAGCTTCTTTTACTGAGGAGCACAACGTAAGATAAAATAGGTGCAATTTTTAGTTATTGTCAGTATTTTCTATTGTAATTTTTTTTTAAATTCATATCATTAATATCATTACTTTAAACATTATTTTACCATTTTATAGTTACCAATACCTACTCAAATTTTTCTGTAATTATGTCATAAAGGCTTCTGTGACAATGTCCAACATTTCTTTAATATTATGCATGCGTTTACAATATTTTCGAAAAAATAGAGTTAATTTTATTTTGAGTCGTATTTCATTCTACAGAAGTGTGAAGAATAATTCAGTAATTGATGTAAAAAACAAATACAGTGATATAAAACAGATTTGCATTAAAAACAAAGGAGAATAGGCAGCGGTATGATATACCGCACGTCAGTGTCTACGTCCTGAAACATCCGTGTCAGTGATTAAGGGTTAACTGTGCTCTACTCGGAAGACTGGTTTATGACATAGACATAGAGTAACAAGACCACTACACACATAGCAACACACACACGGCACAGCCGTCTGACTTGAAATAATGTCTAAAGGCGGTTCCGAGCAAATTGGCTATACTACACACATACAAGACACACACAAAAAGAAAGAAATCTAGTTAAAACTAAGAAACCCTAGCTGAAGTCGATGACAATAATTGAAATCACATAACTTCCAAGGCATAGATAGTGAAACGTCAACTGCACAGTTTCCCATCTACAAGAATATTTATACATCAGTTTTACTTATTGCTTATTTTAAAAAGGTGTAAGTATTGCATATTGACATTTAATTATAATAATAATAATAATGCACCGAATAATAATAAAAGCAGACAAAACCGATATATACTACCTTTAAATCTGCCAACTGCTGAAGCATGTGAATTTAATGGAGTGGAATACAACAACGATAAAGCTCAACAGTGATTACAAAAACCTTTACATGGACGGCATCCTCAAGATCTTGCCCAACCTTATGTCTCGACAAAGTTGCATCAAACCATTGGTTCAGCTGTTCAGATCTTTTATGATAGCTATACAGAACCAAGTACTTCCTACGAAGAATTATTTAAAATACATGATTGCGGATGCCAGTATAATCAATGAGTGTTGCAGAAGATGTAACAAAGCACCGGAAACGATTCAACACGTTACAACAGGTTGTCATTCTGTAACTACCACAGACTACACTTACAAGCATAATCAGGTAGCAAAAATTATACATGGCATTTTGGCCGAAAAATTAGATTTGACTCAAGACGCAACGCAACGCCTTACTATCAAAACCAGTCTTAGAAAATAATAATCACATTCTCTACTGCGACAGAACAGTCATCACAAATAAAACCATTACTGCAAATAGACCTGATATAATATAAACAAACAAAAAAGAAAAGCGTACTTTTCTAATTGACATCTCAGTATCCAGCCCTAACAATATTCAACAGAAGTATGCAGAGAAATTAACTACTTAAATATTATGATCTGACTGAAGAAATACGCAAAATATGGAAACATGGAAAGAGAAACAGGTTAACATATTACTGATAGTGATACCTACTAATATAAAGCAAAACTTAGAAGCACTTCAGTTACAGCCTATAATACAATCGAAACTACAAAAGGCTATGCATTAGTAAGAAAATTCTTAAATTTACCATCAAACCCGTAATAAAAACGTTTGAACATCTTGCCTCAAAAGCCGATGTCATGCAATAACACCGTCCAGAAGACTAGGAGAACTGAAATGATAATCTATTATGTTAGGTAACAACATGGAGGAAATAAAGTTTGCCCACATACTTTACACAAAATCAGTGTATATGTAATCAAAATAATGTAAAACACACTGATACTTTAAAAAGCACTTTTACACTGCATTACCAATGATACCAAAAAGTGTTCTGCATAATATACAAATCATACAATATGCGCAACCCACCCGCATAATCTAATTACCTATCTGGGAGTACAAATAAATAACATTGGAGACCAAGAAATAGAAATTACAGCCAAGTTAGCAAGTGCGTCAAGGATATATCACCAAATGAGAGGTGAGACTTCATCAAGAGGAAGGAAATATCCAAGAAGACAAAGATGAGTGTTTGAGTAAGGGTTGGAAACCTGCAAAGAAGTATAAAACCAAAGTACAGAGCTTGGAAATGAAGTTTCTATGAGCCATATTGGGAGTACCAACAAGACTGGAGAGGATCAGGAATACCACAGTGAGGGAAGAGCTAGGAGCAGAGCCAATACAGACACATGGTGCGAATGGACAGCAACAGACAAGTCAAGAGAGTATGGGAAACGAGAATGGGACGACAACATTGAAGCTATTTTACAACAAAAATGAACAACGAAGGAAGCAGTCAAGGTACTAGCACAGTACTATGTACAGAAAACCAACTAAAAAGATACTACATAGTGTACTGCTTTATTTATTGATCGAAATACCTTACAAAATTGGGTAGAAAGGTTAAGATTATATAAGTTTCTTTACTTAAAACGTTTGGAATATGCATTTAACATTCAACACTTTATATCAGGGACTTCATGCAAGGACGTACATACACTTTAATTTTTATATGTTCTACACCAAGAGTGCTCAAACGGTTGATCGGGATCGACCAGTCGATCGGGTAAATAATTTAATGTGCACTGATGTTACAAAGTGCCTAGAACACGCGACTCATATATATCTCTACTTAGAGCAACTGCACGGCAATAACTCAAAAACGCATTCCTAGAGACAGCTAGAAGAATCCATTGACATCAAAAAATCCGGAAATATCAATGAAAAATAGACACGCATTCTGGAACCTAGTCGATCGCTTGGCGCCTAATACTTTTACGGTAGATCGCTGATAGTATATGTCTGAGCATCCCTGCTCTACGCAATACCCACAAGCCTTAGACATTTCCATGATTATACAAGTTAAAGCATCAAACAATAAGAAAAAGCAGTTAATTCTAAGTAATTTATTACATTAAAATATACACTACGGCTACACAAGCAAATAGAATTTCATACCATGAATTATTAATTACAATTATATATTTTACAATATTCCTTTACCAACTAAACAGGTAAAATATTTACAAAATATTAGTTTGACTCAAATGGAAAAACGACAAATTTAAAAACAGGCATTACATGTGTTGCTAAATTAAAACCGACTTTACTTATGGAATGCTAGTTGTACATAAATGTGTAGTTAAAATAACAAGCATTTTATTTTTACTACACCAACAAGAAAACAACAACTGTAACATGATATATAACATCGTGATGATCAAATAACGACTAATAATAATTCACGGTATTTAATCAGTAAATTTACGATTTATATTGCGGCCAAATAGAGCAGTACGTATTTGAGGAACCAGCTGTTGTGAAATGAGTTCCAAACGGGCCTCCAAGGTATTATTTATCTTAATTTTTCCCTGTTTGGCCAGTAATTCAATTCCTCCTGTAGTATCGGCTCCCAAAGAATTGTCAGGATCAACTTTCAAACCGATATCCTTTCCAACAGCTTCTCTATATTTGTCTGCAACTTCAGGCAGTATCGATTCCACTAACCCCTTATCTTGTGCTCGTACTCTTATCACAACGTTAGTTTCAAAGAGCTACCACAAAATTTCACATAAAAATTTGAATTTAGCCGAACAATTCAAAACTATACCTGATAAAGGCCTTGTAGGATGAGCGTTTTCAAAATTTCTCCATATTTGCTAGTATTGTGAGTTACCTCCCCTAAACGTTTACGACCAAGATCAAGGACATTTCTTACGTGATCCTCACGGACTTTCAATACTTTTAAACGTGCCTGATTCAACATGTTTGATGACTGACTGTAAAATAATAATAGCATTACGTGCATATACGAAATGTAAATGTACATTACATTTTCTTCTGCAATTCGACTTGTTTTTCCTTCTTCTCATAATACTCCATGATCTTTAAACGTTGTTGTTGAACGAGACGGCCCTTTTCGATGTTAAATTCTTCCTCGGCTTTGGCATCGATCTCTTCAGCTTTTTCATTGGCTTCTTGTTCGATAAAAGCCATCATATGCTTAATCTATAATACGAAAGGGATGAAGATACCATTTTTACACATTTACATAAAATATTAACTGGGTCAGTCATAAAGGCGAAATTCTTACCTGTTTTTGAACATCTGCATCGCTTAAAGCCATTTTGAAGGTTTAATTTTATAAGTAACCTGATAGAATTTAGAATTTTCACAACACTTCACCGACAACGCCTATTATCAGCTGCTCTACTGCTAATAATTGCAGTAATATAGAACTTAACCAATCCCAGGTCTGTATTTTGATTCTTCATGTGATAAGACCATGTGACAGTTCAAATCAAAACTGTACTAATAAAAATGTTACCCTTTTAATTACAAGAGGTGTTTAGAAAAAATCAAATCAATTATTAAGAATAAAATGGCTTTTGATACTACAAAATGTGCAATATAAATTGATACAACATTAATTTAATACTTAAAAATATTCGAAGAACCGATGGTACAGTGTTCTATTTTATCAGCCAGATTTTTGTTTATGTCTTTTGACGTTTGTAGGTTATGTATTGTGACTATTAATTATTTAATACATAATTAAATTTTATCAAAAATGAATGTAACTGGAATGGGAATACCCCCACAAAATCCTCAACAACAACAGCAACAACCTCCGCAGCCGTTGGATAATATTTCCAAAATAAAATCATTAATTGGTCCACTACGAGAATCACTTTCGGTAATAAACTTTTCAAAATGAGGAATTACTCCTTTGCATGAGTTTTCTTTTTACAGAACACTATTAAAACAGCCGCACAAACTTTAAATCAAAATAGCCAAGTGGACATGGGAAATATGTAAGCACAGCATCTCAAATAATTTTGTTACTAATATATTAACGTTTTAAATTCGTTTCAGAAAAGGGGTAGACGTACAAATACCACGATTTGACAAATGCTTAGAGGAATTTTATTCAATTTGTGATCAAGTCGAATTACACTTGGTTAGATTTGTACATGTTTTATATCAGTATATATTTTTTTAATATTGTATATTTTAGAAAACTTCAATTAAATGCTTAAGCCAAGGTGAAAGTGGTACCAGATATCTACATTTACCTGTCGCTCCTACTCGTAATGAAAATCTTGGAATACCGGACAATACCCTAACGTACCCACAGTTCTTAAGTACAGTTAATGCTCAAATTTCATTTACAAAAGAAATTCATGATACTCTTGTCGCTGCAGCACAAAATATTTCGCCTTCTGATTGACATTTTCAGCAAACATACTAATTTAATGCGTTGTGTATTCATTTAAAAAATTATTTATTTTTAATTTGATTTAAGCTTTTAATTAAATGTAAGACCTTGTCAATGAAAAATAAATGTAATTATTTCAAGGTACCTAAGACAAATTTATGTTTTTATAATTACATAAATGTGATGTATTTTTAAAGTTACTTCCTTGAAAATAAAAATTAGTCTAATTACATCCATTAATAAATGTGAATCATTTATTCACGGAAATGCCTTGCAGATTTCCTCAATGAAGTCCTTTAATATTTTTGTAAGTAGAAAATATGAATTTTTAATATCAAGTAATTTATTGTGACTAAAGTCTAAAATAGGCTACAGCAATAGTGATAGACAGTGTTAAATATAAATGGTCCGAAAAGGAAGGAGGAAGACTTGTCATGTGCTAATTCCGCACTACGACAACTTATAGGCGACGTCAGTGTCCTTATAGGCTCGCGGCTAACAAGCAATCGAAGAAGGGGGGTTCGAAATGCTAAACCCTTCAAATAGAGGAGGTCATAATCGGAAGGAAAATTGGCACCACTGCGGAAATCACCCATGTTGGTCTCGAGGAACATACCGCAGGTGGTTCCTTTGGGCTCGAAAGGGGGGTTGGGGTTGGCTGCACCCTACTGCTGGGTGTACTTACCCTTATACTTACTGAAATAAACACTGGTACTGGTAGTAAGGCTCACAAAGCCAGTGGCGGATCAAGCGTGAATCGGTGAAGCGACCGATTCAGCGCCAGATCCAGAAGGGCGCAAATTTCAGGAAAAATAATAAGTCTGTGGGCCAGATAGATGATTTTTTGTTTGCGTAAATATTTTAAGTGGCTAATAATATTCCAAACAGCTGAGATGGATAAGGTCTGTTGACAAACGTCTTATTTATGGCGCTTACCGCTACCGACAAATTTCCAAGTACTCGTAAAGCTTAAGCCGGAACGCCGGAAGGGTACGGTAGGTAGATAATAGAATTCCAAACTTTCATTTGCTATAATCTTAAGATTTAGGTTTTAGCGTTTACTTGAAAATACCGTTCAAAATTTTAGAATTATTTTTTTGTGCAAATTTCATAGGTTTTTATATCATAGTTAATTTTTTATCAAAATTAATATCAGCAGCCGGGGGGGGGGGGGGGCGCAAAACCAGCTGTTCGATTCTCTAGAAAAAAAAACTTGATCCGCCACTGCACAAAGCTATACTTCTTCTTTCTCTTTCCCATTTATGCCTTACGGCGTTGGGCCCTCCTCTATCCATTTCCTATAGTTGTTTCGGTTTCTCGCCAATCTCCTTACTTCTTCGATGTTTTTTCCTCTTTTCCTTGATATCTCCTTGATGTTCTCATTCCACTGGACTCGGGGTCTGCCTTTTGTTCTTCTTCCTTCCGTTCTCATTTTATATACTATTTTGGGGTATCTTTCCGCATCCATACGAGTGAGGTGTCCGTACCATTTTAGTTGTTTCTTTTCAATTTCATTTATGACTGGTTGCTGTTCTAACTCATCTCTTATACTACTGTTTCTGATTCTGTTTCTTCTTGTTTTCCCCAGTACTTTTCGCAGGTATCTCATTTCTGATGCTGTTATACTTGATCGATGTTTGTCAAGTATATTCCACGTCTCTGATCCATAGAGTAGTGTAGGAACGTATATTGTTTTATATTTATATAGGTGCATCTTCGCCTTGGTGCTTAATTCTTCTTTTCCTATAATGGTGTTATTTATTTGGTAGTACAGTCTATTTGCTTTTGATATTCTATTTTTAATTTCTTCGTCTATTCGTCCTTCGTTATTTATTATTGTTCCGAGGTATTCATACTTTTCTACATATTCTAGTTGTCTTTCACCTGTGTTAATTGGTGCACCTGCTGCTTCCCTATCTTCTCTTCTAATGTGTAGTATTTTGCTTTTGTTAGTGTTTATTGTCATTCCCTTCTCTTCTAGGTTATCTTTCCAGATATTTAAGTTATTTTGTAATTGTCTTGGATTTCCTGCCATTATCACTATGTCATCTGCGTATATTAGATCTTGTGTCATTACAGGGTTCAGGTTGTAAAATCCTAGTCTTGTCCTCCTAATTTCATTTTTGCATTTTTTTATTATGCTATTCATATACGCCACGAAGAGCAGTGGACTTAGGCTGTCGCCTTGTTTCGCCCCTTTATCTAACTTGAATTCTTGTGATTTTTGCCCGTTGATCCTTACTACTCCCATACTCCCATCATGTTTTTATTCAAACTTTTAATTACTCTTAGAAGCTTTTGGCTTGTTTGCAGTTCTTCCAGTGCCTTCCATATATGGTGTCTTGGTATCACATAGAAAGCTGCTTTAAGGTCTATAAAGGCCAGATAGATATCTTTATTTTTGGCTATAGCGTTTTCTGTTATTTGTCTGATCGTACATATGTGATCTTGTGTTTGTTTTCCTGGGCGGAAAGCAGCTTGCTCGTCTTCTAGTTTTTCTTCGATTTCATTTCGTAATCTCTTTTCTATAATTTTTGAGTACATTTTTAGAGCTACTGGTGAAAGGCATATTGCCCGGTAGTTATCACATTTTGTGGTCTCGCCCTTTTTATGTATGGGCACTATGATGTTCTTTTCCCAGTCCGCTGGTATTTGTTCAGTTTCCCATGCTTGTTGAAAGATTACTTTAAGCCACTTATGTGTTTCTTCCCCTCCTTTTTTAAGTAGTTCAGGCGCTATCTCATCCTCTCTGGAGGCTTTTCCATTTCGTGTCTTTGTTATGGCCATCTCGATTTCTTCTTCCGTTATAGTGCTCACTTCTTCTGCTTGTTCAATTTCTTGTTCAATGGCTCCTGTTTCTGCTTCTTGTCTTAGTTCTCTTCTTTCTTTTTTGAATTTGTTTTCGTAGTGGTCTCGCCAGGCTTTTAGAGCTCCTTCTGTTGTTGTTTCAAGTTCTCCTTTTTGGTTTAATATGTTTCGTATCGGCTTTGTTCGGTTGCCCTTAAGTCTTTTTATTATGTTCCAAAACTGTTTTTGGTTCTCCAAGTAATTCTCCTCTATTTTTCTGCCAAGAAACTCCTCCCAAGATGCCCGCTTTGCCTGTTTTACAGTTTCCTTTGCTTCATTCCGTTTTTGTATGTATCTTAGTCTATCTTCTTCTGTATTTGTCCTTTTGAAACTGCCCCATGCCTCTTTTTTCTCTTTAATCTTAGCTTTCACCTCTTCAGTCCACCATCTCGTTCTCTTCTTTTGGTCACCAAAGCTTATTCGTTTTATTCCACATGTTTCTCTAGCTGTTGTTAGTATGGCTTCTTTAAATTTTCCCCACCTTTCGTTCAGGTTCCAGGGGGTTTCTTGTAGGTTCTCTTCTTCTTCTAACGAATTCAGCTTTATGCTAAGTGTTCTTTGGTATTCTTCTCTTATCTGCGGGTTTTCTAGTGCTGATATTTTGATAGTTGTGTAAGTACTTCTTTCCTATTTCTCTTTTTGGCTGTGTTACTAATGTATTTGCTATTAGTAATCTGTGGTTAGTGGACAGTTCTGCCCCCCTTATCACTTTTACGTCTTGTAGAGCGTATCTCATGCCTTTTGTTATAGTGATATAGTCTATCATGCTTTTATGTCCTAAAGCTTCGGCCTCATAGGTTATTTTATGTATTTTCTTGTGTTTGTATAACGTATTTCCAATAAGGAGCTGATTGGTGATGCAGAAATTTATCATTCGTTCTCCATTATTGTTTATTTCTTTTTCTAGACCATATTGACCCATTGTTCCGTATGCTATTTCCTTATTGTTGCCTATATGCGCATTCCAGTCCCCCATTATTATTATATGCCGGTTCTTATTTTGCATTTTATCTAGTGTTCGTTGTAGATCTTCATAAAACTGGTCTTTGTCATTTATGTTGGCATTTTCTGTTGGGGCATATACTTGGATTACTCCCACTTTTTCCTGTAGTTCTAAGTTGACCGTAATTATTCTGGAGTTTATGGCTTCCCAATTTGTCACTTTCGTTTCCAATTCAGTGTTTAGTATTATACCTACTCCTTCTGTTGTTCTCTGACCTATAGGGGTTCCGCCGTATCTGAGTGTGTATCCCTTGTCCAGTACTTTTATTCCATTCCCTTTTATTTTTACTTCTGCTATCCCTAAAATGTGTACTTTATATTTGTCCATTTCTTCAGTTATTTCTACTTCTTTTCCTGTTAGGGAAGTTATATTCCACGTCCCGAATCTTATTCCATTACTCGCCTGTTGTCTTCGTTCATTCCGTCCGTGTCCGAGGCTATCATTGTTTCTCTGAATCGTCTTACCATGTGCGGGTGATTAGCCCAGCCACAAGGGCCCCGTTACCTCGGGACAACTGGTACCAGGCTATCCCCCCCGGTGCTGGGTCGTCAGAGCCCCGTTCGTTCTTTAGCAGGGAGCACCGGGCATTTTAGTTCTGCCTCTCGTGCAGGTGGGGTTGGCGTTTGGGTCTGGAGATGTTGATGGACCCCTTACTCCCCACAAAGCTATACACAAATATTTAAAACAGACACAAAACACAAAAAAAAGGCAAGAATGAATTAACAATGAGATTTAATGAACGTAAGAAATATTTAAAATATGACACAAAATGAATCTATAAGTTCTATCTTAAATTACGTGAAAGGAGGATTGAGGGATGCCACATTTACTCAAGTTAAGGCAAAAATAATTAACAGCTAGGCTCCTTTAATCGTAATAAAATGTATGGCAACGACAAAGCTTAAACTAAGAATCTGATTACAAATAATTTTACACATGAACACATGCAACATAAAATAGGCATAGCTACATCGCGATAGTTCGCACTGTTTCTGAATTATTAACGCTAAAGCAAAAGGTAGGTAATAGACACTGGTTGAAGATTTAAACACTTTGCTGAACAAATTAAACAAAGAAGAAAAATGCTTGATGTACTTAAATTACCGACAGAATTAACTGATGCCTGTCTACGAGTAATTGGTAATATACCTACGGTACTGAATTAGGTTTGAGTTAGTACACTCACAACCGGCAAGTAAAAGGGCAGCTTTGAATTTCTTTACCTAGGAAAAAGGGCTTGTTGAGGGTAGCCCAGTGAAAGCCATGGTCGGCTTCCCCAGGGAGAGATAGCAGCGGTCGGCGCAGAAAAGGGATAGAGTCCTTTTCCAGAAGCAGGTGCGAAAGCAACAAGATGTCCTCAACTGGTAGATTATTTGATCCGCCGCGAAACTGTGTGGAGCGGTACTACATCAAACTTAAATCCTTAAACGGAACTTCCAACACAGAACTTATATTCCCCCGATACGAATAAGACACTCTCTGGGATAATCCGACAATATGTCGTAAGATAGTTTTTCCAAAACTAGACGGGAACGAGAGGCCGACATACGGGATTTTCTACCAACGCCGGAACGATAATTGCACGACCGATAGATTGGAAAGCTGACTAAACTCTGATGTGCCTTACTACTTTTCCGCAAAGCTCTGTTAGAAAGAGATGCCCAAATGCGACTTTCGTGCGCGGGGTGAAACCCTACACGACGCCACTTTGGCGTACCCCGTGATCGGGTCGGTGCTTCCCCGAATTCTTAACGACGAAATTCACTGCACAGGATATTGCATCATCCTATTCGGTCATCATATTTGGGACTTCTCTGAATTATTGCGCAGCCAAAAAGGAATGTGCTAATTTGGCATTACTCGCGCGAATTCTGCAAGCTTATTCAGGGCCGGCTTAAACTTTGAACAACAGGACCGTATTATACTTAATTCACGCAAAATTTCAAAAGCCGTGACAGACTAGTATACGGAAGCAAGAACAGGATTCAAAAAACTAGTAAGGACCAAAGGAGGGAGAGTGACGACAACGAAAATGGCTACAGAAATTGACATGAGAAGGTATGATAATCAAGAAATCGAAACAAGAAAATAAGAAAAAACCCAACAAAAACATAGACAAAAGTAAAATAAAAGAAAATGTACATAAAATAGGACAGTAGAATATAAGAACCCTTTACCAGGCAGAGGGAATTATAAAAGAAGGTGATAAGGTAACAATACTACAGTGCTTTGCATTGACAGAAACTACGGAATATGAAGAAAACTTTTATAACTTACTTGTAGAGTTTCAAGTAGGAGAAACGCTATTCTCGCACAGAAATTATTACAAAGTAACATGGGCGTGGCCTGATCGCAAAACAGAGAGTCAAAGGTGCTGATGCCGATACTGACCATTATTTAATACTAGCAAAAATATGTTTAAAGTTTAAGAAACAGAAACAACAGAAGTTAAAAGTCAAAAATTCACAATATCCAGCAAGCAAAGTAAAATGAAGAAATAAGAAATTATGCAACAATTCACAACAACGATGAGATGAGAAACACAACAATTAGCAAGACGAAGAGCAGAATGGATTAGTTAAGAAACATGGGACTAGCTAAAGCACAGAAGAAAGATGAAACAAAAAGGGCTATAATTCAAAGGGGACGATGAAAAGAGGGGTGAGAGGCAGTAACAATATAAAACAGCAAGTAAAGAAGTAAAGAGGAGCTTTGAAAGAGATAAGCTTAGATACATAGAGAGAGACTACCAAGAGAAGCAGAAAATGCAGCAATGAAGGGCGATAGTAAGGAGTTCTACAAAACAATAAACAAAATATCGAGGAAAAGTAAAAAATTGAAAGACAGACGAATAAAAAGCAAAGACTGTCAAATACTGACATTAACAGCTATAAAAATGGTAACAGCATTTTGAAGAAGTGATGAACATCAAAAGAGATACAGTACAATTACCTCAAATTGAACAAAGGCAAGAATTGCAAATTCTTATATTCCTGTAAAGACCAGTTTGATAACCTTGAGAGTGGAGTAGGGCCCCTAATCAACCGAGAAATCTGGATGGCTCTCATTAGCTGGTCACTGGTTTTGGATAGAATAATGGTCGCGGTGGTGGCTCAGTTGGTTCAGCGTGCGGCTGACCACTGAGATGGGTTCGATTCCCAGGGTTACACATACACCGAAAACACGCGACCTATTCCCTCGGAAGGCAGTGGCAAACCACCGAGGTATTTCTGCCTAGAAGTCCTCTCTAAATGGTCGAATTGGAAATAAGAATAGAGGAATAGAAGAATTTATGGGTAAAGAAGGAGAAGAGAGACGTTAAACAATGATGGGGAAAGAATAATAGAAGTATGTATTGAGAACAATCTAATTATAAGAAACACCAAATTCAAACATAAGAAAATACACAAATATACTACAGTGTCCGAGAATAGGAACGAGAAATCAATTATCGACTACTTTCTGGTGAGCAAAAACAAATGGAACAGATATAAAAGTCAAAAGAGAAGCAGAAATAGGAAGTAATCACTATATATTGTAACAAAGACGAATATTGAAATATTAACCAAAGCTTGAATTGCATTCAAGTTGTTAAATTCGCTTGTACACGATTGTTGGTATGACGTCATTTATCATTATCAGGTCATTCCACTAACAAAGACACGTGGCAAAATTGCAACTCTTATAAGGATTGCAAGTTAGTCACGTATGTGGTGCATTGTACTCATGTAATCTGATACTTTACACGCGCATAAAATAAGGTACTAAAGATTGTAAGAGGGGGTTCGATTTACTGTATAAAAGCTGAACGGAATCATAAGAACGACATGGTTTCTACCCAGCCGTCAACCATGCAGTACCTGCAGTAAATCGACACCCTCCAAGATGTGACTACATGTAAGATTGTTTTATTTTAACTGTTAACTTAAATTACTATTCTGGACGTGTAAAATATTTGTGTTAAATTTTAAATTATTTAAACTCATTCTATATGGACTTAGAAAACATCTTGAAGGGTGTCGATTTACCACAGGTACCTACTGCCCGGCGCCTCCACCACATGAGTACAATGCGCCACATACGTGACTAACTTGCAATCTTTAAGAGTTGCAATTTTGCCACGTGCCTTTGTTAGTGGAATGACCTGATAATGTTAAATGGCGTCATACCAACACTCGTGTACAAGCGAATTTAACAACTTGAATGCAATTTAAGCTTTGGTTAATATTTTAATATTCGTCTTTGTTACACTATTAATAATGAAACTGAAAAAAAACGAAGGAAGAAAAGATAGATAAAAGAAGGAGAAAAGTAAAGGAAAAGATAAGAAGCTTCAAACTAAAAGAGGAAAAGCATCAAAAGGAATATCGAGAGATACTAGACAATAAATTAAAAGCTAAAGGAAAATTTACAAACATAGAGGAAAAATTGGGACACCTCAAGAACAGCATACTGACTGCAGCTGAAGAGAGCTGTGGTAAAACGAAAAATAACAAACAAAAACACGAGAAAAACCGAGTGGTGGACAGATGAAATACGTGCAAAAATAAAGAATAAAAAAGACAAGTGAAAAAAATATCTAACTACAAGAAGAGCTGAAGATTATGAAGTATACAAAGAAAAAAGAAAAGAAGTCAAAATAGCAAGTAAAGAGGCGAAAAAGAAATCATGGGAGAAATTTGGACATAAAATGACAGAAAACTATAGAGAGAACTAAAAACTATTTTATGGTACACCAAAACAACTTTGATAAAAAAAGGAATATAATATGACAAATATAAAAGATAGGGATGGTAACATAATAACAAAAGAAGATAAAATAATGGACCGATGGAGAGAGTATTTTAAAGAGCTTACATATACGGATATACAAAATCAAGAGGAGGAAGAAGAAGCAGCAAATGAAGGACAAGAAATAGAAATTATAAGAGAAGAAGAAATAGAAGAGGCAATAAAAATGTTAAAATTAGGTAAAGCACCCGGCAAAGACGACATAACTCCGGAGATGATAAAATACATGGGAAATGAAGGAATAAATAAACTAACATAAGTAATGAGCGATATATTAAAGAAGGTAAAAATACCGAAGGAATGGAAAACTGACATTATTCTACCCATATATAAGAACGGGGACAAAATAAATTGCAAAAACTACAGGGAAATAACGCTCTTAAGTGTCCCAGGGAAAGTATTCACAAGAATAATAGAAAAAAAAATAAGAAACAAAATAGAGGCTACGTTGGAAGACACGCAATGCGGGTTCAGAAAAAAACAGAAGTACATAAGACCTCATATTCATAATAAGACAAGCAAGTGAAAAATTAATCAATAAGAACAGATATTATGCTTTATAGATCTGGAAAAGGCTTTTGACGGAATCCGAAGAGAAGACATATGGAAAGTGTTACAGAAAAGAGGAGTGAATAAAAACACCATAGAAGTAATAAAAGGCATATACAAAGGAAATACGAACACAGTAAGAACAAACTACGAAGAATCCAAGAAATTTGAAACAAGGCAAGGCGTCAAACAGGGATGCGCATTAAGCCCACTCCTATTTTCAACGGTACTAGATGAGGCAATAAAGGAAGCCAAGAAAAAGATAAAGAGTTTAGCACTGGGATATTGGCAAATGAGACAAATACAGCTGACAGAACTGTTCGCAGACGACATGGCCTTAATAGCAGATACGAAGGAGAACTTGCAATATAACCTTATGGTAATAGTGGAAGAACTAGCAAAGATAAATTTGAAAATCAATATCGGAAAAATAAAAACGATGATAATTTCTAATACAAAGAAAATGAAATGAAATAAGTCTGGACGGAAAACAAATCGAACAGGTAGAATATTTCAAATATTTAGGCGCAATTATAGAAGAAAAGGAGAAACTGGACAGAGAAATAAACGAGAGAATGGGAAGAGTGGGAAATATATTCAACATAATGAAGACAACATTTCTAAGAAAAAGAGAAGTTCCGAAAAAGATAAAAACCGAAGTTGTAAAAAAAGTGATTAAACCAACAGTCATATTATGTAGGTAGCAGCGAGACATGGTTCACTAATAGAAAGACAAAAATCCCGAATTATAGCAATGAAAATGAGGTTCCTGAGAAAAATAGAAAACAAAAACAAGAAGGACAAAATAAGAAATGAAACATTCAGACAAAACCTGCGAGAAAATCATAGAAGGACAACTCATATGGTTTGGGCATGTGTGTCGAATGCCGGACGATAGGCTTACAAAAAGAGTGTTTGAAACGCGACTGCCGGGAAGAAACAAGAAAGGACGACCAAGAGCCAAATGGATTGACAGAATTAGAGAAGAAGCAAAGAAAAAAGGAATGACATGGGAAGGAATACGAAATCTAACGCAAGATAGAAAACAATGGAGACAAGAATACAGGACTCAACCACAGTATACTAATCTTATTAGTATACTGTGATATAGCTGTGAATCATGGTGCGTAACAAGAGAAATTAGAAGAAAACTGCAAGCTTTTGTTAATAAATACATGAGATACATTTTGAAAATATAGTGGCCAGAGACGATAGCAAATGAAGAATTGTTAACAAGAACGAATCAACAAAATGTAAATGTACAAATAAAGAAAAGAAAGTATGGATGGATAGTGGATGCCTTAAGGAAAGACAAAAGTAACCGCTTAAGAGCAGTGCTAAAGGGATAAGAAAACAATGACGTCCAAAAATGTCATGGCCCAAAACCATGGATGAAGAAACACAACTATCGATCACAGAACTAAAGAGAATATGAGAAAATACAGCTACACCCTATGTCCCCTTGGAGAGTAATGGGAAATATTATTATTATTATTATTAATTTATTATGAGCTGCCAGGTTTAAATCTGTTAGATAGGACAAACTTATAACCCTGCCAATGAACACCCTTCATCAATTAAAAAAAAATATGTGAATTGTTACCTACTTCTTTTGCAAACCTAGGATTAAGCAAATAACTAAAAATCACCTTTTAAAATACACCCCATTTTTGACCTACATACTAACTTGTAATTTTGCAATATAATTGTCACTTGCTGCATTTCAGATGCTAACTTATGCTTAGCATTTATTTTTTAAATTTGTAGGTACAGATTAAATTATAGTTTAAAACCCATTAGAAATTCACCGATTTAAAAAAAGCACCCGTGTTGCTACCCACATTAAAAATTCTAAGTAAATCGTGCAACATTTGACCTATTTCCTATTTAATAAAAGCCGATTTTAAGCCACCTTCATGTGCTTCTGGTAGACTTCATCGCTGCAATAATTCACAGCAGCAATGACAGTGGTATTGTTAGAATTTCAGATAAAGTGTGTGTCAATGTTAGGATTGTGGCCAAAAAGTCACCGCGGTTTTTTAGGCATAATTCACACATTTTTGATTTTTTTTCTGCAATGTTTGAGTTTTACCACTGATATAATGAATTTATATCGATGCCATGGTGAATTAAACTGTTTTTTTGAAAGTGTTACTTATACAGTTTTAATTACAACAAGTTTATCTAGTTTTTTATCATTTTTTAAGAAAGAGAATCATTACCGCAAAGCCGTTCAAATTCTGCATAATTTAATGCAAGAATTTAAAACTGAGTGTTACACAATCAAAGCCGAAAAATTTGCAAGGAAGATTTCCATGATTTGTGTTGCTTACTGTGCTTTTGGCTTACTACAGTATAACATTTCGCCTCTGTTAGATTATCAAGATTGTCTAAAACGAAATTTCGAAGATAGTGTATTAACTTGTGGATTACCGACACCTGGATGGTTTCCATTTAATTACGGTACAAGTCCTGCATACGAAATGGTTTACGTATTTCAGTCCATGAATTCTATTCTATGTATAGGATCTTTTATGTTGCCATTTATACTAGGTTCCAGTATTGTCTATCACATTATTTCTCATTTAAATATAATTCAGAACGAACTACAACAACTGTCTTATAAGAAATCACATCAGAAAATATACGCTCTTCAAAAGTTAATTAAACACCATACTGCAATAATAGAGTAATACGATTTATCCATGCATAAAATTATTAATACAAGAATAATTCTATTTTTTCAGCTTCAGCAACATAATTTTAGAAGCCCTCAATGAACTGTTATTTCTACATACTTTTCTGCTACCTGTTATTTTAAGCGTAATTGGTTTTCAGATTATACAGGTATCGTATCTAAACTTTGGCAGGGTGAGTCCTAAATTTCCAGTAGGTACATGTTCCCTTTATTAACAGTCTTCTACACCTCAAAACCTATAACTGCCACAAATCATTGGATTTACGTAATAATATTGTTTTAGTTGTCCTCTTTGTTTTTATTGTAAAATTTTAGTTAATTTTTAAATGGCAACTAACACTGCTGTATAATTTGAGTTACAGGTTGTCAAATAACTTAAGGGTAAGATTCCAAAAGCATCTTAATACTAGTGAGGCCAGTAAAAGCTGACGATAAATGGTTAAAAATGCTGGAAATTTATGACTCGCCCTTTTGTATATGTGTGTTACAATGTTTTCAGAATTTTTTCTTTTTTTTAATTATTAATTTAAGGCATCGGCTGCAAAGGTTATTTAGCGAAACCTCTTTTTTTCTTTCTTTAGAAGCTTACAGATTCCACTTGTGGTTGAAAGCCTGTCCGTCTTTTTACCACGACTTTCTGTTTTGTGTTTTTGTTCTCCAACTCCATTTTTTTTAATATGTATCAGGGCTCATCTTTCTCCGGGGAACACTGCCGCCTAAAAGGCTTATTGTGCATACCCTCATTTATTGTTCACTGTATCAAGACATAAAGGTCCTTCACCGGATGTCTAACAAACTCCTTCGGTTCTATAATAGGCTGCCCGAATATGTACTGTCTTTTTCCTGCCAGCGCATCACAGATACATAAAATCTGTGTTGCCGTTTCTGTTTCCTTATTGCAAAGTCTACAAGTAAGATCTCCATTATATTTACTGATCTTCCACAGTGTCCTGCCAGTAGACCTGTGATGATCCTGAGTTGTGCCCTATCCATAAGAAGTAGGTAGTTCAACAATTCGCTTTTTGGAAGATCTGTTTTTGAATGCCTTGCTATGGTTTTGTCCTGGTCTGTTAGTACAGTATCTTTCGTGTTGAGTGCCAATCCAGTCACTCACGTACCTTCGGATGGCATTTCTTGAAATTCTTAAAGCTGTCTTGCTAATTCATCGGCTTTCTCATTACCGTCTACGCCACAATGACCTGATATCCAGAACAGTCTCACGGCGCGGCGTTCTGTTCTGCCAAGTCTGAAAGAAGTCTTGCTACTCGAGAGATCCTTCAAAGCCGCCTGGCTGTCTGACATTAAGTAGTTCCGCTTATGTTGTGTGCTTACCCTATGAAAAGCTGAGCCCTTCTTTTTGATTTTTACCATAAATAAGCCCCATCTTGCTAAATTAGTTATTTCCTCTAGCCATCTCTTGGCTGGCCTTCCACGTCTTCTTCGGTGACTTCGTATCCATTCAGCAAAGATCAACCATCTTTAACCCGAGCGATGCAGCTCACCCAGTTCTTTTTAATTGTTTGAACTTCACTGAAATGCTTTTTGATCCTAAGTTTTTTCCAACGTCAGCTGTTTTGGATTAAGGATACTTCTTTCCATTCTGTTTTGAGTTACTTGTAATATGCTTTCTTGATTTTTGATGTTTGTGTACCGTAAGCTAACGTGGGTGTAACACACTTTCTTCTTTAGACACAGGTTAAATATTCCTTTGAGGATTGTTTCAGAATTCAGAATTTTTCTCAAGCTAACGAGATTCTGTGTCTTATTTCCTTCTCATTTTTATCTGTGGGTGATATCAGTTGACCTAAGTAAATTACTTCTTCAACTCTTTCAATTTCATTTCGTTCTATTTTCGTGACAATTTCTTCTTCTTCTTCTATGGCACTACTGCCCAAATTGAGCCTTGACCTCCTGTAATTTCTGCCTCCATGCCGCTCTCTTCCAGACTCGAATTCCTAACAGATCACGTGCATCCTCTTCTATATCGATTTCCCATTATTTTCGGGGTCTCCCCACTGGCCTTTTCCGAGTACCATCCATTCGGTTGTTTAATATTCTTTTTGACAGCCTTTTATCTTCCATTCTGGCCACTTGTTCGGCCCACTGTAACCTTTGTAATCTAATAAATTCTGAGAGTGGGGATGTCATTGTCCCTAACTGTCCCAGTATCTTTCTCAGTGGGTACTTTCCTTTCGAAGATATTAGTCATATTTGTTTGTTCTTTCTATCAAGGCTCACGCTTCGCTTCTATAACTTACAATAGTTCTTATTATTATCTTGTACACTATTAACTTATTATTACGGTGGACGTATTTTGATTTAAGTACATGGGATATTGCGAAGCAGGCTTTGTTGACTGTGGTTATTCTTCGACGAATTTGTCCATTCTCTGTACCAGCTGATTTCAGCTTCACCCGACCCCCAAATACACAAATTTATTCACAGACTTGATATTATCTTCTAGTACAATTTGTGCGGTTTTTTTATATTAATGTTTTTGTTTTTGCCGAGTAAAATCTCAAACCCGATACTTTTAGCATGTAGTTTTAGTTCTACGTATGCTTGGTGTGTTGCTTCTATCCTTCGGCTCATAATATTCAATTGATATTGTAACGTTTTTCAAATGGTTATTTAAAACTTCGGTCCGTGGTGTCAATTATTTATTAACAAATTTAAACAACGTAATAATTAACACGAAACAACAACTTAAACACTAAAAATGCAACACTAATATCTAACTAATTTATTTATACAGTTTATTTATATTCACGTATTCGTACTTAATCCGCGCGCATTTATATTAACCGAGCACTTGGTCGCGACGGTAGATTTTGGTAGACTCTCGCTGGTAGACTGTTCGCTCGCCAAATGAAAAGTCCTTAAATACCGCTGCAGATTTCGATTCCAGTATGTTCGACGTCTTTCCACAGCGCACCAGAAACAATGATGCACCTCGATCATTCGCGGTAACTCCAGAAACTTCCATCGGCGGATGACGCGTACGATCTCATACGTGCTCTCCCCGACTGCTGACGCGTCTCGTTACAATATCGTCACGTAGGCGGCCAGCTGTAGGGTCTTATTGATTAGAAGTTTTCTTTTTCCGATGTTCATCTGCCTTTTTACGTGTTCCAATGCTAGATTAAATAGTGTGGGAGCCAGCGCATCTCCTTGCTTCAGACCTTTTGAGATGTTGAACGTGTCAGTTAATTGGTTTTGAATGCGTTGCCACTTTTATCAATCTTATTAGTTCATGTGGTATTACTCGTATAAATTCGAGCATTATTCAATAAAGCTTATTTCTGTCAATCGAGTCGTACGCCTATTTAAAGTCTATGAATAATTGAATATGTTATATACGGTGATGTTGTGTTCCCAGGCTTTGCGTAAGATTATTTTTACTGTGAATAATTGAACTTTAGTTTATTTCGCTTGTTTTGTAGATAGAAATTACAGCTTTCTCCCATACTTTTGTTATCAGTGTATGTACATGTTCTGCTAGATGGTCACCGCTTGATTGGTAGACTTCAGGGGGTATTTTGTCTATTCCTGGTGCCTCATTGTTTTTGTTTTGGCCTTGATTGTTTGTTTGACCTCTTTCAATATTAGGGGTTCTATGCTTTCCTCCCCATCCTGTCTATTTTCAGCTTCCTCTTGTGTCTCAAATATCGTTTGAAAGTATTTTCTCCAAATACTTTAAATGGTTTCGGGGTCGCCTTGTATTTGTTCCGTTTCATATCTGCAGAGACTGGTTCGAGGTTTGTAACCCTCTTTGGCGTTTTTTTGATATCTATATGTCGCTCTTGGGTTATTGTCTCTAAAGTCTTCTTCCATTTTTGTGATAAGGTTGTTTTCGTGTTCTTTTCTTACTTCTGCATACATTATGACTTATGATTGATTAATTTCCTATTACTGTTGCTGCTACTTCCTTAATTATTATTTTAATTGAGTTCCAATGATCTTCTGCTGGTTGCTGTGGTAAACTTTCTTGTGTTCGTTTTTGTGTAATTTCTCGTTCGAAGGTCTTTCTTACTTTAGGTGATTTTAGTCTCCCGATGTACAGTTTTCTATTTTTTCTCGTTTTTTTCTAGATATTCTGCATCTAAATTTACATAATTTGTAGTAGGTGGTGATTTGGCCTACAGCAGGCTCCCTGTCTTTACCTAACATGCTCTTTTATCTATCACGGCGTGGTGTATTTGGTTAGTTGTGTTCCCGTCTGGTGATGTCCATGTGACTTTAGGGAGAGATGTTACATTAACTGAGCACACTTCTATATACGAGTAGAATACTTAGTTCAATTTTTAACTTTTGATTTATTACATTGGATATTATATTGTTATAATTAGAATAGAATTATAATAATTGAGTTTAACCAAACTTAACTAATGATATAGTTAGGTACCTACCTCGACTCTACTGTGTAACGGTGCGGGCTGTTGAAAATTCGCCATTTTCTGTAACTGGTGAAAAACTCCGGAACTTGGACATTCGTTTGTTTTTGTTGTTTATTTGTAACCACGTCATTGATAAAGGGTAGAAAAGAAAAGTCACAAATAGACCGCAATACAATCTAAGCTTTATTCAGACAGACAAGATCGTTCATTAGCAGCATATCTTATTACCGGGTATTCGGAAGGCGGGTGCCCGTAACCGACTTGGTGGGCCTCGGCGTTGAACAACGAAACACATGACTGTAGAACCTAATAGAGTTTGTGCAGCCCCAGAGTAGCTCTCGTATGACCAACGGGGCTAATGAGGGCTGTAGGAGCCTAATGAGACTTGTAACGTCACAGAGTAGCTCTCATACAGCCAAAGGGGTCGAGTAATGGAAGTAAACAAAAGTGTTAAGGATCGTAGGAGCCTAGTGAGATGGGTAAGATCTCATAGTAGCTCTCGTACGGTGAGTAAGGGATGGAATCCCCGTGAACTTCTGATCAATTGTATTTATACAATTTTTCCGGACCAACCCCAAAATAGAAGGAGTTTCTTTTAGCAAATTAACTCAACTTCTCCACTACTGGTTCACGTTTGATTGGTCAAACAGTGATTCCAGCACTCTGGACCGATGTCGCATCTGTACCCAAACGAATTTTAATTACTTTGTTTTGAATATTTCTCTGAACCGTCCCGGTACGGAAGTACCAGGAAATATCATATAGGTACGCATAAATAACGCTGGAGTTGCTGAATGGTTAGAGTATTTAGTTAGCTCAACGTACGACCTATTCAGTTACCATCGCCGAGTAGGGGAGTAGGGAAACAAGGTAGTGGGCATGTAAATTGCTTAGGAAACCGTAACCCCCTATGAAGAGTTAATACCTTTAGCTTTACCTTTATTTATGTGTTTAATAAGATCTAGACTCTAGACTTATAACTGCCATTACATAAATTTACAACTATATTTTTTAGATGTTGGTAACTACCATTGAGATTTGGCGCCTTTGGAGGTATTTTATAATGTTCGGTGGTTGGTTTTTATTATTATTTGTTGTATCTCTAGTTGGACAGAAACTTATAGACGAGGTACTAATTAACAATGATTAAATTTTACTAAATCCTAATTTATTTAATATTTTTTTTTTTAGAGCATGGCAGTAGCGGAATCTGCTTATAATACTTTATGGTATAATGAATCAGTTACGTTTCAAAAAACGATACTACTGATGTTACTTCGAGCTAATAGACCTTTAACTTTACGTGGTGCTTCTATAGTCGATGTATCGTTTTTTAGTTTTAGGAAGGTACAACTTAAAACTTAAAACTCAAATATTACCACAAAATGTTAATTTTTTGAATTCCAGACGATGGGTACAACGTATTCGTATGTAGCCATGATGTATAATATGCTACTGGACACAGAAAATTAATTAACTCGAAGTATAAACAATGACACTGCTTAATTTTCACTGCTGATATGCATAAATCTCAAAATAATGAGTAGAGATAGCTATACTAAAAAATAGTTATTTATGTATCAAGTGTGTAAAATTAAGTTTTATGGCATGAGTTCGGGAGTTTCGTGATGAGACGAAGTCGAATCACGAAAAAATCCGAACGAATGCCATAAAACTTATTTACACACGTGTTGCATACATTATTTTTTGCACAGACGCAGTATAAATTCAAATAGTAGATTATACCCAAATTTAAAAATTTTTTATTCGAGAATTTATTAATTTCGTTTTCCATATTGTAATAATTCATTTTATCTTTTTCGGAATTATTAATTTTGTTTTCCATATTGTAGTAATTCATTTCAATAAACTGAAAACAGTTTTTATACTTATTTTATTATTTCGTACAACAGTCGTACATAGGTATTTAATGTGACAAGTAAAGAATAAAAGGAAAAACATTTGCCAGTACGTGACATCGGATTGGCCGCGACTGAAGATGCACATCATGAAAGTTCATTATGCGTTCGATACCATCTTTACGTGTTAGTTACGGCAGTCGTTTTGTAAACATCGACTTTTGCAACTGTTTAGAATTTGTAAAACGTCAACTTTAGAGGCGACTGTGCAAAATAGTTATTTATGTATCAAGTGTGTAAAATTAAGTTTTATGGCATGAGTTCGGGAGTTTCGTGATGAGACGAAGTCGAATCACGAAAAAATCCGAACGAATGCCATAAAACTTATTTACACACGTGTTGCATACATTATTTTTTGCACAGACGCAGTATAAATTCAAATAGTAGATTATACCCAAATTTAAAAATTTTTTATTCGAGAATTTATTAATTTCGTTTTCCATATTGTAATAATTCATTTTATATTTTTCGGAATTATTAATTTCGTTTTCCATATTGTAGTAATTCATTTCAATAAACTGAAAACAGTTTTTGTACTTATTTTATTATTTCGTACAACATTCGTACGTAGGTATTTAATGTGACAAGTAAAGAATAAAAGAAAAAACATTTGCCAGTACGTGACATCGGATTGGCCGCGACTGAAAATGCACATCATGAAAGTTCATTATGCGTTCGATACCATCTTTACGTGTTAGTTACGGCAGTCGTTTTGTAAACATCGACTTTTGCAACTGTTTAGAATTTGTAAAACGTCAACTTTAGAGGCGACTGTGCAAAAATATATTTACATTTCGCATTTATATTCTTTTGAAATCACTTAATATTTAAAGTAAACAGATGAATACAAATGAAGAAGGAGGAAAGTATAGATCAAGAGCAGAGAGCTTAGGGTAAATAACAAATCATTTTAAGCGAAAAAGGGAGCAAAAGAATAATACAGAGGAAGAAATAGAAACTGATATCGATATAGATATTGAAAAAGCCTTTCAA
This sequence comes from Melanotus villosus, assembly GCA_963082815.1. Classification (NCBI taxonomy): domain Eukaryota; kingdom Metazoa; phylum Arthropoda; class Insecta; order Coleoptera; family Elateridae; genus Melanotus; species Melanotus villosus. The sequence continues at coordinate 22,195,462 of OY720423.1, forward strand.
AAAATCAGGAAAACATCGCGATCGCCCGAAATAAGTAGAAAAGAAAGCGAAGATATACATTTACACAAAGAAAATAAAGAGCATATATCTGCGGAAGAGAAAATAGGAAACAAAGAGCAGAAAATAGAGGAACAGAGAAAACGAAATAATCAAAACATACCAGAGGAGGAAAAAAATAGATAAGAAAACATCGCGAGCGCCTGAACTAAGTAGAAAAGAAAGCAAAGATTGTCACGTGTTTTTGTAATTTAACGTTATTTTAGGATTTTTAAGTCATTTTAAATTCATTTTCAAATTCTTTAGTACGGTCCTGTACCTTATTTTAATTTTCGTATCGATTATTTCATATTTGCTACAGTTGATTTCGTTTAGTCTGGAGGACTATTAAGGTTAACTTATTTTGGCACGTTCTTCATTATAATTCTCAGAAGTTTCCAAAGTCACATTCGAAATTGCATCGTCGTGAAACATTTCCTTTGTTCAAATCCTAAGGTGACCTAAATTTTACGCGTATGATTGGCGACGCTGACATCATCTTATTCCAGTTAATGCAGCTAATCTAGATATACTTTTCCGGGAATTCCCCTAGACGCGGGCTGTGTCAATTAAGCGTTCTACTCCCCTCTGCCTTCTTAGTGCCTTCAGTGCGTGGAAGATTACCAACCATGCTAGACGCCTTCTTCTAAGACGCGGTGCCGTATTTATCGTAGTTAAGGGTGGGTTCTTATAATGAACCAGGAAGGCTTCCACTACCGGTGATTTCCTCGTGGAGGAATCACAATTATCGACGTCGTTCGGATCCACTTAAGGAATGCCAATATAATCCTGGAGTGAAATAGAATCGTGTGTGAGAAAGTTTTGTGGCAGTGTTGCCGTGCCGTCTACACGTTTCCTCCTCGTGAGGGATTAGGAAAACCTACCTCTTACTCTTCATCTTGTTCCTGCACCCGTCTTCGAAGGAAAAGCTCGTCCAGTTTCACGTCACTCCCTGGCTTACCGTTAACTCGCCAGGTAAAGACCTTTTTTTTCTATGCTGCTCATCCTGTTTTCTTCGTTTTGTTTTAATGTTTTTAACGTCAGTTTGACTTTCACGATTGCCTCTTGCTGGCAGGCCCTTTGTTAATGTTCTTCGTTTCGAGTTGAAAGTAAATACGTACCGCCTTTGTCATTTGTATTTTGTGTTTTGATGTGCAACTTTTAAAGTAATAGTAGACATCTAGCTTATCTGTTTTGTTCAGTGACATGTGGTGAAGGCTTGTGAACCTCGCCTTTGGCGGATCCATGGTCACATAGCAATTTGAGGGTCTCTGGCAACTCAGTTAACTAGTCTGTTGTTTTAATTTTTGGTAAAGTAACGTAACGATTTTATTTGTATTTGTCAAGTTAAGATATTTGTGTATTATGTTGCATGTAAAATTTATCTGAAGCTTATTGATTTTGTTAGTGTATTTTGTATTATTTGTGTCTTCCTGTTCTTTGTTTGGAATTAAGGGGACTTAGCTTGTAGATATTTTTGCAGTAAGTAACGTAAATACAGTTCCCTCAATTCTTCTTTCCCGTAAAGTAAGTCTCGTATTTATGATTTGTTTTAATGTAACGTAATAATTTTGATTGTCTTTTGATGTAATGTTTTTGTAGTCATTTTTGTGTGTCTTTTGATTCATTAAACATTTCATTGTCAATTCAGTTTGGTGTTGTCATTTGTGTACAGTGCTTCCCGTTTATTTCAGAGTATTTTGTGTTCAATGTTTGTTTTATGATTTACGTGTATAAAGTGTTAGCCTGCCTACAAGATTTAGAGTTTTGCAGTAGAGTAATTTCAGTAGCAAGGTAAGTTACATCTTGCACAGGAAGCAGCTATAACGACGACCCCCTTTTGCCGAGCCCTTGGGAACCTTCCATGACGGGTTTCTTTCTTTTAGATCTTTGGGTGACTTTAGTCATGGTGGCGCCCTATCTACCGTTTACGACCATCCCCCTTGAAGGGTTAATAGGTGTTTTGAGTAGTATTTTAGCGAAACGAACCACCCATCTCCATTGCAGTCTAGCCGAGTGCATTCCGGATTTGACATCCCCAATTCAATGTTGTAGTGCCGTTTTGGCACGTGACAAGATGTAAATTTACACAAAGAAAATAAAGAGCATATATCTAAGGAAGAGAAAATAGGAAACAAAAAGCAAAAAATAGAGGAACAGAGAAAATAAACAAAACATGCCAGAGGGGGGGGAAAATAAATAAGGAAAAAGAATCTGAAGATATGGAGGAACTGAAGCAGTTAATATTAAATATGAACAACGCGGCTTTGTACAACAACCGTCTTTACCGATTCAGCTTAATTCTTAGTTACTTTTTCGTTCTTTACGTGTTAAGCCGGGTTCTCATTAGTCGATATCATTGATCAATGAGACTGAATCTATCCCATTGAAAATACAATTGAATGCGAAACCTGTTCACACGATTCAATGGCATTGAATATTCAGTACAGAAAGGATCAATTTTTAAAATGGCTGCAAAGAAGAAAATTGTACGTGCTGGAGTCCGTATTTTGTGTAAATATTTAATAAACCAAATCAAAAATAGAAAAACAAAAAAACCGCGACGTTGGTGGGTCAGGGAATGGATATTACGAGGGGGATATGAAGGTGTCTCGGTAAAGCTATTATCAGAACTAACTGCAAATGAGTTGGATGTGTAAAGAAACCACTTAAGAATGAGCGAAGAAAAATTTGAAGAACTTCTACAAAAAGTATCGCCTATGATACAAAAAGAAGATACTGTACTGAGACAGACTCTTCCTGCAAGATTTGTTTCAATATAATAGAACTCTTGTTCTCACATTTCAAACGCCGTTCAATTTCATTGAATCAATCCCGTTGATCAACCAACGTAGACCTCCCTTTCACTTTCATTGAAACGAAAAATCATTGATCATCGTTGAAATGATATTCCCATTATTCAATTTCTTTACAATGGCATAGATTCAACCTCATTGATCAATGAAATCGACTAATGAGAACCCGGTTTAAGTTGTAAGATTGATGATAAGTGTTATTTCAATTATAAATAAATATTATTACGTTAGTTACAATGTTACTAGTAGTTACAACGTTACCACAGTTACGTGTGGATAGTAGAACAGTGAGCGTCCTAGCGAAAACCTGTTTTTTAGATTTAGGACTGTCCATTATAGAAAAAACGAGAAAGTTCTACCATTGTTATCTAAATACATAGGCTCCACTTCAATCACGCTATTTAAAAAGAAAAAATTGGGTATTTGTAAATTAATAAACAAATATTTACAAAAAATTGCGATTTTCAATTGTTTTAAATAAATGCTTGAAATTTTGCACATGAACCTAAAATTAAATTCTAAGCAACTTTTTCAAATAATTTTCTTCGACATCTTGTCATCTAACCCCATTTTTTGCGACTTTACAGTGATGTTTTTAAATTTGCCGCCATACCAGTGATCATGTAACATACCTCAAATTTGATTTGAAGGTTATCGGACATGCAGAACACATCCCCCATAAACGTTTTATCAATACTCTAAAAATAAAAATTTTTCCCATATGTTGCGAACTTTTTGCCGGTCACTGTATAAATATGAAATGTTATATTCCAGTGTCGTGTGTGTTGCCTATACAACAATACTAATGCCCTCTATCAGAATGTTCTGTAACTAAGCACATAAACAAACCTTCTAAAAAGAATTTCAATATACCAGTGATGTATAATTTAATTGAACACAGACAAAAATGAGCAATTTTAATTAAATTCCCAATATTTTAATATAATATATAAATTACGAACAATACGACTTAGATACGGATGAGTTTGTAAATTATTCCTTTTAATTTTAATTATTGTCAATTGTCATAGCAACTATATTAATTGTACTATATTTTTTTGAAGTCCCTCGTCTACATACCAGTACTGTTTTACCGACATCAAACTATTCAAAATTTAAAGAATAACGGTCATTAGTATCAAACGTTCCAGTCCGTATGAAATTGGTGCAGCGAAGTTGTCTTTGCAGTGAAGTTCTGTGTCAAAACTGTTAATGTGTGTATGTGTTTGTTACGGTCAAAAACATTATTTTTTACTGTTTTTAACAAAAATCTAGTATCACATTAACATTTTTTAAATTTTATACTTACACTGACGTTTCTGGTGTAATCTTTTTACTTATATAATGTGAAGGTGCTATATTAATCTATGCTTAAATCAGTTTTACAAATAACTGCCAAGATGGTAAAAAACAAACGTGATTTGAAATCGCCCCGTAGGAATAGGTCTTTCACAGGTAGTCGACCACTAGCTCGTTCGCGTCAAACTAATACTATCAACGGAGGAAATATAAGAGTGATAGTACGTGTTCGTCCATCAAACCAACGAGAAGATGGTAATAACTTAAGGTAAATATAATTTATACACTTAACATGGAACACGTGAAATTTTAAATTATTGTTGTAGGAATGTAATCAAAGTCATCGATGACCATACGTTGGTATTTGATCCAAAAGAAGAAGACGAACCGTTCTTTTATCATGGAGTACAACAACGAAACAGAGATATAATGAAACGTGCCAACAAAGACTTACATTTTACCTTCGATCGAGTATTTGGATTTGACGCAAACAACGATATAGTGTTTGAAAATAGCACTAAAAATCTTATTCAGACCCTTATGAAGGGATATAATTGTTCTGTATTTGTATATGGTGCAACAGGTGCTGGAAAAACCCACACAATGCTAGGTTGCGGAGAAGACCCAGGGATAACATTTCTAACGATGAGAGAATTATTTCGACAAAAAGAGGAATTATCTCATGAACGTGACTTTGAAATACGTATGACATATTTAGAAGTATACAATGAGAATGTTCAAGATTTACTAAATCCTGGCCCTGCACTACAATTACGTGAAGATGGTAAATACGGAGTTATAGTGGCCGGCATTCAAGTTCATCGTATCGATGAACCTGAAAAATTATTTGCGTTGTTAGAACAAGGAAACCGTAATAGAACTCAACATCCAACTGATGCAAATGCAGAAAGCTCACGTTCGCATGCTGTTTTTCAAGTCTATGTAAGAATGAAATTTAAAGTCAGTGGGGAAGTGCGTGTGGCTAAACTAAGTATGATAGATTTAGCGGGAAGTGAAAGAGGTGCTGCGACGGGGTATTCAGGGGCACGATTTGCTGAAGGAGCAAATATAAATAAATCCTTGCTGGCTTTGGGTAACTGTATTAATAGTCTTGCTGATGGACACAGACATGTACCTTATCGTGACTCAAAATTAACGAGATTACTCAAAGATAGCCTGGGTGGTAATTGTCAGACTATTATGGTTGCAAATGTATCCCCAAGTTCTCTTACTTATGAAGACACCTATAACACACTTAAATACGCAATGAGGGCTAAGAAAATTAAATCTACCATGAAGAAGAACGTTGTGAACACTGACGTGAATCTCAACCACTACGTTAAACTTGTGGATGAACTCACTAAAGAAAACGAAGAACTGAAATTGCAGCTTTCGGTAAGATTATCGATATTGTATATGTCATTTAAAATTTTTATTGATTGTGCTTCTTCTACTTTGTTTTTGAATATTTATATTGATCTAATCTAATGTTATTTTGTAATGAATAGATGGCATCCAAAACATGCAGTTGTGCAGAAACAACAGAAAAACACGAAGCAAATATAAAACTTGAAGCAGAATTAAAAACTCTTTACGCTGGCAAAAGAGAGTTAGAGCAACGTGTTGCTCAGTTAGAGAGTACCAAACAAATAATGACTTTACGAAAACAATTAAAAGAAGATGCAAATGCCAGACTTAGCGGAATTTGCAGCAATACTCCTGAGAAACAAGAAGGCCATGTTCGGCTAGGTAATGCAGTTGATCGACTGGAACGTCAAACTGCAAATATACAGCAAGAAATAATAAATTTACGCAAGCGCAATGAACACATTGAAATCAGACTTCATGAATTTCTACAGAAAGCACCACATTTACAAGGTTACGCTGAAAAGGAGGATGCTCAAATAACTTATGTCAAGTCCAACAACAAGGTGCAAATTTTATAAATTTATGTAGAGTGAGAAAATTAATCGAATAAGGTGTTGAAATATCTAGTAAATATTCTTAAATTTCAGTTAATATAAGCCTTGTTTAAAACCTTTTGACATTTGAAGTTTGTCTTTTGTTTGGAATAAAGTTGATTACAAAATTTGAAAATCAGTTAGTCGCTTTTTTTTTAAAAACAAATTCTTACAATTCTAGAGATTTCACTAACAAGCGAATTTTTCCCACTCTGTTTTTCGTAAAATATCGGAACATTAAAAAGTTATTTATGTTACAGTCTGAGCATCTACAAAAAGTATGTGATTTACAAGCTGGACAATTAAGAATGCGTGATCAACTCATAGAGCGTTTCTCAGAAGTATTACAACCCTGTTTTCTACAATTACGAGGTCATGGTCTTGCTACAGAAACTCTAACTGCAAGTTACCGTGGATTAGTACGACATTTACAAGGAATTCGGTCCGTAACTTGGGATGATGACATCGCATCAGATTCTGGAGTGAGTTCGTCTACAAATATTATAGAAGAGGAAGAATCTCAACCCATAAAACACCAATCATCTGAAGATACCACACTGGATCGCACCTTTGTACTTCCAAGCAACAAACCATTAGCTCCATGCACTGACAAATCAATAGCTAAAGGTGGGATAATTTTTCCATTTGTGTCAGCAGCTATCGGTGAAATATTCCATACTTTAGTTATTAGTTATGGAACAGGTTCAAAAAACAATAGTGGAATGTAATTGTGTTTAAAATTAAAACAGAATAGCATTCTAGGGTTTGTTCTTTATTTGTTAATTGAGTGAATGTTCAATGTACAGGTACCTCAACATCTGATGAAACTCCTCAGATTCCAAATAGCACTGTTATACTTTCCGAAGGAAACTCTAATTCCATGGAACAATTTGTAAATGCAGGTGCGATTCTTTTTCATTGTAGAATGAGATTTGAAGAAATGGGAAAAGCAATGACTTTAAGAACTAATTAATTTGTTAGAACAAACAACTGAACTCACTGCGTCATACTTTTCCTGCCTATTCTGATAATGTGATAATGACTGTTTTATGATAAGTTAATCGAAATCATCTTACATATTTTCTTTAATCGCAACTTGTTATAGGATATGGGTTTTTTCTATTCATACTTCTTGTTTTCTTTGTGTAGTATATGGTTACATCTACACCTATGTTCTCATGCAGTTTGAGGCTTTTTGTTTGTGTAAATGTTTGGCTATGGGTTTGTTGATCTGTTTTCACAATTCTGTTATTGTTTATCATTCATAAACATATGGCGAACAAAAAGCAACCCATTTAAAAACTAACGTTTTCATCTGATCGTAATTCACTTGCTGTTTTTGAATTTTAGTTGCTGAAAATTAAAAGTTAAACAGATAATGATTTGGAAAAAAATTGCATTTAAACAGATCAGTCTACAACATAACAATTTACAAATGGGTTACTTTTAGCTTGCTGTGTGTGTATATATCTCATTATTTATTTATCTAATCTGTGCGGTGAGATTTCTACACTCATTTAACGTACCTTTTTTATTTGTTTGTAGTATATGATTCAACCCATCCTGGAATACCCTCACAAAATGAATTCAGAAATGTGTGTGCTGAAGAACTGATGTTAAAAGGTAAAATAACATTTAAGATAAACAAAATATAATTTCTGCCTTGCGGCTTTTATCTATAGGTGCAATTTTTTTAGGTAAATAATTAAATATCATTGGTAGGTCTACATATACAGCTTTTTACTTCCTTCTACTTCCTCTTGTCTTTCGCTTTCTTTCTCCAGTTTCTTATGTTCTTTTCTCTTAGATCCACTTCTCCCCATCTTCTCCTTTTATAGGTGAGTCTCTTCCATGCCACTACCTTTGCTATCCTTTCTATATGGCCCAACCCTTTGAATACAAAAACCCACGAAGGAGCATATGCAAGACAAATTGTGGACCGCGATGGGTTTTGCATATAGCACTAACTAATCTATGACACTATCGCACTATTTATACCGCTTATTATCTACGATATTAGTCTATTTATGCACTATATACACCGGAATAATTATCAATTCTCGTAAGTATCTATAAAACCTGCAAAAACTAACAGAAATGATAAGCTGCATGCGAGAAACAACCACAACAACACCTGACAATGAGTTTTCAAAATGGGCGCTGCTGTCGCAAATTTGAATACAGTCGCTAGATATTAGTGCTCCTTCCTGGGTTCTTATATTCAAAGGCCCAACCACTGCAACCTTCTTGATGATATCTTCTTCTTCTTCAGGCTATTTTAACCCTTTGTGAGCTTTCTTAGCCATGTTTAGTGTTGAGAGGGAGATGGCTGGCCTCGTCGCTCAATAAGCCTCATATACCTCCTCCTTAGTCCTTACATACCTTTCTTCCGTCCTCTTTCCTTCTAGTATTCTTCCTATTATCTTCCGTTCCCATTTCATTATTCTTTCTTTTCTCATTTTGTTGAGCACGCATGTCTCACAGCCATAAAGTACTGTTGGTCTTAGTATAGTTCTGTAGATTCTAATTTTATATTTCGTGGTAAATTTGTTGATCTCAACAAGTTATTAACTAATAATTAATAATAAATTAACTTCTTTCTCTTCTTCGAGTTTGTTTGTGATTAGTGCTCCCAAATGCTCGAACTCTTCTACTTCTTCAAATTTCATGCATCCCTGCTCAGTCGCAACCTCTACCTTTCCTCCCAGTCTCCTAGGTCCTATATTCATCACCTTGCCTTTACTCTGGTTTATTTTTAGGCCCATTCGGTGTGCTTCCTCTGCTATTCTTTTTGTTACTCCTTCTAGCTCTTTTCTGTCCCTCGGTATAATCGCAACATCGTCAACATAGCTTATGAACTGATGGTTTTTCTACACTTCTCATGATTTTCACCAGCACCATATTTAATACTAATGTCGATAACAGGTCGCCTTGTTTAAGGCTGGTTCTTATTTCGATATAATGATATAAATTAGAACATTGTAACACTCGCGGAAACCAAGAAATAGGTACGAAGATTTTTGCAATTACATCCTATTCTTTAGTAGTGTCCCAAAAGATAAAAGGGCACGAGCAGGTGTCGCCATTGTAATACAAAAAAAAAATCTAAAAACCTACATAACAGACCTGGGTGACAATCTTGTGTGTGACTGGAGCTGCTATGCAGATGATACCAAGATCTTCGCCAACCCAGCTGAGAAACACACTGATCTTCAAGGTGATCTTGGTAGATTGGTCAAAACTCTGGCTTCTCACACTTAACAACTCCCATTGCTCTGTGCTTTAGAGTTGTGCTTATCGATATTTTTGACATTCGATACGATACCGATACGATATCGATATTTAGTTATTGTATCGATATTGTATTGCTCGGTAATTATCGATACCGATACGATATTTTTTATAAATAAAGTACAAATTAATATTAAGGCATATATTGAAACTGCATAGTAACAAATGTCAGAAATTAAAGAAAAATAATGGCAGACATAGCATGCTACACATCAGCTGTGTGAAACTGTGAGCGTCAACCAATCAGCGAATCAGCAAGCAGTTTCGTCAGATTTGTAAAAGAACCAATTACAAGAGTAAACTTGTACGACGTCGAGCGGGTAAAGTCTTATAAATATTAAAACAACTGTATGTAAAGATCTTTATTTTATTTTGTAAAAATGCGAAACCCAAAAAATAATTATTATAACGATACATATCGATCTTGTATCGATATTTAAATTGTGTATCGATATTGTCTGCTTATTTACTGAATCGATATGATATCGATATATCGTATCGCTAAGCACAACTCTACTGTGCTTCATATGGGCAAGAAAAACCTGATGCTTCAGTATCGGATCGAGAATGTCAACTTACAACAGACATCTGCACAAAATGACCTTGGAGTTATAATAACTGAACATTTTAAATGGAAGACCCACATTGCCAGCATCTGCAAACGACCCAATTCCATCTTAGGACAGAGAACTCCTAGAAAGGATACAAATAAAAATCACTCGTATTCCACAGAAACTTAGAAATCAGGGCTATCAAGATAGGTGCCACAGTCTTTCCCTCTCCACCCTGGCTGACAGAAGAGACAGAGCAGATCTCATTGAAACGTATAAGATCCTCCATGGATATTATAATATCTCTGGCCTAGACAATATGTTCCTGCATGGCTTGCATTAGGGGCTGAGAAGGTCACCATCTTAAACTCAGGAAAGAAAAGACAAGACTGGGATCTCGCTCACACTTTCTTTCGAACAGAGTGGTAAATCTTTGGAACTCCCTTTCACCAGATTGTATGAACACTCCCACACTGCCTTCGTTCAAGAGAAACATAGACTCACTACCGAACATGTTATAATCCTGGCTAATGACAACAGTTTTCCCTAACCAGTGTCAAACACATAGGTTAGATCAGTAAGTGTTATATAGATAGGCAACTCTTGTACCTATACTGAATCCAAAAGCGTTACACTAGCGCCAGACGCGACGTAGTATGGTACTAGATAAAAGGTGGCAAGTTCAAATTTAGGTTGCTTAAATTTGAATTGTCCATAAAATAAAATGATAGTATATCAAGAAAATATTCCTTTATTTTTTAACAAAGTGACATACAGACAGGTACTATAGTAGATTATTCTACAAATTTCCACGAGCTGGAAAACCACTTTCCTTACGCGTTGAATGCGCTATTTTTTTTGTGTAAGTACTAAAAGTTCACACATTCTGTCCCTCTCATGCATTTTGTTGACAGCAAACTTTAGTTTATCCATAATTTCTGGAACAATTCCAGATTTAAAAGGAACTTTCCGAAGAAGGGTACTTAGGGTTTTTCTGGATGGTAAAACGAAAATCTTCTGTAGCAAGCGATACCGTTTCGGGCTTTGCTTCATCAGGCTCAGAGCTAAGATTTTGTCATCCAGGGAAAAGCGTCGACCTTTTGCTTTTATTTTTTGGTGTTTCAGCTGAGACATAATGAAATTATAAGTCGGCTTATTTACTAAAGCCCTTACATAATTTTCAGTAGCTGAAAATCCTTGAGCTTTTCTCAGTCTTTCTTTTAGGCTCAAACGTTCTTTGTCGATAGCACGTGCTGTTTTTCGCAAACCCTTAGCCAGTCCATACAACTTCCTCGCTTTTGGAGTGAGCTGAAGTTGCTTTGAGCATCCCACTATCTTCATCAGGCTTTGTCGTTTGCGTAAATCTGTTAACAAATTCTAAAATTAATTATGGTTACAAAACTGTAATACAATAAGGTGTATACCTTTACGCGATTTAGGAGTGCGCACAGAAAATGAAATGTCTGGAGTAACTGGACGCAGTTCCTTGATGAAATCACTCTCTGGAGATGTGGAAGCCGATGCATTTTATAGTTTTTGTTAGTATGTGAACACGTTGGGACACAACAAACAAACACCATTTTCACAACTTTTGAACACTAATCACTTTTGTTATTATAATAACGTTTATAAGCTTATTAATACGCTTAATACGCACTACGAATTAATGACTGTCAGATAAATAACACTATTCACAAATAAACACACATGCTGAACTTAACTTAACATCAACTGTCATACTGTCAAATATAAATACCCATCATGAAAATAGTCTGAGACGTCACCATCACGTGATGTGCGATCACAGCGCCAGTTGTGTTGTAGTACGTAACTAAACCAAAGGTTGGAATTATTCCTATCAAGTTCGCATAGCCTGGTCAAACAATAATATCTCTGTCAAATATTCACTTATTAATGTTTAGGTAACTTTTGATATTTATCTCACTTCTACATCACTGTATCTACTATTATTATTTTATTTTTATAATATTTTTGATAACATTGTATTTATACACTACATTTACGAGACATATATATTAGGCATGTTTAATATCATCCAGTCCATCTCATCTCTTATTTCTATGTAATTTTTCCTTTAATTTCTTTCTTTATCAGAATTTCTGTTCTATATCTCGTGTCCTTTTTCTTTGCCTGTTTTGTCTCCATCGTTGCATTCTTATCTTCTTTATTCAATTTTTGACTCCACTTCTTCGAGCTTTTCCTTGGTTTTGCTCCATCTCCACTCCAATTTTGTTATAACATTTTTGCCTTTACCTTTTTCTTCCTTTGTCATTACTCTAAATTTGCCTTCGCATTTGCATCTCTTTTTTTGTGAGGTCATTATCAATGTAATATGCTTTCTAATTTCAAGTTATTAAGTTTTACCTTGTTCTGTATTGCCTTATTTTTTCTTCCTCGTTGCGTAGTTCAATTAACCATACCCTTTCTTTTAGTTCTTTTGCTGTTTTCACCTCAACATCTATTTTTAAGTGCTCCTTGATGAACATTTTTGTAGTTACTTCCAGTTGCACTGACTCTTTCGTATCAGTTTGTAATCCTTTTACCACAATATTGTTTTTCTTCCTTTCTTTTTCTATGATGTTCATACTATTTCAATTTCATTACTATAAAGTATAATTATTATAAATACTATTATTTGTTTGTAGTATATGATTCAACCCATCCTGAAATACCCACCCAAAATGAGTTCAGAAATGTGTGTGCTGAGGAACTGATGTTAAAAGGTAAAATACTTAACTTATTTAAAATTTAAATTTTAGTTTTCTGCATCACTTAAATATCATGAATACTATAATATTATAATGAATTTAATAAAAACCATACTTGTTTGTAGTATATAATCTGGCCCCTCCAAACCCAAACCAAAATGATTTTAAAAATGTGTGTGCTGAAGAACTGATGGTAAAAGGTAAAATAACTGATTTTAAATTTGGATTGACATTTATAATGTTTAATTTATTCCAGTGTATACCCCATCACCAGAAAAAATACAAGAAGTACCTGTTCTGGATCGTACTCGAGTGCTTTCAAATAAACAAAATATAATTTCTGCACCACATCTTTTAACTGAAGGTACAATTTGTTTTTGTTGCTTGCCATTCCTTCTTGTTGCCTGTTTTTCTCTTCCAATTAACAATGCCTAGTTGGTATAGGTCTTCCTGGACCTCTTCGGCCTTTCTCTTTTTCTTTCTCCTGCTAAGATGCTTTCAAGAATTTGTCGAGGCATCCTTTCTGCAGGCATTCTGTAAATATGCCCTAACCACCTTAACCTTTGAGCTTTAACTACTCCAATTATGGCCAGCTGCCCAAAAAGCGTTCTTACTTCTTCATTCGCTCTCCTTAACCACCTGCCACTAATCCACTTCCCTCCCGTTTTCTTTCCTCTCCCACACACATAGCGCTAACACATCTGCTTTCCGTAACGACCACACCCCACTTGCATAAGTCACCGCCGATCTGACCAACAACTTATTTAACAAGTACACACACTTACTGCCCGTGGCCATCCTTGCTGCTATTTCCTCACCATTGCCTGATGTTTTTCTTTTGTGTTAATTATTGTTTCTAGGTAGCTAAATCCTTCAACCTCTGCAAATTTGCATCTTCTACGTGTATTTGTTGTTACTTCCAAATAATTGTTTTCCACAAATTCAGCGTCATCCCACACCATGAATTTTGTTTTCATCATAGATAGCATTATAACCCTTTGTGGATCGTAGCTTGGTCCACGACTGTTTTCCAAATTTCATTATCTGTAGGTCCTTCTCTACATCACTGATTCTTAGGTCTTCCTCTTATTCTTGATGTGCTTGATTTCCAATTCATTACTTTTCTTCTGAGGCTAGTGTCATGCATGTCCTAGCCATCTTAGCCTTGCTGCTTCAAAGTTCATTAGACTTCTTATGCCATCTGCTTCTTGTACTATCACGTGCAAAAGTAATGACACGCCTAAGATTTGTTATTGTATGATAAACAGCCTTGCAGCAGTCTATGAGTAACTTTCTTATTCTAACTTGTTAATCCTACCTACAAGGTCGTATGGTTAGTGGCTTTAAAAATCTTGGCACCGAAGCAGCGCATGGTGTATTGCCTGCTTAATGCTTAGGTGTGTCATTACTTTTGCACATGATGGTACATGTCCATATAATCTTCTTACGATCCTTCTTTCAAACCTTAGTAGCAGTTCTTCGGTTTCTTTGTTTAATGTCCATGTTTCTACAGCATACGTAACCACCGGTCTTATTCTTGTTTTGTAAATTTTTAATTTTGGTTTTTTACCGTAATAGTTTTGACTGTAGGTTTTTGTATTTATTGAAGACCTTATTTCCATTTTGTATTTTTTCTTCTACTTCTTCTTTCATGTCATTTTTGTAGTTTATAGCAGTACCTAAGTATTTAAATTTGGTTACCTTTTCTAGCTTGTATTCACCTATTTGTACGTACTTTGTTTTAATTTCTTTCTTTGCGTACCGTAAATATTTAGTTTTATTTTAATTTATTGTTGGTCCAAATTTGCTTGTGTGTTTGATGAACACAATTAGCGTGTTTCTAGTTTGTTTTTACCGGTACTTATAATTGCTATGCCCTCAGCGTATGCTAATGTTTCTATACCCTTAGTTGCTAGGGGCCCGGTATTCTCTATTTTTCTGATTGTGGCGTTGAGAGTTATGTTAAATAATTGTGTTGATAGTATGTTACCTGTTTCTATTCTAAAGCTTGTGTGTCTGTTAGTGTTAATTCTACCAGGTTTATTAGTTTTTGTGGTATGTACTTTCATTTCTTTCAGTTCCTTTATGAGTTGTTTTCTATTGATGCTGTCGAAAGCTTGTTTATAGTCAATAAAGATACAATGCATGACAGTGTTATACTCATGGGCTTTTTCAAATATTTGTTTGACGGTATGTATACAGTCAATTGTTGAATTACCACTTCTAAATCCATTTTGGTAGTCTGGGATGAATTTGTCGGAGTACTTTGTTAGTCTATTGTTAACTACTTATATGTTATGTTGAGTAACGTTATGGGTCTATAGCTATTACATTTGTGTTTGTCTCCATTTTTGTATATGGGTTTGATAACCCCTATTTTCCGTTCTTGTAGTAGTGATTGTTTAACCCATATATTATTAATTAAATGGTGTAGTCTGTTTACTAGAGTGGTGCGAAAAATGTCAAATTTATATTTTCGATTCGCTATACCGCGGAAAAGTTGCCTTAGGTGTATACTAGCATAACTAAAAAAAAATTATCAAAATCGGACACTATCTTCCGATCGCGCAAAACGCCTAAAGTTTTAAAAAAATTACGAACTTGACAGTTTTTTCGTATTTTTTTTTAAAATTTGGGGTTTGTATTTTTTTAGCGCTATAGTGCTAAAACGTTAGTACTAGTATTGAATAGCCTGCAAAAAGAAATCACAGCTTTTAAAGCATATCTTCCGATCGCGCAAAACGTCTGAATATTTGCAAAAATTGAAAATTTTTCATATTTTCGTAATTTTGAAGGTATTGCTGTTTACAGTGTTTACATACAAATGTGCAGCTCTTCGCTTGCTTAGAAATAATCTAATTAATTTTAATTTTCTAATCGAAACAACCCAGAACTCACCACGAGGAGGTGGCTGCACTTCGAGTTCCACCCACAAATACAAACCCCAAATTTAAAAAAAAATACGAAAAAACTGTCAAGTTCGTAATTTTTTTAAAACTTTAGGCGTTTTGCGCGATCGGAAGATATTGTCCGATTTTGATAATTTTTTTTTAGTTATGCTAGTATACACCTAAGGCAACTTTTCCGCGGTATAGCGAATAGAAAATATAAATTTGACATTTTTCGCACCACTCTACTGTTTACTAAATCTTGTCCACCATTTAGTAATTCTGGTGTTATGTGATCTATGCCTGCAGCTTTATTATTTTTTAGATTTCTGACAAATTCATTTATTTCTTCTAGTTGTGGGACTGCTAGCTTGTCTTCTTTTTCGTTGTTGTTATATATGGTGGATTCTCCCTCGCTTATTTCTTCTTCTACTTTTTCCTTATTTAGCGGATCTTCGAAAAATTTTCCTTCCATCTGTTTATTGCTTCTGTTTTCTCCTCTAGAAGACATCCATTGTTATCTTTACATATGTAATTGTTTGAGTTGTTCTTTTTCTTTTGGTATTTCAACAGTTTATAAAATCTTGCATTGTCTTTGTTATTCGCTTCTTCTATTTCTTTGATTTTTTCATCTATTTATTCTCTTTTCTTTCTTCTAAGTAGTTTTCATGTTTTGTCTTTTATATTTTCATATTGTTTTTTGTTTTCTCCAATTGGATTGTGTTGTATTTAATGGTAGTAATTAGTAATATTGCCAAAATGTAGAATAGAAGAAAAATCAGTTAAATTGAAAACTGGTTTATTCAAAAGTAAAATGAGGAAAAACAATGTATGTCTATGTACATAACAACTGTTACCACGAATCTGCTTAGTAACGGTAACCGAAAATACTCGTATTATCTAACAACATAACAGATTGCTAAGGTTTTTTTCCATTTTTTGTTTTTCTGTTCAACTATGTTCTTAATTCTTTGTCGTACCATTCTCTCCTTCTTGATGGTTTACATTATTCCATTCGTGTTCGATGTCTTGGTCTGCTTTGTTTCTTTGAAGATTTTTAATGACATTTTTTTCATATTATTTTTATATTTCTGTATCTTTAAACTTGCCACATTTCCATTTTCTGTTGTTTAATGATTCTTCTTTTTTTGTGTCGATCTTATTTTCCATTGTAGCTATTACCATAAAGTGGTTGGTATCGCAGTTTGGTCCTCTATACCGGGTGTTTGACTTAAGGGGCGAACATAGGGAAATAGCATGGGAAATCGTATATATGCAGATTCCTGCTCCCCGTTTGAGTTGATAGGGTTGACAGTGGTATCAATCAAAAGACAAAAAAATGCGCTTAATTTGATACTACTTTACTTGAATTTGTTTATTGTTTAAGCTTAAAAATTGCAATAAATAATTTGTATTTTATTCACAAAAAGCAGACCAGCCATGATAATTTGAAGTTTCTTTATGCCAAAATAAATTTTATTTTCTATCAGTTATCAATTCACGTACCTACCTAATTACTATAAATAGTAATATTGAATATTTTAATGAGGAGAAGGTATTGATTGCCAAAACATTTTATACTGGCGTCAGTTTCGCACAGTTCTTGATTTAAAAAATTTCAAATTATGGCTGGTCTGCTTTTTCTGAATAAAATGCAAATTATTTATTGCAGTTTTTAAGCTATTTCTTTCTTAAACAAGCAACAAATTCAAGTAAAGTAGTATCAAATTAAGCGCATTTTTTTGTCTTTCAATTGATACCACTATCAATCCTATCAACTCAAACGGGGAGCAGGAATCTGCATATATACGATTTCCCTATGTTCGCCCCTTAAGGCAAACACACGGTATGATCTTACGTTGTTTATATTTCTGGATCTTTCTTTATTTATTAATACATGATCAATTTGCGTGACCCCACTGTTTCCTGGCATTTTCCATGTGGCTTTGTGTATTCTTTTATGCTTGTATTTGGTGCTGCTTATCATAAGGTTATTTGCTGTTGCAAACTGGCTCATGTTTGTTTTTTGATGTAGAGTAAATTTTCCTGCTCCTTCTTGGTTAAATTGTTCCATTCCGATGTGAGCGTCTGAGTCTCTGATCATCTAGTTGCTCCAGGTGATATCCAGGTCACTTTGTGTATATGGGGATGTTCATTTGACAATGTATCGACGTAATAGAATATATGCACCTTTGATTTTCTATTGTGCAAATTAATATTTCCGTATCTATTTTATAATTCATGGCGGTGGTGCAGTATATTATGTACTAGAGCTAGACAGTCACGTGTTTACTAGAACAGGGCAAATCCGACAACTAGGCGAGATGGTACGAAACGGACCATCAGTTCTCATGTGAAGCTACTCATTATAAACAACCGCCCGTGCACGTGCTGACAATACGACGACGCAAGGGCTCGACGTATGGCCGTCGTACCAAATCACGCGGACGGATCATACGCGCTTCATGTGAAATTACTCATTTAAACACATGGCGCTTGGTTATACGTCCTGACGATCCGTCCGTATCATACGATCCATGTGAAACGGCACTTAATATTTATA
This sequence comes from Melanotus villosus, assembly GCA_963082815.1. Classification (NCBI taxonomy): domain Eukaryota; kingdom Metazoa; phylum Arthropoda; class Insecta; order Coleoptera; family Elateridae; genus Melanotus; species Melanotus villosus. The sequence goes on from OY720423.1 coordinate 22,213,596, forward strand.
TTTACATCTGACACTGACAGTTTTGAAATCCATGGCAATCTATGTATTTCGTTGAGCATAATTATGGAATATTCATTCTGTCACTTGTTATAGAATGAAAATACATGCAAAACACATAAGAAGCAAGTGTTTCAGAATAAATATTCTATCTCAAGAGTGAGAATTTTTACTTTCTATTATTAAAAATGATTTCGGAATTATTACATTCACAGATGGTCGTGGAGAAACATATTTCCATTTTCGTTTGCCTCGCCTAATCCCTCTTGTCGCATTATACCTTCCTTTCCCGTATTATCTTTACATTTAAATCCCCTATAAGAATTTTCACATCCTTCGTATATTTTTTGTGTAGTTCATCGTAGACTTTTTACAATTGCTCATAAAATTCCTCTTTATGATGTATGCGTTTGTGTGGGCATATGCCATGTGTTTTACCGAAGACGCAACATAGGGAAACACCAATGTATTTTTTCAGAACAAATCCAGGTTACCTGCGGAATATGTACGAATTTAGTACTGAACCTACGTAATTGAGTTTATTTCATGCTAGAATCAGACAAAAATAGCGCCGGCATCTGTTATCGCGGCACGCAATTATTTCATTGTTTGGCTTTTAAATTGTCAATTTTAACAGCGACAAAATGACAAATTGTTAAGCTTGTCAGTTACTAAAGAATCTACATCTACAATGCAATGAAGCACAATAATTATAGATTCATTATTATTATTATTATACTAAAACAATATAATTTAAAAAATTTATTTATAATGACATAATACTTTACATATTTACTAAAATCACTATTTACGTAAACGTATACAGTGGAACTCCCATAAGTCGAACTCCTGTAACTCGAAATTTTTTTTAGCTCGAATATTTGTGCGTTTACTGTTGAGTTTATATGCATATTAATCTTCTTAACTCGAATTTTTTTCTGGGATTTTGGTGGTTTGAGTTAGAGAGGTTCCACTGTAATTGTTAAGTTTTTCTTGCACAACAATCCTGTACTTCACCAAATTATACATTTTTCTCTATGTAACCAATTTCACACCTATCTAAATGCACCATTAAGATTTGTAGGTTCCATTAATAACTTCTGACAGAAATTTGAGTATTTTCATTACATTTTAAGTTCATTTGGTACCTGACTGATGATCATTTGCTTTCTTTTGACAGGATTCAATACTATTCCATGTATTTAGTGATATAAATTCGACAATATTTAGTTGTAAATTCTTCCGAATTATATATTGATTTTATCGCTTCTATTAAGTTTCTGTCCACACTGTCGAAGGCTTTTTCCAGATTAAAAAACCCACATATTCTTCTTTGCTATAATTCACTAGTTTTTCCGTTACTTGTCCGATTAAGAATATATTGTCCTGTGTTGCGTCCTGGTCTAAACTCGCTCTGCGATTCATCTAGGTGTTTTTCTATCTTTGTTCTTATTTCTCTAAGATCTTCTCGTATACCTTTCCAGGAATGCTAACTAACGATATACCTCTATAATTTTGACACCCCCTATTTAGCCCCTTCTTCAGTATTGCCAATTTCCAGTCCCTGGGTATTTGCTTTAGTACCTAGGCTATTCTACATATTTTTAACATTATGCTTTCTCCTGTTTTCCCCATATACTTTAGTTCTTCAGATAGATTCTTCGCTAGTTTTATTTTGCTTATAGCTTGTTTTAACTCTCTTTCCGTTATTGTTTCTTCCTCTTTTCCTATATGTGCTTTATTGAGTGCTTCTTGTTTGGCTTTATGCTTTATTCTTCTCTCATCTTTGTTGTTCCATTTTGGGTTTGTCCCAATAATTCTGCGAAATGTTCCCCTCACCATTTTATAATTATTTTACTTTTTTATAACCTTTTCCTGGTTTTCTTTTATAATTTTTAAATTAATGATTTAAATATAAGAATACTGTATTATAACAAATTTAATGGAAACTATATTGGTTGAAGTATAATTTGACATCTTTGTTTTATCACGATCTCTTTTTGTTTGTAGTATCAAATCGAATCCCTCTTGAAAAACCAAGCCAAAATGGATTTAAAAACGTAAAAGGTAAAATCACTTTTATTTCAAATTTTAATGGACATTTAACATTTACAATGATTAATTTATTCTAGTGTATGTCCCGTCACCACGAAAAAAACAAAAAGTATCCGTTCTGGATCGTACCCGAATGCTTTCAAATAATAAACCAAATATAATTTCTACATCACAGCTTTCAACTAAAGGTATGATTTTTAGCATTACATACTTCATAAATGCAGAATATTTGAGTTTATTAAATGTTTGTTGCAGTACATAAATCTCCAAAGGCTATGAAACGTAATGGAGTCTCACCCACAAGTTACAAAGAAAATAAAAGTCTAGTCCGAGCACGTCCGATACATGGCACTAATAATAATCGTATTGGTTCTGGACAAGGTATTATAGTTATTATTAATTTTAAACTGCTATAAATATTTGATGTCGTACTTTTCAGATAAAGTGAAAAATAGTATTACATCTACATTAAAACCGTCAACAATAACAAGAGCATTTTCCCCGAAAAGTCAAAAATAGGTTGTATTACCTAGTTTCCTGTTGTAATTTTTAACTTTTTTTTTTGTTTTTCCAGGAACATAGGATAAGCAAAATAATGCAATATGTAGTTATACTAATATTTTATTTTATATTAACTTTATTTAAATTTACTAGCTGTATTACCTTCCTTTTAATTTTGTGATGAACATTTAATGCTATTTTAAGTTCTTATATTTATAACTTTCTATTTAATGTGTAAAAATTTTGGTGTTACAACAGGCATAATTCTACAATATGTTACAGAGAATTTCGATTCCTCATTATTTATATAGATTTCACATCTTTAAGCGCTGTAAATAACATGCTTTTAAAATATTCTAATTAATTCTAACAAAAGTATGTATTACAAATAAACTTGCCATTTAAACTACTCTACATTACTGCTTTTTTGTAGTGGAAGCTGCAACATTTGTCGAACTGTTTCGCCGTATTTTGTAATCAAATATTCACTTTCTCCTAAAATAAAAGTATTAAGCAAACAATGTTTGGAGTAAGTACAAAACCCACCTTCATTCATTAAGGAATCTACAGCTTTAGAATACAATTCAGAGTGTTTAACTTCGGATGTTTGTTTTCCAAAAAGTGCTTCCATACTTGTCTTTGAAGCACTAACATTCCAGTCGTAATATTCCATATCAGCTTCAGATTTTGCTTTTTCCCATGGTTCCACTCTCTTGGAAACATATAATAAATATACATGTTTTTACTTTAATACTCATATAAAGTCTTACCCAAGATTCATGGAAAACGGCTGTTAGAAGATACATAGCATAGTCGTAGTTTTGTTTTCGCAATGGGCAACGATCCGTTACTATTGTAACAATATCAGTCTCTTTATCATACCTGTCTCCGACTAATCTTAAAAATTTATCCTTGGCGTGTGTATCAAGTGGTAAACGTGATAATTTAACTTTAACGGTAACTATCCTAGCCATTGGATCTCTGATACTTGGTGATGAGTAACAATAATTACTAAAAGATATTTCAACCGGAAAGTGTTTTTCGCATTTCTCATCCGTTTCTAATCCTTTGGGCCAGGGTGTACAAAACTCTTTCAACGCTTCGCACTGCCTTTTAATTACAGGTGGTGTTAAATGTAAAAAATTAGGAATCTTCATAAGTTCCGCATTTCCATATTTAGAAGGTGAAGCGCCTTTTTCTACATATCCTTGACGAATTGGAAGTGGAACTGTGGCTGGATGAAACGTTCTAGGGCCAGGCCATACACTCCCCCAATCTTGATCAACCGCCATTTGTTGGCTCCTAAATAGAATTATATATCGATAATATTTAGTTGCTTAAAAAAACTTAATTTATTAGCACCTTGGTGGTAATACATCCGGTTTTTTAATTCTTCGCCTAGGAGCAGCGTGAGATTTAACCGTTTTTAAGTTTAATACGCGAAATTCTGTAAACAAATTTATATTAGACGACGATGGCAAATCGTAAAACTTTAAATCTAACATTACCTGTATCATCACTAAATGGTCTGATTACGACTAAAAATTGAGGATTTTTAATATTGTTTAAGAAATGGTGACCGAAAGATCTTATTACAACAGTCATGATTGCTAATATTCCAGAATACTTTGGGACTTTAAAATTGAGAAAAGTGAGGTTAAACTCGATCACATTGCGTTGATTGCATTCAATGTAACAGTAACATGGTGATCTTTATAAAAATATAAAACATCACTAAAATAACAAATACGTAGAAAAATAAAGCAACAAGTGATTTATAGGATTGTGATTTCCAAATATATGCTCATATAAACAAATTTTTAAAGAAGTGAAACAGGTAAAGTTAATAAAAACGTACCGTTGAATGCACCGGGCTGAAGTTACATACGTTTTCGCATACGTTTTTCAAGGGTATATCAGCCGCCGTACACTCCCCGGCGTACGTTTTGCGTTAAATTACTTTCGCTTTTTCCACGATTTCTTTAATGTTTTCCTTAACTATTTAACATAACAAGCATCTACAAATGCTAATAATACAAATCCACTAACTAAAAAAAAAATATAAAAATTCGGAACACCTTTAAAACGCATAAACTATCGTACGAAAAAATTTTTTTTCTCTCGAATTACAGGAGTTGTCCTCGGTGGGTGACCCCTGGGTGTTGTAGAGGACACCTAGGCCTACAACACCTACCGAGCAGTTTTTCAAAAAGTGCCGGAAATTCGCTTCCAGCGAGGTCGAAACTTTACTAAAATACGTATGTAAAGGCACCTGGAGGGACAATCTTCGATGATTTTTCTCTCGAATTACAGGAGTTGTCCTCGGTGGGTGACCTATGGGTGTTGTAGAGGACACCTAGGCCTACAACACCTACCGAGCAGTTTTTCAAAAAGTGCCGGAAATTCGCCTCCAGCGAGGTCGAAACTTTACTAAAATACGTATGTAAAGGCACCTGGAGGGACAATCTTCGATGATTTTTCTCTCGAATTACAGGAGTTGTCCTCGGTGGGTGACCCCTGGGTGTTGTAGAGGACACCTAGGCCTACAACACCTACCGAGCAGTTTTTCAAAAAGTGCCGGAAATTCGCTTCCAGCGAGGTCGAAACTTTACTAAAATACGTATGTAAAGGCACCTGGAGGGACAATCTTCGATGATTTTTCTCTCGAATTACAGGAGTTGTCCTCGGTGGGTGACCCCTGGGTGTTGTAGAGGACACCTAGGCCTACAACATCTACCGAGCAGTTTTTCAAAAAGTGCCGGAAATTCGCCTCCAGCGAGGTCGAAACTTTACTAAAATACGTATGTAAAGGCACCTGGAGGGACAATCTTCGATGATTTTTCTCTCGAATTACAGGAGTTGTCCTCGGTGGGTGACCCCTGGGTGTTGTAGAGGACACCTAGGCCTACAACACCTACCGAGCAGTTTTTCAAAAAGTGCCGGAAATTCGCTTCCAGCGAGGTCGAAACTTTACTAAAATACGTATGTAAAGGCACCTGGAGGGACAATCTTCGATGATTTTTCTCTCGAATTACAGGAGTTGTCCTCGGTGGGTGACCTATGGGTGTTGTAGAGGACACCTAGGCCTACAACACCTACCGAGCAGTTTTTCAAAAAGTGCCGGAAATTCGCCTCCAGCGAGGTCGAAACTTTACTAAAATACGTATGTAAAGGCACCTGGAGGGACAATCTTCGATGATTTTTCTCTCGAATTACAGGAGTTGTCCTCGGTGGGTGACCCCTGGGTGTTGTAGAGGACACCTAGGCCTACAACACCTACCGAGCAGTTTTTCAAAAAGTGCCGGAAATTCGCTTCCAGCGAGGTCGAAACTTTACTAAAATACGTATGTAAAGGCACCTGGAGGGACAATCTTCGATGATTTTTCTCTCGAATTACAGGAGTTGTCCTCGGTGGGTGACCCCTGGGTGTTGTAGAGGACACCTAGGCCTACAACATCTACCGAGCAGTTTTTCAAAAAGTGCCGGAAATTCGCCTCCAGCGAGGTCGAAACTTTACTAAAATACGTATGTAAAGGCACCTGGAGGGACAATCTTCGATGATTTTTCTCTCGAATTACAGGAGTTGTCCTCGGTGGGTGACCCCTGGGTGTTGTAGAGGACACCTAGGCCTACAACACCTACCGAGCAGTTTTTCAAAAAGTGCCGGAAATTCGCTTCCAGCGAGGTCGAAACTTTACTAAAATACGTATGTAAAAGCACCTGGAGGGACAATCTTCGATGATTTTTCTCTCGAATTACAGGAGTTGTCCTCGGTGGGTGACCTATGGGTGTTGTAGAGGACACCTAGGCCTACAACACCTACCGAGCAGTTTTTCAAAAAGTGCCGGAAATTCGCCTCCAGCGAGGTCGAAACTTTACTAAAATACGTATGTAAAGGCACCTGGAGGGACAATCTTCGATGATTTTTCTCTCGAATTACAGGAGTTGTCCTCGGTGGGTGACCTATGGGTGTTGTAGAGGACACCTAGGCCTACAACACCTACCGAGCAGTTTTTCAAAAAGTGCCGGAAATTCGCCTCCAGCGAGGTCGAAACTTTACTAAAATACGTATGTAAAGGCACCTGGAGGGACAATCTTCGATGATTTTTCTCTCGAATTACAGGAGTTGTCCTCGGTGGGTGACCCCTGGGTGTTGTAGAGGACACCTAGGCCTACAACACCTACCGAGCAGTTTTTCAAAAAGTGCCGGAAATTCGCTTCCAGCGAGGTCGAAACTTTACTAAAATACGTATGTAAAGGCACCTGGAGGGACAATCTTCGATGATTTTTCTCTCGAATTACAGGAGTTGTCCTCGGTGGGTGACCTATGGGTGTTGTAGAGGACACCTAGGCCTACAACACCTACCGAGCAGTTTTTCAAAAAGTGCCGGAAATTCGCCTCCAGCGAGGTCGAAACTTTACTAAAATACGTATGTAAAGGCACCTGGAGGGACAATCTTCGATGATTTTTCTCTCGAATTACAGGAGTTGTCCTCGGTGGGTGACCCCTGGGTGTTGTAGAGGACACCTAGGCCTACAACACCTACCGAGCAGTTTTTCAAAAAGTGCCGGAAATTCGCTTCCAGCGAGGTCGAAACTTTACTAAAATACGTATGTAAAGGCACCTGGAGGGACAATCTTCGATGATTTTTCTCTCGAATTACAGGAGTTGTCCTCGGTGGGTGACCCCTGGGTGTTGTAGAGGACACCTAGGCCTACAACATCTACCGAGCAGTTTTTCAAAAAGTGCCGGAAATTCGCCTCCAGCGAGGTCGAAACTTTACTAAAATACGTATGTAAAGGCACCTGGAGGGACAATCTTCGATGATTTTTCTCTCGAATTACAGGAGTTGTCCTCGGTGGGTGACCCCTGGGTGTTGTAGAGGACACCTAGGCCTACAACACCTACCGAGCAGTTTTTCAAAAAGTGCCGGAAATTCGCTTCCAGCGAGGTCGAAACTTTACTAAAATACGTATGTAAAGGCACCTGGAGGGACAATCTTCGATGATTTTTCTCTCGAATTACAGGAGTTGTCCTCGGTGGGTGACCTATGGGTGTTGTAGAGGACACCTAGGCCTACAACACCTACCGAGCAGTTTTTCAAAAAGTGCCGGAAATTCGCCTCCAGCGAGGTCGAAACTTTACTAAAATACGTATGTAAAGGCACCTGGAGGGACAATCTTCGATGATTTTTCTCTCGAATTACAGGAGTTGTCCTCGGTGGGTGACCCCTGGGTGTTGTAGAGGACACCTAGGCCTACAACACCTACCGAGCAGTTTTTCAAAAAGTGCCGGAAATTCGCTTCCAGCGAGGTCGAAACTTTACTAAAATACGTATGTAAAGGCACCTGGAGGGACAATCTTCGATGATTTTTCTCTCGAATTACAGGAGTTGTCCTCGGTGGGTGACCTATGGGTGTTGTAGAGGACACCTAGGCCTACAACACCTACCGAGCAGTTTTTCAAAAAGTGCCGGAAATTCGCCTCCAGCGAGGTCGAAACTTTACTAAAATACGTATGTAAAGGCACCTGGAGGGACAATCTTCGATGATTTTTCTCTCGAATTACAGGAGTTGTCCTCGGTGGGTGACCCCTGGGTGTTGTAGAGGACACCTAGGCCTACAACACCTACCGAGCAGTTTTTCAAAAAGTGCCGGAAATTCGCTTCCAGCGAGGTCGAAACTTTACTAAAATACGTATGTAAAGGCACCTGGAGGGACAATCTTCGATGATTTTTCTCTCGAATTACAGGAGTTGTCCTCGGTGGGTGACCCCTGGGTGTTGTAGAGGACACCTAGGCCTACAACATCTACCGAGCAGTTTTTCAAAAAGTGCCGGAAATTCGCCTCCAGCGAGGTCGAAACTTTACTAAAATACGTATGTAAAGGCACCTGGAGGGACAATCTTCGATGATTTTTCTCTCGAATTACAGGAGTTGTCCTCGGTGGGTGACCCCTGGGTGTTGTAGAGGACACCTAGGCCTACAACACCTACCGAGCAGTTTTTCAAAAAGTGCCGGAAATTCGCTTCCAGCGAGGTCGAAACTTTACTAAAATACGTATGTAAAGGCACCTGGAGGGACAATCTTCGATGATTTTTCTCTCGAATTACAGGAGTTGTCCTCGGTGGGTGACCTATGGGTGTTGTAGAGGACACCTAGGCCTACAACACCTACCGAGCAGTTTTTCAAAAAGTGCCGGAAATTCGCCTCCAGCGAGGTCGAAACTTTACTAAAATACGTATGTAAAGGCACCTGGAGGGACAATCTTCGATGATTTTTCTCTCGAATTACAGGAGTTGTCCTCGGTGGGTGACCTATGGGTGTTGTAGAGGACACCTAGGCCTACAACACCTACCGAGCAGTTTTTCAAAAAGTGCCGGAAATTCGCCTCCAGCGAGGTCGAAACTTTACTAAAATACGTATGTAAAGGCACCTGGAGGGACAATCTTCGATGATTTTTCTCTCGAATTACAGGAGTTGTCCTCGGTGGGTGACCTATGGGTGTTGTAGAGGACACCTAGGCCTACAACACCTACCGAGCAGTTTTTCAAAAAGTGCCGGAAATTCGCTTCCAGCGAGGTCGAAACTTTACTAAAATACGTATGTAAAGGCACCTGGAGGGACAATCTTCGATGATTTTTCTCTCGAATTACAGGAGTTGTCCTCGGTGGGTGACCTATGGGTGTTGTAGAGGACACCTAGGCCTACAACACCTACCGAGCAGTTTTTCAAAAAGTGCCGGAAATTCGCCTCCAGCGAGGTCGAAACTTTACTAAAATACGTATGTAAAGGCACCTGGAGGGACAATCTTCGATGATTTTTCTCTCGAATTACAGGAGTTGTCCTCGGTGGGTGACCTATGGGTGTTGTAGAGGACACCTAGGCCTACAACACCTACCGAGCAGTTTTTCAAAAAGTGCCGGAAATTCGCTTCCAGCGAGGTCGAAACTTTACTAAAATACGTATGTAAAGGCACCTGGAGGGACAATCTTCGATGATTTTTCTCTCGAATTACAGGAGTTGTCCTCGGTGGGTGACCTATGGGTGTTGTAGAGGACACCTAGGCCTACAACACCTACCGAGCGGTTTTTCAAAAAGTGCCGGAAATTCGCTTCCAGCGAGGTCGAAACTTTACTAAAATACGTATGTAAAGGCACCTGGAGGGACAATCTTCGATGATTTTTCTCTCGAATTTATTAAATTGAAGATAAAATGAATTATATGTACACCGCAATTGTACCCATCATTTTGCATAGGTGTAGAACAAATTTGAATGTCGAAATTATCAATTATATAAAATCCATTCGCTTCGTATAAATTTACTCGATCTTTTAGGTATTTTGATATTGACTTTTTATACTTTTCTGCTGCATGCACACCAGTCCAACCAGCAGAGTCATATACAAGAAACTGATGTTGCAATACGTCAATGATGAGTACTATCCAGTGATTCTGATTTACAAGATAGGGAATTATTAATTTGGTCACCTCAGATAGATTAATATTATTAAGTGAAAACGCCTTTTCAACAGGCCTATCGACATGGCGTAGAAGATAATAAGACAAAGCTGTTGGAATGTAAAGGATAGTAGGGTCAAATGATTTAGTACATACCGACGAAATACATGCATCTATAGCGTTACCACTCAACCATTCCTGACGAAAAAGAGTTACGTAGTCCTCTCCATACAAAATTACTTCTCCTCGCAAACCAGGAGTACTTTCATACACACCAACTACATACTGTTGCTTTAATTTGGTATCGAAATATGAGGGATTTCTAAAAATACCATTTGTCATAGCCTCGCCATGACGACGAACTCCCTCGACGAGAGAATGAGAACGACTGCTCTGAAAAACTTTTGAATTGTTAAGTGACGATAATAATTTAGGTGTTGGAGTTTGCTGTGGTTGTTGTTTAATGGGCGACAGTTTGGAACGTGCAAGTAGGTCACGTGTATTACGTTTTGTTTTTTTTGGAGTTGATGTGTCTTCTTGTTGAAGTTTTAATTTTTTAAAATGTCGTGATTCGAAATGCGTTTTTGATTCCGGAGCAAGTCGTTTTTTCCATCTCTCTTCGGCAAGAGCATTGTTAGATTCCGAAATCGTTGTATTCACAGTTCCCGTTACGCTATTGTTATTAGAAATGGCCAAATGTTTCTTTTTCGTTTGTCTTTTACCACGCATCAATTCAGCTTCAATGCATAAATTTTGAGTTCGTTTTTGTAATTTAGATATAAATCTCCCAATTTTATCTTTAACTTGATTTTCGGCTATGTCGTGCTTTACCTGATTGAACCAGTTTTCTACCACAGAATTTGATACGCGAGGTGTTTCGGAATCTAACAGTAAACCCGACCACATAGGGACATAAGGCATATAACGTTCTAAAAAAATTGCCGCAAATTTAGGAAAATAGAAAGGATTCTCTTTTTCACACTTGGTGTGTTCACATCTAATGTTGCATACAACACGTGAATATATGTTCTGAAAGTGTCTAAAAAATAAGGTATCTCGTGCAGTATGTAAAGACTGCATGACATCAAGGTCGTCATCTAATTCAATTGTATTTTCAATTTCCTCATATTTTGATTCTGACATACATTCTACAGCTTTAGATACAGCGGGTGAATACCTGGGGCTTAATAAAATCGTTAGGAAATTATGATAGCATTCATCCAGTTCTGGAAACGTTTTACAAGCTACCAAACAACCAACTGCATCTAATACAACTGCTCTCACTCTTTTCTCCATTCGCTCCTTATTCAGACGTCTGGATATCATGTGCATAAAATGAGCACAACAAATGTGGACGAAAATTAAACCACTAACTTCCGTATCGTCTTTCAGAAAATGGTACACTTTATTTAGGTAACCCAAAACATGGATACCATTCCAGGCCTTCATTATTGAATTAATCAGAACCCAGCTCCAATCGATGACTACCCTTTTAAAACTAGCGGGCCATTTATATTTCTGCTTTTCTACAAAATACTGAAAGCTGCATAAAAATGAAGTCAGAGAATCGCAGCTGTGAGTATTTGTGATTAGCTCCAGAATTGGTAGAATTGTTGAATTCAGATGAACAACCCCGGCATAATAATAAATCCGTTTACCTTGTCGATTAAAATTTAAATCTCTTACTAGAGACCCAGTGGCATCAAAATGTAAAGTAATTTGTGATTTTTTTTTATATATAAGAGAAAATTGGGTTGATGAATATAAATAAACCCTTAAAGGAAGGCCAACATGTTGAATATACTGGCTGCTGGAATCCCGTTTATCTTCCTCAAATTTTTTTACTAGGTCACTAAAGTCATCGACAGAAAAGTCGTTAGCAGCGAGTACTTCGGATTTTGCTTTCTGAAAAACTTCCAACGTTCTCACATTTTGAAAGTTGCCATTTGATGCTGCCTCCCTGTTTAAATCTCCTATAAAATCTAATTGTAAAGACCTAGGTTTCTGATGACGTAACAACCTTTTCAATGTATCCCTTTCTTGTCCACGTAATTGATAATATTCCGGATCGCCACGATGATTAAACTTATCTGAACTAGTGAACACGCAAATATTTATGCAACTTTTATTCTCTATGCGACATTTAAATTTGAATTTTCTGCATCCTGGGTACTTACACTGAGCATAATCAACAAATCTTAAATTATTTCTACGGAATCTAAGACCTCGAAAAGAAAGAACGCAAAAAATTTTTAATTGTATAAACTTTTGCTTCATGTCTCCATGAAAAGAATCATAGTATAAATCACCCACAAAAGAAAAATGACCTGGAATTGTAAAATGTGTTAAAAGCAGGGGATACGCCAAAGATTTTCGAGGAGGGGGCCGTTTTGGAGTGGCAAGACTAAATGGAAAACTTTCAGGATTATTTCTTGTAATGCTTGTTTGTTGTGTCGATGAACGACGAGAAACTTCTTCTTCCAAATAAATGGGAGAAAGATTGATATTTGTAGATGTAACGGGGGAGAAACATTTTAATATTTCTGAAGAAACGGATGGATGTGTCGATGAACGACGAGAAACTTCTTCTTCCAAATAAATGGGAGAAAGATTGATATTTGCAGATGAAACGGGGGAGAAACATCTTGATATTTCTGAAGAAACGGATGGTGTTGGACTAGCAAGAGGGACTGTGGGAGAACAACTTGCTGAAAAGTACCACCTGCCATTTTCCGCATCTGGACGACGGGGAGACGACTTTTTTAAATCAAAATAAAAATCATCCATAAATTCCACATCTGTAGGCAAAGATGGTGTTGGATTAGCAAGAGAGACTATGGGGGAACAACTTGCTGATAAATACGACCTATCATTTTCCACATCTGGACAACGCGGAGACGACTTTTCGAAATCAAAATAAAAATCATCCAAGAATTCCACATCTGTAATCTTAATGTCGCCTTTAATTTCTTCATTTGTGACAGTAACTGAATTTAATAATAATTCATCAACTATGTTTTGTATTCCGCCACTATTATTTTTCCATTTAAGCCGAAGGCGGTCAATAAACTGTTTGTTACATTTAAAACCCAAATTTTTTGAAATATATGAAGCTACATTAGAGTTTTGTCTAAAATCTACCTCACTAACCTGAGTAACACATTCGGCAATTAAAACTGCAATAAGTTCGTTATCCATAATTCGTTCACAAAATGTAGTATGACAATAACAATCGGTTGCACTTGCAGAAATGAATTTAAGTCCAAATTTTGCCTACCCCCGCTCAAATTCTTCCAAAGATCGGATCATCAGGGTTCCTGCTAAATTGACACATCATAAAATGAAAAGCATCTGGCGAACTTTTGTGTTTCGGTTTCTATCAGTCGTACTTTCGACATCAAAGAATGCCGCAAAAACGGTATATTGTAGGGACGTAATAAATACCTTCCCAAATATCTACTTTACATAAATATGTTTAGTCATCAGAATTTTCCAGTCGTTAATACTTACCCTGTGCGGTAAAGATAAGCTTTCATTACAAGAAAAAACTATTAACTAAAGAAGCTTTACTTATAGGTAGTTTCTTTTCAACCATCCAGGGAATTTGTTTAAAATTTACAAAGCCCCTCCAGGTGCCTTTACATACGTATTTTAGTAAAGTTTCGACCTCGCTGGAGGCGAATTTCCGGCACTTTTTGAAAAACTGCTTGGTAGGTGTTGTAGGCCTAGGTGTCCTCTACAACACCCATAGGTCACCCACCGAGGACAACTCCTGTAATTCGAGAGAAAAATCATCGAAGATTGTCCCTCCAGGTGCCTTTACATACGTATTTTAGTAAAGTTTCGACCTCGCTGGAGGCGAATTTCCGGCACTTTTTGAAAAACTGCTCGGTAGGTGTTGTAGGCCTAGGTGTCCTCTACAACACCCAGGGGTCACCCACCGAGGACAACTCCTGTAATTCGAGAGAAAAATCATCGAAGATTGTCCCTCCAGGTGCCTTTACATACGTATTTTAGTAAAGTTTCGACCTCGCTGGAAGCGAATTTCCGGCACTTTTTGAAAAACTGCTCGGTAGGTGTTGTAGGCCTAGGTGTCCTCTACAACACTCAGGGGTCACCCACCGAGGACAACTCCTGTAATTCGAGAGAAAAATCATCGAAGATTGTCCCTCCAGGTGCCTTTACATACGTATTTTAGTAAAGTTTCGACCTCGCTGGAGGCGAATTTCCGGCACTTTTTGAAAAACTGCTCGGTAGGTGTTGTAGGCCTAGGTGTCCTCTACAACACCCATAGGTCACCCACCGAGGACAACTCCTGTAATTCGAGAGAAAAATCATCGAAGATTGTCCCTCCAGGTGCCTTTACATACGTATTTTAGTAAAGTTTCGACCTCGCTGGAAGCGAATTTCCGGCACTTTTTGAAAAACTGCTCGGTAGGTGTTGTAGGCCTAGGTGTCCTCTACAACACCCAGGGGTCACCCACCGAGGACAACTCCTGTAATTCGAGAGAAAAATCATCGAAGATTGTCCCTCCAGGTGCCTTTACATACGTATTTTAGTAAAGTTTCGACCTCGCTGGAAGCGAATTTCCGGCACTTTTTGAAAAACTGCTCGGTAGGTGTTGTAGGCCTAGGTGTCCTCTACAACACCCAGGGGTCACCCACCGAGGACAACTCCTGTAATTCGAGAGAAAAATCATCGAAGATTGTCCCTCCAGGTGCCTTTACATACGTATTTTAGTAAAGTTTCGACCTCGCTGGAGGCGAATTTCCGGCACTTTTTGAAAAAACTGCTCGGTAGGTGTTGTAGGCCTAGGTGTCCTCTACAACACCCAGGGGTCACCCACCGAGGACAACTCCTGTAATTCGAGAGAAAAAATCATCGAAGATTGTCCCTCCAGGTGCCTTTACATACGTATTTTAGTAAAGTTTCGACCTCGCTGGAGGCGAATTTCCGGCACTTTTTGAAAAACTGCTCGGTAGATGTTGTAGGCCTAGGTGTCCTCTACAACACCCAGGGGTCACCCACCGAGGACAACTCCTGTAATTCGAGAGAAAAATCATCGAAGATTGTCCCTCCAGGTGCCTTTACATACGTATTTTAGTAAAGTTTCGACCTCGCTGGAAGCGAATTTCCGGCACTTTTTGAAAAACTGCTCGGTAGGTGTTGTAGGCCTAGGTGTCCTCTACAACACCCAGGGGTCACCCACCGAGGACAACTCCTGTAATTCGAGAGAAAAATCATCGAAGATTGTCCCTCCAGGTGCCTTTACATACGTATTTTAGTAAAGTTTCGACCTCGCTGGAGGCGAATTTCCGGCACTTTTTGAAAAAACTGCTCGGTAGGTGTTGTAGGCCTAGGTGTCCTCTACAACACCCATAGGTCACCCACCGAGGACAACTCCTGTAATTCGAGAGAAAAATCATCGAAGATTGTCCCTCCAGGTGCCTTTACATACGTATTTTAGTAAAGTTTCGACCTCGCTGGAAGCGAATTTCCGGCACTTTTTGAAAAACTGCTCGGTAGGTGTTGTAGGCCTAGGTGTCCTCTACAACACCCAGGGGTCACCCACCGAGGACAACTCCTGTAATTCGAGAGAAAAATCATCGAAGATTGTCCCTCCAGGTGCCTTTACATACGTATTTTAGTAAAGTTTCGACCTCGCTGGAGGCGAATTTCCGGCACTTTTTGAAAAACTGCTCGGTAGATGTTGTAGGCCTAGGTGTCCTCTACAACACCCAGGGGTCACCCACCGAGGACAACTCCTGTAATTCGAGAGAAAAATCATCGAAGATTGTCCCTCCAGGTGCCTTTACATACGTATTTTAGTAAAGTTTCGACCTCGCTGGAAGCGAATTTCCGGCACTTTTTGAAAAAACTGCTCGGTAGGTGTTGTAGGCCTAGGTGTCCTCTACAACACCCAGGGGTCACCCACCGAGGACAACTCCTGTAATTCGAGAGAAAAAATCATCGAAGATTGTCCCTCCAGGTGCCTTTACATACGTATTTTAGTAAAGTTTCGACCTCGCTGGAGGCGAATTTCCGGCACTTTTTGAAAAAACTGCTCGGTAGATGTTGTAGGCCTAGGTGTCCTCTACAACACCCAGGGGTCACCCACCGAGGACAACTCCTGTAATTCGAGAGAAAAATCATCGAAGATTGTCCCTCCAGGTGCCTTTACATACGTATTTTAGTAAAGTTTCGACCTCGCTGGAAGCGAATTTCCGGCACTTTTTGAAAAACTGCTCGGTAGGTGTTGTAGGCCTAGGTGTCCTCTACAACACCCAGGGGTCACCCACCGAGGACAACTCCTGTAATTCGAGAGAAAAATCATCGAAGATTGTCCCTCCAGGTGCCTTTACATACGTATTTTAGTAAAGTTTCGACCTCGCTGGAGGCGAATTTCCGGCACTTTTTGAAAAACTGCTCGGTAGGTGTTGTAGGCCTAGGTGTCCTCTACAACACCCAGGGGTCACCCACCGAGGACAACTCCTGTAATTCGAGAGAAAAATCATCGAAGATTGTCCCTCCAGGTGCCTTTACATACGTATTTTAGTAAAGTTTCGACCTCGCTGGAAGCGAATTTCCGGCACTTTTTGAAAAACTGCTCGGTAGGTGTTGTAGGCCTAGGTGTCCTCTACAACACCCAGGGGTCACCCACCGAGGACAACTCCTGTAATTCGAGAGAAAAATCATCGAAGATTGTCCCTCCAGGTGCCTTTACATACGTATTTTAGTAAAGTTTCGACCTCGCTGGAGGCGAATTTCCGGCACTTTTTGAAAAACTGCTCGGTAGATGTTGTAGGCCTAGGTGTCCTCTACAACACCCAGGGGTCACCCACCGAGGACAACTCCTGTAATTCGAGAGAAAAATCATCGAAGATTGTCCCCTCCAGGTGCCTTTACATACGTATTTTAGTAAAGTTTCGACCTCGCTGGAAGCGAATTTCCGGCACTTTTTGAAAAACTGCTCGGTAGGTGTTGTAGGCCTAGGTGTCCTCTACAACACCCAGGGGTCACCCACCGAGGACAACTCCTGTAATTCGAGAGAAAAATCATCGAAGATTGTCCCTCCAGGTGCCTTTACATACGTATTTTAGTAAAGTTTCGACCTCGCTGGAGGCGAATTTCCGGCACTTTTTGAAAAACTGCTCGGTAGGTGTTGTAGGCCTAGGTGTCCTCTACAACACCCATAGGTCACCCACCGAGGACAACTCCTGTAATTCGAGAGAAAAATCATCGAAGATTGTCCCTCCAGGTGCCTTTACATACGTATTTTAGTAAAGTTTCGACCTCGCTGGAAGCGAATTTCCGGCACTTTTTGAAAAACTGCTCGGTAGGTGTTGTAGGCCTAGGTGTCCTCTACAACACCCAGGGGTCACCCACCGAGGACAACTCCTGTAATTCGAGAGAAAAATCATCGAAGATTGTCCCTCCAGGTGCCTTTACATACGTATTTTAGTAAAGTTTCGACCTCGCTGGAGGCGAATTTCCGGCACTTTTTGAAAAACTGCTCGGTAGATGTTGTAGGCCTAGGTGTCCTCTACAACACCCAGGGGTCACCCACCGAGGACAACTCCTGTAATTCGAGAGAAAAATCATCGAAGATTGTCCCTCCAGGTGCCTTTACATACGTATTTTAGTAAAGTTTCGACCTCGCTGGAAGCGAATTTCCGGCACTTTTTGAAAAACTGCTCGGTAGGTGTTGTAGGCCTAGGTGTCCTCTACAACACCCAGGGGTCACCCACCGAGGACAACTCCTGTAATTCGAGAGAAAAATCATCGAAGATTGTCCCTCCAGGTGCCTTTACATACGTATTTTAGTAAAGTTTCGACCTCGCTGGAGGCGAATTTCCGGCACTTTTTGAAAAACTGCTCGGTAGATGTTGTAGGCCTAGGTGTCCTCTACAACACCCAGGGGTCACCCACCGAGGACAACTCCTGTAATTCGAGAGAAAAATCATCGAAGATTGTCCCTCCAGGTGCCTTTACATACGTATTTTAGTAAAGTTTCGACCTCGCTGGAAGCGAATTTCCGGCACTTTTTGAAAAACTGCTCGGTAGGTGTTGTAGGCCTAGGTGTCCTCTACAACACCCAGGGGTCACCCACCGAGGACAACTCCTGTAATTCGAGAGAAAAATCATCGAAGATTGTCCCTCCAGGTGCCTTTACATACGTATTTTAGTAAAGTTTCGACCTCGCTGGAGGCGAATTTCCGGCACTTTTTGAAAAACTGCTCGGTAGGTGTTGTAGGCCTAGGTGTCCTCTACAACACCCATAGGTCACCCACCGAGGACAACTCCTGTAATTCGAGAGAAAAATCATCGAAGATTGTCCCTCCAGGTGCCTTTACATACGTATTTTAGTAAAGTTTCGACCTCGCTGGAAGCGAATTTCCGGCACTTTTTGAAAAACTGCTCGGTAGGTGTTGTAGGCCTAGGTGTCCTCTACAACACCCAGGGGTCACCCACCGAGGACAACTCCTGTAATTCGAGAGAAAAATCATCGAAGATTGTCCCTCCAGGTGCCTTTACATACGTATTTTAGTAAAGTTTCGACCTCGCTGGAGGCGAATTTCCGGCACTTTTTGAAAAACTGCTCGGTAGGTGTTGTAGGCCTAGGTGTCCTCTACAACACCCATAGGTCACCCACCGAGGACAACTCCTGTAATTCGAGAGAAAAATCATCGAAGATTGTCCCTCCAGGTGCCTTTACATACGTATTTTAGTAAAGTTTCGACCTCGCTGGAAGCGAATTTCCGGCACTTTTTGAAAAACTGCTCGGTAGGTGTTGTAGGCCTAGGTGTCCTCTACAACACCCAGGGGTCACCCACCGAGGACAACTCCTGTAATTCGAGAGAAAAAAAAATTTTTCGTACGATAGTTTATGCGTTTTAAAGGTGTTCCGAATTTTTATATTTTTTTTTAGTTAGTGGATTTGTATTATTAGCATTTGTAGATGCTTGTTATGTTAAATAGTTAAGGAAAACATTAAAGAAATCGTGGAAAAAGCGAAATTAATTTAACGCAAAACGTACGCCGGGGAGTGTACGGCGGCTGATATACCCTTGAAAAACGTATGCGAAAACGTATGTAACTTCAGCCCGGTGTTGAATGCAACCTGCACTGTGACGTATGCGATTGGTCGAATTGACATTTTGCTGTCTTATTCGTTGTGACTTTTGTGACAGACGTATGTTGACAG
Organism: Melanotus villosus; assembly: GCA_963082815.1. NCBI lineage: Eukaryota > Metazoa > Arthropoda > Insecta > Coleoptera > Elateridae > Melanotus > Melanotus villosus. The sequence continues at coordinate 22,232,815 of OY720423.1, forward strand.
TTTAGAATTATGCAGATATAGATTATTAATTATCCGAATAATTAATTGAATTTCAGTTTTCGAGTATTATCCACAAACAGTGAAGCACAATAAAGAAATATGATAAAATTGTTCTCCTTAAAACAACAAAAAAAGGATGGAGAGGCCTCTCCAAAAGCTAATAATCAAAAGAAGGCCTCTGCTGCACAACTTAGAATTACAAAAGGCAAGTACAAAATTTAATGCATATTCTTAATTAATAATTCGAAAAAACAACCGTAGATATAAATGAGTTAAACCTACCAAAGACATGCAACACAGAGTTCCCTGACCCTGATGATCTGTTATCCTTTAAACTGATCATATGCCCGGATGAAGGATTTTATCGGACAGGGCGTTTTGTATTTAGTTTCAAGGTGGGCCCCAATTATCCCCATGAACCACCCAAAGTTAAGTGTGAAACGCAAGTATACCATCCAAATATAGATCAACAGGGCAACGTCTGCCTCAACATTTTACGAGAAGACTGGAAACCTGTTTTGACTATTAACAGCATCGTTTACGGCCTGCAGTACCTCTTTTTAGAACCCAACCCAGAAGATCCGCTTAACAAAGAAGCTGCAGAAGTATTAACAACTAATCGTCGTTTATTTGAGCAGAACGTTCAGAAAGCAATGCGTGGAGGCTGCGTTGGTGGTACTTACTTCGATCGTTGTTTAAAGTGATTCTTCATGTTAATTGACTGTCACCGTGTGTCATTTTGTTACGATAATAATTTAAACCAGGTGACGACTGACTTTACATAGATACAACTCGCCAATTATTGAAAAATTGCGTCACTGTAAAGTCAGTTTGCGTAACTTTAATTTTAAAACTATAAATTATTGGTGGTTACTAAACCACTTCCTAAACGATTTGTTAATGTTAATTAATAACATTGCATAAGTTCACATCTAAAAATTAATTTATATCATACGTTTAGGTCAAGTGCCGAATATGTATAATTTAGTTTACTTTGTTATTAATATAAAGGAGTCACAGAATGAAAGTTGAGATTGTTGTATCGATTTTCAAATAGCAAATTTAATATTATTGTCGTGTATGTCTATTTTTGTTATCGATGGAAATAATTTCTGTTAAGAATGAGCAAGCTAAAAAGGAATAAAATGCTATTTTTTATTTACTCAATGTTGTCTAATTTAGGAGGTTTAAATATTACACAATAATAAAAAGGCACTTAATACATAATCAGTACTAATTACAAAAAGAAGGAAAAATTGGAGAGTAAATTTGTTATTAAATCAGCAGCTGTACACATAAGTAATCACTTGACTATAAGTCACTTTTCAGTCACAATAAATTAAAACCAGAACGTCAGACGCCACAGAAGAAGAATGTGGCTCATGAGCCACCGATGGATCCGCTACCTCCAAAATTAAATGTAGTCGGCACAGTTTGTTGGGTAAAAACATAACCTAGAAAAAATATTATAATTTATCAAAATTGTTTTACTAATCATCATCATAAGTCACTCAAAATGTATTTAGTAAAAGTACACACCTCCTTGTTGTTCTATTTTCTTACTCTCCCGTGCAGCCTTTCGTTGGTCAGCCAAAAGGCTAACCTCCATAAGGGCTTTGCTTTGTTGTTCGGTAAGATTAACTGTTAAAGCCTGATACCATTCTGGTTCAGTGGTTTGTAATCCTGTAATTATAATTATGATCAATTTATATATACTTATTAAATATTATAAATAATTAAGATACTAACTCTGCATAACTTCTTTAAAAACTAAATATTCATCCACTTCGCACTCATCTTCATCTAGAGGAGTTGTGTATGTTTCAAGAGCTGTCTCTTCATTTGGTTCGTAATCAGAGTCTGAATCAGAATCGTCATCTTCCTCGGTCATATTAGCTGATACCTGCATACCAGCAGCTACTCCTGAATTCAAAGCTCGTCTTGACAAACTCTCCAAATATTCCTGTTTGTATCAAAATTCACAAATTAGTTTTTAAATATAGCAAATCTCGCTTTAAAACCACACACCTGTCCGTGTTCGTCAATATCGTCTTCATCAGAACTCAACACCTCCTCTACCTCTCCATCGTCACTTTCACTTTCTTCTTCCTCTTCAGCAGCCTCTTGTGCCTTAGCAGCATAGGCTCGTTTCAGGCCATCAAAAAGCAGTACTACGGCTGGTACAACCTGAGGTGCTAATTCAAGCAAAGTGCTGGGCCTACCAGGCATACTAATCAACGTGCAAAGACCAAGTACACACATCTTTCGATCGTGAATTCCTAAAAAGCAGTCGGCGTCATGCAACCACTGCTTGATAAAATGTGAAGTAAAATCTGGTAGCTTGTCTAAAACTGAGAAGAGTAGTTGGGGATTGTAGTACAGGGCTGCTATTAACACTTGCAGGCACATAGTTCTCAATTCACTGGTGCGTACTTCACGTAATAATCTACAAAACAAAGCTATGATAAAAACTACTCACACAACGCTAAAATTATTTGAAACATCAGTATTTTAGGATTCAAAAAACTATAATACTAAAATTAAAGTTTAATATTAATAATAATGAGTTTTGGATTAACGAAAACTGGCAGTAAAAACCTTAGCTTATATTTTAAAATATGATTTTAATTTAAACATTAATTACTTTGCAACCTCATAATTCCACAGGCGACAGGTTGAAAGATTCCTCGGCTAGCACAACCTGAAGTGCCCGCAAGTATTGCGAGCGCCCTCGGTTACCTTTATAAACATGTTTTATACAGGCTTAAATAGCATGATTAAAAAGTCCTTGGATTACGGTTGCTGTGGAATTTTAAGAAATCTGAAATTATATACATTTATTATTTTTGTCATTGACGTTGTACTTCAAAAAGGTTTCAAAAAATGTTTAGGATGCATAAAATGTAAAATCCACAGCAACCGCAATCCAAGGACTTTTTGATCATGTGATAGCTTTAATTCCATTGTATTGGCCTTGGCACTCCTGTTGGAAAGGCAACTGTTCCTTGGAACTTTTCAGATTCTTCTCTATGATGAATCACTTCATATTTCCTTGTCCTGATTTGCTAAAGGTTTTCATGTGATTTGGCTTTTGTTATTATTTTCCTGCACTCTTTTCTCTCCTTCACTATCTTCCTCCAATCCTTTATTCCTACCTTTTTTATGTCTTCTATTGCTTGGTCTTCCCATCTCTTTTTGGGTCTTCTTCTATTAGTCTCCAGTTCGTAATTCTTATTACCTCTCCAGTATATCTTCTTTGTATACAGAGTGGTTGTGAAAGTTTAGGAAATACGTTAACTGCGTTAACTACATGAAAAATAGTGAAGATTTTTTAAATAAATTTTTTTCCTAAAGGGTCAAATTAAAAAGTTACGGTCCTGTAAATTTGAATTAAAAATATCGATTTTTTTGATTAACTTGAAAACTATTGTAAATTTATTTTTAATTTTTGCAGGGTATATTAGGGTCTTCCTAAGTCATAATTTGATAGTAATAAGAAACCTTTAACTTAATCAAATTTATTTGAAAAATCTTCACTATTTTGCATGTAGTTAATGCTGTCGAAGTATTTCCTAAACTTTCACGACCACCCTGTATATCGAGTGATAACCACCAAACCTGGCCATATGGCTATTCACAATTATGCATATTTCAGAAAAATAATAATGGATTGCCATGAAATATTTTTGTTTCATGTCATCTTGACAGTTTAATTTTTTTAACTTTACATTTAGTTTGTTAATAAAAATGTTTCTAATATCTTGACCATTTCACTAATAATAATTAAATTGAATCAGCTGTTTAGTAGCAATTAATGAAGTAGGTATTAGAAATTAAGCCGTCAACATAATATTAAACACAAATATTGCATGGCAATCCATTACTATTTTTCTGAAACATGCATAATTGTGAATAGCGTTATGGCCAGGTTTGGTGGTTATCACTCGGTATAAAAACCATCTTATTCTGTTGGCTTTGATGACCCTCACGATATCTTCTTTTTCCATTATTTCTTCCATTTCATGGTTCATTAAGATTCTTCATTCTCCTTCATTGTGTTCTTGTTCCCAGTATTTTTCTTAGAATTTTTTTTTCAAAGATTCTTAGGCTAAAAACAGACGGAGCGGTTTGTGGACGAATGGACAGTCAAGGTCGACTCGATATATCCTTTTATCTACTCAGCTTCAGCGTAAACAATAAACATTACAATCGACACGACAAACAGGCTGAATCGATACACCATTTCATACTAACAAATGTGACAGTTTGAATGTGCGATTACTTAAAACAACACGAGAAAAAGGTATGCAAATTCATGAAGTTGGATAACCTTGAAATTCTTCTTCTTGAAATCCTTCAGTGATTATTGCTACACTGCTGCGATTGTCATAGCAATAACACAAGCCTTTCTTCTGGATGGGTAGTTTTCTTAGTTAATTCTCCTTGCATGGCGCTTAATAGCTCGTAAAAAAAAGTTCGAGACATTCTTGTAAAATTAGAAAAAAAATTTGTCTTTTTTTCAGGGATAATTGGGTGAAACATCTATTTTTCTTCCTTTGGTTGCATCTTCGATAAAACAGCCAGAGTAACATTTAACATTAGAAATTCTTCATTATTACGATCCATTCTGAACTAAGTTCACTTACAAATTGATAAATTTGTGTTCAAAGGATCCGGTGCGTTGCCGCCACGCCGTAAGGTAACAGGATACCATCAAATCGATCACCGTTTCGACATAGGCGTTCCGTGTGAACCATTTGTTAAAATTCGTCGCAACGACTGTCGATTCGACGTAAACCGCTTCATCTGTAACGGTAATGCATTAGCATACTACTGGTCTGATTGCAGCTCTGTAGATTCTCAGTTTAGTGTTCCTGCTTAAATTTCTAACCTTCATTAATTTTTGGTAACTCCAAAAAGTTCCGTCCCTGCTTTTATTCGATCCTCTATCTCTATACTCCTTTCATTCCTCCCATTTATCATCACTGCTAGGTATTTAAAGTTCACCACCTTTTCAAATCTGTATTTTGGTTTGTGTCTTCTCTGTTGCTTATAAAATATTTAGTTTTATCTTCGTTCTTCCAAGCCTCTTTTTCACCTCGTGCTAGTTTTAGTAATGTCAGTCACCTTTAGGTTTCTTTTAAATCTCTTCCTATCAAGGTAATGTCGTCTGCATAAGCAATCAGCTGGCATTAGCTTTGTGCGACTGTTTTCATTGTTCCTACCGCTCATTTACTGTTCCCTCCGGTGCTATGTTGAACTGCATGGTCAACAGCGCATGCATCTCCTTTTTCTATCTTAATTTATCCCGTGATACCCCGTTCCGTTACGACTTGTGCAGTGGATCTGTACAGTAGAGGTGCGTCGGTCATGAACGATTCGTTCATAAAGAACGAATCAGTAGGTACACTGAATTGAGTCTTTACTTTGAAGCGAATCGATTCACTGATTCATTCACTCGACTTGAAGGGTGCAGAACCGCCGAGCAGAGCCGTGAGCCGTTCGAGCGGGATTTGTGAATCGATTCAGTTCAGAATCGGAATCGTTCAAGTTTTTAGCCTTCCTATGTAAAATTGACCAGTAAATCAATTTGATTGTGTAAAATTTGACAATGCGGTGCTTAGACTGTCTTCAAAGTAGATTCAAAATTTAATTCATTTTTGGCAAGTCATACGTAAAAGTGTGTAGCGTACATTTCTGCCAGCATTACAATACAATAGAGCGCTGTGCAAAAATAATAGTATATTACGTGCCAAGTGCGGAAAAGTGGATTTTTACTAGACGAGTATGGCAGGTTTGAGTACGAGCGATAGCGAGTATTTAAATGCCATACGAGCCTTGTTAAATCACTTTTCTGACGCGGTGCGTATACTATTTTTTCCGACAAACGTTTAGGAATGTTACTTTCCCATACTCATTTTGCGTGCGGGAAAGTAACTTTCCCGCACGGAGTGCCGGAAAGTTACAGCGATTTCTGAAAAATCAGAAAATCGCATAGCAACCATCCTTTCTAAATTATTACTTTAAAAGGAAATGTCAAATTTGACAACTTGAAAACTTACAAAATGATAGTTTAGGACGATTCCTAAACGTTGTTCATAACACGTGCGGGAAGAGCGATTCCGAAACTCATGCAGGTACAGAAACTCGCTGCGCTCGTTTCTGTAACGTCTTGCATTCGTTTCGAAATCGCTAACTTCCCACACTTGTTATGAAAATAACTATTTCGCATTTTATATTCTCACATAAAAAGTTATCTAAATTTATTGCGATACATTCTGAATAAAATTAATAAAAACAAGGAAAAAAGTAGGCGGATTCTCGATAACATAGTAATCTGACAGGAATTGTTTTTGACATAACAGCATTCAATTCAAACAAATAATAGTTATTTGTAATACAAGTGTTGAAAGCTTGCGTTTGCCACACGAATGTGAAGTTTGCAGCACGAACGATAGTGAGTGCTGCAGTCACATGAGTTTACTTTCCACACGCAAATCAGATTTGCGTGCGGAAAGTAAACTTTCCGCACGCTAATTTTCACTTGTTCGGCAAACACTCATTTTCAATACTCATATCTATGGAGACGAAGTCTGAAAATCCCACTTTCCATGGTGGTTGTAGAAAAATACATTTTTTTGGAAATCTAATTCCGAAATGGACTTGAGTGACGAAAATAACTTGGAAAACCATTCAGAAGATATTTTAAATGCTGCCCGAGAAGTTGTCAAATTGCGTTTTAATGAAACCTGACGTTGCTATGCAGTAATGGTTGCTATATTGTAAAGTGACCCATTACTTCACGATTTTGAGTGTACTAATGTAAAATGTAATACATTAGTGTATGAAATGCGCAAAATCATATTTTTTATAACAATAAATCTACGCAAGTAATTCTTCACTAAAAACTTCTTCATTCTTTTCTACACATTTCATACAATATAATTACCCATCTATGTGAAATAGTTTTAAAAATACCTCGATGCTGAAATTTCTACTACGCGTTTCGCGAACGCTTTGTTTAAATAATTTATGTAGCATTCATTAACAACAATTTAAGATAATTTTCACAGCATTTGAATCTAGAAAGAATAAGCTTTCCAACGGCTTGAAAATCATTGAGAAATATTAAATAATAAGCTTGTAAATGCGATGTAAACATAACATTATTCAATTTCACATTCCTGAGTATTTAATACGAATACTGAATCTACGGTGTCATGCCGGTACATTTAGCATTGCTTCGGTTCGGTGTTTGTTAAGACTCGTTAGTCTAAATAAAACGAGTGAATCATTCAAGAACGAATCACTTGGAATGAATGAATCAAATGAATCGATTCACCAAAAAGAATCAAACTTCCCATCTCTACCGTACAGAGTCATTTCCGTTAATGTTTAGCTTAGGTGGTATGTTTATATCTCTCATCTCTTTAATTAGTTTGTGTCTTGATATACTGTCGAATGCTTGTTTAACACGTAGTCGTCAACCTAGTGTTACATGCCGACTATGCTGTGAGGCGTAATACACATTGCCATTGGTGGCTAGGCTATCTGCTTGTGTAGGCCTCACGGCGTATTTGGCATGTAGCACTAGGTTGCCGACAACGCCACTCGGCGTGATTGGCAGCGGACGTGTAAAAATCCACAAAGAAAATATATAGATTTATTATTATTTCCATGTCTGAAACCTTGTAAGTATTCGCCAATTTCTAATTCTGCATATCTTATCATTCTCGGTCTAACTAATAATGTTAATATTTTGTAAGTCATATTCAGTAACAGTACAGTACTGCAAGAAAAAGATATATCGAAGAAATGGGAAAACCACTATTAAAAAATGTATAACAATGACACCAATAAAATAAAACCTGATGATGCACAAACAGGAAACGAAGAGGGAATAGAAGAACATAGATAACATAGTTGGAAAAGAATAAAACATGGAGAAAAAAATATGAAAACTAGACTATATCAACTAAAACTAGAAATTTGGCGAGGCATAACTCTACTGAACGTGGCATATAAAATAATGGCAAGCCTTATCAATACAAGACTAAACGAATACGGTTTATTTATTATTATTATTCCTAATTCGCTCCTATAGGAGCATCAAGCGCATGTAGCGATTCAATAGCATTTTTGATATGTTCAGGGATGCTAGTCGAGTCCTGAGCTAACAACAAATACGGTAAAAACATAGGAGATAATCAAAATGGATTCAAGGAAAACTACTCCACAACGGATGGAGTACACCGAATGCACAAATATTTGAGAAAAGGGGAGAGTATAACATCGACATACACAATCTGTTTATCGACTATAAACAAGCCTTTTGACAAGGTCATAAGGCAAAAAATGCTATGAGATTGGAAACCTGGGGATACCAAATAAACTATTTTTTTTTTTTTTTTTTTTTTTTTTTTTTTTTTAATTGAACTGCTTATTTACAATCTACTCCTAAGTACTGAGTAATAAGTAAATTATATACAAGATTACTCTACTCATGTATATAAATAAACTATTAAGATTAATAAATGACACTAACAAAGACAACTGCAATTATTGTAAAAACCAAAGAAGGGTTCACTGAACCCATCGATCTGAGTAGGAGCATTAACGCAAAAATACACAAATCTGTGAATATGCAGATGACCTAGTGGTATCCAGCAGAACAACAAAAGGCATCTTAAAAACAGTTAAAGAATTAATAAATGAATCAGAAGCATCTGGACTGATAGTAAACCAAGATAAAACAAAGTTGGGGAATCCCGGCGCATACCGAATGTTTACTTCATGCAATTTCAAGGCCATGCTTCAGTATTGAAAGTAATGCAATGGCTTAGGCGATATATGAGTGACACAATTGCAACAAATTTCTAAGTAGTATTTGGTTAATGACTGTTTGTGCTAACTTTCTAAATTTATGAAATATTCCAATCACAAAATTATTCATTAAGTTTTGTTAGTACTAATTACATATTGGTATTTGTACCCAATCGCGCTGCGAATAGTTTCGCCAATGGTGAAGAGAGCTGACGTCACAGTTCGACAGCTACAGCGCATTTTGAGTTCTCCCCAACTTACAGCGGCCCGAAAGTACAGGTTAGTAACAAGAAATGAAAAAAGAGTAAATAACCCCTTAATAATAGGAAACTACATCTTTGAATAAGTACAAATCTTTTGCTATTTAGGGATCCAACTAGAACAAACAAATAACATCATGCCCGACATCACCGCTGGGATAAAAGCAGGCTATAGAAGATACTTCTCGTACAAGAAAAAGCTACGCAGCAAACTACTTAGTAGGCTTAGGCGGCTGTCTTACTTCGAACGACTAACTTTTTTAACCAGTATATTTAAATGCATCCCGTCATACTGCAACGACTGGCAGCAACCGTCTACGACCGACCGGTTTGAAATTTTACTGAGAACAATACTGGGACCTGTGCAAGAAGGAAGCTACAGACCACGAATGAACCACAAAATAATAAAATACATGGGGAACGAGGACATTGTAAAATACATCAAAGCGCAGAGAATCAGCTGGCTTGGCCCATATTTTGTTCTTAAACAAGCAACAAATTCAAGTAAAGTAGTATCAAATTAAGCGCATTTTCCTTGTCTTTCAATTGATATCACTATCAATCCTATCAACTCAAATGGGGAGCAGGAATCTGCATATATACGATTTTCGATGCTATTTCGCTATGTTCGACCTTTAAGTCAAACAGCCGGTATATAGCTTTTACAGGCCATTTTGACCCATCGCTAGGGTTATTCTTCGCCATTCTTCTCGATTTGCAGTTTGAGCTTTCATCCTCCAATCCGCTACTCCTATTTCTTTAAGATCTTGCATAACTTCATCCTTCCACCTGCTTCTTGGTCTTCCTATCGGCCTGATTTGCGTAACTATCTTCGTTATTCTTTATTATAAAGTGTATCAAAATGAAATAAAATGTAATATATTTGTAAATAAACAAGCCGAGTTCTTTGCTTCTAAGTTTTACATTCTCATCTATCCATTGCCTCTTCTTCTTTTTGCAGTACTTATCTGCCTCCTTCTTTCTTTCTTTGTATTCGTACTCTTCTTCTTCTTCTGTCACCATCCACCTATTTTCATTTTATCCATGTAACTATCCTCTCGCAATCTTCAACATACCATTCTCTCCTTTTTCTTTTTTGCTTAGTCCCTAATACTTTTTATACTGTTGCTTCTATTTTTTTGTGTGCATCTCTTCCATCATATTCACGTATTGTTCCTCATGCTTTCTTCTTTTAATTTATCAGTATTCCATTTGTGGCAATTACTTCGTATGCTTGGTGTTTTTTCATTATTTTTAGTTTGATTTTGGCTCCGAATCAGTGTTGGCAATCAAGTATGTTCCGATGTCATATACAGGGTGCCCGTTTTTCGACCTCAAGCATGGGGATCTCTGTTATTATAACAGATGTGAAATCGGTTAAATTAGGGCAAAGTTGCCAATTTTTATGGTGATCAAATATCTGAAAGAAAATTTGATCTGTCATTTTTAGTTTTTGAATTATTGGAGAAAAATGGAAAATTGTGATTTTTGTTTTAATTTTTTTAAACGAAAACCAATAAAACTAGACATTTTTAACTAAGACATTGTGAAGGCACTTTTTTACAAGGAATCTGAATCTGGCATCGTGTTTTCCAAGGCATCCTAGATGCAAGAGTTACAACACTTAATTTTTTTTTCTTATGGGCGCCATATTTGATTTTTGCATTTTCGAATAGAGCTCTTTTTTCTGATTACGACTATGTATCACATGATATGGTCAAGCTTTACATTTTGATTAGAATTTAAGAAAAATGTTTTTGCGAAGAATGCTTTGGAAACAACAACATCTACTTTTGTCTAACATACAAATTTTTGACAATTCAATTAAATTTCACTATTCGGTTGCATTATTTTTAATTTTGTTCCAATTTAAATACAAAAATTCTGCCTTATCCTGTTCTTAATTTAAAACTTAATTTTGTAGGTAAATTGGGAAGAAATGTGAACGTGCAACTCTAAATTTAATTGAATTGTCAAAAATTTGTTTGTTAGACAAAAGTAGATGTTGTTTCCAAAGCATTCTGCGCAAAAACATTTTTCTTAAATTCTAATCAAAATGTAAAGCTTGACCATATCATGTGATACATAGTCGTAATCAGAAAAAAGAGCTCTATTCGAAAATGCAAAAATCAAATATGGCGCCCATAAGAAAAAAAAATTAAGTGTTGTAACTCTTGCATCTAGGATGCCTTGGAAAACACGATGCCAGATTCAGATTCCTTGAAAAAAAGTGCCTTCACAATGTCTTAGTTAAAAATGTCTAGTTTTATTGGTTTTCGTTTAAAAAAATTAAAACAAAAATCACAATTTTCCATTTTTCTCCAATAATTCAAAAACTAAAAATGACAGATCAAATTTTCTTTCAGATAATTGATCACCATAAAAATGCGCAACTTTGCCCTAATTTAACCGATCTCGCATCTGTTATAATAACAGAGATCCCCACGCTTGAGGTCGAAAAACGGGCACCCTGTATTATTCTCATCAATTTTTTGGGTATCAATTATCTATTTGGATTCCGTCTGTAGTTCCTGGAATTCACCATGCTACTCTTTTATAATATTAAACTTCATGCTTGCTATAAATGTATTTGTTATTGCCGCTAGATTGCATAATTTTGTTCCGTTGTTTCCCTTCTTGCTACGTTTTTGTTAAGTTCCTACTTTTCAACCTTTACATTCCATCTGCTACTATCATTAGGACATCATTTGCAGGTATACTCTCACAAATCTCTTCTAGTTTCTCATACAACTCAACTTTGTCTTCCTCTTCTAGCTTTTCGATGGGTGCATATGCATTTGTTATTTGTATATTCGCTTGTTTATTTTGTAATCTGATGTATGCAAGAACTGGCAGTACGGCAATGGGAGTGCACGTAATACTGAAACATATAAAGTTAAGCAAGGGCCTGCTTGGCCAGAGCTTGGATGGGTGACCGCTTTGCGGCTCGGCATATCCGGCCCCCTTGTCACTGAGGAGGTATATGAGGGTAAAAGAAAAAAGAAAAAGAAAGTTGTTTGCAATTCTGCCGTTCTCCGCATTGAACTGTATTACCTTCTTATTCATTTTTCGGTTCATTGTAAATGCTACTCCCTTCCTTCCTTGCTTTCCATCTTGTTTTTTACAGTGCTACGATTTCCATCTTGTATCTGTTCATCTCTTCCATTTTCCCTACCCTCAACATTGTCTGGTTATTCCAGGTTCCTATTCTTACTGTATCCTTTTTCCTACTTGCTTCCTGTGTATCCTTACACTTGTTTTTATTTCCATAGCTTGGGTCGTTATCTAGCTGTCCATCTTTTCCTTGTGTCCTTAGTTTTTCAATCTGAATCTTGGGATTGCCATTCTTGGGTTTGTATTTTTCATTCTTTCTGTCTGCTCTTTTGTAAACCCTGACAGTAAGCTTTGTGACCAAATTACTTTTGTTTTCTGGTCATCATCTTGTTCATTTGCTTTTTTACTGTTTCCAGCTGTTGATGCTTCTGTCTCTGGTGATCTGTCCGATGTTGTGTGTTTTCAACTCCATTCCTGACTGTGTTGTAGTCTTCTTTTTCCTTATTCTCTCCCCTTCACAGTTCTTCCAGTGTGTATTCCTCTCCATTTATCGCTATCTTGCTAGTTTTTAGAAAGACCCTGTGTCCTTGTCTTGTTTTGTTCCTAAACTTTAAAAGTATCTTTTGTTGTCAACTCTTTATCCCATCAATTTTTGAGAGTTCCTCCATACTTCGAATTTCCTGTTTTGAATGCAGAAGCTTATCAATGGGCGCATTCAGGGACGCTCAGCTGTTTAGCTAAGTGGTAATTTAGTCAGCTTATGCTAAATGACAGCAAACGGTATTTCCCTGAATAAAACGTCTGGTAGTAAGCTGTTTTAACAGTTTGTTATTTGTTTTGCAAGGTTGGGTGTTAATTAATATGTTTTTATTCAAATTCTTAAGTTTGCGTAACTAGAATACACATCTTACACTTTACATGCGAGCACTATAATATGAATTTAATTTGAGATTAGTTACGTTGTGGTTAAATTACACTTTCTCGCTCCTTTTTTTGACACCGCTAACAAAGTCAGCCAACAAATTATACGCTGAGCGAATTTCTCAGCGGCTTACTGCAAGTTTCTTCACAGCCTATCTGTTCAGGGACCATCCCTGAATGCGCCCATGTTGGTGCTTAATAATTTACAAAACTTTTACTTGCAAGTCACAACAAATCCATCTCCAGTCCAAATCGACCAGCACGCATATACACCAAGAAATCTTGCAATATGTTAATTGTAATTCTAATAAAATTATCAAACTACGAGGAATAAAATAAAGAGAAAACCTAGCACTCCAGTTTCTTTGATTGATATCACGATCGTAATAAACTCCAGTACTAAACTTGCATAGAATTGAAGAAAATCGAAGGTGCTGGTTGGTATTGGTATTATCAACCCTTTAGAAAGAGGTAGCGAAAGATACAGAATATCAGAGTAAACATGTGGATGCGCTTCGACGCATATACGAAGCAAACTAGAGATGGTGTTATTCTAACAAATTCACAGCGTCTAGTTTGCTTCATATACGACTTAAAGCGGATTTCTTAATATCAAAATTAATTGTTTAACTATCGTATTTTAAATACAAACCTGCTTGCTGCCAATTCAACAAGAAGTGGAGCAGCGCCATCTATGCGACCTCGACATTGCAACAAAATGACTTCTAATAATTTTGCAGCATGAGATTCAGGATCTTCCCCACAATCTTTACTGAGCACTTCTTTACACATGTTATAAATAGCTAAAAGACGTTTTTCATCAGCTAAAAAGCCGTCGGTATCTACTGTGATGTAATTATGTAAAGATGGCATCATATCAGTAAAATGATCCAAAGCATTCTTCATAAATACTTGATAAAGCAATTCAAACACTTTCCACATATCCAGTGAGATATGTTTACATGTTAGATCATACACAAGAGCTAAAACTTCTTCATAAAATTCTTGTACTTCATGCTGCAATACATGAGCTATTACTTGCAATACAGTCGGTTCTAACTGCCTTAGGACTTCTGGTTGTTCTTCTAAAACAGTGAGGAGTGTTTCAATGGTATTAAGTAATCCCATGGCGGTAATTGCTTTTTCATCTGAACCTTCATCAGTGTCCAGTACCTAATGAATATTTTAGTTTTAGAAAAATATCCGCGAAACATTGGACATTCAAACATTACCTGACTAAATGTAGCTGCAAGGTGTTGGCAAATTTCAACAGAAATAGAAGTGAGCTGAGGTGTAAATACACACACTAGTTTTTGCATCACACTCGTAACATCTTCATTTTCTGTTTCCCGAATGATTGTAAGAAGCTCAAGAGCGACCTGTTTAACTTGCGGTTCTACGTAACGATGAGACCGGTCCTGATAGTTTAACAGTGACTGCAAGGCGACTGCCGCTTCGACTTTAACAGGCAATTCTTTATCTTGCAACAATGCCGCTACAGTTAAACGCACAGCCTCTGCTAATACAGCTTCTTGCTTAAATGGAAATTCACTAAAGTAATGTAATACCCAGCAAGCACGAGCTCTCATATGTCCTCGTGGACTCGCAAATTCGGGGAAAACATATTTGATAAACAGTTGATCCAACTGGTCGCGATAAGCTTTCTTTTTTAGTAAAATATCTGCAAGTGTGCCAACCATGTGTAACGCCCCATCCTTTTGAGCGGCTTCGGTTACAGGATTGTTTAGAATTTGATTTAATAACTGCATTGTTTTCTGTAACATTTCCTTACGTTTTTTACAAGCAGAATGTAAAAGAGCTTGAGCCGCAGTAACTGGTGACACAAAGTCTTCAAATACATCTGTAAAAATAATAATTTAGTATTTGTTTCACCTATATAACAATATCTCTTACCGAATTTAACGCGAATATACTCGTGAGGATCAACCGTCCAAAGCTCTTCATCTTCAGCAGAATAGCTCATAATAGGAAATAATACATCTTGAATTATCGTAGGCATATGGGGTTTAAGAAGACGCCAAGTATGAGCATGAGACACGGCTTGATTTAAATAATTAAGTGTTTGTTGAATAACTCGCGGAGGCAACCACGCTTTGTTACGGTATGCATCCAGTAAACGCAATAATACTTCGAGTATACCCCCGCTAAAAGATTGTAAGTACCACTCAGAAAACTCGTTGTATTCTTTAGTAACATTTCCGGGCGAACCGTATCTTTCGAACATCCGATACAAAATGTGTAATGCCCACTTTTTACATTTCCACCAAGGCAAATCTGGACGTTCATCCTCATCTGGTTGTAAAGCTGCTGGAGGAACAGGACGTTCTGCTACTTGTCTACACACTTCCATCCATAGCGTGAATGCCTCTCGACTAATAAGATCTAATGGAAGCGTATATTGTGTTAAAGCAAAGTAAATTTTTAATGCTTCTTTTTGCAGTAATACAGCATGCTCCGAAGGATCTTGAAGTAACCGTGCTACTAATTGATATAACTGTGGCAACAATAAGTTCATTGCTTCGTGTAAAGGTCCTCGTTCCTCTGCTTTTTTATATTCGAAGTTTTTAACAAGCTGATATAAACATAATAAAGAGCCATGCCAACCGCTCGCTTCAGGATTTGATAAATAAATACTAATCTACAATAGTTTATCCAATAATTAGCACATATATGTCTTACAACCTAAATTTGAACGTACCTTGTCTACAATTTGTGTCCATCTACCTGGAAAGTCATGTTTAACCATGTTATTAACGCAAGTACATAGTTGAGTTCGTATTAAATCAGGTGCGTGAACTACAGCATCGACAATGCTTTCCCTAATTAATGACCTATCTTGTTCGTGCAGAGAAAATGGCATAGGTTGTCCAGGTTCAGCTTCTCGGTCGTGCCAGTTTTGCGATATAAGATTTTTCAAGTAAATAGCACCGGCCTGTCTAACGGGCATTTCGCAGTCATTCATCATTACTACTTGTAGCAATGATGGTGCAAAACCGATGATTTTATGTATCTGTTAGAGTAAAACATAATGAACAAAAGTAAGACTACGTGGAAGGCAACAAAAAGTGCATGCAGGAAGCACATGTTTTTTCCAACCTGAGCTAACTGTTCCTCTGCCTGCTGCCGCTGGTTCGGGTCAATAGTGGCCCGCAATAGATCTATCAATTTTCTGGTATCCATCTTGCCTTTCTATATAAAACTCCGCACTTTAATTTAACTATATGTATTCACAATTAAAAATTTTTGACGAGAAACAATACCGTACCAGCTACCTTTGGCATGGTAGCCAACAAAGAAGTGTTAAAATTAGTTTCATTCTAAGGACACCAATAAAAAATAAAAGTTACTAAATTTGATTGGTAGCCTTGTCGATTACTCAAGTTTTTCTTTTTTGATTACATGATTACCAACATAATTTCCGTATTATTTTATCATTTTTATTCTCGTGATAGTAGTATAGCTTTTCATTAATACCTACATATGTATAGGTATTTTAGTAATCAATTATTTAAAAAACGAAAATAATACTCAACCCTAAAATAAATCATATTGATTTTTTCAGAATTTTTAAAAGCTATAACAAATAAAAAATGTAAGAATAATGTAGGTACAAAAAAATCTCAAATATAGTACCTACATATTACAAATGTGAAATGTGTACAAAACTGAAAAGACTGCTGCAGCAATGCGTGGACTTCTAGCACAGAAATAAAATATATACCTTACTGTCTTTACTTGCCAACTTGCACTTGTATTTATTGTAGGTATAACAAGTAAATATGCAACAGATCATTCGCTACATTATACATATTATTAATCACATTTCACATTACATATTAATATTATTAGTGTTTAATTTTCACGTACAACGTTATTGGTAAGTCTATGGTAAACTAGTTGACCAACTGAATACTTGACAAAAAAGAATGCTTATTTTAGAGTTGTTGCTAAGCAACCACATCTAAAAGTAAAATCGACAGTTGACCTCAACTATACTGGTTCGTTGTGATTTTTTGAAATAGGTACAGGCAGGGTAGAAGAATGGTACAGGGTTCGTCAGTGAAGTGGGAAAATTTAAAACTCCTGTATCTACATAAGTTTTTATTTTAACATTAATTGTTTTTACAAGTTTCTGTTAAGTTAGACTTGCCATTTTATTAAAAAAAAAAAAATAACGCTTGACAGGTGGGCACCATTATGATCTACGCACTCTTATAGTCTTGTTCGAAAATTTTCCATTACTCGCCGTAACATTTCCGGTGTAATACGTGCAACTTCTTCTACTACCATTCTTTTTTCAAGACGATCGAGGAAACGCTACAACCGTTACTGCAGTTCGTTACACAAACATGGTCACAACATTTTTGAGTCAAGAACTGGTTCGATTTCCACAGATTACGTGGTTCCAGCAAGACGGTGCTACCAGTCATACTGCTCGTCTCGCGTGTGTCTATTGCTGCTTTAAGGGAACTCTTTCCGAACCATATCCAAAAATGAAGACATTGTTTGGCCGGCTAGATCTCCTGATTTGTCCGCATGCGACTTTTTTCTTTGGGATTGGCTCAAGAGCGAGGTATATGTCGAGCGACCGCAAACGTTACCGGAACTAAAACTAAAAATTCAAGAAGTTGCACGTATTACACCGGAAATGTTACAGCAAGTAATGGAAAATTTTCGAATAAGACTACAAGAGTGCGTAGATCGTAATGGTGAGACCACCTGTCAAGCGTTATTTTTAAAAAATAAAATAAAAGTAACACAAAACAGAAATGAAAATAAAAACGGCAACAGTTAAAGACTAATTTTTTGACATTAAGTTAAATTTAATTATTTTTGCCACAGCATGCTATTATTTTTTAAAAAAATTAAAATTTAAAGTTTAGTGCATAGTGCCTACATATAGGACTTTTGACACGATCGTTTTTTAAAACCATACATAGGGAATATGTATACTAAAAAGAAAAATTCCCGGTATACATTCACTCTCATTTTGTTAAAAATCCCAATTCCCGTCCGTGAGCTGCTTTCAGATCGT
Source organism: Melanotus villosus (assembly GCA_963082815.1). Classification (NCBI taxonomy): domain Eukaryota; kingdom Metazoa; phylum Arthropoda; class Insecta; order Coleoptera; family Elateridae; genus Melanotus; species Melanotus villosus. Next base: position 22,250,929 of record OY720423.1, read on the forward strand.
GCATTCGGCCCGCATGCAATTTGAGTTTGAGACCACTGCCTTAGATTGCTGGTCTGATTCAGCTTCTTACTGCCTATCGATAAGTTCATTCTGAGGGGCTTCTGATATTAATTTCCATTTCATAGTGCCTCAGTTGCTCTCTCCAAACTTCAATGTTTCTACCTAGTGATTCTTGTGCTGTAGCACACAGGATAAGGTCATCGGCATATATCAACTCTTTAATTATCATAGGTTCCATGCGTCTATACTCAATACCCGATTACCACTCCATTTGTTGTTGTCTTTACCGCCTTTGTCACCTCATCCATTACAAGTATGAATATAAGGGGGCTTAGGATACTACCCTGCCTGACGCCCTTTACCGTCTTAAATTTATTAGTTGTTAGATTCCCTATTCTGACCATATTTCATGTTGTTTTATGAATCCCTTGAATAGCCTAAATTAGTGGCTTGAGCATGTTTCTTCTCTCTAAAATCTGCCATATTTTACTCCTATTCACACAATCAAAGGCTCTCTGAATATCTATTGCACACATATAATACAATTCAATGTAAAGACCCAATCTTGAGCGCTACGTTTTGCTCTAAATCCTGCTTAAGTATCCTCTAAAGTTGGTTCAAGCATCTTCCTTAAGCGGTTTTCTAAAACCCTCTCGCTTGCTTACCACGCTAAGAAGTGAGATGCCTCTGTAATTTTCACACTTCATGGTGTCTCCTTTTTTTTTAAATAATGGCATTATAATTTCTATCTGCCATTAACAATTTTAATAATACTATTTCCCCTTCTTCCCCCATCTCTTTTAACATTTGAGGTTTTATTTCGTCATTGCCTGCCGCCCTTCCACTTGTTAGTAATCTAATGGCTATTTTTAGTTCACTTTTCGTAATCTCTTGTCTCTCGATATCTTCATTTATTGCACCTTCCTCGACTATAATTAGCCCCCTTTCATCCTCCCCTAAAAGCTTCTCAAAGTATTTCCATCTTTACATATTTTGTCTTCTTCCTTTATTAACATCCCATCATTATCCTTGATCCAGGTTATCTCTTCTTTCTTTTGATTTCTTATTTCTTAAATTCTTCAACATCCTAAATAGCATTTTTGCATTACCTTAACTTCCCCTCTCCATTTTATCTCCAAAATTTCCCCATGATTTCTGTTTGACTATTGTCACTTCTCTCTTCACTTTGTTTTTCAGTGTTTATATTCTTCAAAGAAGTCAGCATTAACTTTTGTTTTTAGGAATTTTATCCATGCCTGTTTCTTCATTTTTATTAAGTCCTTCATGTTTTTTTTTCCACCATGGGGCCTGCTTTTTTATATTTGATTTTTTATAGGTGCCACATACTTTTTCTGCCGCCTCCAGGAGTACTCTTTTGAAACTCTTCAATAATTTTTCCACATCGTTACTCAATATGTCATCTAATCTTTTGTTAATCTCAATTCTGATTTGTTTACGATATTCCTTTCTTATTTCATCTTGCTGAAATCTATAGCTTTTAATGTTTACAAACTCTTGATTCTTTTGCTGTTCCGCTTTTCTCTTCATTGTTGAACAGGTCTTTAGCTTTACGCTGACCAAATAGTAATTGCGTCCTGTCTCTTCACCCCTGTATGCTTTGACATTATATTTTTATTCGTTTTCTCCATTAATATCAAGTCAATTATAGATTTCTCGTTTCGACTTTCCGTCACCCGTGTGAATCTACGAATGTCCTTATGCTGGAACCAGGTATTTGTAACAAATAAATTATTTATTATGCAGAAATCAATCACTCTTTGGCCATTGCTATTCAGGGTTTCCTCACCAAATCTTCCAACACATCTCTCGGACATCTCTTAATTATTGCCCACCCTCCCACCTCCTATTATTAAACGACCTCTTGTTTATCAACCTGGTCTTGTAATAGCTGCCAAAACTGGTCTTTTTCGGCTTTTTCGGCATAAACTACTATAATGGTGTACAATTCTTGTTGCTCTTGTTCTCCTAGTTTGATTTGGATACTCATGATTCTTTCATTAACAAACTCCCAGTCTAGAACTTTGTTCACAATATCGTTATGAATTATACAAGCCACTCCCGCCATTGATCTTTTCTGCTTATCGGCTCCACTATAAAAGAGACGATGTGAATTTGTTAACAATTTATAACCCGCTCCCTTTGCCTTTGTTTCAGTCACTAAAAGAATCCCTATATTATACCTGCTCTTCAAATTCCATTAGCAATTCATTTTCGTTGCCAGTCATCCCTCTCACATTCCAAGTTCTTAGGTTCCAAGTGTTTTTCTTCTCTTTGTCCATTTTCATTGCCTTTGTCGTTATCGGTATTTCCACCCCTGCTTTTACTTTTACTAGTTTTTTGACTTGGGTAAAGATGGTTTCACAATGGGTAGCTGTTTAAGTTTGTTTAACTTTCTATCCCAGAGGAAACTTTCATTGTCAACTACCAGTTTTTGATAACGAATTTCCACTTTTTTCCCTTCTCTTCCTGCTTTGGCGATTTCTTTTATTTGTTTTTCAATTATTCTCTGGTTGCACGTTAAGTCAGAATTTATATATATTTTCTTTTTTCTCATTTTAAACGCATTTGTAAGTGCTTTGGCTTTTACATCCGTGTCCTTTAATTTGACAATGCATTGATTTCGATTAATTGGGAATACCTCTGAAATACACGTTTTTACACTTAATTATTTATATTTTATTTAGATAAAGTAATATTAATGGAAATATTTAATAATTGTATTCAAAATGTGTACAGTTAAGAAAGTGTAAGTAATTTATTTTTTGCACTTTCGGGACTAAAGCATGTCTTTTAGTCCCTCCAAACCGGGACTAAAATGGTTCATTTGATCCCTAGGGACTAAAGTGTATCCTAGCAACGCATAATTAAACAACGCCAAATTTGACAAAATTAATTCACTTATTTATATTTACATTGATGTTTACATTAGCACAATTTACAATATTAAATAATCGATTTGTTTCATCGACGGTATGCTGTACAACGCTGTTTGATGTAGAAGTACATATGACAGCTTCAGAAACTAGGCTAAAAGCTTGTCTGGAAGTGTTTCCAGAAGATCCGAGAATTTGGGATGCTTCCATGTCACCATGTCCAAAAATTTTGTCGGCGATGGTTTTTTTATTATTTATGGAATTTTCAACGTACCCCTCGGCGACGGCTGCCGATTTCCACCCTCCATGCCTTTTTAAAACATCCACAGATGCACCAGAGTCAGCTAATAAAGAGGCGGATGTACGTCGAAAGCAGTGTCCAGTATATAATGATGAATCGGGTAGATTTAAGAATGCTGCTACTTTTTGGGGCAGTATTCCAAATATATTTTTACCGACTGGCTGCATAGTACATTGACTGTTCTGATAACGAACGAAAAATCTTGAATGAAGGGTCTCAGCCTTTCTTAAACCCATGACTTCCGGCACAGTTCAGTAAAATTGACTGTATTTCGATCTGAATTTTTAACAATAAAATTCCTCTCTATCTTGTTCTTGGTGTTTTTAATATTAATCAGAATTGAGTGACCCAAATCAGTTACATCGTTCTCCATCAACTGAACTAACTCATTACCTCTACATGCTCCTGCAATACCAAAAATAAGTGCTACCTGAAAATTATTAATTTATGAATATTGTCAAACTAATTTTTACTGCAATCACTAACTTTTATCATTAAGAACTGATTGTCTGGGGCTTCCAATAAAAATTTGTCAACCTGGTCTCCTGTTAGTGTCTTCGCTTTTTTCGGTTTATATCCTTCATTTTTTCTTTTCAGCAGCGCAGTCAATTTGTGAAATTTGCTGATATCGATATTATTTTTAACGTTAAGCATGGTCTTCAGCATGGAATAATGGGCCCAAAGTGTTGACGCAGAAAGAGTCCTGGATTTCTCTGTGAAAAACACAAGCAAGGCATCTTCGCTGAAATTTTCCACTTTCCGTTCACAGCATCATTTTACAAATATCTGATACTGCGCTTCATATATTTTCCTTGATTTTGTCGGCAAAATACCTTCTACCGCCTCTTCAGCTGCTTTCTTTAAGTTAAAATCTTCCATTTCGAAAATTGTTATCACGAAAATTAATGACGCTTACAACTTGTTTGTTTGTACCGTAGCTAAGTGACTTTTTTTATTTCAAAGCAAACTAATAAAATATTCGCCTGATAGGTATTTGTTAAATTAAAGTGTGACATTGACAGATGTTTTAAATTTATATCTACAGGTAATTTTAGTAATAATTTTCCCGAAAGTGCAAAAAATAGTGTATATACCGCGGGACTAAAGTGACTTAATCCCTTGAGCGGATGTTGCCCTCGGGCAGAGCCCTCGGGCAACAAACTCCACTCGCGGGATTAAATGGGTCACTTTGGTCCCGTGGTATATAATATACTATTTATTTTTTATTACCTAGGAAAATAATAATTTTATATCTTAAATCCCTCAAAATAGGATAAAAAGGATTTGAGAATTTACAGTTGTCAAACTGACAATTTACAATATTTTATTTAAAGCATACTTACTTAAGGGTGGATTTTAGTTAAAATATTTTTCGTTTTGAAGTATATTGGGTTGCCTAACTTAAAAACAGCCAAGAAGCGGTGAACCAAATGGTGCAGAGTGCTTAGAGTGTTTGACAAAACGCAAATTACTCATCCCTAAAGTGTTTTAATTATTACTTATCTTATTAACTTTTACAAAACGTAGTATCAAAGTATGTTAATTAAAGCGCCTATTAATTTAGGCGTCTTTCTGAAACGCGTAATTAAATATAAGTATTTGCGAATACCGATTTTTAATCTCTTAAACCTCTTTGTAAACATTGACAGTGACATTGACAGAGTCGGTGAATGTTGGGTTGCCTGTCTTTAATCAGTTTTTAAAAATTTATAAGCAATTTTTTCTAGAGTTAAATAAAGATCACGCCTAAATTATACAAATTTGCAAAAGGGTCGATACATGCATAGGAAGGTAATATTGAAACCCACCCCGCTACAGGCGAAAATCAATACATTCTTGATGGATGTTTTGTGCAAGTCCCTTTTCATAAGTTTTTTTATAATAGGCCATAATTTAATTACTATATTAAAATTGGTCGTTCTGGCCTTGTAGCGTATGAAGGAAAGGTCTAAAAATTTAAATTCATACCCGTCCTTCTTTTCAACTGTCATTATTTAACCGTACCGTTATTTTAAAATTACTCAATTTTCCGCGCGTAAACATGCTACTAAAACCCCCCCTTGTAAAATTAAATAGTTAAAAAAAGTGTTGCTTTCTTTATGATTTTTTAATAAAAAAAGTCCACTTTTTTTGTCAAAATGCAAAAATAGTTATTTAAGCTACAAGGAATGAAAGGACGTATTAACATTTGAGGTAGGCGAATACGAGCCGAAACGAAGCCAAGGCTCGTCGCCTTCCGAAAATGTTAATAGTCCATACATTCCGTGTTGCTTATTTTATTTTTTTCGCTTATCAAGTAGTTTAAAAGAACAAGAAAACATTATTTGCAAAGTATGAATTATTTTGTGACAGTTTTTGTGGTAACTATGCATCCTATAATACTTGGCAACGTAAAAAAATCAATATAATAACAGTGGTAACAATGACAACGGTAAACGTACAGTTCTGTTAAATATTCATTATTTTCCTAGTAGGCCAGTAAAATAAGGATTCAACCTCGGAATGAAAGTAAAGAAGCTGTATATTTGCATGAACCTTTGTTTTGACGTTCTGAAGACTGGCTGAAAAGTCTCATATAATCTCGTGTCTGCGTCAAAAGATATTAAAGGTTAAAGGTCACGAAAATCGGTTTTTCGCAATTATCTCGTTTTTTATGCGTCATATGTCATTTAACGTTATTATAAAACTTGTAGATCATAAAATTATCTACAATTTTTATTTCATGCATTTTGTTGTATGATCAACCGTTCTCGAGATATAGCGCGGAGAGTGGCATGCCCACATCCGTCTATACTGTCTATAGGATAACGCTATGTAAACTGCGAAGCCAGGTATATAGTTCGCTATACAAAGTTAATTATTGTATAAAAATACGAATATTATTATTATTTAGGTTATTCTCCATTCTGGGTTTGTAATAAACGTTATGCGGGATCAATCCAAGCATAAAGTTCTATGTTTGTTTGTGCTACTCTCCGCGCTATATCTCGAGAACGGTTGATCATACGACAAAATGCATATAATAAAAATTGTAGATAATTTTATGATCTACAAGTTTTATAACAACCTTAAATGACATATGACGTATAGAAAACGAGATAATTGCGAAAAACCGATTTTCGTGACCTTTGACCTTTAATATCTTGTGACGCAGACACGAGATTATATGAGACTTTTCAACCAGTCTTCACAACGTCAAAACAAAGGATCATGCAAATATACAGCTTCTTTACTTTCATTCCGAGGTATACCCCTTATTTCACCTTATTTGACTGGGCTATAGGAACGTAAGTGACACTATTAAGTTCCGTCGTGAAGGGTAACTAGAGCCCGAATGTTATTAGCCACTTACAGTCTCTGTTGCCATGAATGTAAGGCTTGCTTACTTTGCTGGTAGCGAAAAAAATGGTTATTAAACAAAAGTATTAAATTTATATTATACGGTGCATTACGAATTACTTTATCTGAATTATCTCTATATTTTTTTCGTTTAGTAAGAGTTGTAATCGAGCTATTTTACATATCATTATGGTGTTCATTTCTAGTTAAATAAAAAACAATAATACAATAATTAAACTACATACCAATATGCTGGCGGAAGGTAAGAGTGGTAGGGAAGGACAACTATACCAGGGCCAAATCTTACTGACCAATCAGCTCAACATCTTTTGTTCTTAAGGTTTAGAAAAAATAATTGACAGGTATATGACAGTATACTGGAAAATTCTCCTTTACACATGTAGGTACCAATTCGCATACCAGTCAGGAAAATCATGTGAATTAGCAATACATGAGCTAACATATCGAGCAGAAAAGACTCTGATAAACAAAGATTTTGGGATCTGGGTCTTCCTAGATATCTAGGGAGCATCTGATAACACCTCGTTCCAATCAATCCAATAGGCAACAGAAGAAAAGAGTATTCACCACGTGCTCTGCAAATGGACCGGAAAAATGCTTCAGAGCAGGATAATTAGTACCTACTTCACTCAATGGTGTAACCGTAAGAGTGTCTGCCACTAGGGGATGCCCACAGGGGGGTGTCCTATAACCTCTGCTGTGGTGTCTCGTGGTGGTCGGCCCCTTGGGGGAATTAGAAGAGAAATGGTTGTTTGCACAAGGTTACGCCGATGATATCACCATCTATACCCACGGCAAATTTGAGGGTGTGGTCTACGAAAGAACACAAATGGCTTAAATATCGTGGGAGACTGGTGCAAAACAAAGAAGCTCTTGGTAAATCCGGAGAAAACATCACTTCTCATAATACCGAGAATGAATAAATACACATGCAGGGGCCTTAAACTGCACCGATGGCAAAACAATTCAAAAAGTAGAAAAGGTAAAATATCTGGGAGTTGTACTAGATAACAGACTTACCTTCAAACATCACATCAAATATATAACAAATAAAGCATACAAAGCCTTCTGGACGTGCAGAAGGATGTTTGGCAAAAAATGGCGATTACAACCGTCTATGGTACACATATTCGGTCTTAGTATGGTGGCACAAAGCAAAAATCATAGTCCACAAAAGCATGCTGAATAAATGACAGAGAATGGTCATAGTTAAAATAACGGGGATGATGGCTAGAATCCCAACAGCTGCTCTTGAAACCCTATTAGACCTTCCTCCCATACACCTACGGGTAGAAGCAGAGGCTAGGTTAGGGGCCTACAGACTAAAAATATACGGGCATGATTGACAACCCATATACTTACAATGGATTTCATTCTGAAATCCTAAAACGAACTAAAGAACACCTCATATTGCAAATGAGGTAAGACAGAATAAAGTTTCGAGTTCCATAAACAGTTCGTAGTATATCTTCCAGAACGAGAAGAGTGGGAGAAAGAGGAAGAATTTCTCAACAAAATCAAGGGGGAAATTTGGTACACCGACAAATCCAAAACAGAAAATGGAACTGGTCTAGGAATATATGGAACGGGACCAGGGAATGCTTTTAGTATAAACCTGGGACAATATACAACAGTATTCCAGGCTGAAATTACAGCAATACAGACCTGTGTGCAAATAATGATACAGAGGGCCTACATAGACAAAAGAATTTGCAATATTTCAGATAGCCAGGCAGCACTTAAAGCACTAATGGCAAACCAGTTCCAGTCTAGGCTAGTGCTAGAATGCCATAAGAAACTTGAGCAATTGGAAGAACACAATAGTCTTAGTTTTGTGTGGGCACCAGGCCACCAAGGTATAGAAGGCAATGAAAAAGCTGACAAATTAGCAAGGAACGCCAGCTCCAAACAAATGATAGAGCCAGAATCTGCATGTAACATACCCTATTCTGTGATCAAAACGCAGATTAACAAATGGCCAAAATAAAACCAATGGTCGCAATGGACAGAATACCCGAAAGCAAAGCATTTTAAAGTTTTTATGAGAGAACCGACAAAAACTTCTTATATGTGGAAGGGAAAAAATAAGGCTAATAACAAAGATCCTTACTGGACACTGCTGCATGAACAAGCACCTGCACAGTATTGGATACTCAGAAACACCACTCACTATGCAGGTTCTGCGAAAACGAGGTCGAAACTCCAGTTCACTATTTGTATCACTGTGAGGAACTAACAACTCTCAGACGGAAACACTTTGGAGTAGAAGATATAGAACCCGAGATGCTCAAAACTATAGATATAGACAATATCTTGGAATTCTTTGTAGAAACAAGAGTGCCACTCTAGGCAGCTACAACGGGTAGCACAAAAGGCAAGGCCATTAGAACCAACCCGGAAAAAAGAGTTGCAATCGAGCTATTTTACATATCATTATGGTGTTCGTTTCTAGTTAAATAAAAACAATAATAGGGTGAACATGGAAAATGAAAGATGACCTTGAAAGTTGTAAAAATAGAACTCATAAAAAAGAAAAAACAGAAAAGGCTTATTAGGCTGCTTTCTCACTACTGCAACTGGTTTCATGAAACTAGTTGGATGCAACTAGTCTTAGGCCCTCCGCACACGGGTTGAGCATGCAACTGTTTGGCGACCTTGCCCGTGTACGGGAGTGGAGATCCACACACGGGTCGACTGAAGCGAGACCGATTTGAAATCAGTATACAACTAGTTGCGTGCGATCGTTCTTCCCAGTCACTGTTGTAAGTTCTGATGTTCATTAGAAGAGGATGAGTTCAAGACTGACTTTATTATACTAAATACAGTTACAATATAGTTACATTTTAGGATAGGCAACTTGCTTTACACACTTATAACTAAGGTTACATACATGTCTACAACATCTCCCTTATTCACAAAAGAAATTACTTTAACAAAGTTACTTCTTAAATAATACATAATCGTTAAATCTATTTGGCGTACACATTTGCCTTTTCGGTCTACTGTTTGTTATGTTTGAATTATCTTGTGCAGTTGGATTTTCACATAGAACATTGTCTGCAAATCTTACGTGTTTATGTGAAACGTTTTGATTATTAATATTTTTACAACTATTACTGGTTTTAGGTACAAAAACAAAATTGCTTTGGAAAGTTGGAAGGCTTGACGTTGGTTTACTTTCATGACGTAAACGAAGGTAAAATTTATTTCTTATAAGCCATCTTCCATCTTCCCTTTCAATTTTGTAAGTTCGGTCTCTAATTTTCTCTATAATTTTACCCTTTTTCCATATGCTCTTTGGTGCATACTGGTACCAAATTAGCGAATGATTTGGAAATTCATCCCTGGTCTTGACACCTTTTTTGTCATACCACTTTTTTGCCTTTTCGCTAGAGTTTTTAATTTTGTTTTTAAACTTATCCGATCTTATGGTTTTTGGATTCAAATGTTTGTCATCAATTGGTAAATTATCTCTTAGATAACGAGACATTAGAATTTGTGAAGGTGCATAAGAATTTTGAACTGGTGTATTTCTAAATGCCAATAAGGCTAAATATATGTCTTCATTTTCATCACTACATTTTTTTAATAGCTTTTTGACCGTTTGGATTGTACGTTCACTTAACCCGTTTGCTTGTTGATAGTGAGGTGAAGTCATCTGACTTTGAAAATTCCATAGTTTTGCAAAATTTTGAAATTCTTGACTGGTGAACTGTCTCCCTGAATCTGATACTACAATTTTAGGAATTCCATGCCTAGCAAACATTGATTTCAGTTTTGTAATGACATTTGCTGATGTTAAATTGTTATGTAAGTTTTCTATTTCTGGAAATTTAGAATAATAATCTACAGCTAGTAAGAATGTTTCGTTTTTTATTTCAAATAAATCTATGCCTATTTTTTGCCATGGAGCGGGTATTACTTGATGATTTAACATGGGTTCTTTCGAATTTGAATTAGCATACTTGTTACATACATTGCACTGAGCAACTAAATCTATTATTTCTTTGTTGATGTTTGGCCAATATACAGTAAAATTTGCACGTGAAATGCATTTACTTTTTCCTAGGTGTCCAGTGTGTATGTCTTTTAAAATTTTAGTTCTCCAGCTTTTTGGTATAATTATTCTTTGCCCAAAATAAATTAACTTGTTTGCGCTTTCTGTTATTTCTGATCTTATGCTATAATACGGTTTTACAAGCTCCGGAATTTTAGTTATACTTTTTGGCCAATCATTGTGAATATATGTCTTAATAATTTTTAACTCCTCGTCCTCCTCTGTGGCTTTAATTAATTCTTTATTTCTTTCATTTGAGATTGTTACGTTTTTTTCAATTAGACAAACGTGAGCTTCAAGCTCCAAACTATCATCTAATTTTTCATTTAGGTTTAATCGAGAGAGCGTATCAGCAACTACTAGTTCTTTTCCTGGTTTATGTACTAATTCTATGTCGTATTTTTGTAAAGACAGCATCATGCGTTGCAATCTTGCTGGACATGCATTAAGGGATTTTTTGAAAATGGCCAAAAGAGGTTTGTGATCTGTTTGGACAATGAATTGTTTTCCGTAAATAAATTGGTAAAATTTGTTTACTCCAAAACAGATGGCTAACAGTTCTTTCTCAATCTGCGCGTAACGTGTTTGAGTTTCGTTTAATGCTTTTGATGCATAAGCGCACGGTTGATTGTCTTGCAAAATTACAGCTCCCACAGCGAATTTCGAAGCATCTACTGATATCGTAGTGCATTTATTTACATCAAAATACTTTAGAACAGGTCTACCACATATTAAATTTTTTAATTTATTAAAAGCACTTTCTTGAGCGTTGTTCCATGAAAACGTGCTATCGTGTTTTATTAAATCTCGGAGTGGTTTAGTAATTTCTGAAAGATTGTTTATAAATTTCCCTACGTAAGTTACAAGTCCTAAAAATTTTTGCACTTCCTTTTTGTCTTTTGGAACGGGCATTTTATTTATGGCCTTCATGTATTCATCATCAATTTCTACTCCGTTTTTTGAGAACTTATAACCTAAATATTTCACTGATTGCATGCCAAATTCAGATTTTTCTAGATTAAATTTGATGTTTTGTTCCCTAGCAATTTTAAGAACTTTCTGTAATGTTTCATCATGTTCTTCTTTAGTTTGCCCATGGATTAAAATATCATCTATATACATTTGAACATTATTTAAATTGAAAATTTTTTGAAAGTATTCTTGAAAAACCTCACTGGCAGTCTTGATTCCAAAAGGTAACCTCAAGAATTTAAATCTGCCGTAAGGAGTTCCAAATGTACATAATTTAGATGATTCTTCATCAAGCGGAATGTTCCAAAATCCACTTGTCGCGTCTAATTTTGAATAATACGATGATCCATTTAATTTTGCACAAATTTGTTCAACTGTAGGTAATTTATATGTGTGCGTTTTGATTGCATCATTAAGGTCTTTTGGATCTAAGCATATTCTTAATGAACCATTTGATTTTCGAACTACTACATATGAATTTAACCAATCTGTACTCCCATGCACTCTTTCTATTATTTTTAAATTTACCAACTGGTCCAAACATTGTTCAAATTGATTTTGTAATGGAATTGGTACGTTTCTAATTGGATGCGACACTGGAATAGCATTTTCTTTGAGTTCAATTTTGTAATTTCTACCAATTTTACCTATGCCTTGAAAAACATCTATATATTCATTAATTAATTGTTGATAATCTAAATTCACTTCGCTTTTGATTACATTTACAACTTTAATTTTTGGATCCTTTTCTATTTTAATTATACCTAATTCTACACTCGTTTTTAACCCTAAGATGGATTCATGTCTACCTTCTATCACGTTAAATTCTGCATTGACATAATACTTTTTGTTGAATTTTAAATTTAACAAGCATTTACCTATGATCGGGATTTTCTCGCCTGTGTAGGTTACCAACGTTTCCGTGTTCCTCTGAATTTTCCTCGTGTCAAACTCTGCTTCTCGTAATTTACTTAATGTGATTATATTTGTACAAGCACCTGTGTCCACCTTAAACCTAGTTTTTAAACTTAACTTACTGCTAATGGATAAATCTACAAAACAATAGTTAATATTACTTGAATTAATGGAATTTATCGACAAGTATTCAACTTCATATCCATTTTGCCCTTGAATAATTTCATTTATGCGCTTTGATTTATTTTTACACATTTGGGCAAAATGATTTGGAGCCAAACACTTGTTGCAGGTTTTACCATAGGCTGGGCACTCATTAACTTTGTGGTTTTTACCGCATCGAGTGCAACCTCTTATTGTTCGCCTTGAGTTTCTTGAATTTGACCTTGTCCTTGATGATGATCCGCCATTGTAATTTGGAATGCCCATGCGGTTCCGGTCTGCGCGTGGTTCATGGGAAGTTCGCCTTACCGCGTCCACCTGCTGGGCTGGTAAATTTCCACTGGAAGTTGACGCTTCTTTGTCCTTCATGAACTTTAAATTCTTCCTGGAACTTTCAGTTATTATGCAGCATTCTATGACCTTATCCACGGATAATTCTTCATTTTCGAGCAGTTTTTCTCGGAGAGGATCATCTCTAATGCCAATTATAATCATCGTTTTAATCATTTCGTCCATCAATTTCGAATCCCCAAATTCACACTGTTTTGCCTGAATTTTCAACTCGGTTATGAATTTTTCCACTTGCTCACCATTCTGCCTTGATGTGAAAAACTTATACCTTTCGTATGTTGTATTTTTCTTCGGCGTGAAGTGGTCGGAGAATTTTTTCTTTAATATATCTATTTGATTCGTTTGATTATCTTCGAAAGTAAACGTGTTGTATATATTTATAGCTTCTTCACCCAGGCAGTACAATAATTGGGCACATTGTACTTTTTGCGACTTTGAATCTAAGTCTGTTGCTGTTGAGTAGATTTCAAAACGCTGCAACCACGTTTTCCAATTCTCGGACACGTTTCCTTTTAAATTTAGAGGCTGTATTGGCGGCCTACTATTTTCCATTATAATTTAATTTATTTAATTGTCACGTGTTCTTATTATTTTTTCTTTTTACGCACTTAGGTATTTAATTTAATTTATAAACCAAGCGACTGCGCCATGTTGTAAGTTCTGATGTTCATTAGAAGAGGATGAGTTCAAGACTGACTTTATTATACTAAATACAGTTACAATATAGTTACATTTTAGGATAGGCAACTTGCTTTACACACTTATAACTAAGGTTACATACATGTCTACAACAGTCACAAAACAGTTCAGTTTCATGGTTGCACATGTCTTCTGATCGTGGTACAAAAAAATACAACAAAAAAATGAGTGATCAAGAAATAAAAATATTTGTTGGGGAGGTAGAGAAGCATGAAGTTCTGTATAATTATAAACTTCCAGAATATTCAAGAAAAGACATAACGGAAAAAGCATGGCAACAGGTGGCAGCCAAAGTGAACATATCAGGTATGTATAGGTATATTTGTTTACTTTTATAAATAAATATAAAATATCTGAATACACATTGGCAATATTTGTAGTGGATAATATTAATTAATATTATTATCCCGTATTTCTGGTACTGCGTATTTCCACTGTCATGGTAGAGATGCACGAGGAGAAAGGAAATAGTTTGCCAAATAATTCCTCATAGTAGCCGCCGATGAACCGTCATGTATTACAAGTTGTCTTGGCATGTTGATAGGTACTCCCGCCGTATCATTTTCCTCTCCCGTACCTGTGGGCCCGTAGTCAATTCCCTCTTGTTTACGAACGTAGTTGTGGAGCATGCAAGCGGCTCTTACAATATTATTCGCTGTTTCTTTATTACGACATCGTATGGGCCCATTCAACACCGCAAAGTTTTCTGCTGCCATTTCAAAGACACATTCAATAGTTTTCCTTCCACGGCTCAATTTGTAATTGAATATCCTCGTCACATTGTCAAGGGTTTTGTTGAATGGGGCCTCATTAAATTGCGTGCCAATGGGAACGCTTCATCTCCCACGAAGTAGTAAGGAAATGGGCTGTTCTGTTCATCATAACGCAATGGGGAAGGCAAAGGAATGTTCAAACCCTCCTGGATCATCCAGTATTTCATTGCACTGGCCTTGAAAATTCTTCCATCACTGTTGCGTCCAGCGTAACCTGGTTCAATCGTGGTGAAAAGGCCATCCGCATCGCAGCACGCCAGTAGGACGGTAGAATGGAAGAGCTTGTAGTTGTAGTTATCAGAACCAGTATTTGGAAATTTCTCTACGAACGCGCTCCAGGCTGGAAGATATCGAAACCAGGTTGCTCACCATGGAGTCTTCGATGACGCCGCTGCGTCAATAATCCTCGATGTTGAAGGTTTGTAGGCCAGGCGTCAGGAAGATTAACATCGTTTTAAATCGGGAAAAAGATTTAACTAGTAGAATCGGTTTCATGTATGCCTCTTTTAGACATACTCATTTATCCCTATACCTGAATTCATTTAAAGAATGCTCATCGGGTCCTGCTCCATAAAGGGCTAAGATAACTTTTTGGCCCGCTATATCTACAAAATTAGGACAAGAATTGGAGTTTTTAAAACATTCCAAGATTTTGTAATCCTGCGGACTTTTATAGTAAATTGACGAATTTCGCTTTGCCTTGCCTAAAAAATGCAGAAGTTGTGTCACATCCACTGAATGCGTCAAGGAATAAAATACTATCCGCAACTTCTTTTGGATAATTAAAACTGTTAGACGAGTAAATCCGCTCGGATTTTCCCTTGCTTGGTTTCATAAAATAGTTGTTTACGTAAAGTACGGATAATCCTATCATAAAGATTAAAAGGTCAACGTCTTCGCCAACAATTATTACTGAATCGTGGTGAGGTGATATATCTATCGCCGAGTTAATGATAAGAGAGACAGCATCTTCAGCAGCTTGTTTAACAAGGAAATCTGCAGTCGTAAGCTTCTCACGTAATAGAGAGATGAGCTGATTTTTATTTTGATCATTTGATAGAAACTTCTCTTGTGGCATTGTCGCTGTCACAGACTCGTCAAAATTCACGGTTGCAGAAACGTTTCTTTGAGCCCGTCGTTGACGCTGAGCAGATATTGATACAAAAACGATTTTTGAGCGATATTTCGCCGAAATTGAGGGTGTTCCGGGGGGTGCGCGAGGGGGATAAATGAGTACGTATAAAAGAAACCTACAATAAACTGATTCCAATAGATAAATCTTTTTCCCGATTTATAACGATATTTACGTCTGCTGAACTCCCTGACGCCTGCCTATTGAGGCAACAAACATAATTATTTTAGACACTTCGGCACTACTTTCCGCGAAATGGACGTAAAAGAATATCTTCACAACTCGAACACTACTCGGAGACTGACCAATAAGTGTTAGAAAAATTACTGTCGCAAAAACAATTTGATTCCTCTTCAAATATGCATCGTAATTAAATTAAATCGCTATACCTGTCCGAGCGTTTTTCCAAAAAACAATTATTTTAGGAGATATTGAATTTGTTCCATACTTTTGTACCACACTGTATAACGATCTTCTACAAAATGTTAAGGATGAAAATAATATTAAAGCTTTTAAAAGATCTTTAAGTTGTATTATAAAAAATAAGTATTAATGAATAATGTAAATGTAATGTATATGTAAAAATTAGCATATGCTAACTAATAAAGCTTATTATTATTATTATTATTATTATTATTATTATATTACCCATTAGGTACAGATGGGAATCCCTCCTCCGTTCACCCTGGGGATAGGACAGAACCTAGCACCCAATCACTCACGTTGGAGGGTTCCCAGATCTCCTACAGGCTCTACCAACTTCAGGCCGGGTGACTCATCATACCTGGCATCACCTGTAGGACCCTTCCACGTGCTCGCATCCCAAACCTTGGTGATGTGCGAACACGGATTACATCACCTCGTGCGCCCTCGCGATGTGGAGGGAGCCAAAAAGAACGACTTTCTGTATTCTGCAGGTCAGGGAGGCCAAAACTGACCTGCATTCCGGGATGATCTCAACTTCCCGGACGAAGCTTGCCTTTATCCAGCCTAGGACCCCAATAATCAAAACGGCCAACTTGACTCCATGTCGAGGATACAATTTTCCAAGTTCGGACAGGAGATCTCTATACTTCTCCATCTTCTCGATCTCCTTAGATGTGATGTTAGGGTCTGCTAGACAAGAAAGTTCGATGACATACAAACATTTGACATCTAAATTCAGCAGAACTATATCCGGCTTGGTTACTTGGAGCTGTCTCGTAGTGGGAAACGAATAATTCCAGTATATACGACATCTGGTATTTTCCACCACGGACTCGATCTCAACGGGGACATACGGTATTACAGGTGCATTGTCAATACCGTAAGAGTGCCTTAGATGATAATAGAGCACTCTCAGGGCTGCATTGTGTCTTCTGAGGTATAACGACACAGCGTATGAGGGGCATGCTGACAATATATGCATAAGTGTCTCGGGATGAGCCTTACACGCTCTACAGGCAGTAGGAAGATGTTCCTGAAAGACGATATTACGATACACCAGCGTGTTAAGCACACCATCCTGGCATGTCAGTACAAACCCCTCAGTCTCGGACTTCAGACCGGCCGACTTTAAGAAGGCGAAGGTAAGTTCTCGAGAAAGACCCTCTCGCTCCACATGACGAAAGAACTGGGAGTGTATCGCCTTTCCCATATATTATGTTCTCTCATAAGACGATCGTATTGTTCCTTCTTCGTTCTTGAGCTGACGATTGTCACATGCTCCTCAAGATTAGGAGCACCGTCGGCTATATGCCGATCTGGTGAGAGCTCTTGTAGTCCGAGCTTCTCTGCAGCCCTGCGGGACGCTTGAAAAAGAAAGGCCCCGTTCCCCGCTTGCTCATGTGACCTGACAAACAACATGCATATTGATTAATTGATTCATTGAGTAGTGGCCAAAACACCCCTGATGGGGCTAAGCCGCTTTTAAAAGCTCTCTAGATCCGGATTTTGGGTGGATCACTCCCTGTCTCTTAGTTAGGTAATGCTTTTTATAATTCCTCTCCATTTCTTCCTGTCGCTTACTTTATGCTGCCAGTTATGTATTCCTGCCCTGAGCAAATCTTCTTTCAATTCCTGTAACCATTTTGATCTAGGTCTTCCCCGTCTTCTTCCGGTTCCTGGATCCCATTGCAGCATTGAATGCACCAATGTCTCACTTTCCGCTCTCCGAATGTGCCCTAGTCATCTAACTCTATATTGCTTTATTTTCGTTACTATATCTTCTTTTAGTACTTGTTTAATTTCGTCATTTGTTCTAATTCTGTATTCTTCCTCTGTTATTTTAACTATTCCTAATATTGTACGCATAATTTTTCTTGCCGCTATTCGTAGGGCTTCTTCTTCCTTTTTTGTCATACTCATTGTTTCTGCTGCATATAGTAGGATTGGCCTGATTATTGTCTTGTAAATATTTATTTTAGTCTTTTTTGTGAGTAATTTGCTTTTGAGTATACACCTCTTGCTATAGAACTAAAAACAATATGGAACCAAGAAAAAATCACCATACTACCAATCATAATCTCCGTCACAGGACTCACACCACTATCATTCATTGAAAATTTAACGCAAATTCATATACCAACCTTTATACATACCAACATACAAAAATCAGTCATCCTAAACACCTGTTCAATAGTACGCAGATTCCTCAACTTATAATAAACATATTGTGACTTGATTATTATCCGTCACAATAAGAATTTCCGGTTGATAAGCACCGAGACACAAGAAAATAATAATAATAATACTTTATGCATGTATAGCGAATCTGCTCAGAATCGCCTTTAGGCATTACTTCAAGTCAGACGGCTGTGTCATGTGTGTGTTACTACGTGTGTAGTGGTCTTGTCACTCTATCTCATAGACCAGTCCTCCGAGTAGAGCACAGTTAATTAAGCACAACTGTGAATGGTCTTACCAGGCCTAGTACCGATGCCAGAGGCCTGAGAAAAAATCTCCACCAACGTAGGGATTCGAACCCGGGACTTGCAACACGCAAGTCTAGCCCTCATAGAACTGAGCTAGCCGGCTTCTCTTAATCAAGGTACCTACATAATTGTTATTATAGTTAGAGTTGCTATGAAAATCGTTATTTATTTATTATGTCATAAGCATTTTGCTTTTTTAATGAACACACAAATGTACTGAAATTAAGTTTTAAGAAAATCGATTAGACAATGAGTCGCACGACTTTTCGTAGTTTAGGGTTCCCTGTGGCTATGCGAAAAAATCAAGATGATTCAAAATGGACTAGAATAATTGCCGAAGAAGAGTTTGACATAGAAGAATACGATTACACAGTTTTACATCCCCCAAGTGGTGCAGAAATAGGAGGTCTTATAACAAAAATTCTTCTCTTACCTAGTTTGGAGTCATGGCACGTGAGGAAATTTTTTATGATACCTATTAAACAATTTGAATTATTTTCATTTGTATATTTTAGATGTTTATAACATTAACTGTAATTTTTAATTACATTTTGGGCATGTATTGTTTCTACTTCCTTCCTCAAGGATTACTTGTGTATATGTGGTTTTATGTTGTTTTTGATTTGATATACCTCTTTGATGTTATCATAAATTTACTTCATCGTCGTTGGTACAAACTGCAGCAAAAGTATCAGTTAAAGGCACAACCACTGGTTTGGCTCATTGTGGATATAATATCTCTACTTCCTCAAGAGGGTATTTTTGGACTAGCTGTGGGCTATTCACATCCACTTATTTATTACTGCAGATTTATTACATTTATTCGATTGTATCGTGTTGCTTTACTTTTTGAAGAGATTTTGGGATCGGTAAGACATAACCGTTGGAGCTGGTTTTTAGCGCAATACGTAATATTATTTTCTATGGCACTGCATACTGCCGTTTGCATTTGGTACTATATTGGCTGCAAAGATACATGTGAAGATCAACTCTTCTGGACAGAAATTTTAAAAGTAATTACATTGAGTGCGGAAACACTTATGGAATGGTATTTGACATGCTTATACGTTTCTATTACTTTAATGAGCAATACTGGTTTTGGGGATATATATGCTACACGTATTAATGAAGGTGTATACTGTATAGTTGCTATGATTACTGGATTTTTACTTGTAGCAGTGTTGCTAGCCGTTTTAACAGTACAATTAGTAAATGTGGGACATAGAAGATCAAAATTTGCGTACGAGGTAATTTCAAATACCTAGCATTTTAAAACGAAAATAACTTTATATTTTAGCTGTGTAATATTAAAGACGTTCTGCATCAAATTAATGCTACGCCCAAATTAACTAAGCAAGTTTTAAGTTATTATAAAGTGTTATGGACTTATAAAAATGGTGTTAACGAAGCGCCCAATCTGTATAATTTGCCTAACCCTCTTAGAATGGAACTAATGTACGATATTAATATTGCTCATCTACAAAATTCTTTACTTCTAAGAGATCAACCAGAGGCATTATTACGTAAAATATCACTGTTAGTACAACATGTGTTTTTGCTACCTGGTGATATTTTATTTCATCAAGGAGTAGTTAAAGATAAAATAGTATTTGTTGCTAGTGGGGTAATAGAAATACTTTCCGAAGAAGACGATCAAAGTCCTATTATATCGTTTAAAGCAGGAACGGTATTAGGTAAGTGCAAGGAATGTCTTTGATTTATTAGAATGTTAATTAAAAATTTAAAAAGGTGAAGTTGCTTTGCTCTTGACTGTACCATCTAAAGCATCAGTTCGTGCTGCTACATACACAGAACTTCAAATCATTGAAAGGCAAAACTTCATGAGAATGATGTTAGATCACCCAGATGCAACTGATGGAATAAGAAGAGTTATAGATAAACGATTAGAAGTGGCCAGGAAACAAAGGATTGTCTTCGCTAAAGATTACGTTATTATGAATTTGTTAGTTTCTAACGCGCAGGAATATTGTCCAATAAAACTTCTTAAAGATCGCCTTTCAAACCTTCAAAACAATGTTCAGCCTTTTACTCTTCAACACATACCTGGTTAGTTTAGTAATACCGCTTTACTATTAATATTAAAAAATGTAAAACAAAATTACATTTACAGGTGTTTTACATGAAGACCAAGATGGTGCTGGTTCTTCTCAACAAACAGAGCGTTTCAGCGATTTTTGTTTACCTCTATACAAATTAACTGAAAATGTAACAATGATTGAACAACCTCGAGTGTGTCTCATTCAATCATTTCCTTGGATTTTGAATCCACACTCTAACTTGGTAAATAAAAAGCTTATATTTAATTTTTTACTTGATAATATCCAGCTCGTAGGTTTATTATTGGAATATTATTGTGGATTTAATGCAAATAATTTTGTGCATCATCCTTCCATACGTTATTGTTTATGACCGATACATTACAGACTTTGTTCATTTATATGCCATTGTAGCAGATTGTGTTTATGCAATAGACATTTACGTCTATTGTACAACAGCTGTAGTGTTACGGGTAAGTATTTCTGCTTCTAAAAATATATTTTAAGACTTACAGAATGTTAAACTGCAGAATAGAACTATGAAGAAATTTAAGAATATTCTGGATTATCGAATGAGGTTTTCTTCTTTCTACGCTGATATTTTTTCGTTATTTCCTATAGAAATGATGGTGTATGCTATGTATTTGCAAGACGATGAAAGAAACCGCTTATATGCCTTGTTTAAATTAAATCGAATGCTGCGTATCTGGAGACTTCATAAACTATTTAAAAATCTCGAAAGTGATTTGTCGAGAAATATTTTGGTATAGATTTTACTATAAATGAAAAAATAACTTCTAACAATTTTCATATAGGTTTTAAGATTTATTAAGTGTACTAGTTATTTACTGCTAGCAGCGTTCTGGTCGGGAAGCATTCTATATTTAGAGACATGCATGTATCCAGTATGTACAGAAGGAGGCTGGTTTTATGTAAAATATTAAATGATTATTTTTATAGTTTTTCATATTTAAAAATTGTTTTGAAGGTTCAAATGATCCAGTCTGTGAAATTAAAACGTCTTATTCCATGTTACGAACATCCAGTAGCATTATCAACCTATTTTGGAATCAATTCTTTGTTACTAGTTGGTTACGGCGATGTTCTTCCCACTAATGACTTGGACGTTATTGTTGTTAGCGTATTAATGCTTTTGGGTATTTTTTTAGTATGTTATTATACTGCCCAGCTATGTGCTACATTTTCCCTTACTGAACGATTTCGTAGAGATTTTCAAGAAAACGTTATAGCTCTTGGAAGGTAATTTTAAACTTAAAGAGTAATATTTTCTAAACATTTTTACAGATTTTTAGAGCAAAATAACTTAATGCACTCCCTTTATCAGCGTGTTATTATTTTCTTTCGACTACAGTGGAATTATGATAAAGGAACTGGAAGAGATTTTCTTTTAAACAGCGCACCGCCTCATTTACGATCTGCTTTACAAAGCACGGAACTTATAGATGCCTTAAGTAAAACACCCTTGTTTCAAATGGTTGATACGGATTTCTTGCTGGTATGTAATAAATTATGAATAATATTTCGTATTTTCCCCTCCCGCTTCCTCCCACATCCACCACTTGGCAGGCCCGTGGAGAGCCGGTACGGGCCCTGGGGTAAAATAAACTAGCGGGCCCCCTTGGGATGGGTTAAATCAAGGGTACTACTTTTTGATACATATAATTTTTAATTTGAAATATATTATTCACAACTTTACATTAAGTACAGTATGATAATTTAATAAATACAAAATAACGACAGATCAATAAAAATACCAATTAGGGTAGGCTGTGAAATTGAATTATTTTGAATTGGTACTTTAGCCACATCCACAGAATGACATTTTATAACGTCTGTAATTCATACGTTGCTTCTGTTCGTCTAAGCGGCGGTCCACTTCCACTTTTACGAGCGACACTACCACTTTCTCTAAGTTAACTGCACAGATTTAGTTACAACGTCGCGAAAATAATTGTAATTGAACACTAAATCGGGGTATTATTCTTCACGAAAATCAGTCATGCAGTCATGAAGTGAATATTGCCACTCTCCATTTATTCTTACGCCGGTTCGAAGGAAACATTCAATAATTTTCGCTTTTTGTTTTATAGTGAATACCATTTTTTCAAACTTTAAATTTTTTCACCAAATAAAAAAACTTAAAAAATTTGACAAGAGCGTTCAGTTTTAAATTTTCACGTCAGAAATGTCATTCTGTGGATGTGGCTAAAGTACCAATTCAAAATAATTCAATTTCACAGCCTACCCTAATTGGTTTTTCTATTGATCTGTCGTTATAAAAAACTATAATAAAACTTTTCTCACCTTCCTACTGGCAAAATCATCGACCATGCTGTCAAAATTTGTCTGTCTAGCCAAATCGCATTCCGTTGTCAAAGTCCCCAAATCAGACAATCTACTTTGCGTCATGGTTAATCTAAGATCATTTTTTATATGAGCCAGTCTACTGATGCCCAGTTTCACCACGGTAGCTTAAAATGAAACTTAACTAAACTACACTTAATACTAAGTGATACTTAAATTTATATTTTGTTCCACCAACAAAAATATACAAGTCCTTAGTTAAGAGCAACTTAACTTACACGTACTTGTTCTAAAATGTAGATCTAAAAACGAAAGAATATGAAGAAGACATATTTCTAGTAATATTTGGTTTAATTTTAGTGCAGACATATGAACTAGTGACTTCGATAAACTTCACCATCATTATTTCCTGTTGTAAATATATAAAACTAGTACTTATTCTTTGTACTGACACTCATAGTACAGAGTGCGATAAACAATATTTTACCAGGCGATTGAATACGTATGTGAGTCCCATCAATGGCTCCTATTACTCGTGGAAATGAGTAAAGATCGTAAAAGTCTTGTTGTGTTTTTCTAATTTCTTGTTCCGTTTGTTTGAGGAAATTTAATATAAATAGGCCTTAATGCTGCTATGGCTTCTGAGACTCGGACGACAATTCTAGATACACTAGCCTTTGACATGCCTCCAAAATCTACTAATGCCAGAAGATGACCTCCTGTAGCATATACTCGTAATTCCACAAGCAGCTGGTTTATTGGTGATACACTATTGTTTCTTCAATATACATTGACAGTTATTATTTATTTATCATTTTAATTTTATATATTTTGTATATACATACTTGTTGTGTGGATACTCCACTCTGTTTTCTATTAATTGCAGCACTTGCAAAACTGTATTTTTTTTAAACGAAATCTTTCGAAAAATTTATTCTCCGATAAATTGTGGAAATGATCTTCCCTTTCATAAATCATTCTGGGTATATAATTCATAATATCGTTTTCATCTATATCATTTATATCATCAACATCATCGTCTAAATAATAATTAATCATTTTGAAAATTATACACGAAACGTCAAAAATACACAACTTTACTAAGTGAATGTTAAGCGGCCGATATTGAAGGTTTAGGGTAAGTGCTCCTTAGGAGAATTTAAGTGGAGATATTTGACTGGTGAAACAAAATAGGGCTAGTTTAAATTTTTAGGGAATCCTTAAACGTTAAGTGTGGTTGGTGAAACCGGCCATTAAAGATCTTTCGGCTTGAGCTACCGTTACTAGTAATGTACAAAATATTCTCAGACTAATGCAAATATTGGGGAAAAGACATCCAAGTTTCAGACCGTTCTCGGCGATTCCCTCCTGAATTTCAACATGAATTTATAAAAATAAAATAATATATTCTTATTTTATATTATAATAATTAATATATTAATCGATACAAAAATGTTATTACATAATGGTGATCGTGTGGGGCCGGGCCCCGGGGCTGCAGCCCTGCTTGCCCCCCCCCCCCCTCTCGTCAGGCCTGCCACTTGGACCGTGTTGCTCGCCACTGTTAGTACCGCACTTGCAGTGACATGTATGGACGTGTTTCACGTGAATTCCTGTTCATTTTCTATGATTGGGGAAACTTGCAAGTGATTTGTTTAGTGTTTATTACATAAATTGCATCGTATCGTCAAAATGAAGTAGGTATCTATGCCTGGTTGTTCTAAATCTAGTAAGGAAAGGAAAACGTTGAATTTGGAATCAAAAGTTAACATTATCAAAGATTGTGAGAGCGGAATGAAAATTGGTATGTTATCAAAGAAGTTCGATCTATCAGAATCCACAGTAAGAACAATCATAAAAGATAAAGAACGAATTCTCGCAGCTGTGAAAAATGCCCAATCCTGGAATTCAAACATAGTGAAATGGAAACAATGCTCAAGTGTGAGAATCAAGTAAGAGTGAAGAATTGTCCAATTGATCAAAACACCATATGTTACCAAACTAAGTAGATTTTTGAGAGAATAAAAACAGAAACTGGAGAAGTTGCCAAAGATGAAAACTTCGTAGCCAGCAATGGTTGGTTCAACCGATTTAAGACTCGTTGTAATTGGTACAGCATTGCAGAGACCGGAGAGGCGGCAAGTGCAGATAAAGAGGCCGCATATTCTTTTTCTGAGACCCTCAAGACTTATGTTAGAGGAAGATGGCTACAGCAGTCACACCCTGTTTAATGTAGATGGGACCGGCCTATTCTGGAAGAAGATGCCTTAAAGAACTTTTATCGCACGTGAAGAAAAAACGTTTCCTGGCTGTAAGGCTTCCAAAGATCGATTGACAGTGATGGACGGTGAGTGACAGCTTCCGTTTTTGAGGATTGGTTTGGCCACCACTTCATACCTGAAGTCGAACGTCATTATCACTCCGCTTAAAGTTATGCTCCTTATTGACTTATTGGCAATGCACCCGGTCACCCTCCTGCCATCCCAATTGATTTTGGCCCACGCGTGAAAGCTGTTTTATTGCCTCCAAATAACCAGCTTACTCCAAGGAGTTATCAAAACATTGAAAGCCTACTACGCAAGACCTTCATTTGCACATGTGAATGAAGCTATGAGGAAAAACGATCAATCGTCAGTAAAGGAGTTTTAGAAACAATTTATCCTTTTAGATGCTGTAAGGAAGCTCATTGGCGCAGTGGTAAGGATTTTTACAAAGAATTCTCCAGTGTTCGAGATCGGTGCTTGAGCGAGTGAAGACATGTAATCGTCTGGTTACAAGTAACCATTCTATCTGCAGAGTGGTCGACTGCAAGACATATACACCATATACTTAATACACGCTCACAAACTCTGCAGAACGCAACAGGAAACCATTGCAGAAAATACATTTTCCTAGTATAAGGGGGATATAATAAAGTTCACAACGCCAAGTCGTTTAAAAAATGTGGCTTTGGCCCCCTCGTCGACGTCCTTAAAAAGAAGAAGAAGAAGATGTTTTCCAAAAAAATTGCCCGTTCTTTTTTGAATCAAAGGCGGAAACGGCCACATCAGAAACTGACGAAGTTGTTCATGTAATAGAAGAAGTTGTCAACCTTGTCAAGAAGTTAGATTTTGAAGTCGACAGTGAAGATGTTAACGAGCTGTTAGATTCACATAACAAGGAGCTTACAATCGATGAACTCACAAAAATTTTGCGTGAAAAAAGAAGTCACTGTGCCGTCAAACGAGGCCATTAAATTTTATGAAGCCATCTTCATCGAAATAACTTTCTTTGATGTAACTTTTTCATTTTGAATGCACTATGATTACATATGTATTTTCTTTTTTTTAGCCCTTGTTCCCAATTAATTGTAATTTATATGTATTTATATGCAAAACTGTATCCCGAGTTACATAAATTCGACTTATGCACTCTTTCTCGGTCCCACCTATGGCGTAACTTCGGGGTATTATTGTATATTAACTATTAAGTATAGTTAAGAATAACATCATAGACAAAGTACAACAGAGACAACTTACATAGTACGGTCATATGAGACGGATGGAAAGGCACAGAATACCCAGGAAAATCTTTGAATGGATACCGGTACAAAGAAGGAAAAGAGGCAGACCTAGGACAGAATGGAAACAAAACATAGAAATAGCTATGGAAACGAGAAACCTAGAAGAAGGAGACTGGAACGACAGGAAAAAATGGAAAATGGGATGCGAGAAACGGCAATAGAAGCTGTAGCAAACTCGCTTATATATATATACTATTAAGTATTAGGCTATACTACTAGATCTAGTCTAATTTCTTCTTATTTTTTTTCAATATTCGGTAGCTCCTCCGATCCAACGTTTAAAAAGACAATATGCAAAACAACAAGGCGTCGGGGGAAGGCTACATAGAAATAGAACTTCTAAAGGAAGGAGGAGACCAGACTATAAATGGGTTGTAGTTGTCACAGGTTTGTAAGCTTTTACAAAAATAATAACAAACAGATTTTCGAAAAAGTTAGACGAATGCCAACCAGTGGAACAACCTGCTTTAGATAAAGCTATAGCACATGCGACCACCTGCTAACAGCGAGAATATTAATCGAAAAAACTATGAAGTATAACTTGAATATCTGCATGGCTTTTGTGGACTTTTACAAGGCATTCGACTCCATAGAATACTGGATAATTCTTAATGGATTGAAAAATTCCAGAATCGACCAAAGATACATCCTAGTAATAGAATATACGATCAAAAAGCAACATCGATAATCAAACTACATCTAAACTGTTCAATGTTCAACACCTCCATTGGCATTACAAAGGCATCTTAATAAATGGCAGACGATACGTGGACAACTAAGTGCATACATCTCGGCCATCAAATAAAATTAAATAAAGAACATCAAACCACCGAAATATATAGAAAAATAAAACTAGCATGGATGGCATTTGGCAGGGTGGGACACATTCTTAAACCCATTTTCAACTTACGAAAATTTGATTTTTTATTTTGTAATTTGATTGAGTAAACTGAGCATTGCACCTTCGCAAAATTTTACGGCCTAATTTTAATTCGTTACCGTGTTATGGGGGCTAAAAGTTTAAGCTATGACGTCATATCCCTAGAAGACAGGAAATTGAATACATGGATTCGAAAAACTACTAAGATCAAAAATGTAATTGAAACCATTGCTACACTAAAATGGAACTCTGCCGGTCATATTGCTAGATGTAATGACGCTAGATGGACTAATGCGATCTTACATTGGAGACCATATGCTGGAAAATGCAGAAGAGGACGACCACCATTACGCTGGACAAATGATTTGAAACTAACAGCAGGACTTAAGTTGACAAAAGTAGTCCAGAACAGAAGAATATTGGAGGATATAAGGACGGCCTATGTTCAGAAATTGATTGTAGGAGAAGGCCATTGAGATTGAGCTTCTTTGAAATCAACTCCAGTTGTCTTAAGATGATGAGATACAGCACTCTGCCTATCTTTAGGTGGGCTTCCTGGAAGTCGAACATCTTGTGCGATTTTTATTATTCGATATTTGAGAGATGTTGATTCAATTCCCCTCTTCTTTGTCTATGCCAGCTGACAGTGTCTGGTTCATCGCATTTTTCCCATATGAAATCATTTCTTGGTCGATCTTACAGCTTATTTGCTATTATAGTGCGAAGAATTTTCATTTCAGTCACTCTTAGCATGGCTTTTGTTTTGAATGTTTCGGGTCTTGTTTCCGATGAATAATTCGTGACTGGGCGGATTCACAATTTTTTGGCGTCTTGTTTCAAATATCTGTTGTTCCATATTATTTGCCTTAAACATCCTGTGATCCTACTGGTTTTATTATATTATTAGAAAGACAGTCTTCGATAACTATAGCGGCATGGCCTTATTAGGAACAGTATATAAAATAATGGCAACGTGTATTAAGAATCGACTAAATACAGAATTGGAAAACATTATTGGAGAATACCAGTGTGGTTTTTGCAAGGGGCGGTCAGTCACAAACCAGATATTTGTATTATGAGAACTGCAAGCCGAAAGTTACGGATACACGGTACAAACCCATGTTCTGTTTATTAACTTTCGTCAGGTCTATGACACAGTGATCAGCGGAAAACTAATTAAGGCAATGGAAGAATTAGGAATGAATCCGAAATTAGTAAAATTGGTGGAAATGACTTTGAAGGAAACAGAATCAAAGGTGATAGTAGAGGGTAACGCCCAAGGATGAATTAAGAAAGGAGGACCTGCTCACGCCAACTTTATTTAACATAGTAAGCATTAGAGAAAATACGACGACAGAGCCATATAAACAAAACAGAATTATTACTTCACATGTCACATCAATGTTTAGCGTTTGCAAACGACGTCACGCTGATGACGAGGAGTAAGGAGGAGTTGCACACAGTGGCAGCAAGGCTCGTACAGGCAGCAGAAGAGTACGACTGATAATAAATGAAGTAAAATCAAAACCCATGGTGTAGGATGATACTGATTTTGAAAATTACAAATTTCTATAGGTGAAAGTGGGTATATGCAAAATACTGAAGTTCGAGGAAGTGGACAGTTTCTGTTATCTGGGGACAATTTTTGGTAGAGTAGTGGGAACAATAGGAGAAATGCTAGCACGGCTAACAGCGGGAAATAAGGTGGTATTCGCGTTGAATAATATATTAAAGGCAAACAATTGTCAAGGGGACTTCAGATCCGGCCAACTGTGACTTACGGAAGTGCGGTGTGGACATTGGGAAGTGAGAGTGTTGGGAGTGTGGGAAAATAGAGTGTTGCGGAAGATATTTGGGGGAAGAAAAGTGAACGGGAGATGAGAAAGACGCACCAATAAAAAAGTACAGGAAATATATAACTAGCCCGAGCTGACAAAAGTGGTAAGAGCCAACAGAATAAGATGGATGGGACATGTGCTGCGGATGGAGGAAGAAAGATTGCCAAGAAAGATTCTAGGCAGTACTATAGAGGGGAAAAGAAGAAGGCCTAGGTCGAGGTGGAAAATCCAGCTGCAGAAAGGATTACAGCAACTAGACAGGAACTGGAGAACAAAGATTTCAGATAGAAAAGAGCGGAAAAAACTAGTTCCAAAAGTATTCGTTGATTTTAGAGTGGATGATGTTTGTAAATAGTTCCATAGTAAAACTGAAAAGGGTCATGCCTATGTAATTTTTAGATTGTTTTTTGATAAATACAAAAACAAAGCCGAAGATCTAAACGTTCCATCATTGCTTTGTTTACCTTCAAATCCGATTATATGTACATATAAGCCTGTAAACCAATGTATCTGCATATCAATGTACATAACTAACACGCTAAAGTAATTGGCAGTACATAGAGTTTTAATTTAATACCAAACATGATAGTATTCGGCATAAATTACCATTCTTTACTATACCATAACGCATTAAAATGGGTGTATGTTTGGCGGCCATTAAAAAAAAAACTGACGGGTTACAGATCATGTGACCAAGATAAACAGCATCTCTAACAACCTTGTTAACATAATTTGAAGAGAAAATCCGTAGACGCACACTTTCCAACGCTCATACCCCAGGCCCCTGCACTATAACCAACAACATCAATGTTTATAAATCTGTAATTAACATCAATCAAGCCTTGCAAAACAATGACAAAATATTGTTTGTAGTTAAAAAACAGTGTGCGGGACTGCTTCTTTGTTAAAGACAGGAATACTAATACTCTTTTTTCGACTACCATTTCCTAAAGGAGGCTATTATTTGATACTTTCCATACGTCAAAAGCACGTTGTTATTGCATACTATGCAAAAAAAAATTGTTCGACTGTTTCAAAAAGACGTCATTTTTGACAGTGTTTAGTGTCCAAAAAGACCCACTTTTTTGGACTAGTACCTTTTAACTTTTTAGGTAGGTAGTCATAGTAACAAAGTCATATCAAACTGTCATATTAAATTAAACGTCATTATTTTAAGTAGGAAATATCATTTCAGGGCAGTCGAACATAAAATTATGTATGTAACTCGTACAAAAACGGACTTTTAGAGTCGTCTTATTTATTTGCCTCGCTCGGGCGCTCGCTCGGCCATAAAACACGGCTCGTCCAAAAAAGTCCTACATTTTGTATTTGCAAAATAAATAACTATTTTACACACATCTGTCACTTCTTTACACGCTTCTGTCAAAAAAATTATGTATAAAACTCGTATCTAAAGCTTCTTTTCTGCACTTGTGAGATTTAAAGAATGAGCCGAAGGCGAATTCTTTAAAACTTTCGCACGCGTGCAAAAAAGTGGCACTTTAGCTACTCGTTGTATAAATAACTATTTTCAGTCATGTAGAATTGTTCCAGTTTTTATTATTCAGTGCAAAAGATGTATTATTTCTTGATATAGATCCTCGTGGCTTATTTGATATGCCGTCTAATCCTGTAGATTTTCTATTTTTCAGGTATTTTATTCCTTTCTTTGTTTCTTGTTTACATATTATAGTGGTGTTGATTTCATTTACTTCTATTTCTTGTTTTTCTTCCTCTGTATATTACGTCTATACATTTTGAAAGTATTCTATCCGTTTTTCTTCTGGTATAGCTTGTCTGTAGAAACTGGTTCTTGTTTACTGCACCTTATTATTCTGCACATCCAGTTTTGTGTTTCGTATAGATCATGTTGGATTTCACTTGTAAAATTTTACCAGTATTCCTGCTTCAGTCGTCTTATTTCGTTGTTTACCTCGCTTCTTACATGTTAGGTATATTTTATAGTACGTTAAGTTTCATTTTTATTATCTAAGTACTGCAAATAGGTCTGACGTTTCTGTTTCTTTGGAGAGTCATAGTTTCTTCATAACGTTTGAGTTCTTGTTTATTTTCCGTTGATCTAATGCTTCACTGGTTGCCTTATTTAGTTTTTCTGTTATTTTTTTCCAGCATCACTATACATCGTCGTCTATTTTCTGGGCAGGCGATTTCCATATAATACCTTGTCGATTCATTAGTGAATGATTTTATGTTCAGTTTCTCAGTACTTCAGGTGGCTTTCTCCCTTTTTTTAAATATCCAGTCTTATTTTTGCTAGAACCAGTCTATGATTAGGTCTTATAGTAGCTATTTGAGATGGGTGGAAAAGTCTATTAGTTATTACAATTTCTGTGGCTACACAATTACAGAATTGTATTAGAAGGTTTCCCTACCAGGCTCAGCTTACTACGGTTCAGTGTGTCCTCCTCGAAAATTCCCTATGTCCCTTGAATAATGGGAGATATTTATTTTTTTTTTTTTTTTAGAAAGTTAATAATAAATTAATGAAATAAGTTTGATGCTTGTTTTAGATTAAAGTCTATGTTGTACACCATTTAATTATTTGAATTTTATCATCAGTCCAGTATTTATTATACATACATTAATGCAACAGCCTCAAAATTCTAAAGTAAAAAAACTTCAAATACAGATACAAATATTTTCGTCTAGATGATAGCAGAAGGTGCGAGAGTACAAGTATTGCCAGCTGATGTAATAATTGCTTACACCGGCGATATGAGCAGGGAGATGTATATAGTTCTAAGTGGACACTGTCAAATGTTATCTGATTCGGGAGCCATACTAAGCTATTATGGGCCTGGGGCAGAGTTTGGTGTAATAGAAATGGTGTATGGTATTCCTAAACGTTACACAACTAGAACTGTAACTAACTGCAAAGTAATAAGTGTAGATTATCGTACTTATATTCAAGCTATGAGTATGTTTCCCACAATTTATCAAGAAACAAAAACTGTAATGGAAAAAAAAGATTTAGTAGAATGGGTGCACCTTATAGATGCTGAAAGAATGCGGGCGAAAATATTTAAAGTGGAACCTGTAAAGAAAAAGAAAACTGAGAAATTGTATAAGTTTGTTCGATTTATAATGGAATTGTTTAGGTAAATTTTAAATGTGATACAACCATTTAAATAACTCTATCGGCTGTAATTTTCAGCAAATCCTTCATTTTAACCATAAAAAAGTGTCGAAATTCAAAAGGACGTGATAATTACTGGAAGCCGTTTAAGAGCATGGGAAAATTACAGTATTTAGGTTATTTGTTATTACCTATGGCTATCCATCCAGGTGGTCCATTCATCAAGTTTTGGTGCTTTGTTAGAATAATATTCATAATGATAACGTGTTTTTTTGGTCCCTTTTATATTGCTGTTACTCCATATGCTGCACAATTCCATTGGATTATGCTGTCCACTACAATTTGTGCTTACATAGATATATATTTACTTCTGCATTTAGCATATTACAACGAACAAGGAATCTTAATCACTCATCCAAAATACACCGCTTTAAATTATTTAAAGCGCAGTTTCTTCTTAGATGTTATGGCAGTTTTTCCTTTGATGTTAATAATACGCTGGGAAAATCCTGAACATAATGAAGGGCATGATCCAATAGGACATCTAATAAGCCCACATTTATACCACTGCATGTGGCATCTAAATGTTCTAATACAATTTCATCGAATACCTGAATTGTTTCATTATATGGAAGCAGATATTATGAAAAGCGTTTACAAGATAAGATTTTTTAAATTTATTCCTACGACCATGGTTTTGATTAATTTTTTAGCAAGTTTAATATTTGGATTGAATTGCACTTATAAATTTTATAAAGAGGATAAGAACAGTAAATTATTTTCCTTGTCGTACTTCATAAAATGTGTGACAGTATAATATTTCAGTTTCTTCAGAACTTGTAATATATGACGAACAAACTAAAATAAAATATCACGGATATTTAGAGTGCGGAGAGGGAAGCTGGATTGGTGAATCAGATTTCAACGACTTATCTGGTTTGTGTAGTATTATTAAATATTCATTCAATTATAGCACTTTTATTATTTTTAGATCCTAAAGAAGTTTATTTAATAGCAATTTATTGGGTAACAAGCACAATTTTAGGAATTGGTATTGGAGACATAACAGCTCACTTACAAACCAGCATGTATATTGTAATATTTACTGTACTTTTGGGGAAACTACTTTTTGCTTGTGTGTTTGCCAATTTAGCCACAGGTCGAGCACAGTTTTCTACTGCTATGTCAGAATACCAAGAAAATTTGAAAGATTTAATGAACTTCCTTAGCGATGAAGCGGTTGATTACCACTGGCAAAAAAAGGTTTGTGCATAACATAAAAGTATTACATCATAAGCCAAGTGTTTTAGCTTTTTAAATATTTTGAGTATGTATGGAAAAGAACATCTGGAGTTAGATCACAAGAACTGTGTCAGAAACTTAATACGGCTCTTATGGAAGACATCGTAGTTTTTTTGTATGAGAAAACTCTTAGAGAAGTACCACTGTTTGAAAATGTTGAAAAATCTTTTATTAGAGTTATAGCTAAGCATCTTACTGAGCAATACTTTCGTAAAGGTAACTTAAAAAAATAAAAATTCTCAATTTATAAAATTCGAAAATAATTTAGGAGACACAGTGATGCGTTGTTTTGATATCCAAAATAACATATATATCATTTATCGAGGCAAAGTTGAAGTTTTGAGTTCTTATAATGAAATGATTGCTTGTATGGGTCCGGGTGGTCTTTTTGGAAACATTCGGCAAATAAGCGCCGGCTGCAGTTCAATATCGATTGTTGCCACGCGTAATTTGGATGTGCTTGTAATATCAAGTGAAACTTTCCATACTGTCATAAAAGAGTACCCTCGAATTAAACGTAACATGGATACTTTACTTCAAACTGTTACCGATTACATTATGCCTACAACCATTATAGACGATGAAAACAGCTATGATTACAGCTATGCCACTTCGTCAGGTTAGTGTTATTGACAATGGCCCGTATTCTGATCTCATATTTAAATTTAACGTCATGTTTAACTACCATGGCAACATCGTGTATCTCTGTTATACACATATAAAATTATATAAAGCTATATCGTTTTATGTTTACGCTAAACACGACTTTAGTTAGAGACAACTTTAAACGTGAGGTGAGAATACGGCCCAGTATTAATATATATTTATATCATATACTTAACGAACGCAATAGTATTTGTCACTTCCAACGAGGTATGTACAATATTTTTCCCCACAACCTAAAAAATAATCTGCCTGTCTGTATCCATAACCTCTTTTACCTTACGGTATCGAGGTTGCTCCGTTAGCGTATGTGGCTTTTATGGATGCAATGCACAACCCAACTCGTCTGTGCAAGTTACGTGGTTGGTGCGTCGTTTAATACCTACACACTGCACCATGGGTATAGCGTGTGTGTGCGTGTAGGACCTTGTTGCTCTACATCTTAGGCCTGTATTCGAAGGAGAGCACGAATGGTCAACAGGACTTGATACTGGCCTCCACGCTGCAGAAAAATCTTGCCCATCAGGAGATTCGAACCAAAGACTAACGCAACGCTAGCCTGACGCTCTACCACTGTGTCACCCTGCCATCTTGTATACGAATTCGACCGAAAGACTCCTAGGGCGTATTTGCTGCCTAAAGATGTACGATGTACCTAAATTGTTGAGTCTACTTATATCATATCTTCTTTCATTTCGAAGTTATGGCCTATTCTTTGACATTTCTCCTAATCTAGCATTGGAATCATTGAATGATTTTTTGTCCACATATCGAACTAAAATTTTCTCTGAATGCACTTCCGGACTATACTTTAAAAGGACATCTAGCACTTCCTTTTTCTCTTGTTCTTCACCAATAAACTTCCTCAAAAATGTCTAGCCAACTGAAATGGTTTGGATTACATTTTATAAACTTTATTGAAACAAGTTCAAATTAATTAACAAATCATAGAAACAATAAAAAATAACATTAATTAAAGGCAATACGAAAAAGAAACAACGCAATCAAGAAGAGTCATAGGAGTTGTTCAAAATTCCTTCCATACACAGCACCATCCGAGCGCAGATTAACGGGTACGTTCAAATATTCATGGAGTTTGTCCGATCGTATCACAGGCATTAATGATTCTTTGGCGCCATTCGACTTCTGTTTGCATTGGTGTCTCATATATCAAAGCTTTTAAGTGGCCCCAAAGGATTTAATTCGGGTGAACGAACTGTCCATTCTATTGGTCCATCCTTACCAATCCATCTTTGTGGAAACACCTCATCTAAATAGTTTCTTGCCACGATACCGAAATGCGCTGGGGTACCGTGTACCGTCATGCATTAGCCACATCTGCCTACGAATCGAATCTCAAGTGGCACTTCTTCCAACAATTCTGGTAATGAGTTTTACAAAAAGTTGACATAAGTATGTCCTGTCAACCGCTGAAGAAGGAGGAAGAATTAAGTAATTGACAATAATCCCACATCCTACATACATTCACACTGAACCTACGTTGAGTATTGCGGGTTACAATAACTATTATAAATTATAAGGGTTTCCATTAGCCCAAGTGTGTAGATTGTACAGATTTGTAATGCGATTTCTTGAAAAGTTCGCTTTATCTGTAAAAAGGATTTTGCGTAGCAATGTTGGATCTTCAATACTTCGATTTAGTAGATCTTCACAAAACCATTGACGTCTCGGAAAATCTGCTGGAAATAAAGCTTGCATCCTTTGTACTCATATAAATAAAGAAGCTGCTCACGCAAAACGTTCCAAACGGTCGTATGATTTACACCAACTTGGTTTACTAAACTTCTGGAACTTATGTTTGGCTCCTGTTCAGAATATCTTCTTCAAAATCAGCAGTTGGGACGTCTCTTTGTCGTCCAGCATCTGGTCTTGAACATTTAAGTGTGCCAGTTTCACGTAATCATCTACCAATAAGAATAATGTAGAATCTTAATGTCTGTTTTCTAATAGCAAGTTGCTAAATAATAGTAGATTATTCTACAAGTAAAGAAAAGTGGCAGTTTTCTAGCGAGTGGAAAATGTTTGATTCACGAGCGTTAGCGAGTGAATTACAATTTCACGAGCTAGAAAACCACTTTTCTTACGCGTTGAATACGCTATTTTTTTGTGTAAGTACTAAAAGTTCGAATTTTCTAGACAAATTTGTTAAATTTATCAAGGTTATGTTTGTACGGAAACATAGCAACTACAACACGTACATAGTAACAAGTAAACAAACAGACTGTGTTGCTAGGAATAAAGTGTTGGTTGCTAATGACTCAAGCGTTGTAATGAGGAAAAGGTTGCTAACGAGCAAAATGCCACTTTTCTTTACTATTTTCTACATAGTAAAATGGCCGTTTACCATTGAGTATACAAAAAAGTATTTATTTATTTATTTATTTATTTTAATTCCAAATACCGTTTCCTTCCGCAGCTCTATATGCCCAAAGCATGTCTACTACCATTTCATTAAATGAATAGGCCATATCAAATTACACTTTAAATCTTAGTTTTTATAAAAATGGCGAATTCTTGAACCAATTGTCATTAATTAATGACATACGCATATGAAACATATAACATTTTATTAATCAATCTGACTACTCGTGAAAATAAAAATTTAAGTTTGGGGATTTGAATGCGTGTAATCTGTAAGAACACTAATTCCGAATGCGTTTTCTAAACCCAAGATTCTTTAAAGAAGACAGTTAGGCAATAGTTAATAATAAATTTTGTTATTAATATTGCAGCTAATGAACTTCGTATAATTTTTAATATTATTTAATAAGCGAATCTTGAAAAATGCACGATGGATTGTTGAAAATATTTGGCCTGTGTAAAGTTTATTTTGCAGATAAAGACCAATATTATTGAATATTCTAGGTTTTGCTTTGAAAAGAATATGCACTCAAAGTTTATCAGTCGAATTCGTATACACCCTATAACGCGTGTTAGAAAACTCGTCTTATCAGAGTCACCTATGAAAAAACCTTAAGTGTCTTAGATTAATCCTTAAATATCCACTATTTATTAGAACTACTGACTCTGATAAGACGAGTTTTCTAACACCCGTTATATGAACCTATTTTTTTAATATACAGGGTGTATGAAAAAAGCCGACAAATAGTAACATCATGAGAAACTACATCAAAAACCGAACAAGAAGCTTCCGGCATTTTGGCATCAAACTCATAGTTTCCACAATATCTTCGATTAAAGTTTCTTAAATTTGGCAACGTTGCTACAACTTTACTTTTTACCAATGTTACTATTTACAATTAAAAAATAATGAACTAAACTAAAAAACCAAATTTTTATTCAAAACTAGATAACAATTTATAATAACTGTTCAAAATGACCCCCTCCAACATCTCGACACATTCTCACTCGGCGAATGATGCCGTCATTCATGGTATCATGGTCTGTAACATATTATTTTCTCTTATTGTGGCGACTGCTTGCTGCATTCTTTCTATCAGCTGCTCTTGTCTGTTTATTTCTTCTTGGTAGACAAGCTCTTTTAAAGTTTCCCATAAGAAGAAGACAGCTTAAATCCGTACTTCTTGCACACCACTCTGCCGACCCACTTCGTTCAATCCATCTCTCAGAGAACTCCTCATTTAACCAGCTTCTTGTTTGAATTCCCCGCTGAGCTGGTGCTCCATCCATTTGGAACCACATACTTCCTCTGGTTGCTAAAGGGATGTCTTCTAATAAATCCGGCAAGTTGTTAGTCAGAAACTCCACAAAATTGTTTGCAGTTAAACGTTGGGGTAAAATATTAAATATGTGGTCCTATTAATGTAGTATGAAGAATTCCGGCTCAAACGTTTACACTAAATCGCACCTGATGATGGGTTTGATAAATAGCATGGGGGTTCTCGTCACTCTATTGGTGCCGTTGCGAGTAAAAGTTGATTCATCCGTCCAAAACACAACAAAATAATGAAACAAACGGACAATTTTCGAAATTATTAAAACAGACAAGCAATTGCTGACAAGTCAAAATGACAGGACAGCAATGTTGATCTACATAAAAACAATTTCAAATTTTCCAGTAGTTACTTAGAAACAGTGCAGCGTTGCAAAACCTTTTCAAGCTTTCAGAAGCAAAGAATTTGCTTTAATTGAAAACACATTACAGCCAAACTCCAAGCAAAAAATGCTAAAATACTAACTGGTTGTATTTCCTGTTGCCTAAACTATGACCAGCCATTGTCATTTAATAATAATTCGCCCTATTAAAAAAATTAGTATCCTACTTAAGACTATCAATTACTCGATAACTAGAGGGTTACCAGCAAAATGGGACTAGACTTTTTGGTTAATTCTTAATGCTGCTTCCCATGGTGTGCCTATTTGTCGGCTTTTTTCATACACCCTGTATATAATTGTCAGTTTATAACGTTTTCCGTTTTCCAACACCTAATTTCCAACCCGATCTATTCAGAGCA
The DNA here is from genome assembly GCA_963082815.1 of Melanotus villosus. Lineage (NCBI taxonomy): Eukaryota > Metazoa > Arthropoda > Insecta > Coleoptera > Elateridae > Melanotus > Melanotus villosus. The sequence continues at coordinate 22,289,638 of OY720423.1, forward strand.
TCTTCTGCAATGATAGTCCAGTCAATAAAGCCGAAAAATCGTCAAAACTTCTAAACCCGCAAAAACAGAACCGATTTTGATGAATTTTTTTTTTAAATGTTTATTATACTAAATTATTCAAAATCAGAAACATTTCAGCTGGCGCTATCAATTATTTATATTTTATATTGTTTAAATAATTTAAAAAAAAAATTTGACAATTTTTTTTTCGATGAAATTTTAACAAAGTATAAGTGACTAATTTTGAAAATTTAGTTTAAAAAATAATTTTTGAATTAAAAAGTTTCAAAATTTCCATTGAAAAATGTTAATTATTCAATCATTCGGATGCAAGAATTGAATTCCAAATTTTATATTTTTGAAAAAACTTTGTATAATTTGTGTATCTGCACTCTCTTGTTCTTTGCAAATGCAACAACAATTAACTGTAGAGTCTACAGTATCTTGTTGCTGTTCCTGTAACATATAAAAGAATGTTGGAAAATGTTTTTAACACGTATGATTTTAAATATAAAGATCAAATTCAAAGGGAAATAGCTGTAAGACAGAAAATATATTTCTAATAATTTAAAAAGATTTCATTACATCCAAAGAATAATTTAACACAAATTGTTTTTGCAAATAATCTTAACGACGAGCATGACGTGCGGAAAATTTAGTGAAAAAAGTACTGTAGAATTAAAAATATTACACTTAAAGGGCTCAAATTTCTAGAATCGTTAAATCAATACGTCCCAAATAAGCAAACAAAATTTAGTTAAGATTGAGTAATTATTTATTAAACGGGAAACATTTTTTAACTTATATGCAACGCAAGCGATTTTGCTGTAATGATCAAAATTACAAAAAAAATGATTTTACAGCATATAAATGTATCATAATAACTGTAATAATGTAATATAAATGTAACATAATAATAAGAATAATAACTCGATTCTTCAAAATGCATGAACAAACTTAAAAGCAAATATAATCCAATTATTTTCAATACAAACCAAGAATAAATGACATATAATTACTTTTTCCATCGCATTTTTACTTGTCTCTTTGCACTTTTTTCTAAATTTTAATCAATAATTAAGTTCTCTTCAACAATTTTCACTAATATTTTCAATATTTAGTGTTAAAAACTTATTTTAACAGATATTATATCCTCAAAACACAAGCGTTCACTCCGAAAATCATGGTGAAACATCAGGAGTTTGACTTTGAATTCCTCTACCTGTGACACAAAAGGTCGATTTCTTGTGCGTGTTTAGATATTCTTATAAAGTATTGATTATTTCAGTTGACAATATACATATGTCTATATATTTGTATATTATCTTCTTGCATCCGACTGATTGAATATTAACATTTTTAAATGGAAATTTTGAAACTTTTTTATTCAAAAATTATTTATTATACTAAATTTTCAAAATTAGTCACTTTTAGTTAAAATTCCATCGAAGAAAAAAAATTTTTAATAATTTTTTCTTTAAAATTGTTTAAACAATATAAATACTTGATAGCGCCAGCTGAAATGTTTCTGATTTTGAATAATTTAATATAACAAACAATTTTTAAAAAAAATCATCAAAATCGGTTCTGTTTTAGTGGGTTTAGAAGTAAAAACCTTCATTGACTCGACTATGAGTAGTGATGCCGTGAAACGAGAGCGAGACGAGAGCGAGAGTTCTCGCTCTCGAGCGGCATCACTAGCAATGAGTCTTCTAAGATCCATCTCACTATTTATTTCATCTCTCCAACCCTTTCTGGGCCTCCCCCGTTTTCTTTTTACCTCAAGTTTCCAGGTTATAACCTTTTTTGGGTAGCTTTGATTTGGACATTATTTATACATGACCGAACCAAATTAATCATTTAGTCATGTCGTTCTCAGTTATCGTGTGAGTTGACTAACTTAATTTAATTCCTGTTACTCCGTCACGGAGCATAGATCTTCTATGGAACAACACCATCGAACTCTGTTTTTGGCTAATACTTTGACTTCATACATGAGCTACCGACTGATTTTAATTCTGCCTCTATTGATCTTCTCCAGTTCATCTTGGATCTTCCTTTTTTGCATCTACATTGTGGATTCCAGTTTAATGCTTGTTTTTCGAAAGCTAAGGGATCCTTCCTGAGGCTGTGTCCAATCCACCTCCGTTTCCTTTTTTTTATTTAATAGTTTATGCACGATCGCATTATAATGTGTCAATTATGTCTGAATTTGTTTGACATAAACGTCTCTTTATAGCCCATGGGTATATTTATAGCCCGCCGGTCTATAATGAAACGTCAAAAATTGATAAACAGTTTAACAGTCTTATAAAGCATTTTTTTAAATTAAAATCGATTGTATGCTCTTTGTTAGAACTCTATTTAGGGTATTTTGTATTAACAACACAGTTAACACAATTATTTATGTCAATATTCCTAGGCGTAAATGCTTCAACCATTTGACAGTAGACAGTAAAAAATTAAAATAATTGAGCAACTACTCGATGTGGGTAGAAAATTAATTTATTCCTTTTATTTCAGTTTTAAAATCTTCGATCGTGCATAAAATTATGTATGTACCACTGGCGTAACTTGCTTTTATGGCCTTCGACGTGTCTTTAGCCCTCGACTGGCGTCTCGGGCTCAAAATTACGTCTCAGACCATAAAAGCATCTTTACGCCCTTGGTACATAAATAACTATTATAGGCCTCTTATATGCTCGCTGCCCAGCTTTTCATTGGTGATGACGTTGGGCCAAAATATTTTAAAAATTTTCCTGAGACATCTGTTAATAAAGGTCTGAAGTCTTTCTAGGATGGACTTAGTGATTTTCCAAATTTCGCTGCCCTACAGGAGGGCGAATTTTACATTACTTCCATATTGCTCCATATTGGTATAGTTGAATAAAGGCTGCGTTTGCTTTACCTCTGCCCCGCCCATTTTTGTTATTTTACTGCCCAAGTATGAGTAAATTCTTCAACCTGTTCTATGTCTATGTCACACAGGTGGAGTGGTCTAGAATTGTTGGTCTTAATTCTTATTGACTTTGCTTTGTGGCAGTTGATTCTTAGGCCAGAAGTTTTTCTTTCTTCTTCTTGTTCTTCTTAACTATTGAGCTTTTGTTGCATTTGATTGTAAGTATGTGATAACAGTCAGATGTCTTCTGTGAAGCCGAGGTCTTCAAGCTAATAATGCGAACTGTGTTTATTTGATCAACACAGGATCTTGGATCTTCTTCTTCTTCTTTTATATTAGGCATGCTGCCTGTTTTTCTTCGCTCATCTATGGCGTGAAGACTGTTGATGATTTCCAGCTCTCTGCCCATCTCTTCTGTGGTCTTTCTTGGTTTCGATATCCTTGGGGTTTCCAATCTCTTGTTATTTTAATTAGCCTTTTGTTGCTTCTTCCACTAAATAATATGTTCATCTCAGTATTTTATTTTCTGTTTCACAAACTTTACAAAGTCTGTCACTTGGCAAGCTCCTCTTACTTACCGGTCTGTACGAGGGCTGTTCTCTTTCCGCTGAGCCTATCCATTAGCGTCATTAAAATTTGCAACAAATTTTGTTTGACAGTGGAAGTTAGTTGTTTAAAAGTTTAATGAGAGTGGCGGTTGATAAATATACTTGAATATTTTAAAATACATAAGCTTAAAGTAATCCTTTTCGGAAGAAATCATGGAATTAAACAGAGAACATTATCAAGCTGTGAATTTTTACAATTTCAAACGTGGCTTAAGCCGTAAACAATGTTTTGAGGAAATCAATGGAATATTTGGTGACAAGTCGTGTTCTTTAGCTACCATAAAGCGGTGGTACAATGAATTTCAACGTGGTCGACTTATGTTCGAGCTCCTAAGCCAAAAACAGCCGTTACCGAAAAGAATATTGGTCTTGTTCGGGACATAATTGAAGAGGACCGGCATGTTACTATAAGGAGTATTCAAGCAGCTCTGAAGATTGGTGTGAAAGCAATTGACACCATTTTACACAAACATTTGAAGGTCCCTACGTAAGCTTTGCTCCCGTTGGATAATGCTCGGCCACACACGACTGCCCGAACGATTGAGCATTTGAATGCCCAGAACATTGAAATAATAGGCCATTCGCCGTATAGGCCAGACCTGGCGCCTAATGATTCCTTTTTATTTCTACGTGTAAAGGATAAGTTACGGGGTTTACGTTTTACATCGGCCGAAGAAGCGGTTGACGCATTTAAAAATGAAATAAAGAACCTAACGCAGGAAGATTGGAGAACATGTTTTGAAGATTGGTTTTCACGGATGCAAAAATGCATTGACTGTGGAGGGAAATACTTTGAAAAATTATAAATAAATGTTTTTTGTCAATAAATAGCGTATTGCTTTACTAGGCTCAGCGGAAAGAGAACATCCTATGTATAATCGCTCTGAGAATGTACATCGTCTGCATACGCTACCACTTGTGCACTTTAATATTTAACCACCTACATACCTTCACTTGCTTAATAGTCACCTCCAGTACAATGTTGAACAGCAGTGGTGAAGTCACACCTTTATCTCTAAAAACATCTCACCCGATGATCCGTCTTGCGTTCTCACCATTACACTGTCCCCGCTTAAAGTTTTTTTGACAAAATTTATTAATTTAACCGGGGTTGCCCCTATTTTCAGTGCCCCCATTAATTTATTTCTGTCTATCCTATCAAACGCATTTTTAAAGTCTATAAAGAAATTATGGAAGTCTAGATTATATTCAACACTTTTTTCCGCTATCTGTCGTAAACTATGTATTGCGTCTATTGTCCCATCATTTCCTATCTGCTCTCCGGCCACTTCCCTTAGTCTGTTACACAACACACAACTGAGTACTTTATATGTGACGTTTAGGAATGTTATCCCTCTGTAGTTGGAACAGATATTTTTGTCCCCCCCCCCTTTATATGGGTATGATTACTCCCCTTTTCTAATCTAAAGGTATTTTCTCCTCCTGCCATACACTTTTAATTACTTATATTATGTGTCCCGCTTAATAAGCTCCAGCCACCATATTTTAGCATTTCAGCTATAATGCCATTTGTCTCTGCTGCTTTGTCGTTCCTTAATTTCTTTATTGTTTCCTCTATCTCCTGAACATTTGGTTCTTTAATGTTTAAGTTTGATGTAGATTCTTGATCTGACCTGTATTTCATCAGGTTTACCATTTAGGAGATTCTTCTTCTTGGAGTGGCATGTCCTTTACGGGGTGGTGCCGATCCATGCCTGTGGTGTGCGTGTCAAGTAGCCTACAGACATAGAGAACCTACAGCTTAACGTGGGCTCCGAACCACGGAAGTGCTTGCACTTCTACTCCAGAGAGGAGTTCCTAGGCATATGATATACAATGTGATTTTTTAAAAACTCAATTGCAGCAGGCCGTATTCTGACTTAATACAGTTGTAAGGTTATTAAGACAGAATATGGCCTACTGCAATTGAGTTTTTAAAAAATCACACTGTATATATGATATATGATAATTTCCTATCTGAATTACTTTTGCATTGAGCCATTCCCTCTTCTTCATCTTACACACCAGTTTTATCTTCTTTTTATTATCATCCTACTTCTTTTTATTTTCGTCACTATCCTTACACAACCATTTTTACCTTTTACCTTTTACCTTTTCTTTAGCTTTAGTATTAGAAATCACTTCTTGTGCCGACTTCCATATAGCAGTTTCTAAATTTGTCCATTTTACAGTTATACAGGGTTATTTCAAAATTGCACGGCACAAATATAAAAAATAAGACAAAAACCTAACAAACACATGGTCGAAAATTATTGATATCAGAGATATTCTTGATCAAAGAGTTAAAGATAGCAATTCTTATTTAAAACGTTAAGACTTAATAGGCTGGTACTTTTGGTGTTTCAAAATCGCAGGGCACCGTTCAAGAAACTCTAGGCCAAAATAAACAAAATGGTTCAGATAAACATAGGTCTCAAATTGATTTATTACCGGGAAATTAAGGGGTAAAGATTCAAAGCAAATGTTTGAAGCAGCCTCCGTTTTGTTGAATGCAGCATTCCGTATGACGAATTCGCCTATAAATATCTGACGCGTTTTATGTCATCAAGACTATTATTGATAGTTGCTGCAGCAAATAAACGATATGCAATTGTCATGAAAGTCTCTAATAACCACGATCATTTTAAGGATGTATCTTTAGCCTTCAATTTTTCAGTAATAAATCAAGTTGAGACATATGTTTACCTGAAGTTTTTTGTTTGTTCTGACCTAGAGAACAAGTCCCTAGAATAGTGCTGTGCAATTTTGAAACACCCTATATATATATCTTGTTGTTGACTATTTTGTGGCAGGTTTCTACTTACTTATAGCCTTTCTATAACTTAACACCAATTTTCCATGTAATAGATTTTCATTATTCCATCGTACTACATATTTTTTTCTTTGTCTGTTGTCGTAGACCTCCCTCCTACTAGTAAATGGTCGGAGTCACAATTTGCTCCTCAATAGGATCTTATATCCATTACAGATGATTACCATCTCGTAAAGATTAGAACATGGTCTATTGTCTATTTGGCTGCAATGACGACCTTCAGGAGCAATCCATGTTACGTTGTGGTCTTTTTTGCGTTTAAATTTAGTACTGCTTACTAGTGCCGGGAAAAAATATCGATATATCGATATATATCGATACTTATCGATATATCGAATAACGATATCGAAATGATAAAATATCGATACTTATCGATATATCGATACATATCGATACATATCGATATATCGATATATATCGATACTTATCGATATTTATCGATATATCGATATATCGGTTTTATCGCAATTTTTTGATATCGCCCAGCCCTAGTTGCGAGTAGTGCCAGGAAAAAATATCGATGTATCGATATACAGGTTGTTTGATAAAAAACGGAGCAAGCCGTAGCACTCTTATTTATTAACTGATTTTAATAAAAAAAATGTTTGGTCTTATAACTCATAAAAATCTACATTTTGCCGTAAAAAAAATTTTTTTTTTGGCCCCATTGGTTAAGCGTGATGAATTTTTTAAATTGCACTCTATATATTTTTTTAGATATTCTCATAGAGAATTTTTTTCTCTTTTCAACCGTGTAAATATTTCATATGGTTTCATAATAAAACTTTCGAGTTAAAGACAAAAAACCAATACAAGACTGAAACATTACGAACGTTTATTCTAGCAACTTTGAACAAATCGAGTGTGCCATGTTAAAATACATTAAACAGATGAAAACTATTAAACAAAAAAAAAACACAAAAACACGATAAAGACGTACTGCAACGTAACTATTTTGTCTGCATTCAAAATAAACTTGTATCATGTCCGTCAATTCATCAGAATCCATTTTCTAATGGTTTTTCAGAGGAAATGCAACAACGCTGATTAAAAACACAAAGAAAACACTTGACACTTCAGTAACGTTTAGGGCGACTGTTTTTTGTTTCAAGTTATTTTAATTTAATGGCCTACTGGCTTGTATTGGTTTTTTGTCTTTAACTCGAAAGTTTTATTATGCAACCATATGAAATATTTACACGGTTGAAAAGAGAAAAAAATTCTCTATGAGAATATCTAAAAAAATATATAGAGTGTAATTTAAAAAATTCATCATGACGTCACCACGCTTAACCAATGAGGCCGAAAACAAAAATTTTTTACGGCAAAATGTAGATTTTTATGAGTTATTAGACCAAACATTTTTTTTATTACGATCAGTTAATAAATAAGAGTGCTACGGCTTGCTCCGTTTTTTATCAAACAGCCTGTATATTGAAATGGTCTTGCTCTTTTAAAAGATTTTATTTAAATTTAATTTATTTATTATTAAGCCCACATTCAATATTTACAATTATCCCTTGCTTTGCTCTTTAATTTTACTTAATTGTTTGCATTGCTCTTATCTCAGATCGTTAATTAGGTTCCTTGTTTGTTATCTTTCTAAGTATATTTTTACCCAAATACAAATAAAATTACTCAAATACTTATAATGCAGATTTTTTTTTTATTATCGTTTTTTTCTATCAACCCTGCCTTAAACCTATCTTATAATTACGGTATTTACACTCACTATTTACACTTGAATTCCCCTTCTTTTCCAAAATTTCTTTATCTCAACACCAAAATCCAATTTGCCTCTGCTTGAATTGCCTGTGGTTGAATTGTCTCTCCTTGAATTGCCTCTGTTTTGAAATGCCTCTACTTGAATTGCCTCTGTTTTTAAGTGCTTCTACTTGAAGTTCAATTTTCAATTGAATTTTCTTCTATTTCACTTCCTTTTGATTTAATGCTGATTCTAATAATCGTGAACTTTATTTAAATTTTAATATTCGTTTGATATTTATTGTTTTGGGACGAGCAAACCTATCTGGCTGTTGCCCCTTTGAATGCAAAAATATCAATTATTTTTAAATTGTTTTTTTCTGTATCCAAGATATTTTTATCTAAATTGTTTTTCACTATAACAACTATTTACAAGGTTTCTAATAGTAACTTATTTTACATTTCTATAACTACCAATTTAGCTAATTATTACTAACAAACATTATAACAATAACTTATTTACATTTTCACATAACTTAAATCTAATCTAGCTATCTTAAAATTATATTACAATTTTTAATAATTTAAAATCTGCATTACTTATATTTGGCAAATAACATTTTTCTTTTATAAATTAAACAAACAACTTAACCTTAATTATATACATCCAATTAAGTATCATCTCAATATCGATACTTATCGATATATCGACTAACGATAATGATAAAATATCGATACTTATCGATATATCGAATAACGATAATGATAAAATATCGATATTTATCGATATATCGATACTTATCGATATATCGATACATCGATACATATCGATACATATCGATATATCGATATATATCGATACTTATCGATATATCGATATATCGGTTTTATCGATATTTTTTTGATATCGATATTTTCGATAACTTTTTTAATATCGCCCAGCCCTACTGCTTACTACCACGTCTAATGCTGCTGCCATATTACACACTCGTTTCCCATTATCATTCGTCACTTGATGAATAGTAAATTTTCCCGCTATCTGTTTCAACCTGTCCTCTGTACCAATTTGTGCATTTAGATCACCCAGTGTAATCTATACATCATGTTTGAAATAAACAGTCTATCTCCCTTGATTTATAGTTTTAGACTCTGAACGTAGCACAGTAACACTAGAATCGACCGCAGACCATAGTACAGAAATGAATCAAGCAACTGCAAATGTAAGATCTTCAGTAAGCATTGGTACTTCCCATGCAACTTACCAAAGTACAAACCAAAAGTATGAAGCCATAAAAGTGGCAATAAATTTATGCCTACCTTATAAATGGTTTAAATTTGCTATTTTTCCAGACAATATAGTTCTACGGGTTAGTAGTCTACCTTCACTAACTCAAACTAAATAGTAACACATTTTATTTTTAGCTGGTAACCACTGCAGTCCTTTTAGTATCATATTTTGATGTTATAATCATTTCCTACAATTTTGTAACACAAACTTACAATTTGCCAATGTTGATTTTTACCTTGTCAATAGAATCGATATTTTATATTAAAATTTTATTATCATTTCATGAAGCATACATGGACAGGTAAATTCAAAATACATAAATTGGCTACATTAACCTAATTATGATAAATTTAGATATGGTAATTATGTTACACAATTCAAGAAAATTGCCCGCAATTATTTTAAGGATTGCACAGCTGTGTTTTGGGATATCATTCCAAACCTTCCATTGGAACCAATCTGCTTTGCTTTCCCAGAAGAAGATCGGTTATTTTTCCTGTCAATTCTCAGATTAGTACATCTTTTTAGAATTCAATATATTCTTAATTATTTCATAAAGGTATAAATTCGTTTCTCTATCGTGCAATATATTCTAATAAAAATTCTTACAGATAAGCAGACGCTTAATGACAAACCTTGCATTTAACCAAGTACTGAAAATAGCAATATTCATGTCCATCACATTGCATATCTTTGCTTGCACTTGGGTAATGATTGCTTGTCCTTTTGATAGATGTTTATCTAATACCTGGGTCGACGTTTTTAAGCAAGTATTATCTTTATAACGATTCAATCAAGAATAAATGATATTCTCTTGTAGCTATACTTCTCACACATCTTTTCATCGTTATTCTGTGGCAATTTACTATGTTGTTAGCCTGGGAACAACTACAGGCCTTGGAGACATTTATCCCTGTACAATGACAGAAGTTGGATTTTCCATTATAGTTATGGTTGTTTGCAGATTTTTAACTGCGCTAATCATAGGAGATTTAGTAACAGTCATTAATATTGCATCTAGAAGTTTGGTATACTATGAATACCGCATTTACAGTTTACAAGATTTTCTTCGAAACCAAAATTTATCTGGTAAATTAAATAAACAATTTGCAAAAGAAACTCGGTAACCTCAGCTTTTGTAGGTCACCAAATGGAAAAATTATGGCTTTATTTACGAAGTTTATGGGTGCAACAGAAAGGTCAACATATACCGAAGATGTTAAAATTCTGTCCGTATGTACTAAGATGCGATATTATGACGGTAATGTTTGGCCAACACCTTCGTAACAACTTCTTGTTTCAGGTAATCGTTGTTTTTATTAATATCATTTTAATAAATTATGTACGAATTTTCAGGGTATAAATGAGGCTCTGCTAAGGCAGCTTGCCGTTTGCTTAAATAAAATAATATTCTTTCCTGGGAACTATATAGTGCAACATGGCGACATCGACCAAAATATGTATTTTATCCACAGTGGTCAAGTAAGCGTGCTAACTGTGCATCCAAATCTTACAGAAACACAACATGAACTACTAAAAAGTCAAGACATGTTTGGTCTTGCTCAAGGTCTCTACCATGGACTACCACATCACTTTTCATTTCGAGCAAACACAAAAGTTAGTATTTTGGTATTAAACTTGGACTCATGGTATCACATGCTGAAATTTTTTCCGGAAGATAAAGAACTTATTTATAATCGAGCACAAACAGTTTATATCAAAGTCTGAATTATTTTGTTTGTAGACCGTAATTCTACACTAAAGTCAATAAACCAAATGAATGTAAAAAAAAATACTATAAAATTGAAAAAGTAAGACGTATTCATTTTAAATACTCCTATAAAATAAAAAGTGTATAATTGGACAGGATTAACTAGGAGAAGCTGGATATTCAGCAGGTCTTTTTTGTATAGTTTTCTTACAGAGACATACACAAGGACTTCTATCACCAACTGCAAGACTTGCTGAACTACGTGCTGAAGGCAGATCTTGAATTTTCTCCTCGTTGACATTAGCAGTGGCGTACCTACGGGGGGGCTAGGGGGGGCAGTCTGCCCCCTCCGCCTTCTTCCTTTTAGCGCCTTCGGCGCCGTGCATTTTTTGATATTTTATTTTTTAATTAACCAAAACAAAAAATATAATTATTCTTATTACATAATTCTATAGACGTGATAAAATCAAAATGGCACAGTGAGCAAGATCTTTATATTATATTCCTTATAACCCCCACATTGTATTTATTTTATTTTTTACCGCCCTGATAAATAATGTCTGCATTCATTTTAAATATTCTTAAATAGTGGCAGTGTGGCCGCTTTAATTTTCTATACAAAGAAATAATTATCTAGAAACCTGCCGAAGGCGTCGCACTGGTGGGCGTAGGCAGCGGTAACTTTTGTCCTTTGTCATCATATCATCTTTCCCGGTAATATTTACAAAAAAGTACATTATTTACGATTTACGTCGCGGCGGCAAAGAACTCCTTTCATGTGCAACTTTATTTTTAAAAGAGCCGCCGATCCGTCAAAATGCAGACAAAATGTATACAAAATTAAAAAGAATAGAGTAGTGTTCTGTTTTTCATTTCGGCAATTTGCAGTATGATTTTGTAGAGTAAAGATTTGCTTATATTATGTTCCATGCTTAAAACGTATTTTAAATTGTTTTAACTGAACTAGAACTAGTATATTTAAAAAAACAAAAAAATCGTTGTTCAAGTGCAAAAAATAGACAAAAAACGCGCTACTAAAATTAGCCCAAACTAAATTTTTTTTTCTTATAATATCTAAGGCGCCTTCAAGACACATTGCCCCCTCCGCCTCCCAACGATAGGTACGCCACTGGACATTAGGGATTCCTAATTTAATTTCTTCGTTATCTTTTACGACTTGTTTCGGTTCATCGGCGGTAATTTTCTCTTCTGAATTGTCTTTTTTTTTAAAGTAGGGGATTTTTCCAAACAAAAATACTTCCGGCAGCACTGGTTGACACAATATACATATACACTGCTCAAAAAAATTAAAGGAGCGCTTATTAAAACTCCTCTAAAACTAAAATGGAAGTAATATTTGATGTAATATTTAAATATTTAACTTACCCAGGTATACTGATAAAGTTTTACATTGTGAATTAGCAAAAACAAAAACGAATCGTGAAACAAAAACCAAATACTAGTACTGTCAAATATAAGGGTCGCAGTTAGTTACGTTATTTTAAGTAAAATTTTCAGAGCGTATTAAGTGTGTTATTTAAGGGGTTATTAATTTGTTGCCAACTTTTAAATAAATGCAATAGACCGTCGAAGAAAACATTTAAATCAAGTTAGTGTTGCCAGAGCCATTGCGCTACTGGAAGATGGTAAAAGTCAACGCTATGTTGCTAACGTTCATAATGTAAGCCGTTCAGTGATTGCAAGATTGTGGAGAGATACCAAGAGACTGGAGGATGCACAAGAAGAAGAGGACAAGGTAGAAAAAGGGCAACTACGATCAGGGAAGATCGGTATATGCGGCAAATGGTGATACGAAATCGCACTTTAACAGGTAGGGATGTACAAAAAAAATCTACAGAGAACTTTCAGATTAACCGTTAGTGATCAAACTTTTAGAAATCGTCTTCAAGAAGATAATCTGCATTCTAGACGTCCAGCAAGAGCACCTCCCTTGACCTGGCAGCATCGTACAAGACGACTACAATTTTGTAGAAATCACATCGAGTGGCAACGTGATAACTGGAGGCCAGTTCTGTTTTCCGATGAATCTAGATACCTTCTCAGTAATGATGATGGCCGTATATGTGTATGGCGTCGACGTGGTGAACGGTTTTTGGATAGAACCATACATGAAAATCATCGCCTTGGTAGACAGTCGGTAATGGTATGGAGTGGAATCAGTTTAGGTAGGCGCACAGACCTAGTAGTCTTACCAACAAGCACACTAACTGCTCAAGGTTACGTTGAATTTATTTTAGAGCCTCAAGTAAGGCATTTTTCACAAAATATGGGCGACAATTACATACTCATGCAAGATAATGCAAAGCCTCATACAGCTCAGGTGGTCAGAAACTGGCTAGATGAGGCCAATATTGAGGTAATTGACTAGCCAGCCAATAGTCCTTGACCGCGGAATTAGGAAACATCCAAGTCCAGCTGAAACTCTCAACGACCTTGCCGAACAATTATCAGAAGAGTGGTTAAATATACCCCAAGAAATGATTGATAATTTAATTCTACGCATGCCCAATCTTCTTCAAGAATGTATTTATAACAGAGGAGGACATACCCATTATGAATTTGTTGATGTTGTTGTTTCTTGCTATTGTTTTGATCATTCATTTGTTGTAGGTATTTTTCATAAGTGTTAGCTATTCCAATTTAATAGCTGTAAAGTATGTGGAACTAAAAGAACAACCATAACAGAAACCAGACAGCTTGGTGGACGGAAGGAGTAAAAAGAGAAATTAGAAAGAAAAAACAAACATGGCAAACATACCTTGCGAACAGGAATGAGGGAAACTACGAGGAATACAAAGGAAAAGAGTAAAGGAAATAGTGACAGAAGCAAAGAAGAAGAGTTGGATAGATTTTGGCCAAAAAATGGAAAACAACAGCAAGAATAATCAGAAACTATTTTATAGGGCGCTGAAAACAATTAGGAACGGAAGGAAAAACGAGGATATCTACATCAAAAATAAACAAGAAGAAATATTAACAGACGAGAAGGAAATAATGAATAGGTGAAAAGAGTATTTCGAACAATTATTACAAAGCAAGGAAGAAGATTCACAAAATAAAGAGACGGAAGAGATAAAAGAAGACCAAAATAGAAACACAGTAAGTGAGAACGGAGAAATAATTATCAAGGAACTTACAGAAGCTATAAAAGGAATGAAAAATGGAAAGGCCCCGGGACATGACCACATTACAATGGAAATGTTAAAATACGTGGGAGACAAAGGTCAGCAGATATTATTAGAAATTTACAACAAATCATGGAAGGAAGAAAGGGTACCTGAAGATTGGGAAACAGCTATAATCCTACCAATTTATAAAAAAGGAGATAGGAAACAATGTAACAACTATAGAGGAATTTCTCTCCTGAGTGTACCTATGAAAATATACGAGAAAATACTCGACAAAAGGCTTAGCAAAGAAGTTGAAAATACCTTAAATGAAGCACAAAGTGGTTTCAGAAAGGGGAAAAGTGCCCAAGATCACATATTCACTATCAAACAACTAATTACTAAGTACTTAGCACAGAATAAAACAGCTGCATTTGCGTTCATTGACCTGGAGAAGGCATTCGATAGAGTGCCAAGGAACAGAGTATGGGAAAGCCTACAAAGAAGAGGAGTGAATGAGAAATTAGTAAGAGCAATTAAGAGTAGAATACGTGCCAAGTGCCGAAAAGTGGATTACACCACCTCGTTCGCCCTCGCGATGTGGAGGGGGCCAAGAAGAACTACTTTCTATATTCTTATTATTATGTATTATTATGTCTTCGTATTATTATTATTATTATTATTATTTCTTTCTGTTTCTGCTCATCTTTCTTGTGATGGTGATAATTCCTTTTCTAACGGGCTGGTACCAAGTTAGAAGAGAGAAGTACTATTTTGAAGGAATGATCGGACTATGTTGCTTGTTTTTAGAAGAATTGATTTTTGTGCTTGTATTTGTATTATTTATTATTATTTATTTTATTATTATTATTATTAAATCTCATTATCTCTTTGTAAAAATGTGTTTTTCTACACCTATTTAATTATATTGCAATTATTAGCATTTTTTTTGTGAAAAATAGTAGTACCTATAATTCACTGCAGTGAATTATGATTTCGGCCAATCACAAATACATAAATATTTCGCTAATCCAATCATATTTTAAATCGCCCGCGATCAACTCCTTCTGCGGCTGACAATCGACTCGCGTGACACGCCCAAGTGTGTTGTCATATTGCTCTTTACAAAGTTATCAAATTTGACTAATTTGAGTCTAATATATTTGTTTAATAGGTGTAGAGAAAGTATCGTATTACATTCGCGATTATGGCCATTATTCGCTCAGATGATTTGTGCCACTCGCCTGACGGCTCGTGGGCTCAAACGTCATCTTCGTGAATAATGGCTGTCATAATCGCTCATATAATAATATACTATAATTTTTATTACTTAATATTTACTTTTGTTCTGTGAATGGGTAATTATGTACCTGAAGAACAAATACAATAATAATAATAAATGTTAAAGAAAGGAAAAACGAATTTTCCTATTATATCGAGAAAGAAACATGCGCTATTCTTTTAATTATTGATTTGCCTTTTTGATTTTAATGCAAATTTGTTTCAGAAAAACCATGCACCTATTCATTTGTCTGCTAGACACATATTTTAACTATAACTAATAAGATACTTCAATAAAAATACAAAGTCTTTGTTACATAATATTATGATCCCTGCAATGGCAAAATACCTTATTTTGTTTTAGAATTTAATTTTCTAATAAAAGATTCGATCAAGTTGGTATTCTCAATACCCGTGAGGCACGCCGTCGCAATATACATCACATATTTGCTGCTACATACCTACACAGGTAACATTATCGTAAATAAAATTATAAAAACATGAATGCAAATTTTCAAAATAAGTCAATCGCTGCGTAAAAATCATCTGTAGGAAAGATAAAGCCACCTTAGTCGAAAAACCGCCCGGTGGGGGTGCCTAGGTGACCTCTACAATATCTATTGGTCACCTACCGAGGACAACTCCTGTAATTCGAGAAAAAAAATATTGAAGTTTGATCCTGCAGGTGTCTTTACGTACGTATTTTAGTAAACTTTCGACCTCGCTGGAGGCGACTTTCCGGCACTTTTTGAAAAACTGCTTGATACGTGTTGTAGCCCTAGGTACCCTCTACAACACCTATAGGTCACCTACCGAGGACAACTCCTATAATTCGAGAAAAAAAATATTGCAGTTTGGTCCTCCAGGTGTCTTTACGTACGGATTTTAGTAAACTTTCGACCTCGCTGGAGGCGAATTTCCGGCACTTTTTGAAAAACTGCTTGGTAAGTGTTGTAGCCCTAGGTACCCTCTACAACACCTGTAGGTCACCTACCGAGGACAACTCCTGTAATTCGAGAAAAAAAATATTGAAGTTTGATCCTGCAGGTGTCTTTACGTACGTATTTTAGTAAACTTTCGACCTCGCTGGAGGCGACTTTCCGGCACTTTTTGAAAAACTGCTTGATACGTGTTGTAGCCCTAGGTACCCTCTACAACACCTATAGGTCACCTACCGAGGACAACTCCTATAATTCGAGAAAAAAAATATTGCAGTTTGGTCCTCCAGGTGTCTTTACGTACGGATTTTAGTAAACTTTCGACCTCGCTGGAGGCGAATTTCCGGCACTTTTTGAAAAACTGCTTGGTAAGTGTTGTAGCCCTAGGTACCCTCTACAACACCTGTAGGTCACCTACCGAGGACAACTCCTGTAATTCGAGAAAAAAAAATATTGAAGTTTGATCCTGCAGGTGTCTTTACGTACGTATTTTAGTAAACTTTCGACCTCGCTGGAGGCGACTTTCCGGCACTTTTTGAAAAACTGCTTGATACGTGTTGTAGCCCTAGGTACCCTCTACAACACCTATAGGTCACCTACCGAGGACAACTCCTATAATTCGAGAAAAAAAATATTGCAGTTTGGTCCTCCAGGTGTCTTTACGTACGGATTTTAGTAAACTTTCGACCTCGCTGGAGGCGAATTTCCGGCACTTTTTGAAAAACTGCTTGGTAAGTGTTGTAGCCCTAGGTACCCTCTACAACACCTGTAGGTCACCTACCGAGGACAACTCCTGTAATTCGAGAAAAAAAATATTGAAGTTTGATCCTCCAGGTGTCGTTACGTACGTACTTTAGTAAACTTTCGACCTCGCTGGAGGCGAATTTCCGGCACTTTTTAAAAAACTGCTTGGTAGGTGTTGTAGCCCTAGGTACCCTCTACAACACCTATAGGTCACCTACCGAGGACAGCTCCTGTAATTCGAGAAAAAAAATATTGAAGTTTGGTCCACCAGGTGTCTTTAATAAACTTTCGACCTCGCTGGAGGCGAATTTCCGGCACTTTTTAAAAACTGCTTGGTAAATGTTGTAGCCCTAGGTATCCTCTACAACACCTATAGGTCACCTACCGAGGACAACTCCTGTAATTCTAGAAATAAAAATTGAAGTTTGGTCCTCCAGGTGTCTTTAATAAACTTTCGACCTCGCTGGAGGCGAATTTCCGGCACTTTTTGAAAAACTGCTTGGTAGGTGTTATAGCACTAGGTACCCTCTACAACACCTATAGGTCACCTACCGAGGACAACTCCTGTAATTCGAGAAAAAAAATATTGAAGTTTGATCCTCCAGGTGTCTTTAATAAACTTTCGACCTCGCTGCAGGCGAATTTCCGGCACTTTTTGAAAAAGTGCTTGGTAGGGGTTGTAGGCCTAGGTGCCCTCTACAATTTCTATGGGTCACCCACCGAGGACAACTCCTGTAATTCTGTAGAAAAAAAGTCTTGCCGTGCGCTTGTTTATGCGTTTTAAAGGTGGTTCGAATTTGTAAACCGTTTTTTAGTTAATGGATTTGTTTAATTAACAATTGTAGATGTTTACTGTGGCAAATAGTTGAGGAAAACCTTAAGGAAATCATGGGAAGAGCGAATTTAATTTGACGCAAAACGTACGCCGGGGAGTGTACGGCGGCTGAGATACGCGTGAAAAACGTATCCAGAGACGTATCTAAGTTCAGCCCGGTAAAGGAATCACCCCCTGAAATATCTCCGCCTATTTTTCGAACACCCTGTATGTAATACATATTTACAAGCTTAAAAAGTTGAACATAAAGAAAAGTTTTTCTTAACTTACCTCTTTCTAAAAATAACTGCGGTATGGCACCACACTTTAAACGGTTATTGGATCCTAAATCGGAGCTTTTAAAATGCTGATGACAAACACGCGCATTTTTGTACACATTTAGGGCCAGTCTCCCTTGCAGTTCTGAATTATTACAAAGTTTTACCCGCATACTGAAAAGTTCTGGGTATTTCTTAGGATTAGGAAAACGATGTTGAACAGAATTAATGTTTAAACAATTATGTACCGCACAAGGCCGGTAACGACTCATTTTTAAAATACTTTTAACACTTGAACTAGCACTTAACACTTAACTTGTTAATTCTAGCAATAAAACTCTAACACCATAAATCAAAAACTCATTTGAATTTAAAAAATTTCAAAATCAACAACAACAAACGCCATCGAGTGCTGGATGACCGTTATTAAAACAACCAACGTGTGAAATTAACGACGTACCTACCTACAAGAAAATTGTCAATCAATACATGGGTTTTCAAAATTCAATTATAGATGAAAAAAGAGCACTAAGACACGGTTTAGGTACAGCAATAAGGAAGCCAGGTAGCTCAGTTGTAAGAGGGCTAGGCTTGCATCTTGCAAGTCCCGAGTTGGAATCCCTACGTTGCTGGAGATTTTTCCTCAGGCCTCTGGGATCGGTACTAGGCCTGGTGAGACCATTCACAGTTGGGCTTAATTAACTGTGCTCTACTTGGAAGACTGGTCTATGAGATAGAGTAACAAGATAACTACACATGTAGTAACACACACATGACACAGCCGTCTGATTTGAAATAATGCCTAAAGGCGATTCCCAGCAGATTGGCTATACATGCCTAAAAAAAGACACACACACAAAAAAGAGAGCTACAGCAATACAGTAGTAGTACATTACAAGTAATCCAGCTAATAACGATTTAATAGAAATTAATAAAAAAATTTTAAAACTCAAAAGTATACTTGTCGAACGATTTCTTTCGGGAATCACATCGAGAACGTTATTCCAATGACTTCAATGGTATTCAAACTAACTTTAAAAAAACTTTTCAACCTATAAACAATTTGAATAACATAAACAACGTACAGTTGGTCATTCAATATAATAATTACACCAATCAAAAATTACTAACAATTTCATCGTCATCTGCCGGAATCTAGAAATTATTACTAATGCTGAAATAATTGAGATTGTTAACCATTTTAGGTTCACTGTTTCGATAGGATCTGTAATCAATTGTAAAATCATAGTAGATGATCAAACATTTGAATGTGCATTCATTAACTTTTCAAGATAAAGTTAAAATTTAAAATTTACACTAATTGTAAATTTATGTTTAACTGATTTAGTCAATTTAAAGGAAGAAGCCGAATTTTTACAAGAACCAATCAATGCAAATCCGATACTTCATTTTGCGCATCTCTCTAATTGCTCCGATTATAATAACCTTTTGTATTAAGTATGTTCTAAGACACACAATTCTTACTCAAAATCGTTTTATTAAAAAATTTAAAAAATATTTGAAATAAGAATTTCCAAATTAAAAATTTTTTAGGTTTTATTTCAAAGCCATGAACTTAATTTTTTAAGGCCAAGTGCCGCATAGCCCTATATCAAAAGATTTTGAAATTCAACTCAGATTTTCGCAAAATACTTGCTCGAAAACTTTCACTAAAAAGCTGAAAAACGAAAGAAATATTTTAATAGAGAACTTTAAACTATATTTTACTGAAATTTGAATTTTTAAATTTAAAATATTTAAAGTTGTTGGGTCCAAAGCTACGAATCTTCAATTTTATGAAGAAATGTTATATTAAAAGAAAATCCAAAATTTGGGTTTCGAGTCACGAATTTAATGTTAAAAATGGAATGCTGGTTTAATAAAAAGATTATCCCCTACTATAAAACAAGATGTTTGAAATTAAACTCGGATTTAATGATATTTTCGCAAGGTTCTTGCTTGAAAATGTTTACATAAAAACTGAAAAAATAATATTTCTAAGCTACAAAATAAATTTTTATAAAGATATGCATATAAATATATAAATAAAATCCATGTAAAATTAACACTTTGAAATTAAACTAAACTATTAACTGAAATAGGTACTTATATTAGATATCGGGTCTACTGATTGCTAGTGACAGTAAGAACACAATGAAGCTCATTCTCATTGTTGGGCATTTTGTTACTAAATAATGCGGAGACAGCATTTGCAAAACTTTGAAAGTCATCCTTATCTCCCTGTTGTAGTAATGAACATAATGTATCCTCATATGCATTTCGCTGTATAGAATTAAATTGGTATTCCGCTTTAGAAATCTACATTGTAACATTCTTGCTTCAACCCTTCTTTAAGTTCTTCGTTTGCAACCTTTAGAGTGATGGTTCGGCCAATATGTTTGACAACATTTAAGTACCCGTTTTGTAACAAAAACTGGAGAAAAAGATCTGCATTTACTGTCTTAGGTTCATCATGAATCAACAATTTTAACTCGAGTATATGCTTTTTAGTTATTTTATCAATTGCTTCTATTTGAACCTCTTTACCATATATAAGATTTTCAATATGTTCTCGAATTTCATCTTTTGCAAAGAGTTCGTTTAGATTACTAATGCCCCCCGACTTAACCCAATAGTTGCTAAACGTTGGTTTCTTCATTTCCCTGCTTTCTCGCAAGTATTTTAAAATGGAATAACCACTGTAAATAACAAACTCATTTGTATGCATCAATTTATACCCGTTATACCACTTTTTAATTTCAGCATCATTTCTGTAAGATCTGAATTCCTCTTTTTCAAATAGGTCTGTCACTTCTTTATCTGTAAAACCAAAATATGGAGCAAAACTAGGTTCTCTTAGGAATTCATAATATGCAATGTTATTTGCATGTGCCAACAACGTTTGTGCTACGCCGACGCAACCAGTTATTAATGCTTTCTTCACGTATTTGTTGTTACCTTTCAAGAAGGCGGAGATCACGGCCCTTAAAAGGTCGATGGTTTCATCTAGCTCTGCTTTATCAGGGTTTGTTTCCGTTATTGCATTCATTACAGGGGCATCAAACTCATCTA
The DNA here is from genome assembly GCA_963082815.1 of Melanotus villosus. Lineage (NCBI taxonomy): Eukaryota > Metazoa > Arthropoda > Insecta > Coleoptera > Elateridae > Melanotus > Melanotus villosus. The sequence goes on from OY720423.1 coordinate 22,310,936, forward strand.
TGAATACATATGCGGGTTCGTCATGGTGCAATTCTAAACATTTAGATAAAAATTTCAATCCGTATGTTACATCGGTTTCAGTAAGATTTGTAGGATTCTCACAATACTCATTAAATTTTTTAGCAGTGATATTCCGCTTTTTCTCTTTCTTCTTTGCCCAAGTGCAGTTTCCTTTGGAGTCTTCTGTTATTAGATGTTGATTATCTAAATATGCATCTCCAATAACACACTTCAAAGTTTGAAGGACTGCATCCTTAGTTTTACCGCCCACCGTCCTAAAATCCAGACTTATCACAGGATGCTCTTTACAGTTCTTATCAAAAAAATCCCATTCCTGTTTACATATTTTTAGGTTTTTGAAAATGTCCCTGTTCCCTGATACGAATTGGCGCACCATATCCAAATTTGTTGATTTCCCGAACCTTCGGGGCGCTAATACCACTATCTCAGATTCTGGTTCTTGCATAAAAGCTTTGATGAACAGTGTTTTGTCCACGAATCCCGTCGTGTTAACGATCGGAGCAAACCTTTCTTCACATTCATTAAATATTATCTTTGGCGGCGTGCTCTGCAAAGATAATAAGATATCAGAGATAACCACGGAGGAACGGGAATGTTACGTTAACACGTTTGAGACTACATTTACTAAACTTACCGTTCTTTGGGTCCCGCTTCCACTTGCACTTCCACTTTCTGCATCCATTTTTGATCGTTTTGTTGCTGGATCACTCATAACCTAGAAACAGTGGTGTAGTCATTATAAAAATAGTAAAAAACATCTAGAGATCTAAACAGAATACTGCAGACACTTCTTAACAAGAAAAAGATCGGAGAATTACGCATCAACAGTAGAAATTTAATAGTTAACATGGAATAGTTAAGTAGACAGAGTATGTATTATAAACCCCTGCGAAGATGTCAATCTGACTTACGAATATATTAACAATAATACAAATTCGGAACAAGCTCAAGTAAGGTTATAAAAATATCGCTATCCTTTCGGATGAGTTATAAACTTGTCGTACCTGCGTTGTAAAAATTACATGACATGTGCGCCATCAACTGGTGGATCTCTAAAATTAGTAGGTAGGTATTATTCAAGGACCGCTGAATTAATATTGCATATAAGGCCTTACAGCTTCATTTAGCCAAGACGCAATTAGCAAGGACGCAGGCACCATTTGACGTTTACTATACATTTGCACAAATTTTCGATTCAAAATTGTTATCAACTTTAACAATTGTTTGCCGACCCATTACAAACATTTTTAAGCATTTATATAGTCGCATGGTACATTTTTAAACATTTTAATGGCATAATTAATTGTGGGTGTTAGGTCATTCGTCTTATAAAGTAACCCAGAAAAACAATTAAAATGCCTTACTGTTGATTCATTTTCTATCAGAGTTGCCTATTCTGTAAGAAAGAAAAAAAATTTTAACAGGTCCCTTATAAATAAAAATGCTGCAGCTGCAGATTTCTTGAATATGAAAATCGTATGAAACAAATGAGAGTGCATTTTTGAAACATAATTAACAGTAAAAGTAAAATTAGTCTTGTGCCGATACCATAGACATTTGCGGCACATTACTAAACCCATGTAATTGTGCCGAAGTCGAATTATTAACTTAATTTGAAAAGCCTTTTTTTGATAAAAAGATCTCTCATTTACCTAATGCCAAGTACAAGAAATACCTACAGCCATCGACAATATTTCAAACTGTTGTGTGTGTGTGTGTGTATATGTTTCACTACTTTTTGCAAGGTCCAATTACCAAACAGGCACCAGAAGGAATTAGGATTGGGCTATGAGCCAAACTGCTTGAAGACACTTCAAATCCCTATACAATATTACAAACAGGGTTTTGATTTGAATTGTTTTTCATGTGACAATCATATGCAACAAATTGGGAATGATTATTTTCGAAAATACAAATTCGATTCTTTAATCACCGCTAATTTACCAACTAAATATGTAGCTTTAGGCCACAACGTCTCTGTAACGATATTAAATTAAGAAATGCCAAGTTTTGTCGCATGCTATACTGGCCTTGTTGCAGAGAACGGTAGTAATAATTAATTTGGTAATTATCATCGTATTCTGGATGTGAAAGTACGGTGCATTTCTTTAAAAAAGTGCAATGATAACCATGGAACCTGTACGTGTTCCATGTACCTAACTATATAAAATCAAAACTTAGGTACAATGGACAATGAAAAAGATTTACAACTATGGTCCAATTTTCGAGCCAGGTAATGCACGTCATCAATAAATTTTATGACATCATAACTTGGTACGTCTACATGAAGTTCCAAACGATTTACAAATTTTATAACCTAAAAAACGTCAAATGTCAAACAAACGTTAATGATACACAACACGATCTGTCAAAAATTTGCAAGTGAAATTGGAAATATAAACATGCCAAAAATAATACTAACTTTACAAAAAATAAATATGAGCTAAATTAGAAAATAAAAGCCGGATTTCTTTCTTATTTTCAAAAATTTATAGACCTTGTGTTTAAACACGGCTGCCTAATCTTAGAAAACTACAAAAATAATTTATATTTAGCAATTACATTTTGTATTTTTTTATCGCGCATTATTGGTAACGCCGACCGTTGATCATGTGATTGATGACGCGCATTACCTGGAACGCCAATTGGACTATACCTTATAACTATTTACTTATGTATTTAGATGAATGAGCAGAGCTCTTATATACAGGCAAATACATGCAACAATACTCGATAAATTCTGAAACTTATTTGTGGGGTGTTATTACTTGATACATTCGAAACATGAACGTAATATTATTACATTAAGTTGTGATCTGGATGATATTAACGTGATTTAAGTACCTACTACAATGCAACAGAAAAATGTGGCTTTGACCCCCTTGCCGACGTCCTTAGAGGATAAGACAGAGAAAGACACACAAACATATTATTTATGTGTTGGCAGGTAGTGGAGAATCCGTACGCAGGTAGTAAGATCCTCCTTCATAATCATATAGTCCAGTCACTTTAGGATTTAACCTCTAAAAAAATCCTAGCGAAGTGGACTTTGGTAAACTTTTTTATTTTGGCATTATAAACAATATGTTAAAAGTCCATTGCGAAATTGTGTACGCTAAGCAAATTATTCGAGGTCAAAGGTCACGAAAATATTTTTTTGCAAAAATCTCGTATCTATTGGTTTTACGTTAATTTTGGTTATTATGAAAAATATTTACTATAAAATTCTGCACAAAATAGGTTATATACAAAATTTACGTACGATAGACTATATTAGTGGAGTATGCGCCTTGCTCCAAAACTTTAGAGCTCGTGAGCTCGAAAACTATTGGTGGTAGGTAAATTTTGTATATAACTTTTTTGGGCAGAATTTTATAATAAATATTTTTTATAATAACCAAAATTAACGTAAAACCAATAGATAACAAGATTTTTCCGAAAAAACGATTTTCGCGACCTTTGACCTCGAGTAATTCGCTTAGCGTACACAATTTCGCAATGGACTTTTTACATATTGTTTATAATGCCAAAATGAAGAAGTATACGAAAGTCCACTTCGCTAAGATTTTTTTAGAGGTTAAATCCTAAAGTGACTGGGCTATATGAATAATAATGTTGAATATTCTAATGAGGAGAGGGCATTTATTGTCAAAACATTTTATAATATAAATTTATTTTGGCATAAATTCGAGTTTTTTGCAAATTAATTTGGGAGAAAACTCGCTCGACATTTACACTAGAATGGAGGAGACATAGCAAGTTAAATACAAGTGAGCTTAAATTAGGTAATTTTTTTTCACCACTTCCTAGCGTAATCTCGGAAATGTTGCGCCAAAATTCAATCACATCATTTAAATTGGAATCATCTAGATTTACCTCAATTCTTAAGCATCATCCACTCAGCCATGCCATGTTATGCCGTAGCCGAATTAAATGGTAAAGCCCGAATTGTTAGTCTGAATAATTATGGCCCCGAAGGCTGGAAAAATTGCTTTTTGATATTGTTAAGGCTGAAAAAAAATCGCTTTTTGGTATTTTTTTTTAAATCGTGAGATTTAATGGTTCTATCGTGAGACAACACATCAAATCGTTAGATCTCACGATTTATCCTGATATCTGGCAACTCTGACCATAATAAATAGAAACAGGTGTAAAATTTGACAACTACGCGGTAAAACTGTTTGCCTTGCGCAAACAACAGTTTTGACTTTGACAAGTAATGCCAACAATGGCGGTTTCCACGTGTGCTACCAGAGATTCGCCGACGGGAATTTAAGATAAAAAAAAATTAAAGTTTCGAAAATATGAAGTTTTATGAAATAAAGCTTAGAAATATGAAGTAATATGAATTAGTATGAAAAATATGTAGTTTTTCCTAAAATATGTAGCGAATACGAACCCTGAAAGTGGAAGCGGCAGTACGGCAGAGTGGGAGTGTACGTAAAACTGACATATTTAAAGTTCAGCAGCGGCCTGCTTGGTCTGAAACTGAATCGGTGGACCACTCTGCGGCTCGGTGTGCCCGGCCCCCTTGACACTGTAAAGGTATAAGAGGTTAAAAGAGAAAGAAAACTGCATTCCTTGCCTAATGAAACTTCAGAAACCATAGTTAACTTTTGTAAAGGACCAATAATAGCAATATTGAAAATCAAAATTGTGTAGCCCTTTGCGGTGATAAATTTTGGCAGAGTAAACACGGCTGATCGCTGTAATGATTTCAACAAATTGAAGGAAATCACATCATAAAAATATTTAGTTACTTCTCAATACCTACCTAGGTACATAGTGTACAAAATGAAAAACTTATCACGTTCTAGTTAAAACTAGATAGTCGTCACTGTTTACGGCTATAGAAAGAGTTCTGAAGTTACATCGAGCATTTAAAATCGTTTTTCTTATCAGAAAAAAGCCATCAAAGATATTAGAACAATTTTCTTGAAATCCGCTAGGTGAAGCTTACTTTTGGTTTGTGCATAGCCAACAGAGTACTTTTCAAAGGGGCATACGGCATACTAAATATTGAAGGAAACCAAAAGCATTAACGAAATTCTTTCAACTTTAGAAGGCCCCTTCTTAATTATTGAAGGAAGGCGTGAGCGTAGATTTATTCCAATTAGTGTTTTAAAAACATTACATTTCTGAAACTAAAATTTCAGCATTTTACGTTGAGAATGATTTTTATATGACTTGCGAAGAGCATCTAAAGTTTGTAGTTCGTTTTAAATAGATTTGTTATTTTGTTGATTGCAAAATAAAGTGTTCTTTCACACAAACTTCAAAATTTTTACGCTTTTTGCATGAAAGTGTACCGGTTTGTAAAATACAAAATATGGTCGCCCTATAATAGCGAGAATGTTAAAATTAATGTTACAGAATAGCTTTCACTGTTAGTAAAATAAACAAATTTGTTACAAACAAAATTAAAATACGTCTCTTAAGACGAATAACCTAACAACGGTTATTAAATATTGAAAAATTTTCCTTACCGTTTCCTGCCAAGTATATCACCACGTGCAACACGTAAGAGAAGACGATAAATGTGAATCAGCATCAGTGTTGCCATCTTTTATTTTCTGATTTCGGTAGCTTTCGGTTCTATGTTTCGGTAGATTTCGGTAGACATTTAAGCTGAGAAAAATATAAGTTTTTACCACCGTTTTTACCAAGCCCTGTAATGAAAATTTACGTTTTTAGGAAAAGCAACTACATGCGGTTTAAGAAAATGTATTTATGTAAGTCTGATACGTTGGCTCTTCGCTCTTGGGTCCAACAAGTACCATGCACAATCTAAATGTTACTTATTTTTTATAATATTTATGAGATATCAAAAAAAAAAATCAATAATGATTGAAAATGGAAAAAAATATACTTATATGTAACTTTCAGTTTTGTCACCATGGCTAGCTATTATTAATCAGAAATTAATAATTTTCCTGGTTTTTGCCGTTTCCGAAAACAATAATCCGAATTAATACGTGAGTTTTTCCCTATCGAAATATAATCAGAATTTAGCTTTAAAATAATTAGGGGAGAAAATAATTGAACTTCAAAAAAATTGTTCGCCGAGTCCCCACCCTTTATAGTTACTAAATAGGATTTTATTAAAAAAACAAAATTAAAATTTCCTGACTTCTTACTTGCCAGCGCCGCTGAAAGATAAACGTTATACATCCGATATTATTACGAAAAAGTGTTTGTATAATCCGCACGTAGTGGGCCATAAATATCAGTTACATTTTAAAACAATCTCCAGGCAATGTATTTTGATAAACAAAATTTTGTTCCGAGTCAGGTGCATTTTGTGATGTCGAGATAAGCAAAACAGGTTTTTTTGAAGGTTATTTAGTAAACTTTAAAAAATCGGTAGAAATGAGTCTAAAATCGGTAGATCGGTAGATTGAAGTCGAAATCGGTAGATCTACCGAAATTTCGGTAGGGTTGGCAACACTGATCAGCATATGCTTAACCACTTAACCTCTTTGTATGGCACACAAGCGATTTGACAGCTACTATTTCGACACGTGATGAACGCGATCTATACCACAGATAATATAAAAAAGATGAGAATCTGCTGTACCGGCGATGGGAATAGGATCTTGCGCGCCACCTGGCAGAGTAGTGCAAAAACAAAACACGCGCGCGAAATTTAAACCATTCCTTGTGAATATGAATACGTTTACGAATTTTTATAAAACTATTTAAATGCAAACAAAAATTGTCTGATCTGTTTTTTTTTTAGTTTTTACATAATGCGATAGTATTGCATTATGTAAAAACTAAATCAGACAATTTTTGTTTGCATTTAAATAGTTTTTATTACCAAATCCAAATTACCTATCATAAATAAAACAAAAATGAAATTTTAAATTTGTTAGATTTTATTTTAATTAAGAACAAATAGACAAATACAAACGTAAAAAAACATGTAATTAGAACACACAACGACAACTTATTTTAAAAACAAAGCTTGACATTTTATAATCATTATAGCCTACCTTACAAAAAAATATGAATATTCTATTAACAAACTGTTTACTTTTCATAAACGTGTTTTCTTTCGAGAATTTTATTGTCTCCAACAAAATTTATTTTTTACAAAAATATAATAAGTATACACAGAGGCATTGTGAAAGCAGATAAATACTACGTTATGTTTCATTGTAAAAGTGTTTAACTATAACTATAATAATACATAAGCATACCTAAAAAGTTTTCGTAAAAGTAAGTTTATCTTCAAATATTTAAAAATTCAAAAACTAATCTATTTACAAGGTTATCAGTGGTGTCATCTTGTTCAATACTTAAGTGTAATATTTTTTAAAATTACCTGCACATACTGTTCTGTTCTGTTACTTATTTCCTGAGTATAATAAAATAGGCTATGACGTTCTCCGATGCATACATAAATTATATCGTTATATTTAACACGTACAGGGTGGGCATAATTGGATGTTTTAATAGGGCATCTCGGTAACCATAAGAGATAGAGGAAAACGAGTGGCCAAGTCTCGATCTCTTTTTTCGAGATATGTTTAATGGTGAAAACAGAAATTGGCTATCTTCTTTTGTTTTTGAGTTAGAGCCCAAAATTGACTTTTTCGACTTTTTTTGATATCCTCATAACTCCCTTGTTTTTAACAATAGCAAATTACCGTTTTGACATTATTAAGGCACTTTTTTACGGAGAATCTAATGGTTTGATCATATTTTAAATTTATTCATTTGTTTCTCATTTATAGCATAAAGTTGTATTTTTTTATATGGAAGTCATAGTAGGCAATGAAGTGGTTAAAAAGAGTATTTTTTTTCTTTTCAAAAATATATAGTTTGTTCCAGATATTTGCATTATTTACATAAGAAATGTCAAAAAGAGTATTTTATTATTCTTTTTTTAACGTTTAAGCCCTATCTAAGTTGTCCTTGACAAACAAAAAGCTGCAAAAAAGAATTTGCATATTCTGTCATCTAGTCGGCTAGAAAAAACAAAACTACCTAATAGTTTGACAAGAATAATCTAATAATAAATAAATCTGTTTTTAACATCAAATTATTTATGAACTACAAAAACTTTTCAAATTGTTCGCCGTTATTATTGGCCACACACAAATTGCACCTCCGTAGCACACTATTCGCTGCATTCTGAATATGGATATTCGATATTGACTCTATGCAATCCTGGAAATTTTGCCTTAATTGGTTTATGTTATTATTGTCCATTTGGTAGAGATGATCTTTGATGTATCCCCAAAAAAAGAAATCAAGAGGAGTTAAGACGGGAGAGCGCGCTAGCCATCTTCAAAATTTTTAAGGCACGACGCCGTGAAACTCCAGTCTCAGCTTCAATTTGGTGACTTGACGTTGAACTTGTCTACAACAACAGCTCCTATAACATTAATGGTTGCATCGTCGGCATCTTCAATATTGTAATTTTTGGGTCTTGGTTTGGTAAATGACCCATAATCGATTAGATTTTCTTTTAATCGTTGAAAAATATACTTATGAGGTTGTCTTCGTTGAGGATAACGATTTAAATATGTTTGGGATGCTATATCAGCGCTATTGTTACTTAAAATAAAACATTCCAACATATCGTATTTCTCGTTGTTTTCGTATGCCATTTTAACACTTTTCCACTATTACAAACAGATTATGTCATCAGCACTGTAAACAATTTTCAACTGACACTTATTGCTATTTTCTGGAAATTGTCAAACTATTTGGTAGTTTTGTTTTTTCTAGCCTACTAGATGACAGAACATGCAAATTCTTTTTTGCAGCTTTTTGTTTGTCAAAGACAACTAGATAGGGCTTAAACGTTAAAAAAAGAATAATAAAATACACTTTTTGACATTTCTTATGTAAGTAATAGAAATATCTTGAACAAACTATATATTTTTGAAAAGAGAAAAAAATACTCTTTTTAACCACTTCATTGCCTACTATGACTTCCATATAAAAAAATACAACTTTATGCTATAAATGAGAAACAAATGAATAATTTAAAATCTGATTAAACCAGTAGATTATCCTTAAAAAAGTGCCTTAATAATGTCAAAACGGTAATTTGCTATTGTTAAAAACAAGGGAGTTATGAGGATATCAAAAAAAGTCGAAAAAGTCAATTTTGAGCTCTAACTCAAAAACAAAAGAAGATAGCCAATTTCTGTTTTCACCATTAAACATATCTCGAAAAAAGAGATCGAGACTTGGCCACTCGTTTTCCTCTATCTCTTATGGTTACCGAGATGCCCTATTAAAACATCCAATTATGCCCACCCTGTACACATTACACAATATTTTTAATTTTTAATCACATATATTCAACTCGTACACATTACGGATATTTAGCACAATACTTTATGTTTAATTTTTAACCGCAAATTTATGATGTATTCCAACAAGTTTCGTTTTAGTGTAACTGTTTTATTTCACGAACTGTTGTTGACATACATAGCGACCGTTCAAAATTTTTGCAAAGTAAGCGCATTTTTTAATTTTAATGGGGGATGTGATCCTATAGTTTTCTTTACAGTTAAAGTATTCTGTAAATATGTAACATAATTACAGATACCTAAAAAAGCGCCATCCCAGAGAGTAGTGCGGAACTAAACATCCTTGTTTGACCACGGCCAACTTCATTCATATCCACTAACGTGTATATATGGCCGTTCCAATTCAGCTAAAAACAGGTTTTAAGAAAGTAGGCCATTGGTCCTCCCTGTGGCGACATCTATTACATAGTTTAAATGCCGGAGAGGGCGCTGACAGGAGGACCCGTCAAAAATATTTAGAAATGGAATTGGGACCAATGACGTTTAATTATTAAACGTCATTGATTGGGACGGCCATATATACACGTTAGTGGATATGAATGAAGTTGGCCGTGGTTTGACCTGCACTTATACGGCCATCCCCACAGACTATTAAACAAGGAAGACTAATCAAATAATAGGACAAAACCGGAATAACGTCGATAGTAGCGCTACGCGCGCACCTGGGTGAACTAATAGTTATAAGCGGGAGAATTTTAATATTAGAGAGTTATCACAAGTACTACGTTAAATTTCCGTTAACGCTAAATCACCTGATGTTATACGCTATTTTATTTTTACGGTAAATGACATTTTAGAGTTATTTTTATTTTACCGTACGCTAAAGTTTCAGAACATAACCTCAAATTGTTTATAAACACGGCTATATAACCTCACCACTTAAAATGACGTACGCAAAAACCCTCCGCTATTTTATGAAAATACTGGACTGAGGTTATCTCTTTAGCGTTAACAAAATATGTGCTGCGTGAAAACCACGATTACAATACTATCGCAATCGTATTGCGCATGCACGTCAGGGAATATGGCAAATTAAGCCACGTAGTTTACCCAGGTGCGCGCGCAGCGCTGCTATCGACGTTATTCCGGTTTTGTCCTATTATTTTATTAGTCTTCCTTGTTTAATAGTCAACAGTAATATAACAAGTGATGCCGTTTTTCCGATAAATTTGGATCGGATAGTTTATGAGTGCTAGTTAATTTGACAATTTCACGAGCCCGTCAGGGCGAGTGAAATTTTCTAAAATTAACTAGCACGAATCAATTATCCGATCCAAATTTATCATAGGAAAATCGGATCACGCGTTGTATTCATTAAGACTATATCACGAACAGTTAATTACTATTTATGAATTGTTTTCACGTATTTAAAATACCTAAGTGATAAAACCACGCGTGGTTTTTTCACTTATTAAAACGCACGTGTGATTTTTTCACTTGAAAATCGTTTTTATTGGCTGTTGCTACGGAAATTGATCAATCTGATTGGTTAAGCAAAATGTGAGTGGTATAGTCTGTGTAACTCTCTAATATTAAAATTCTCCCGCTTATAACTATTAGTTAACCCAGGTGCGCGCGTAGCGCTGCAATCGACGTTATTCCGGTTTTGTCCTATTATTTGATTAGTCTTCCTTGTTTAATAATCTGTGACCCTACCCTTGTTTATTATATTCGCTTGGTACTTACTTAACTAACTACTCGCTAGAGGGCAGCAGGTACTGGAGGATTAAAGCAGTTTAAAATTCAAATACAACAATGAAAGTCTATTAACCACGATCATTTTAAGGATGTAGGTATCTTTACCCTTCAATTTTTCAGTAATAAATCAAGTTGAGACATACCTGAAGTTTTTTGTTTGTTCTGACCTAGAGAACAAGTCCCTAGAATTAATAGTGCCGTGCAATTTTGAAACACCCTAGATATATCTTGTTGTTGACTATTTTGTGGCAGGTTTCTACTTATAGCCTTTCTATAACTTAACACCAATTTTCCATGTAATAGATTTTCATTATTCCATCGTACTACATCTTATTTCTTTTGTCCGTTGTCGTAGACCTCCCTCCTACTAGGAAATTGTCGGAGTCACAATTTGATCCTCAATAGGATTTTATATCCATTACAGATGATTGCCATTTCGTAAAGATTAGAACATGGTCTATTTGGCTGCAATGACCTCCATGAGCAATCCATGTTACGTTGTGGTTTTTTTGTGTTTAAATTTAGTACTGCTTACTACCACGTCTAATGCTGCTGCCATATTACACACTCGTTTCCCATTATCATTCGTCACTTGATGAATAGTAAATTTTTCCGCTATCTGTTTCAACCAATCCTCAGTACCAATTTGTGCATTTAGATGACCCAGTGTAATCTATAGGTACATCATGTTTGAAATAAACAGCCTATCTCCTTTGATTTAAAGTTTTAGACTCTGAACGTAGCACAGTAACACTAGAATCGACCGCAGACCATAATACAGATATGAATCAAGCAAATGTAAATGTAAGATCTTCAGTAAGCATTGGTACTTCCCATGCAACTTACCAATACAAACCAAACGTATGAAGCCATAAAAGTGGCAATAAATTTATGACTACCTTATAATTGGTTGAAATTTGCTATTTTTCCAGACAATATAGTTCTACGGGTTAGTAGTCTACCTTATCACTCACTCAAACTAATAGTAACACATTTTATTTTTAGCTGGTAACCACCGCAGTCCTTCTAGTATCATATTTTGATGTTATAATCATTTCCTACAATTTTGTAACACAAACTTACAATTTGCCAATGTTGATTTTTAGCTTGTCAATAGAATCGATATTTTACATTAAAATTTTATTATCATTTCATGAAGCATACATGGACAGGTAAATTCAAAATACATAAATTGGCTACACCTAATTATAATAAATTTAGATATGGTAATTATGTTACACAATTCAAGAAAATTGCCCGCAATTATTTTAAGGATTGTACAGCTGTGTTTTGGGATATCATTCCAAACCTTCCATTGGAACCAATCTGCTTTGCTTTCCCAGAAGAAGATCGGTTATTTTTCCTGTCAATTCTCAGATTAGTACATCTTTTTAGAATTCAATATATTCTTAATTATTTCATAAAGGTATAAATTCGTTTCTCTATCGTGCAATATATTCTAATAAAAATTCTTACAGATAAGCAGACGCTTAATGACAGACCTTGCATTTAACCAAGTACTGAAAATAGCAATATTCATGTCCATCACATTGCATATCTTTGCTTGCACTTGGGTAATGATTGCTTGTCCTTTTAATAGATGTTTTTAAGCAAGTATTATCTTTATAACGATTCAATCAAGAATAAATGATATTTTCTTGTAGCTATACTTCTCACACTTCTTTTCATCGTTATTCTGTGGCAATTTACTACGTTGTTAGCCTGGGAACAACTACAGGCCTTGGAGACATTTATCCCTGTACAATGACAGAAGTTGGATTTTCCATTATAGTTATGGTTGTTTGCAGATTTTTAACTGCGCTAATCATAGGAGATTTAGTAACAGTCATTAATATTGCATCTAGAAGTTTGGTATACTATGAATACCGCATTTACAGTTTACAAGATTTTCTTCGAAACCAAAATTTATCTGGTAAATTAAATAAACAATTTGCAAAAGAAACTCGGTAACCTCAGCTTTTGTAGGTCACCAAATGGAAAAACTATGGCTTTATTTACGAAGTTTATGGGTGCAACAGAAAGGCCAACATATACCGAAGATGTTAAAATTCTGTCCGTATGTACTAAGATGCGATATTATGACGGTAATGTTTGGCCAACACCTTCGTAACAACTTCTTGTTTCAGGTAATCGTTGTTTTTATTAATATCATTTTAATAAATTATGTACGAATTTTCAGGGTATAAATGAGGCTCTGCTAAGGCAGCTTGCCGTTTGCTTAAATAAAATAATATTCTTTCCTGGGAACTATATAGTGCAACATGGCGACATCGACCAAAATATGTATTTTATCCACAGTGGTCAAGTAAGCGTGCTAACTGTGCATCCAAATCTTACAGAAACACAACATGAACTACTAAAAAGTCAAGACATGTTTGGTCTTGCTCAAGGTCTCTACCATGGACTACCACATCACTTTTCATTTCGAGCAAACACAAAAGTTAGTATTTTGGTATTAAACTTGGACTCATGGTATCACATGCTGAAATTTTTTCCGGAAGATAAAGAACTTATTTATAATCGAGCACAAACAGTTTATATAAAAGTCTGAATTATTTTGTTTGTAAACTGTAATTCTACACTAAAGTCAATAAACCAAATGAATGTAAAAAAAATACTATAAAATTGAAAAAGTAAGACGTATTCATTTTAAATACTCCTATAAAATAAAAAGTGTATAATTGGACAGGATTAACTAGGAGAAGCTGGATATTCAGCAGGTCTTTTTTGTATAGTTTTCTTACAGGGACATACACAAGGACTTCTATCACCAGCTGCAAGACTTGCTGAACTACGTGCTGAAGGCAGATCTTGAATTTTCTCCTCGTTGACATTAGCAGTGGCGTACCTACGGGGGGGCTAGGGGGGGCAGTCTGCCCCCTCCGCCTTCTTCCTTTTAGCGCCTTCGGCGCCGTGCATTTTTTGATATTTTATTTTTTAATTAACCAAAACAAAAAATATAATTATTCTTATTACATAATTCTATAGACGTGATAAAATCAAAATGGCACAGTGAGCAAGATCTTTATATTCAGTGTTGAGACGTACCTAGGTAAATGTACCTAGGTACAAGTACCTAGGTACTTCTCTTGTTGTACCTTCGTATACTAAAAGGTCCATATTTTTAGAATTATCTTTACCTATACCTAGGTATTTTTTAGAGTTACCTTGTACCTAAAAAACATAAAAACTTAAGGTACAACGTAAATTCTATTTTCTCTGTAAAACTACGTACAAAAATTTAAACAATAATTGTGGATATAAAGAGAATATCAATATATTCATATAGTTCGAATTTTATTGGCGTCATTTGGGTATTTTGTGTAGCGTATTTAACGGTAAAGTGAAAGAGAATGATGATGCCATTAATATTATCAAAATATAGTGAAGTATTTTGAAGATAAATCAAAAAATTTAAAATCCCTATTTAATTATGAAATCATTTTAAGAATTTTTAAATAATAAACAATACAATCATACTCTCATCAGCTCCTATTGAAAGACTGTTTAGTACAGGAGGACAAATTTAATTTTAACTTCCAAACGAAATAGGCTTTATGATGAGGCTCTTGAAACTCTATTGTTCTTCAAGAAAAATAAATAATATAAATGATGTGCATGATGTAGGTATGTTTAAGAAAAAATTTTATTTTATTTAAAAAATGGTAGTATTTTTTATATTTAAATTTTAACAATCGATCAAAAAAATTATTTGTGCGGTTGTACCTAAACCTGTACCTACAATATTTAGGTACATTTTTACGGTAACTGTATTCTTACCTAGGTATTTTTGTAAAAGTATACCTGTACCTGTAACTAGGTAATTTTTTCTCTGTGTACCTGTACCTTTACCTAGGTACCAAAAAAGAAGTACCTGTTACAACACTGTTTATATTCCTTATAACAACCGAGCCCCCACATTGTATTTATTTTATTTTTTACCGCCCTGATAAATAATGTCTGCATTCATTTTAAATATTCTTAAATAGTGGCAGTGTGGCCGCTTTAATTTTCTATACAAAGAAATAATTATCTAGAAACCTGCCGAAGGCGTCGCACTGGTGGGCGTAGGCAGCGGTAACTTTTGTCCTTTGTCATCATATCATCTTTCCCGGTAATATTTACAAAAAAGTACATTATTTACGATTTACGTCGCGGCGGCAAAGAACTCCTTTCATGTGCAACTTTATTTTTAAAAGAGCCGCCGATCCGTCAAAATGCAGACAAAATGTATACAAAATTAAAAAGAATAGAGTAGTGTTCTGTTTTTCATTTCGGCAATTTGCAGTATGATTTTGTAGAGTAAAGATTTGCTTATATTATGTTCCATGCTTAAACCGTATTTTAAATTGTTTTAACTGAACTAGAACTAGTATATTTAAAAAAACAAAAAAATCGTTGTTCAAGTGCAAAAAATAGACAAAAAACGCGCTACTAAAATTAGCCCAAACTAAATTTTTTTTTCTTATAATATCTAAGGCGCCTTCAAGACACATTGCCCCCTCCGCCTCCCAACGATAGGTACGCCACTGGACATTAGGGATTCCTAATTTAATTTCTTCGTTATCTTTTACGACTTGTTTCGGTTCATCGGCGGTAATTTTCTCTTCTGAATTGTCTTTTTTTTTAAGTAGGGGATTTTTCCAAACAAAAATACTTCCGGCAGCACTGGTTGACACAATATACATATACACTGCTCAAAAAAATTAAAGGAGCGCTTATTAAAACTCCTCTAAAACTAAAATGGAAGTAATATTTGATGTAATATTTAAATATTTAACTTACCCAGGTATACTGATAAAGTTTTACATTGTGAATTAGCAAAAACAAAAACGAATCGTGAAACAAAAACCAAATACTAGTACTGTCAAATATAAGGGTCGCAGTTAGTTACGTTATTTTAAGTAAAATTTTCAGAGCATATTAAGTGTGTTATTTAAGGGGTTATTAATTTGTTGCCAACTTTTAAATAAATGCAATAGACCGTCGAAGAAAACATTTAAATCAAGTTAGTGTTGCCAGAGCCATTGCACTACTGGAAGATGGTAAAAGTCAACGCTATGTTGCTAACGTTCATAATGTAAGCAGGTAGGGATGTACAAAAAAAATCTACAGAGAACTTTCAGATTAACCGTTAGTGATCAAACTTTTAGAAATCGTCTTCAAGAAGATAATCTGCATTCTAGACGTCCAGCAAGAGCACCTCCCTTGACCTGGCAACATCGTACAAGACGACTACAATTTTGTAGAAATCACATCGAGTGGCAACGTGAGAACTGGAGGCCAGTTCTGTTTTCCGATGAATCTAGATACCTTCTCAGTAATGATGATGGCCGTATATGTGTATGGCGTCGACGAACCATACATGAAAATCATCGCCTTGGTAGACAGTCGGTAATGGTATGGAGTGGAATCAGTTTAGGTAGGCGCACAGACCTAGTAGTCTTACCAAGAAGCACACTAACTGCTCAAGGTTATGTTGAATTTATTTTAGAGCCTCAAGTAAGGCATTTTGCACAAAATATGGGCGACAATTACATACTCATGCAAGATAATGCAAAGCCTCATACAGCTCAGGTGGTCAGAAACTGGCTAGATGAGGCCAATATTGAGGTAATTGACTAGCCAGCCAATAGTCCAGACCTAAATGCTATTGAGCATTTATGGGATATCCTTGACCGCGGAATTAGGAAACATCCAAGTCCAGCTGAAACTCTCAACGACCTTGCCGAACAATTATCAGAAGAGTGGTTAAATATACCCCAAGAAATGATTGATAATTTAATTCTACGCATGCCCAATCTTCTTCAAGAATGTATTTATAACAGAGGAGGACATACCCATTATGAATTTGTTGATGTTGTTGTTTCTTGCTATTGTTTTGATCATTCATTTGTTGTAGGTATTTTTCATAAGTGTTAGCTATTCCAATTTAATAGCTGTAAAGTATGTGGAACTAAAAGAACAACCATAACAGAAACCAGACAGCTTGGTGGACGGAAGGAGTAAAAAGAGAAATTAGAAAGAAAAAACAAACATGGCAAACATACCTTGCGAACAGGAATGAGGGAAACTACGAGGAATACAAGAAACAAAGGAAAAGAGTAAAGGAAATAGTGACAGAAGCAAAGAAGAAGAGTTGGATAGATTTTGGCCAAAAAATGGAAAACAACAGCAAGAATAATCAGAAACTATTTTATAGGCCGCTGAAAACAATAAGGAACGGAAGGAAAAACGAGGATATCTACATCAAAAATAAACAAGAAGAAATATTAACAGACGAGAAGGAAATAATGAATAGGTGGAAAGAGTATTTTGAGCAATTATTACAAAGCAAGGAAGAAGATTCACAAAATAAAGAGACGGAAGAGATAAAAGAAGGCCAAAATAGAAACACAGTAAGTGAGAACGGAGAAATAATTATCAAGGAACTTACAGAAGCTATAAAAGGAATGAAAAATGGAAAGGCCCCGGAACATGACCATACGAGTCTAGTTAAATCGCTTTTCTGACGCGGCGCGTATACTATTTTTTCGCATTTTATATTCTCACATAAAAAGTTATCTAAATTTATTGAGATACATTCTGAATAAAATTAATAAAAACACTGAAAAAAGTAGGCGGATTCTCGATCTGACAGGAACTGTTTTTGGCATAACAGAATTCAATTCAAACAAATAAATACATTTTTTTGTACTCAATGGTAAACGGTCATTTTACTATGTAGAAAATAGTAAAGTAATGTGGCATTTTACACGTTAGCAACACTTTACTCGTTAGCAACACTTTACTCGTTAGCAACCAACACTTTACTCCTTAGCAACACTTTACTCGTTAGCAACCAACACTTTATTCCTTAGCAACACAGTCTGTTTGTTTACTTGTTACTATGTACGTGTTGTAGTTGCTACGTTTCCGTACAAACATAACCTTGATAAATTTAACAAATTTTTCTAGAAAATTAGTTTCATTCAAACTTTTAGTACTTACACAAAAAAATAGCGTATTCAACGCGTAAGAAAAGTGGTTTTCTTTACTTGTAGAATAATCTACTATTATTTTTGGAAATCTAATTCCGAAATGGTAAATTGACTTCTATGTTACCAAGAACTAATTCATCCTGGAACATCTGCATCGTAACAAGAAATTAATGTAAAATTTGGATATCGTAAATGTATCCTTTTAGTCGTCAATCTTTAATATAATTTTTATGACATATTTGTTGTGTATATTTACTTTAAAGTACTTTTATCTAAATTTATAAATTATAACAAACTTCTAAAATGACTTTACATGAAATTTATCTTAATTCGTCGTTGGGCACCTAATTAACGACGCTCTCCTCCGAATACAGACCTACGAGGTAGAGTAACAAGGTTCTATACGTACACACACATACACTATACACATGGTGCTGTATGCAGGTAAAAAACGGCGCACCAATCACGTAACTCGCATGCGGGCCGGATTGTGCATTTCACGCGTAAGACCACATACGCTAACGCACCAGCCTCAACACCGAAAGGTATAAGAGGTTAACGATTACATACATACATTTAACTTTATGTAATTTATAAATGTTAATTTTGTATATCGGAACTGTCAAACTTTGTGTAATTTGTATTTGTGTGAATTGTGTAAATAAATTGATATTGTTTATAATGTTTGGTGTCTAAAATACACAACAATATATTTATCGAAAATCCTTCCTACCATTAGGTGTAAGGATATATTAGGTACATTCTTATACTACTTATTTACTCATACATTTGTATTTTACTTCTCTTAGGCACTATATGTTAATTTACATCATAGTTATGTGATTTACATTATACTTTATACTATGCAATTAACTGTAAACTAGTGTGCGCCATTCTTTTTTGTTTTGTGCTGCTTTTCTTGCTGTTTGCATCGTATGCCCCTTCTTTACTAGTATTATCTCTATTACCCCTCCCCATGTCGCTCTGGGCCATCCTCTTTTCCTCGTTGGTATAATTCTTGCTTCCCACACCAACTTCACCTGCCTATTCTCTCCCATTCTAATTAAATGGCAGTACCATCTCAATTGATTTTGTTCAATTACCGTCAGCACTGATTCAATCCCTAGTTCTTCCCTTATGTCCTGGTTCCTAACTCTATCTGTTCTTTTTACTCCCTTTATTCTTCTCAGGTACTTCATTTCAGTGGCCTGTATTCTGCTTTTTTGTTTTTTAGTCAATACCCATGTTTCTGATTCAAAAATAAGTAGGTACTGGTCTATATATTGATTTAAACACTTTTATTTTTGTTTGGTTGGATTGTTCTCTTTTACTAACAAAGCTTCTTCCTAAACTACGGTATATACTCATTGCCGCCTTTATTCTTTCATTTATTTCTATGTCTTGCCGTCCATGTATTTCGAATACATTACCAAGATACCTAAAATCTTCTACCTGTTCTATATTGTTCCCATTTATTTGGATTTTTAAATTATATAATTTAGAATACAGCGAGGATGTAAAAGAGAAAATATAAAATATAAAAATGGGAGATATAATTGGAAAAGTACAGATAAAAGAATGTAAACGATTAGAAGAACTACCAAAAGGATTAGAATTAATTATTTCTAATTTGTCTGTAATAAAAAATTGTCGGTAAAGAAAGATATATTTTAAAATTCGAAAATACTACAGATTGTTACTACTCTAACTATTGGTTAGAAAAGGAAATCGAAAATAGGTAAATTGATTTAAATTTTAAAATTAAAATTAAAATTAAAATGGATAAGATAAAAACCACATCAAATAAACTCAAAGAAGGAATGGTATTCCTTACCTAAATATTCGAAAGTTTCTGATATAATTATATTATTCTCTTTAAAATAGTGTAACGTTTTCACGACGTTTATTTAAAATAAATTAATTTATTAAACAAACTTAAAGTACGAAATAATTATAAAGAACAACAATTAAACACTAAAGTAAAACTAAACGGAACCCTAATATTAAAACCGAACACTAAAGTAATTTATTTGCAACAGTTATTTATTTAACTATTTATTTATACGTATTCAGAATTCCAGCCGCGCGTATCAGTTCAAGACTGAAATCTCGTGAGCGAGCGCGCCTTTAATATAGGCAGGCTTTCATTCTCGTACGTTCCACGTTAGTGTAGAATAGAATTATTCAGAGATCCTTCCAGAATAGGTGACACATGGGCGCGAAGTGATTCACCGAACACCTGACACCTGCCGCTCGTTACACTAGCTTACCAAATCTTTTGGATATTCGTTACAATTAAGACCTACTAATTTTCTTATATAATTTCTAATATAATAATCTCCATATATAAACCAAGGAGCCAAACCATTATTTTCTTCTTCGTTATAAATTATATAAGCTTGTAATCTAAGTAACTAAGATTTAAATACCATTCCTTTTTATTTATTTTGTCTTTTGTTATATACACTTCGACATCCTTATCCCTAGGAGCAATTTCTTTTGGTATAGGTAATTAGTTTATCCATTTATTAACACTTTTAAATATAAAATACTATTTTATTTTTTGTAAAGAATAAGATTGTATGGATAACAAGTTTATTATATGGATAAATGGCTCTTAAGAATATTTCCAAAATAGAAAACAAATATGGGTAGGTAGATACGAAAATTAAATTTAAAAAAATTATTTTATTTTCATTTTATTTTTTTATTTATTGTGCCTAACTTTATCATCGAATAAAATGTTCTTTATAAAATGTTATTCATTACCAAATGTCTAATTATTAACATCATTTCAAATTTGTTTTTATTTGGTTTTTTGAATATTTTTTTGCTATAATGGTTTATGTATATGCAAATCTTTACGAATTTCCTTAATACTACCCTGCTTCTTTCAAGCACGTGAACAGCGCATGTATTTGTTTACATCCACTCTATCTTTAACTTGAAACTTGAATACAGTTTATCCACGACTAGTCAATAATCTGTCAATTATTCATGTGTTTGGTCACTCATAATGCTATCCATTATACACTGAAATCATTATGCACGGTGTCATGGTAACATCATTTCATTATGCACGGTGTTATGGTAACATCATTGTCTATGGTGTATAATAAAGGAAATAGGTTATGTTGTCATTGAAATTGCTTATGCTGTTATTTAAATTTTAATTAAAAATTCTTACGGCCGGTATTATCAACATTAGTTAAAGGTAGCTTTAGTTAAGTAAGCTTTAAACTAAACCCTCCTTTATGCGTGCTACCCGTATTACCAAAGTATTTAATGCACATTTAACTAAACGGTCCTTTACTTTGAATTGGTAACGCCGACAAGAAAAACCCTAGAATAAAGGTTCTAACACGTGACTACTTTTATATGTTAACAGTGGCTGGCGGTTTTTACGCATTTGAAATAAATTACTGTGTGTAATTTTTATAACTTGCAATTAAAAATGTAGTATTATTTCATAAAAAAGATGGAAAACGTTGATGTCACGTATAAATAAAATGATTGATGTCCATTTTTCTCGAAATGGGAATGGTGATAAATAATAAATTGTATACCAATAATTAATAACACGAAGTCAGTTCCCACAAATATATTAAATTTAGATTTTATACATGAACGTTTTCGTGCCGACTCCGGCACATCATCAGATGTTAAAAAATACTGCTAAAAGATGAAAAACATAATAAATGTGGTGCCGGAGTCGGCACGAAAACGTTCATGTATAAAATCTAAATTTAATATATTTGTGGGAACTGACTTCGTGTTATTAAGTATTGGTATACAATTTATTAGATGTCACGTATGACGGAGTGTCTTACAAATTACTTGTAGATACTGAAACCGCCGAGAATTTGAGTTAATGAACGCGATTTAACTAATAAATCATGGTAAATCTAAAAGCCTGTGTGACACGATGCTAAATTTTACATAAAATTTACATGAAAATTTTTATGTAAATTTACCCATATTTTTACCAGGATTTTATGCAGCTAAACCCAATTTTCTGTTTGCAACGCGTGTCATTTTTGTTGGGAAATTTAGCACAAGCGCCTGCGTATTATCAAACATTTAAGGACATTTTCAGTTATTTGTCATAACTGTCATATTGGCAACAATCAGCTGTGTTTACGTTTTGACAAAAATTAACTGAAATTAAATTTTCACAAGCCCCAAAAATCGTTATGAAGACCACGTGGTAGAAAAAAGCATGGAACCAGTAAACTATAAACACGTTATTTTGGTTATCTGCGGAAATCACGCTTCGCAGTTCAAAATTGAAAGTGGGCGTGGCTAGACTACCGCGCACATTTACGCGCACTTTTACCTCGAAATTTAGAACATGTTTTAAATAATTTACATGAAAATTTAGCAGAGAATTTAGCACGTAATTTTCTGTATGCAACGAGTAAAAAAATTTCGCATAAAATTTACATGTAAATTTTATGTAAAATTTAGCATCGTGTCACACAGGCTTATATTAGAATCATTCGAAAAAAGCATTTCATATACAGCTAACACGCCAAGTTGTCCTAAATCCATTGTAGATACTAAAACGTTCAATTATATTCATAACCTATCTTATCTATGATTATGTTAGAGGTTAGAATTTTAATGTCAAACCGCCGTTTGAACCGAATTACGTTTTGGCAACAGTAGATTTGATGACGTCATTAATGAACCGGGTTCAAAAAATCCAGGAACCAGGTTCGTCGCCAAAATCTGCCTTATATCTGCAGTTTTATCTGTCGCGGTCCAAAACTGTCAGTCAACATTAACACTCATTTTAACTGTAAAGATAAATCCAAAGATAAAAATAGGTATGTGTTAGTGTAACAAACTGAAAGTTTTTTCCGTATGTTTAATAAAACTGTGATCTTTCGTCAAGTCGAAAGTTTTTAACAAATTTTTAAGGTACTTAGTGCATTTTATATTAATTATAAGAAATTCTACAATCTACAGTATTATTTTATTAGCATTAGTTAATGCAAATTATGAATTCATCTAAGTCGATGTTGGAAAACAAGGACGTATGTCTGACATGGGGACATTGGAATGGACTTCTTTTTATAATAGGCTTAAGCAAGATAGGTTAAACCATAGATAAATTAACCAAGATCTCTGATGTCAATGTGCGTTAGGTTTCAGTATGAATACTTTTGGAGCACGGTTAAAGATGGCACTGCATGAAATTTTCTTTATATAACCAGTATTGTTACAGTGGCCCAAAACAACAAGCTGCATGTTATTTGTTTGATCATTTGTAAAATTCTTGTGACGTCAGCAGATTAGACAACTGACCTTCACCATAGATTAAAGGGATCTTTTATCTATGCCTTCACACAGATTTAACAAGAAACTTAAAGGGAGTCCGTATTTTATCATATTTTAGTTTTGTGTTTCGTTGGGAAGTGAAAATACATATTTAAATTTTTGTAATAATAAAAGGATATGGCTTTAAAATACGTTTAAACACTATCGTCTTTTTGAATGCTTTTAATTTTCATGTCATTTTTCAAAAAGTCCGTACTATCATATATTAATACGAATTTTTTTCATTATGTGATTTAAAACTGAGGAAAAAAATTTATTTTATAAATAATTGAAAGAAACTCTTTGATTTTGGAAATCATCTCTTATTAAGATGAGTTAATTAATAATAATTTTACAACTAAGTACTGTTCTTATGGGAATCTAGTAGACAAATTTTGCCTTTTTAAACGGAAAACTGTGACAAAGTGCAAGAAAAAATACATATTTACACGAAAAAATCCCCTCAAATGTATTCTTGTGTTCATATTTACAACTGTTCTCTTTAATTTTCGCGAAGAGTTTTTTTTTTAAATAAAATAATTGAAATACAAAATTCAAATTTAGAACGTTGGAAGTAAGAAATAAACAATTGCGCGTTGAGTAAGCATAATTTTCGGAATATGATAAGAAATTACTCGTTTCATATTGATTAGTTTCGGAAACTGAAACGTTTCTTTAATTTCTGCTACATCTAGAATTAATAAAATTTGTTGAATGAAATGAATGTTAAAGTTACTTTTATAAGTTAGCTTTAGATATTAATATAAACCTTAATGTTATGCACACATGAAAAAAAGGTAGTTGTTTCCGTATACCGTGTGTTTGACTTGGGGCGAACATAGGGAAATAGCATGGGAAATCGTATACAGCGTCACCGTTAAAGTCCGCATCATATGGGACATTTTTTTTATTATTTAGTTTGCGTAAATTTGGATTTCATGAACAGTTTTTGCTTTGAAAATACTGCAAATACCTGTCAAATTCGACATATTTTCAAAAAATTACAAAAAGTTCGGTTATTTTTCAAATTTTTTTTTTCAGTTTTCTACCCTCCTACCAAATTTGAACAAATTTGGACAACCTTGATATTTTAAAAAATATGTATTAATAAAAATCACTATTTCGTAATTTTACAGAAACTGTCAAACATTTTGTTTTCTTAATTTCCATGACATTTAATTCTTTTCTTTCCATAGCATACTTCTTAGCTCAAGGGCAACTTGATTCATGATTAATTTTTAAGTATTAGTCCAGAAAAACATTTAATTAAATTAATTTAGCAAGAACTGGAGGTCTATTACTTGGCAAATAGATTTGAGAATTTCGGTTTATGGCATTTTTGAACTGAAATGACCTTTTATACTGTGATAAAAATGAATAAAGCAAATTTTGCTGTGAAATGTTGAAACTAGAGCAACTTTGCATCAAGTATGACATAATTCTATTAGCATATTTGGAATATTTTTTGAAAAAATCCAATTAGAAACATTTTTAAACAGAAAAAAATCCCTTTGGCAGATGAATGTATTACATCTTTACGGGTCTTTTCGGATTTTAATAAATTCGAATGAGCCAAAATATTGTTAGGAAAACGTGAAAAATATCAAGGTTGTCCAAATTTGTTCAAATTTGGTAGGTCGGTAGAAAACTGAAAAAAAAACAATTTTTGTACTTAACATTTTTCGAAATTTTGAAAAATAACCGAACTTTTTGTAATTTTTTTGAAAATATGTCGAATTTGACAGGTATAAGCGATCGATTAAAAAAATCGTCAACGTCATTTTGCATTATTTTCAAAGCAAAAACTGTTCATAAAATCTAAATTTGCGTAAACTAAATAATAAAAAAATGTCCCATATGATGCGGACTTACGATGACGCTGGACGCTGTATATGCAGATTCCTGCTCCCCGTTTGAGTTGATAGGATTGATTGTGGTATCAATCGAAAGACAAAAAGAATGCGCTTAATTTGATACTACATGATACTACTTTACTTGAATTTGTTGCTTGTTTAAGAAAGAAATAGCTTAAAAACTACAACACGGTATATAATAAAATATTCGGAATATTTGTTTAAATAAACTCAATTTTTATTACAAAAATTTTTAACTCAACTTTACAGTCCAATTTTTTTTTAATTTGCAATTGAAGCAATATTTACTGTAGAAGATAATATTAAACAATACAAAGGCTTAAACTCAGTAACGTAAGAACATAAAGAAAGAGTTTTAAGAATGCATTATTTAATCCGCTTAGGTACGGTAAATAAAGTCTCAAAATGGTTGAATTGGTAAAAGAAATGACTTGGGAAGTGGTGTTTCACTCGTTTCTCTAGAACTGACAACGTAACGCGTGTCTAACAACGGTAATTCGTGCTACTGAGGCGACATCTTAGAACGAACTCCTGAACGTAGTGTAAAAACGTAACCGTAGGTCAGAGATCTTGGTTAATTTATCTATGGTTAAACTTTCCCACTAACGAGGAAACTGAAAAAAAATTGAATTTTGTTATATTAGGGGACGAAGGATTTGCTTTGCACAAAAATATTTTAAAACCATATGCACAAAGGGAGATCACAGAAGACAAACGTGCATTGAACTATCGCTTATCTAGAGCCAGAAATGTATCCCAAAACGGATTTGGTATTTTGGCATCAAGATTTAGAATTTTTCACACTAGATTTCAATATCTTTAGTTGCATTTTGATATCCATTTAATTTACAATAATTTACCAACTTTTCATAGGCTTTTGACTTTAAATTTTTTTAGTGTAATCTTTGCATTTTATTTTCCACAAACAGGGATTTTCCCTGTATATTTCAATAAAACCCTCCACAAATTCTCTAGACATCGCAAATTAATTATAAAATTATGATACTAATAATATAACACAAGATAGAAAACTCTGCGATTTAACTTCTGTCTAACGCAAATAAAAATTATTTGATCTGACAGTTAAATCCGTTAAGTAATCTGCGAGTTTCGACAGGCATATGTCTCCCCCACTAACTTACAGATTATCTCGCAGTTTTAACCGTACCTACCGGTCCAAACTCTGCAGATAAATCTCTGTGTGTATGCCTTGCTATTGTCCCATAAACCACAAAGGATAACCTGTTTTTAAAACGTGGTGGTTTAAAGTGGTGGTTTTTTGAATTTAATTCTGCAATTTTTTTTGTAATTTCGTAATTAATCCAATGATCTGTCATTAATGTTGATTTTGCTATCTGTTTTTCAAAATTATGTAAATTTTCTTTTGGGCATGAATATTTCCAAGCAGTTGATTCTGACACCTAAAGACCAAAGTTACTTATTTATTGTAAATTTTAATTTAATTTTTACCTTAGTTGCAGAAAAAAATGTGAGCCACTTTATAAATTAATTCATAATTTTTAACTGTAGTTCCGTATGCAATTTTTAATTTTTCGTAACAAAGATAAATTGCCTTCTTCTCTTTCGGTTAAATCTATGATCATCGATGCAAGAAAATTTAATTTTATAATTTTTTGTTATGTCAATGTCAATTTCAAATTTTGATAAATGTCCCTCCATTCATTTAGTAACCCGGAATAACAACATTACAGAGCAAATTTTCTGTACCAGTAGGTACCAATTGTTCAGTGCATGCCAACATAAATCTAGTGTCCGCGAGGTCAGTGAACAGATAATAGGTGTGTGTTAAAATGCCTGTGCAAAATCGTCGTCTGTGTTGTTCCTATCGCTGTTGCCAAATGGATTTAGTTTGCTTGTTGCTCCAAATTTTTAACATTTTTGAATTAATAATTTTCGAATTTTTCTTCGGCAACGGCCTAAATTATTTACAACTTTCATCATTTACGTTATTAACTTTCAAAATAAAGGTATAACTTTTGTTAATATAAAATAATAAGTAAGTTAAAAACTCAACTTTGGGCTCCACATCTTGAAGAATATGCTACACATAATTTTTTTACTATTTTTCCCATAGCCAGGAAGTATCCGTAAACAACGCACCATTGAGTTAATACGCCATTTTTTCAGCACCCTATATACTTATAACAAGTTCATTAACTATCTTTTGAATATAATATTATCTCATGTTTTTGATCTAATATATAGTATTGGGAAATATGCAAAGTATGAGACTGTTAAAATTTGGATTGTTAAAATATAGAGGTCTTCTACTGGGCCGGCTCCGATTCATGTTAGAAGGGTAGTGATTGATAAGAATCTTCAGAATAAGATTTTATTTACAGGGTAGAATTGAGTTCTTTGTATTTTCTTTTTTAATATTGGTATAATAACTAGAATTACAATTGATATAAATAAGGCGATTATACTCCTCCTAATTTAGCATATGCAAATAGGAAATATCATTCAGGCTGAATATGGATAAGGGTTAGCTGGTGTGAAGTTATCTGGATCCCCTAGTATATAAGGATTATAGAGAGTTAGAATAACTAAGGCTATTAATGTTAAGTTGAATCCTAAGAGATCTTTAAAGGTAAAGTAAGGGTGAAATGGAATTTTATCAATATTTCTATTTATTCCTAGGGGGTTATTTGATCCTGTTTGATGAAGGAAAATTAAATGAATTATTGATAAAGCAAGAACTACAAATGGTAGGAGAAAGTGAAGTGTGAAGAATCGTGTTAGTGTGGCATTATCGACTGCGAAACCTCCTCATAATTATTGAACAATAGTTGTGCCGAGGTATGGGATAGCTGATAGTTGCTGATAGTAAATTTGTAATTACGGTTGCTCCTCAAAATGATATTTGTCCTAAAGGTAGAACATATTGTAACGTTTTTACGACGTTTATTTAAAATAAACTCGGTTCGTGGTGTAAATTAATTTATTAAACAAACTTAAAGTACGAAATAATTATAAAGAACAATTAAACACTAACGTAAAACTAAAACGGAACACTAATATTAATACCGAACACTAAAGTAATTTATTTAACAATTTATTTCTACGTATTCACAAACACGCCGCGATTATTTGTTCAAGACTATTCACGGATATTTATATTAACTTCGCGACCGTTTTATAGCTGGATTAGACTAACTCGGGTTCGTTTGGTCGCGCCTTATATATCCCAGCTCCGTCCTTCCAGAATTTCATTCCACAACATTCCCGTAGTTGCGCGAGAGTAAGTATCCGCCGAACGCTCTGGAAGCTTTTCGGTGGATAATTCTAGCGGCGGATGACGCATTTAATCTCGCACCTGCTTTCCGCAGCTGCTGATGCGATTCGTTACAATATCTAAGGAATGCTGTTCCTATTACAAATAATAGGATAATAACTCCTAGCGTTCATGTTTCGTGGTATATAAAGGAGCCGTAATATAATCCTCGTCCAATATGTATACAAATACAAATAAAGAAAAATGATGCTCCGTTTGCGTGTAAAGTACATAGTAATCATCCGTTATTTACATCACGGCAAATATGGGTTACTCTATTAAATGCTAAGGAAATATCGGGGCAGTAGTGCATAGTTGGGCTTAATTAACTGTGCTCTACTCAGAAGACTGGTCTATGAGATAGAGTAACAAGATCACTACACACGTAGTAACACACACATGACACAGCCGTCTGACTTAAAATAATGCCTAAAGGCGATTCCCAGCAGATTGGCTATACATTAGGGTGGGCCGAAAATGATCGATTTAAAAAAAAAATGGAAATCGAGTTGACGCTAGTGCGGAAAAGTTGGGAACGGACATAAAAAGTTTCCACAAAAAAAATTTTCCAAATCGAACAACATTTAACCGGGCCCATGGGCCACTAAATGGGCAAAACTTTTTTTTTGAAAATTGTATTCGCGCTAGTGAAAAAAAGTTTCATAATGGCACCTATTACTCTAAAAAAAAAACTGAACCTAATCCTAAATTTTTTAGCCGGCCCCATGGACCCAAACGTACTTACTGACTTGAAAAATTAATATATTTTTACTAGTTTTGTGCAGCCCTTCGCTTAATTTACTGTTATTTATTAAATTAATATAAAATAATAATTACTAGAGGCTTCAGTTACAATTTTCACACAACGCTCAACGGACTGTGTGTGGCAAGAAAATTTTCCAAAATCGGGAACAAGTGTACAGTAAGGTGTAGAAGTAATGACTACTACACAATTTCTATTTCTGCAATAATTGTTTACCTTGCCGGAATGGTGATAGATGGGCTGCATATTTGCAAGGTGCAGTAGTCATTACTTCTACACCTTACGCAATAATTGTTTACCTTGCCGGAATAGTGACAGATGGGCTGCATATTGCAAGGTGCAGTAGTCATTACTTCTACACCGTACTGTACCTTGTATGATATCTTCTAACTCCTTTAGTGGCAATTTAAATGTTAACGATGGTTCTGTAATTGAAATGTTTTGCCAGTATATTAAATATATGTAGTCTTGTGCAGTTAAATTAATAGAAGGAACCCTAAAAATCCGGATTACCTCTTGAGTTTGCAGTCTAGCTTTTTCTATTCTTTGAACAGCTAGTTCTCTTATGTGTCGGCGCGAGTCAACGAGCATTGCCAAGAGTATATTTTCATGGTGGGCGAAAAAACAGTTGCTGGCAAAAACCTTATCAATAATTTTTCTTACTTCAGGGGAAAAGAGTCTTGAAGCACTGACAGCTTTCCATAAATGCTTTGCTCCATCATATATAAATGGTTTTGTTTTAATTTCAAACCAGACGGGGGCATAAACCTTTAAAATGTATTGCGTCAAAATATTGAGACTTGAAGAAGTATTAGAAGTAGCAACATATAAACGTAACAATCTATTAGCAGTGGTCAACCATCTGGCGTGAGACATTTTACCTGGATCTTTTGCAGCTAAAGTGACAGGACAATTTCCATCACGTATATCACAATACATTTGGAATAGATACTGTTGATCAGTACTTAGATCATTTGGACATAGCTCCGGAAGTGTGGTATTTATACTTTCAAACTTAACAACCGGCATGTTTTCGCAATTTTTTAAAAGGGAACACACGGGCCAGGAATAACTGCACGGTCCTTTAGTACTACCATCTAAACTTTGTAGTAATTGTCTCAAAGGTAATTCGTTGGCATGAAGGAGACATATGCTCCACTGAAGTGGTCTTTTGATGTGTGTCTATAGTAGTCGAATGACACCCCCTTTCCATCCTGTGTTAACATTTGTCCCGTCGCATCCAATCACAGCCAGACTGTCGACATTTATTTCGTATTTATTTAAACAACGAATAAGTCCATTTTTTATATTCACAACAGAGACTGGAGGCTTCAAGGACACATGTGCAAAATATTTATTACCAGATTCTTGTAAAACTGATATATGCTCTTCTTGCTGCAATATGCGGCGTCCACTGACAAGTGCTAAGGTTTGATCCTTACGACCATCAAAGTACAACCCTTAATGTTTTCGTTTTTTTTGTGGTTGTTGTTTTTCTGTTTTTGTACAATTCTCGACGTGTTTGTTCTTGTTAAACGGAATATCACCTTATTTTTAAGGTGATATTCAGTTTAACCATTACGCTATAATTCATAAACTGGTACATGGGCCCGGCTAGAAACGATTTTTTTTCAAGGAATTTTGTTTTTGGTTACTAGGAGGTGGTAATAAAAATAAATTTCGGTAGCGTCATCAAAAAAAATATATAAATTTTTTTTACCCCTTTAAGGGCCCCTGGGCCCGGCTAAATATAGTCCGATTCGACTGAATTTGATTGTGGAAACTTTTTATATCAATACACAAGTTTTCCGCGGTAGCGCACAATAAATTTGAAAAAAAAGTTTTTTCGGCCCGCCCTACTATACATGCCTAAAAAAGACACACACAAAAAAAAGAGAGGTACAGGGTACAGCAATAAAGTAGTAGTACATTACAAGTAATCCATGATTTAATAGAAATTAATAAAAACTTTTTAAAACTCAAAGTATGCTTGTCGAACGATTAAATAAATTCACTTCTTTCGGGAATCACATCGAGAACGTTATTCCAATGACTTCGATGGTATTCAAACTAACTTTAAAACAACTTTTCAACCTATAAACAATTTGAATAACATAAACGACGTACAGTTGGTCATTCAACATAATAATTACACCAATCAAAAATTACTGACAATTTCATCGTGATCTGCCGGAATAATTAATCTAGAAATTATTACTAATGCTGAAATAATTGAGATTGTTAACCCTTTATAAACCTAACCTGATTTGGATTAGAATTTTCCAAATTTTAGGTTCACTATTTCGATAGGATCTGTAATCAATTGTAAAATCATAGTAGATGATCAAAGATTTGAATGTGCATTCATTAACTTTTCAAGATAAAGTTAAAATTTACGATTATAAAGCTACACTAATTGTAAATTTATGTTTAACTGATTTAGTCAATTTAAAGGAAGAAGCCGAGTTTTTACAAGAACCAATCAATGCAAATCCGATACTTCAATTTGCGCATCTCTCTAATTGCTCCGATTATAATAACCTTTTGTATTAAGTATGTTGTAAGACACACAATTCTTACTCAAAATCTTTTTATTAAAAAATTTAAAAAATATTTGAAGTCAGAATTTCCAAATTAAAAATTTTTTAGGTTTTATTTCAAAGCCATGAACTTAATTTTTTAAGGCCAAGTGCCGCATAGCCCTATAATATCAAAAGATTTTGAAATTCAACTTAGATTTTCGCAAAATACTTGCGTGAAAACTTTCACTAAAAAGCTGAAAAACGAAAGAAATATTTTAATAGA
Organism: Melanotus villosus; assembly: GCA_963082815.1. Lineage (NCBI taxonomy): Eukaryota > Metazoa > Arthropoda > Insecta > Coleoptera > Elateridae > Melanotus > Melanotus villosus. The sequence continues at coordinate 22,343,047 of OY720423.1, forward strand.
GAACTTTAAACTATATTTTACTGAAATTTGAATTTTTAAATTTAAAATATTTAAAGTTGTTGGGTCCAAAGCTACGAATCTTCAATTTTATGAAGAAATGTTATATTAAAAGAAAATCCAAAATTTGGGTTTCGAGTCACGAATTTAATGTTAAAAATGGAATGCTGGTTTAATAAAAAGATTATCCCCTACTATAAAACAAGATTTTTGAAATTAAACTCGGATTTAATGATATTTTCGCAAGGTTCTTGCTTGAAAATGTTAACATAAAAACTGAAAAAATAATATTTCTAAGCTACAAAATAAATTTTTATAAAGATATGCATATAAATATATAAATAAAATCAATGTAAAATTAACACTTTGAAATTAAACTAAACTATTAACTGAAATAGGTACTTATATTAGATATCGGGTCTACTGATTGCTAGTGACAGTAAGAACACAATGAAGCTCATTCTCATTGTTGGGCATTTTGTTACTAAATAATGCGGAGACAGCATTTGCAAAACTTTGAAAGTCATCCTTATCTCCCTGTTGTAGTAATGAACATAATGTATCCTCATACGCATTTCGCTGTATAGAATTAAATTGGTATTCCGCTTTAGAAATCTACATTGTAACATTCTTGCTTCAACACTTCTTTAAGTTCTTCGTTTGGAACCTTTAGAGTGATGGTTCGGCCAATATGTTTGACAACATTTAAGTACCCGTTTTGTAACAAAAACTGGAGAAAAAGATCTGCATTTACTGTCTTAGGTTCATCATGAATCAACAATTTTAACTCGAGTATATGCTTTTTAGTTATTTTATCAATTGCTTCTATTTGAACCTCTTGACCATATATAAGATTTTCAATATGTTTTCGAATTTCACTTTTTGCAAAGAGTTCGTTTAGATTACTAATGCCCCCCGACTTCACCCAATAATTGCTAAACATTGGTTTCTTCATTTCCCTGCTTTCTCGCAAGTATTTTAAAATGGAATAACCACTGTAAATAACAAACTCATTTGTATGCATCAATTTATACCCGTTATACCACTTTTTATATTCAGCATCATTTCTGTAAGATCTGAATTCCTCTTTTTCAAATAGGTCTGTCACTTCTTTATCTGTAAAACCAAAATATGGAGCAAAACTAGGTTCTCTTAGGAATTCATAATATGCAATGTTATTTGCATGTGCCGACAACGTTTCTGCAACGCGGACGCAACCAGTTATTAATGCTTTCTTCACGCATTTGTTGTTACCTTTCAAGAAGTCGGAGATCAGGAGACTTAAAAGGTCGATGGTTTCATCTAGCTCTGCTGCATCAGGGTTTGTTTCCATTATTGCATTCATTACAGGGGCATCAAACTCGTCTATGAATACATATGCAGGTTTGTCATGGTGCAATTCTAAACATTCAGATAAAATTTTCAATCCGTATGTTACATCGTCTTCAGTAAGTTTTTTAGGATTCTTCCAATACTTCATAAATTCTTCAACAGTGATATCCGCCCTATTCAATTTCTTATCTGTCCAAATATAGTTTTCTCCAGCCTTTGTTACTAGATGATGATTATCAGAATATGCACGTCCAACAACACGCTTCAAATTTTGAAGGACTGCAGCCTTAGTTTTACCGCATACAGTCTTAAAATTGAGACTTATCACAGGATGCTTTTTACAGTTCTTTTCAAAAAAATCCGATTCCTGTTTACATATTTTTAGGTTTCGGAAAATTTCCTTCTTCCCTGATACGAATTGGCGCACCATATCCAAATTTGTTGATTTCCCGAACCTTCGGGGCGCTAATACCACTATCTCAGATTCTGGTGCTTGCATAAAAGCTTTGATGAACAGTGTTTTGTCCACGAATCCCGTCGTGTTAACGATCGGAGCAAACCTTTCTTCACATTCATTAAATATTATCTTTGGCGGCGTGCTCTGCAAAGATAATAAGATATCAGAGATAACCACGGAGGAACGGGAATGTTACGTTAACATGTTTGAGACTACATTTACTAAACTTACCGTTCTTTGGGTCCCGCTTCCACTTGCACTTCCACTTTCTGCATCCATTTTTGATCGTTTTGTTGCTGGATCACTCATAACCTAGAAACAGTGGTGTAGTCATTATAAAAATAGTAAAAAACATCTAGAGATCTAAACAGAATACTGCAGACACTTCTTAACAAAAAAAGATCGGAGAATTACGCATCAACAGTAGAAAGTTAATAGTTAAGTAGACAGAGTATGTATTATAAACCCCTGCGAAGATGTCAATCTGACTTACGAATATATTAACAATAATACAAATTCGGAACAAGCTCAAGTAAGGTTATAAAAATATCGCTATCCTTTCGGATGAGTTATAAACTTGTCGTACTTGCGTTGTAAAAATTACCACGACCAACTGCATCTACAGGGAATTTTTCTTTTTAGTATACATGATTTTTGCTACAGCATGTGTACGCGTGACAAATAATAATTTTTTCTCAATATGAATGTTTGATAAATAGGATTTGCCTCGACTCACCTTGATTGAAATTGAAAACAGCGTCACTCAGCTCCTGCAGGGGATGGTTTTGCGCCAATTCCAATGGCCATAGGTTAATGTTCTATCTTGCGTTTAATTTTATATTTTTTCACACACCCGAGCTAGCGTTTTATTTTGAAGCGTTTATTAACTGATTAAATTGGCGGTTCCAATGCGAAATTCAACGATTTTGTTATGCGTTTTTTAAATTGACACGTAATGTAAGTTTTTTTCAATTAATTAATAATTTTTACCCCGGAAACCCAAACAAACTCCAAAATAAAAAATTGGCGGTTCAAGGCAACCCTTGGAAGGAAAATAATAAAAAGTAAATGTTGTTGGTCCAACGAGCGAATTAATTATTAATATCATAATATTCATAATAATAAAAGTAAAAGATAACAACAAACACAAAAAAACTAACTATTAATAATCCAACAGCATTAGTCTTTAACTGTTGCTGTTTTTGTTTTCCTTTCTGTTTTACATTGTTGATATTTTATGTTTTAGAATAATGGTTGAATTAAAATTATTTTGATATTCCACTAATTTTGATTTATTTTTTATTTACAAACATGAAACATAACCTTTACGCACCACGTGACGTGACGTTTATAGTGTATAGTGGGTTGCCTACTTGCGTTTATTATAAAAGTATACATAGGGATATGTATACTAAAAAGAAAAATTCCCTGTATTGGCGATTTCAGCCACCGATGGTGGCGCTACAAATCGTAAACAAAGATGGTGGATAACGAGTAACAATTTACACCCAAAACCACAACAGTTTGTGTTATGGACATACTTTTTAGCTGACATTATTTTTTTTTGTTTTATTTTGTTAAAAACAAACGACCATCACTTCCCACTGCGGTATAATAGTACAAAATTGTTACTCGTAACGGCAGTTGTAAAAACAGCCGCAAGAGGGCCTACGCACTTTTGGATTTGGCATAGATAATATAAAAAAGATGAGAATCTGCTGTACCGGCGATGGGAATAGGATCTTGCGCGCCACCTGGCAGAGTAGTGCTAAAACAAAACACGCGCGCGAAATTTAAACCATTCCTTGTGAATATGAATACGTTTACGAATTTTTATAAAACTATTTTAAATGCAAACAAAAATTGTCTGATCTGTTTTTTTTTTTTTAGTTTTTACATAATGCGATAGTATTGCATTATGTAAAAACTAAATCAGACAATTTTTGTTTGCATTTAAATAGTTTTTATTACCAAATTACCTATCATAAATAAAACAAAAATGAAATTTTAAATTTGTTAGATTTTATTTTAATTAAGAACAAATAGACAAATACAAACGTAAAAAACCATGTAATTAGAACACACAACGACAACATATTTTAAAAACAAAGCTTGACATTTTATAATCATTATAGCCTACCTTACAAAAAAATATGAATATTCTATTAACAAACTGTTTACTTTTCATAAACGTGTTTTCTTTCGAGAATTTTATTGTCTCCAACAAAATTTATTTTTTACAAAAATATAATAAGTATACACAGAGAAATTGTGAAAGCAGATAAATACTACGTTATGTTTCATTGTAAAAGTGTTTAACTATAACTATAATAATACATAAGCATACCTAAAAAGTTTTCGTAAAAGTAAGTTTATCTTCAAATATTTAAAAATTCAAAAACTAATCTATTTACAAGGTTATCAGTGGTGTCATCTTGTTCAATACTTAAGTGTAATATTTTTTAAAATTACCTGCACATACTGTTCTGTTCTGTTACTTATTTCCTGAGTATAATAAAATAGGCTATGACGTTCTCCGATGCATACATAAATTATATCGTACACATTACAGATATTCAACACAATATTTTTAATTTTAAATCGCATATATTCAACTCGTACACATTACGGATATTTAGCACAATACTTTATGTTTAATTTTTAACCGCAAATTTATGATGTATTCCAACAAGTTTCGTTTTAGTGTAACTGTTTTATTTCACGAACTGTTGTTGACATACATAGCGACCGTTCAAAATTTTTGCAAAGTAAGCGCATTTTTTAATTTTAATGGGGGATGTGATCCTATAGTTTTCTTTACAGTTAAAGTATTCTGTAAATATGTAACATAATTACAGATACCTAAAAAAGCGCCATCCCAGAGAGTAGTGCGGAACTAAACATCCTTGTTTGACCACGGCCAACTTCATTCATATCCACTAACGTGTATATGTCGCAGTCGGATTCCAAAAACCGTCAGTTTGCAAACTGACTAGTCAGATTGCAAACTGACCGACGTTTTCTAAAACGCTTTTAAAATGCAGATCGTTTTACAATCGAACTGAAATTTTCAGTCAGTTTGTAAACCGCGAGCCACGCCTCCGACGGATTGTCAACTCTTTAAATATGTCGCAGTGGGATTCCAAAAACTGTCAGTTTGCAAACTGTCTAGTCACAAGTAAAACACTATCACAAGTAAAATAGGTACCCATTATAGGTTATGTTATTTACCGAGAGAGAAGAGACTGTTACAGTGGTATGGGCGCATAGTGAGGATGTCAAAAAATAGACACCCCAGAAGAATACTAGAAGCAAGGCCAGAGGGAACAAGAAGCAGAGGAAGGCCACGAGAAACATGGGAACAGAGCTTAGAAAGGAGGGTAGAACAGAGAGGAAAACACCTGAGAGAAATAAAAAGAATGGCAGCCAACCGCCACAGCTTCCGGAAGTGGATAGAGGACCCGACGCTTTAAGGGCACAAGGGTGAAGGAAAAGAAGAAGAAGAAGTTACTTACCGGAATAATAATTCTCGAGTTCTCGATAAAAAATATCCTTGTCTACAGTTTGAGGTGTGTTAGGTTTTGTAGGCCCTTCGACGGTTTTTCCATATTCACGTATCAATATAAGACAGTATATAATAAACAAATTTGCATAAATGCCACTGCTCACCAATGCAGACACAGCCGACCGTTAAAATAAGCGGTAAACAGTCAGTTTAGAAACGGACTGAATTTGTTTCAGGCAGAATGTAAAACGTTGAGAACGATGAAGAAGATTTTACAATGCGGCGGAGGCGTGGCTCGCGGTTTACAAACTGACTGAAAATTTCCGTCCGATTGTAAAACGATCTGTATTTTAAAAGTGTTTTAGAAAACGTCGGTCAGTTTGCAATCTGACTAGTCAGTTTGCAAACTGACGGTTTTTGGAATCCGACTGCGACATATATATGGCCACAGTAATATGGCCGTTCCAATTCAGCTAAAAACAGGTTTTAAGAAAGTAGGGGCCCAGTGGCGGCTGGTCCATAAGCGCTGCGACACTGCAGCACCCCCAGAACAAAGTACGGAAATTAATTACCTATTAAATTTGTACTTGAAAATATCAATAATATAACAATCATTCAATATTTTGCATAATTATTACATAAATTTAATTAATTAAACCGCTTTTAAAAGGAATTATTTAAACCGAAGCTGTAGATTCCATTCAGAGCGCTGAGAAATGTAGCAGCGTCAGAAACGTAGTACATTCGGTGCACATTCCGCCGCGATTTGTTTGTTTTAATAATACATGGTAAAAGTAGTCCGAACGCTGCTTATCTGGGCAGCATCTCAGCATTAATGCATCATGCCGTTGAGCTCTTGGACATCCGATCCAACAAAAACAATAATACGTCTGAATACCACGAAAAAACTAGGTGATGTCATCATTGTGCAAGGACGTCTTGGGCGACGGTATGTGTAATATAAACAGGAATATTAAATAATAAATAGTTCGTATTTCCAACTTGATTGCAACATCACTGCGAATACGGTCAAGGCTGCTCCAGTGTTAACAGGTGATCGACAAATTTTGTGAAGTTAAAAATCGCAGAATGGATTTTATATTTAAATAAAAATTCTTTTTATTTCATTTTCCAGTAAGCTTATTTTTTTTATAAATTGAGTAAAATTTCGATTTGTTTTGTTTTATTTAAGGCACCTTAAATAAAATAAAAGGCGCCTTAAAAATATCAAGGATCGTTACTGGTATGTAAGTATATTTCGAAAGCTGCAGCACCCCCATAATTTCAAGCCACGAGCCGCCACTGAAGTAGGCCATTGGTCCTCCCTGTGGCGACATCTATTACATAGTTTAAATTCCGGAGAGGGCGCTGACAGGAGGACCTGTCAAAAATATTTAGAAATGGAATTGGGACCAATGACGTTTAATTATTAAACGTCATTGATTGGGACGGCCATATATACACGTTAGTGGATATGAATGAAGTTGGCCGTGGTTTGACCTGCACTTATACGGCCATCCCCACAGACTATTAAACAAGGAAGACTAATCAAATAATAGGACAAAACCGGAATAACGTCGATAGTAGCGCTACGCGCGCACCTGGGTGAACTAATAGTTATAAGCGGGAGAATTTTAATATTAGAGAGTTATCACAAGTACTACGTTAAATTTCCGTTAACGCTAAATCACCTGATGTTATACGCTATTTTATTTTTACGGTAAATGACATTTTAGAGTTATTTTTATTTTACCGTACGCTAAAGTTTCAGAACATAACCTCACCACTTAAAATGACGTACGCAAAAACCCTCCGCTATTTTATGAAAATACTGGACTGAGGTTATCTCTTTAGCGTTAACAAAACATGTGCTGCGTGAAAACCACGATTACAATACTATCGCAATCGTATTGCGCATGCACGTCAGGGAATATGGCAAATTAAGCCACGTAGTTTACCCAGGTGCGCGCGCAGCGCTGCTATCGACGTTATTCCGGTTTTGTCCTATTATTTTATTAGTCTTCCTTGTTTAATAGTCTGTGTAACTCTCTAATATTAAAATTCTCCCGCTTATAACTATTAGTTCACCCAGGTGCGCGCGTAGCGCTGCTATCGACGTTATTCCGGTTTTGTCCTATTATTTGATTAGTCTTCCTTGTTTAATAGTCTGTGACCCTACCCTTGTTTATTATATTCGCTTGGTACTTACTTAACTAACTACTCGCTAGAGGGCAGCAGGTACTGGAGGATTAAAGCAGTTTAAAATTCAAATACAACAATGAAAGTCTATTAACCACGATCATTTTAAGGATGTAGGTATCTTTACCCTTCAATTTTTCAGTAATAAATCAAGTTGAGACATACCTGAAGTTTTTTGTTTGTTCTGACCTAGAGAACAAGTCCCTAGAATTAATAGTGCCGTGCAGTTTTGAAACACCCTAGATATATCTTGTTGTTGACTTATTTTGTGGCAGGTTTCTACTTATAGCCTTTCTATAACTTAACACCAATTTTCCATGTAATAGATTTTCATTATTCCATCGTACTACATCTTATTTCTTTTGTCCGTTGTCGTAGACCTCCCTCCTACTAGGAAATTGTCGGAGTCACAATTTGCTCCTCAATAGGATCTTATATCCATTACAGATGATTACCATCTCGTAAAGATTAGAACATGGTCTATTTGGCTGCAATGACGACCTCCAGGAGCAATCCATGTTACGTTGTGGTCTTTTTTGCGTTTAAATTTAGTACTGCTTACTACCACGTCTAATGCTGCTGCCATATTACACACTCGTTTCCCATTATCATTCGTCACTTGGTGAATAGTAAATTTTCCCGCTACCTGTTTCAACCTGTCCTCTGTACCAATTTGTGCATTTAGATCACCCAGTGTAATCTATACATCATGTTTGAAATAAACAGCCTATCTCCCTTGAGTTATAGTTTTAGACTCTGAACGTAGCACAGTAACACTAGAATCGACCGCAGACCATAGTACAGAAATGAATCAAGCAACTGCAAATGTAAGATCTTCAGTAAGCATTGGTACTTCCCATGCAACTTACCAAAGTACAAACCAAAAGTATGAAGCCATAAAAGTGGCAATAAATTTATGCCTACCTTATAAATGGTTTAAATTTGCTATTTTTCCAGACAATATAGTTCTACGGGTTAGTAGTCTACCTTATCACTCACTCAAACTAATAGTAACACATTTTATTTTTAGCTGGTAACCACTGCAGTCCTTTTAGTATCATATTTTGATGTTATAATCATTTCCTACAATTTTGTAACACAAACTTACAATTTGCCAATGTTGATTTTTACCTTGTCAATAGAATCGATATTTTATATTAAAATTTTATTATCATTTCATGAAGCATACATGGACAGGTAAATTCAAAATACATAAATTGGCTACATTAACCTAATTAAATTATGATAAATTTAGATATGGTAATTATGTTACACAATTCAAGAAAATTGCCCGCAATTATTTTAAGGATTGTACAGCTGTGTTTTGGGATATCATTCCAAACCTTCCATTGGAACCAATCTGCTTTGCTTTCCCAGAAGAAGATCGGTTATTTTTCCTGTCAATTCTCAGATTAGTACATCTTTTTAGAATTCAATATATTCTTAATTATTTCATAAAGGTATAAATTCGTTTCTCTATCGTGCAATATATTCTAATAAAAATTCTTACAGATAAGCAGACGCTTAATGACAAACCTTGCATTTAACCAAGTACTGAAAATAGCAATATTCATGTCCATCACATTGCATATCTTTGCTTGCACTTGGGTAATGATTGCTTGTCCTTTTGATAGATGTTTATCTAATACCTGGGTCGACGTTTTTAAGCAAGTATTATCTTTATAACGATTCGATCAAGAATAAACGATATTCTCTTGTAGCTATACTTCTCACACATCTTTTCATCGTTATTCTGTGGCAATTTACTATGTTGTTAGCCTAGGAACAACTACAGGCCTTGGAGACAATTATCCATGTACAATGGCAGAAGTTGGATTTTCCATTATAGTTATGGTTGTTTGCAGATTTTTAACTGCGCTAATCATAGGAGATTTAGTAACAGTCATTAATATTGCATCTAGAAGTTTGGTATACTATGAATACCGCATTTACAGTTTACAAGATTTTCTTCGAAACCAAAATTTATCTGGTAAATTAAATAAACAATTTGCAAAAGAAACTCGGTAACCTCAGCTTTTGTAGGTCACCAAATGGAAAAACTATGGCTTTATTTACGAAGTTTATGGGTGCAACAGAAAGGCCAACATATACCGAAGATGTTAAAATTCTGTCCGTATGTACTAAGATGCGATATTATGACGGTAATGTTTGGCCAACACCTTCGTAACAACTTCTTGTTTCAGGTAATCGTTGTTTTTATTAATATCATTTTAATAAATTATGTACGAATTTTCAGGGTATAAATGAGGCTCTGCTAAGGCAGCTTGCCGTTTGCTTAAATAAAATAATATTCTTTCCTGGGAACTATATAGTGCAACATGGCGACATCGACCAAAATATGTATTTTATCCACAGTGGTCAAGTAAGCGTGCTAACTGTGCATCCAAATCTTACAGAAACACAACATGAACTACTAAAAAGTCAAGACATGTTTGGTCTTGCTCAAGGTCTCTACCATGGACTACCACATCACTTTTCATTTCGAGCAAACACAAAAGTTAGTATTTTGGTATTAAACTTGGACTCCATGGTATCACATGCTGAAATTTTTTCCGGAAGATAAAGAACTTATTTATAATCGAGCACAAACAGTTTATATCAAAGTCTGAATTATTTTGTTTGTAGACTGTAATTCTACACTAAAGCCAATAAACCAAATGAATGTAAAAAAAAATACTATAAAATTGAAAAAGTAAGACGTATTCATTTTAAATATAAAATAAAAAGTGTATAATTGGACAGGATTAACTAGGAGAAGCTGGATATTCAGCAGGTCTTTTTTGTATAGTTTTCTTACAGGGACATACACAAGGACTTCTATCACCAGCTGCAGGGCTTGCTGAACTACGTGCTGAAGGTAGATCTTGAATCTTCTCCTCGTTGACATTAGCGATCTCTAATTTAATTTTCTCATTATCTTTTACGACTTGTTTCGGTTCATCTACGGTAATTTTCTCCTCTAAATTGTCTTTTTTTTTAAGTAGGGGATTTTTCCAAACAAAAATACTTCCTGCAGCACTGGTTGATACAACATATTTACAGTCTGGACTGAAACATATCGCAGTAATAACCGCAGAATGACCAACTCCAATGTGTGTTGTGACACCTTCCTGATATTTCCACAACTTGACAATTTGATCATTACCTCCAGTTGCAAAAAGAGCGCCATTAGCAGAAATATCCAGCGCGTTAATTGCGCCAGAAGGGGAACCTTCAATTTCACGTATAAGACTCCCATCCAGAACCTCCCAATAGCCTAGTTTTCGATCAGAACCACCTGTAAGGAGCTGAACTCCAGTAGGGTAGTAACGTACACACATAAATAATGTGTTTGAAAAAAGGATTTGCTTTCGACATTGTCGTTCAATATCCCAAATAATGCAACTGCCATCTGTACTAGCACTAACAGCTTCTTCATCGGTATTATTAACATTAATCTGGGATATTGGTCCGTTATGTTCCTTAAGAGTACATGATAACTGCTGTTTGTGTGGAGAAACATCCCATAAACGTACTTGACCTTCGCATCCGCCGCTTATAAGAATACGACCATGATGAGTAGTGGCTAAGGCAGAAGCTCCCTTGTTGTGAGCATTCATGATAGCATATATTAAACGTCCTGTTAAGGGTGTAAACGAACGAATTATGCCATCATCCCATGCTGTTAGAATTGATTTTCCATCATGAGCAAATTCAATCGCTGAACAATTAAAATTTGGTACTTTAATACGTAACAATTCCTGAAATGTACCAACATTCCAAACTCGTACATCGTTTTTACCACCAGTTGCGAATACATCTGAGAATTTGCTAAAAATTTTAAATGTAAATTCTAATTCTTAATATAAACATAAAAACTTACTAAGGAAAAGCCAAACAATAAATGGCTGAGTTATGACAAGTTACTAGAAGCTCAGACTCAAAAGTTTTCATGTCTATAGAAAAAATTTCACAATTTTCAGTTCCAACCAATATTGTAGTTTCTCTAAATACTTGAAGAGAGGTAACGGACGCTTTGACATTAGTTGATTTCAACTAAATAAACATTTCAGTGCAATTATTTAATAATTAAATTATTCAAGAGGCTTACCACTCGCAGAAGAGGAAGTGAGGGCAATTTAAACCCTCCCGATTCAGATTCTTTATATGCAGCAGTTATTTTGGTTTCTTCAACAAGATCAACAGTACCATCTCCAGCACCCACCAGGAGTCTTCCATTACGTAATAACAGTAAAGATCGAATACCTTTTATTATAGAAATTTTTTAATATACAAGCTTTAAACAGCACTTATAGAAAAGACGTATTGTAAAAAATTATGAAGAATCAAGTACTACCTTTGCTTATACAGGGTGTCTGATTTTTCATTGACCAGCTTATATCTCGTTTATTATTAGAAATACAAGAAAAAGTCAGAGGAAATAGTTTTTTAGTAGTAATTCTTCTATAAAATAGCATAATCAATTATTTTTCATGGCCTACTGTTTTTCAGGAAAAATGTATAACTTTGGTTTTTTAAATGGAACACCCTGTATATTTATTCGCTAATGGATCGAGGGTTAAATTCTCTTTTCAAAAATGTATCACTCTACGTAGTATAAAAGCCATGTAGACTTCCTTGCAGTTATGCACGTATCTATTTAAGTTTCTTACTTAAAATTTGACCTTGATTTGAAGCTTTAAGCGGCGTTTCCACTGAAGCAACTTTTTTGTTTCTGTTGCTTATTTCCGAAAATGTTCCACAGAATTCCTAAATGTTTCTCACTATTTCTGTAACAAATACCGACTGTTTCTCCTTGTTGCCGGTTTCCATTTCGAGCGGTAAACTTCAAAAGAAAATCGGCAACCCAAGGAAACAAAAACAAGTTGCTGCTTGTCGCCACCGCAGTGGAAACGAATAAAGTAACTAGGAACAAAAATTTGTTTCGTTCAGTTTTTTAATATCTTGAGGTGCTTTGTTTTCCAGGACACACGAAAATACATTCGACATCAGTGGAAACACTGAGTTGCGTTTTTTTATGTTACTAGAAATAATGTGCGACTAGTGGCGACTTTAGTTGCTTCAGTGGAAATGATAAGTTTATATATCGAGGGTCTAATATCAGAGGGGCGTAAGAACCGAAAGTGGAATTTACAGGAGAGGTGAAAAACGTTTGTAAATTTCACTATTGGATACAATTGTTATATTTTTAGGTGAAAATACCTTTAAACAAATAAGAATAACACAAGCAAAAGCATTTTTATTTCTATAAAGCTTTATTAGTTTTTTGGCTCATACGCCTATCGGATTCACAAACTATTATATGTTTGCAGTGCCCGCATGAATTACATTTTCCACATAATTTGATTGAAAAATAAACAATTTTTACAGAAAAATAATCTTATTGCATTTTCTTAGAAAATACCTAATACAAAATTATAAAGTAGAATTCAATCTCGAAACAAAGTGAAGGTTTGTCTTATGTCTATGTTTCGCTTTATTGTTAATTATTTCTCTTGCGTTTCCTTTTTAATAATGATGCTCTTATAACTGCCAACGTATCATTGTCGCTATCTTCGTCGTTTTGATTGCGATTATACGGTAGAGACTTGTAGAAATTATGATACAACTGTGATATTAGCGGAGCTGTACTGTCGCACATTGACATAATGTCTTCCAATTTTTTTTTAATCCAATGGGGTGACTTGCTGGTATGCTTTCGGACAAACACAGTTATCAAGAGCAACTTCTGTTCTTCCACGACGTTTTGTGGTACCTACGAATGATTTGAAAATCCGTTTCCCAAAATTCTGCTTTATACATTATAACATTAAATTTGATTCTTAAACCTAATCCATTTCACGTGTTTCCAGTTTAAAATGAGCTTCTTTCACACTTTTATAGCCCAGAAAATCTTGATAATGAATGAAAGTGACATCGTAAGGTTTTCCCGTTTTTTTTTGCCAAACTAATGAATGACATTGGGAGGCGGTACGGTAGTGAGTATATTGGTATAACGCATCGCTCTGCAAAGTTAAGCATCGGTGCCCATGGTCAGAGTTTGAATGGATGACCCGAACCAGGCTCAGTTTACTACGGCTCGGTGTGTCCCCCTCGACAAGCTATGGGCCTTAATGGCCTGTTAAAGCTGCATACAAATAAAAATAAATAAATGAATGACATTGCACCAATCATTTGGCATAAATATCTTTGCATATTCTGATGCAGTTTCTATTGTCGAGTGCATTGAGTCACACTCCATGTGCGTGTGCCCGGGTTCGAGGAATTTTGTTAAGTCGACGATTTCTAAATTTTCTGATCTTATTATAGCTTATTGCAGCATGCAAGCTACAGTAGAATTTCTGTTCTGACCAGCGCAACAATCAGAAAATAGCGATATGTGTTTCACATGATCAGGAAGCCCTTCTATAAATCTTGCGATGTATGTATCAATTTCAGTTGAACCTCGTTTGCCTTCATGTTCGGTCTATAAATTCCTTTTCCTCACATACGGAATAAATTGTAAAGTTGAAGTTTGCCAATTTTCTTTTATAGAATAGTAGTTTAGCGTAAAAAAAGAGGACAATATAACACGGCCTCTAAATCAAAATTTACTGAGCAATACGTTAGGTCACTCTTTGCTCGTATAGCATCATCCTATTTTTCTTTACTAGCTGCGTCCTTTCGTTTGATGTTCAGATTATATTTTTCGAATCCTTGTAATTTCTCTTCTTCTGAAAGTTCTTCAAAGTTATGACACCAACACTAGTCTTTGTGAGGTACGTGAAATCCTATACTTTTTTTAAATGTCTCTGTATGATGTCTCAGAAATTGCTTTATTATTGTGCTGAAAACATTTCTCTTTGTATAAATTATACATCTTTCGTTTATTTAATATAGGTTCCAGATATTCTTTCTTAGAATCTTTTCGGCAGCAGCGAGCTGGGATTCTGGGGAAAGAATCAATGTGTTCCTCTGCAAACTTCAAAGATTCATCAGACAACTTTATACCTGGTGTATGGCGTTTATCTGGCGAATTTATAGAATCCGTGCACATTTTTCAATAGCTGTTCGTACAATTTTTTAGAAACATCTAACGTTTTTAAGAAAAAGTTTTTATGTCATTTGTAAGGTAAATAGTAATTCTGAGTGAACTTACGTCGAGAATTTTCATTCCTGGATTTCATTGCAGAATAACATCTCACATTATTAGAAATAAATCCTCTTTGCCTATTGAAATCAGTGAAGTCCCAAAAGCTTTTAAAAATTTCAGATTTGGCAAATCATCATCCAATATTTCTCGTGACATTTTAACGTAGGATACTCGAAACCGCCATTTCTATTTCTTTTTCTAATATTTATCTTCCAATTCTCAGACTTTCTTCTTCGTTCTCTATGTTTCTTTTTTTTTTTCGGTTCACTTGCGGTTCCAGTAGTTTCAGAAACACGACTCGTCTAGTTGCTCGTCTTCCCAGATTCTTCCTCATATTCGTTTGAAATGACATCTGGATCAATGTCAGAATAATCACCTTCAAACGGATCGAACTCAGAAGTATGTTGTGGAGATGATAATGTTAAAGAGTCAGTTAACTCAGTTATGTCTACCTCTACAATTGAATTTTCAATTCCTGCTGGATTTGAAATATCTAAAATATACGCCTCTCTGATAATTCCGTACACAGAAAGAAACCAAACGTACAAGTAAATATCAAACAGGCATATGCACATACGCCTCTCTGATAACTGCTTATTTATTAAAATGGTTTATACGCCTTTAGTTTTCCCGCCATACAATTTTGAACTGTTTGTTTTGGAATACGCCTATATGTATATGTAATGCGGAGTGACCCATTCGTCAACATATGCCTATAAAATAAAAAAGTTAATTTTGGTGGATACGCCCCTCTGATATTAGACCCTCGATATGTTTCTGAAAGTTTCTTATTTTTAGCAACGAGAAGAAACATAAAGCAACAAAAAGTTCCTTTATGTTGCTTCGGTGGAAACGTAGCTTTAGCTTTTGCTTCTTAGTGTAAATCAACTTACATATAAACATAAAAACAAAATTTCTAACACAAATTATTGTAGAATTAATTTTAAATTTGTAAATAAATATTGGGCCGTATTCTGATCTTATGTTTAAAGTTGTCTCTAACTAAAGTCGTATTTAGCGTAAACATAAAACGATATAGCTTTATATAATTTTATATGTGTATAACAGAGGGAGATTTAGAACAGTTGAGGGTGAAAGACTGGAAAATAGTAGCAACAGACAGGAAAGAATGGAAAAGAATAGTCCAAAAAGCCATGAGCCTATACAAGGCTTGTAGTGCTATTTTATTATTATAACAGAGATACGCGATGTTGGCATGGTAATTAAACATGACGTTAAATTTAAATATGAGATGAGAATACCGGCCATTTAGTTTTGTACCTTGCCCATATAATTCAACTATTCCTCGTGGCAGTTGTTTACGACTTATCTTAGTAAAGCAGCCTTGCATTATTGGTGGTTTAAGAGGTACTAATATTTCTGCATCATGATGAAAATTTAAGCGAATCTTCAAAATATCGCCAGTGCTTGTTCCGCAATAACACACTTCATCTCGTTCATTAATATCCATGCAATAGATTACCCTCTTTAATTTAGAAAGGTTTACATCTACTCCTTGAATGCTGCGAGCAAACGCATCGATACTCCATACAATTAAGTTGCCATCTCCCCCTGTTATAAAACATGCACCTCTACGATTACAAGAACATAACGCTGTTGCTTCTCCTTTAGATCCTCGACTGGCAATGGTCCCACTTAAAGGTGCAGATGACTTAATATCCCATACCACTATGTTTCCACAATCTCTCCCACCGAGAGAAATGAGATAAAAATCATCTCTTGAAAATTTTACAGCTTCTATACGAACTTTATGTACTTCATGTTTGGAGTGCATGCTTAGAGTTTTAAAATCCCATATAATTACCCATGCCTGTGACATAGTAATTAATTTCAAGTTTACAAGAAACCCATCAACATTTTACTTTAAATCCGATATGATTTATTTGACCGGAAGCTACGTATTTTCCAGAAGTTGAAACATCGATAGCTGATATAACATTGGTATGTCCAGAAAGAAAATCTTGTTTTTTCGTAAACCAGTGTAAAACCGAAACCTTATTGCCTAGAGGGTAAACTATGTGTTCTCCATCTGGATGTACTCGTAGACCACCAAGTATGGCTCCTATATTTATATAAAAAACGTAAATTACTTTTTGATAGAAAAGGACAAGTTTTTTATATAAACACTTACCATCGAAACCAATGATTGAATGGATATCAAGATCTTTTACTTCACCTTCTAATGATGTCATTGTAAAAAAATGAAATATATGTATAAAACTGGCTTTCTAATATGTCAATAAAAACTGTGAGAGTTACTAGTTGTTATGTTGTTACAACAAACATATTAATGTAACCATAGTAAACAGATATGAAATTCACCCATTCTGGTAGGTAATTAGTGTAGTAATTAGTGAAGGTAAAGAATCATTCATTTCTGTTTCTTTTTTTTTTAATACTCTTGATTTATAAGTAATACTGTTATATGTAATAATGGGTATCAATTTTCAAATAATAAATGTTTCTAACTTTAAAGATACGGTCTTAAAAGTTTTGTAGATTTGAAATTGCCGCTAAACAACTTGTTTGTATGTGTGTACGCGGTGTTGCCAACTCGGCTTATTTTAAGCAATGCCTCTGAAATACCATCAAAAATTTGAGAAATGATGGTTAAACAGATGAGATTTGATTGAAAGTTATTAATTGCTTATTAAATAGGTATATTCTGTTCACCGATCGCGTGAATACCAGATTTACTTTATTTTCAATTTAAGTAGGAAATAATTTAAAGCAACCCCGAAAAAATGCACTTTTTTGAGTTTTTTGTTTTTATAAATTTTTGAAAATGCGGATTTTACTGTCTTGTTAATGTAAATTAAAAACGTAGCTTATTTTTCACGAAAAATGGCTTATTTTTACTTTACAGTTACTTATTTCAAAACACACAAGTTGACAACACTGTTTGTAACCGTCAAATTTAAAAAATATAGGTTAACTTAAACAATCCTCTGCAGGCATTCGAAGATTTAAACTAGAGCTCTTTACATTAATATATACGTATATATAATACATAGTAATGGAACCAGAAGTAAGTTTTATAATTTCAGTAAATTTGCAATTGTTTAAATTCTATATATAAATTATTTTTAGTTTTATGATTCGATAAAGCATAGACTTCGTATGTTGTTTGAAGATAGAAGATTAGAAACTTTTAAGTCGTGGTGTTTTGATAATACTAAAAAGTGTAGTGCAGCTAAGGTAAATACTTTATTTACATGATGTTCAGTTTAATTATTTACACATATCTTATAGCTAGCCGAAGCGGGATTTTATTTTATTGGCACAAACCAAGATCCTGATGCTGTGCAATGTTTTTTTTGTGATAAAGAGTTAGATGGTTGGGATGAAGGTGATGATCCTTGGGCTGAACATCTCAAACACTCTAAAAACTGCACTTTTGCTCAATTGGCACAACCTGAAGCTGCCCTAAGTTTACAACAAATGATGGATTTTCATTCGAAGTTAGTTAAGAAGCAGATCGAAAAAGGATCACAAGAAATTATAACTACTTTGAGTGATAACTTTCGTAAAAATCGTTTGAAAGCAAAGAAAGCCATAAATGGTCTCAAGAAGTGTTAATAATGCATGTTTCCTTTTTTCATAACTTTACTACTTTTCTGTAATTAACTAATTTTTTTATAAACATTTTGCTAAAACTATTGTTTATTTTGTACACCTCTTCTTTTCCTGTATACATTCAACCGAAACTGACCTCATCGTGGCAATTGGTCAAAACAAAACCGTATCGAATAGTGAGTTAGCAAGCACTTAAGTGACTGAATTACGCAAGCCGCCAAAAATATTATCAAAGTTTAATTTTAAAACTATGTGAAAAATAAAATCAATGTTTTATTAGATATGTTACAACATATTCTGATAACTGATAAGATACCAAAAACAAGGAGATTTTCTGATTACAAAAATATTATCTTATCTTTTAAAGCAAGCTTAATCTTTTAATACTTACAGATATTTTACTTTGTTCAGTATTAGGAATTCCTTAAACATCGGTATTTGTTTTTAATAAAAATGAAAGTGTTGCTGATTTTAAGTTTTCTGTGTACTTTTCGTTCTTTACTGGGTATAACAATTTTTATATTGGTAGTTACAGTATTTAATTTTTTTAATTCTTTTAGCTTTAAGATGCTATTCTTGTTCTATCGGTGAAAACGATCTGGATCAACGATGCGTTACTGATCCGACAAAAGTGGAGGGAAACAATATCATCACATGTAACAAAAATTATTGTACTACGATACGCCAGGAATTTCTGGTATGTTTTATTCTTTTAAAACATGTTGATATAATCAACTAGAGATGAAATAAATATAGATTGTTGGAGATAACCAAATACAAATATTCGGCAGTTATTAGTATTCTTTAATGTTTGTTTCGCTTGTTCATTCAGTCTGTCATAATTTTCTTTGTTCTCCCTCTTATTTGTTTGTTGGTATCTCTTCTGTTTGACTATATTTCTTACTTCTACAGTCCACCATCTAGTTCATTTATTTCCTTTTTTAATTTTTCTGGTTCCACATATTTCAATTGCCCTCTTTTGCACCTGCTTTCTGGTGTGACGTTTTTATTAATTATTTCCTAAGATTGCAGTAGGTATATCTGTTTTTCTTCTATACTTTATCTTGAGTTCTTCATTTTTTAGAAGACATATTTATTTTATTAAATTCAAAATACTGTTCTTCAACAACTACGGGTTCTTATATTTTTGCTATGATTAGCCTATGTTTTGTGTTAAGTCCTGCGTCTTTCTGTACTTTAATATCTTTGATAGTATTCTCCATTTCTTGATTATATACAATGTAATCAATGATACTCTTTGCATTTCTCTCTTCTGCTACAAATGTAAAACAATCTTCAGTGGGTTAATTCTAAAATGTGAATTTCCTATTATTAAATTATTTTTGATACAAAATTCTAACATTTTAGTGCCATTTCTATTAATTATTTCATTTCCGTATCTTCCCAGACTGCCCATTGCTTTGTTCATGTCATTTCCCACTCTTACGTTCCATGCAAGATTTTTTATAAAGTTTCATAGAAATTTTTCACTTTTACTTCATCTGTCTCTTTTACAGGTGCATATATTTGTATGACAGTAATTTTTTCTCTAAATTCAAAAAATTTTTTAAATCTAATGCCAAGTTTTCCGCGTTTTTCTTCATGTGTTCTCTCCGTCTGAGCTTGGCTTCCAGTGTCATGCCTAGATATTTTGCTGTGTTAGCGTGAGGAGAGGGATCATTTATTTGTTGGTTAATTACTATTGATAAGTAATCTCTTCTCTTATTGGTGAAGTTTTATGTGGGTTGACTTCGCCTCATTTAGTTTAATTCGCCACTTCTTAGTCCAATTCATAACATTGTTGATAGCTATTTCGATTTCATTGCTTGTGGCTAGTAATGCAGTGTTGTCACTCCATCACACTTAGGGATATTGTCGTTATCGATGGTATAAAGCAAGTACAAGATAGGTCCAAGGACACTTCCCTAAGGTACTCTTGCCTTAATCTCTCTTAGTTCTGAATATACTCATCGCCATATTTTACTCTGAAGTGCCGGTCAGCGATATATGATTTGAAAATGTTACCCATCTGTTTAGGTAGATGTTTAGCTATCTTATATTCAAGGCTCTCAAGTCAAACTTTATCGAAAAAGGTTGAGCAACATCCAGAAATACTGCTGCGTATATCCCTTTTTCTTCTAATGTTCTTTCAATTACGTCGGTGATTCGATGTACGTGGTCACCCTGTGACGTGGTCAATAGTCGAGTGCTTGTTCTGAAATACAAATTGAAAAAAACCTCTGCTTTTTCGTTGTCTTTCTTTGCCCATCTTCCATCCTCTCTTCTGATATGTGGATTTTGGTTTTGTGGCCGTTTTAGTCTTTTTGTAGTCTTCCAAAGAAAGTATTCCATGTCTCTTTCATCTATTAATCCTCTGAGGAACTCAGTAAATATTTCGTTCTTTGAGTTGCTGGCTCAACCGCTTTAGCAGTCTTTTATCTGCTGGTGATCTAGTTTGTTGCCACCTTGCTTTCCGTTTATTTACGACAAGCTCTCTTATTTCCCTAGGGTGGTTTATGCCAGGTTTTTTCTTCTTAACATAGGCGTATTATTCCATGCAGTTCCGCTTCCGTGTCAAGTTCTCTCTAAAACGAACGATTTTATCAAAATTTGATAAGAGACAAAAAATAATCCAAAATGCATGATTATCTCAAAAAAGGTAGCTTGGAAGTCACTGGTGTAGGTACAAAAAAACAGGGGCGGTCGGTGTGTACTGCACCCCCCGTATTTTGATTATTTGACAGTTGTTTTCGTTTTGCTTTTCTCAAAAGATGTGACTATTTATGTTGAAGCTCTGTACCAAATTTGAAATTGATAACTTATTAAATACTTCACTTATTAAAAATAATCAGTTTTAAATTTCAAACTTTGACCCCCTGTACATCACACGTGTGGATCCAAAATGAAAAATGGCATTATAAAAGTCATATTATTTTTGCTCAAGGAATATGTGGTTAACAGATTGACCTCCTTTTTACGGACACCCTGTATATATTTATATTTATGTTATAATTTACGACTTTGCTGTTGTAACATGTGTGATCAATAAAGGTTCTTATTATTATTATATGAATAATTTGTTATCTTACCGAACGAAGTACAATCACATTCTCGGTGGTTGCACTATTTCGTTGGGGTTTTAACACATTCCGCATTTTGCACGTACAAACAACCTTATTGAATTTCACTTCCATAAATGAGCAAATAAAAATTTAGATTGGGTTGCAATGGGCTACGAATAGCTATAGTGTAAAATTACAAGTTCCTTTTACTTTCGATTAAAAAAATCATATTTATATTTAGTTTCTATTTTTTAAGAAACGCATGCTGATTTTTTTTGTTATTATTAGAATTTAATAAATAAAAATTCAGTGAAATCATTTGGTTGTGCCGAATATTCATTGCATCTCTAATAATAATCAACAACTTTTAGGAACCCAAAGGTAAAGTGGCATCGATGAGTCGTGGTTGTGAAGATAAACCAATATTTTTGAATGAAGTTTCTGAGGACGCAACACATCGTACTTATTATACGTCCTGTCAAACTGACCTATGCAATGGAGGAAGTGGTAAAGATACATCTACAGGTGGATTAATTGGTGATACTGGTGATGACATTGTGCTTATTGTACCAGGAATAGGAGTTAATGCTGCAGCTTACTTTTCTTCCTTATTATTTCTTGTTGTTACTACTACAGTTTTAATTTTACGTCTTAATTTAATTACTGTATAAAATATTAACGAAGGTTGTTACAGATCGGCTCACGTTGTGCAATAGTCAGTAATGTCCATGGTTTGTATACTACCTAATGTTAGTTTGTGCTACAATGCATAGAGCAACGAGCAATATTTTTAATAAGTTTTAGTGTAAAAATCTTAGTATTAGATGGGTTACTATTAATACCCAAACAAAACTTCGTTTATTTATTTTGACAGCAATAATTGTAAAACTACATTAAAAAATTTTACATAAACAAAAACTTTTAGACTACCTATATTACAATAAAAATCCTACATCTTTTTGGGAAGGTTCTTGTTCAAGGATTTCAAGTAAGGCTTTATCTAACTGAGAGGCAACTTCACAACCAAGTTTTAAACTTTCAATCAGGGTAGATGGATGTAACGAGCCGGAACCGGCTTGCATAACCGTTGTAAATCTTCCCTGTGAAATCGCTACCACTACCGCAGCTGTTGAACACTGTTCTTCTGAACTACTTGGATCTACCACACAATGTTCGCCTATTTTGGATACAGTTACCTAATATACAATTGAAATTTAAATAATTAAGTGTAAATAAATGAATTCCTTTAACATTACAAACCATTATAGGTGCAGCAACAACGTCTAACTGTTGACAATCATGGAGATTATCTGAGACATCCATTTCCACCTTATTGCCATCTAAATTAACAGACAAAACTCGGGGTACCTTTGTATTCCATAACGCTGCTTTGACTGCAATTGAAACTGCATCAAACAAATTTCCTCCGCATTCTAATATCTAAAAAGATTCGTTGTTAAACTACCCAAAATTGTTACATTACGTATTTACAAGAATATCTACAAGCAATTTCCAGCACTTCCTACCCTTCAGTATACATAATTTTCTCAAGTCAAAGGCTTTGGTTGATTTGTATGCGCCTGCTAAGCTATTAGATATTTCCATAGCAAGCTCCTCTCCTCCGCGTCCTTCAAAATCAGGTGTTGCATTTGCTGAACTATCAAATAACATATTACTCAATATAATCATAATTATAATGATACTTACCAGTCAACAAAAAACTCAATTTTGCCCTCGTTCGGTTGGTCAGGAAGAGGTACATCTACTTCTATTTTAACGGCTACTAATACATCAGTATTTGCTAATCGAAGCCTTGCAGAACCAAAAGCATGTGCTACTATATCATTTTCTAACTCCATAGGTCTATATTGTCCACGTTCTCGACCATCAACGCGAAAGTTCTCCTACAAAAGTTCAATTTTTGTTAAACAACTTATCGAGATTTTTAAAACATACTTCGACTCCATGTAGAATAAATGTTTTTTCAGCCTCGCAAAGTGCCATTTTTAATATTAAACTTTGATAATCAATTTTTTAAAAGACTAAAAAGTCAATTTCTAACCTAAAAAACACAGGCATGTTTATTTGTTTACGCAATGCAAGGCTACCGTACCAATAGTACCAGTACAAATGAAATATTTGAAAATCTCTGATTTCCCGCCAAAATTAAGGACTACAAAACCACAGTATAATAAGCATTAAAACTCTTTGAAAATAAAATCTTCAAAGACAAAACTAGAGTTACTTATGACGAAATCATTGTGGATAAAAAATAAAATAAAAATAACTCCAAATAAAATTTTTAAAAATGTAAAGTAGTTGTTTCGCCTATTGACGGAAAAAGTCATTTAGGCTGCATAACTAGCAGGCGTAGATATGTCTAATTTATAAATCATTATGCTAAATAGGTTGCATAACCACAAAGTGCTAAATATTTAAATATCTGCGTATAGTCAATGTCAAAGTAAATGGTGAAAACCACTTAAGCCTTAAATCTATAATCCCTTGTAATTTAACCTACCGAAGGCGAAGGTGTGAACCGTACTTAAAAATTCTATTCAAAAGAAGGAAAAATGGATGAAATGCTTACACTAAAATTTAACTGTAGGTAGGGTCTACGCCGATAATCGTTAAAGAACCTCTTGTTACTAGCTTAACAAGGGATTATAAATTTAAGGCGCAAGTGGTTTTCACCACAGACTATTAAACAAGGAAGACTAATCAAAGAATAGGACAAAACCGGAATAACGTCGATAGCAGCGCTGCGCGCGCACCTCGGTGAACTATTAGTTATAAGCTGGAGAATTTTAATATTAGAGAGTTATCGCAAGTACTACGTTAAATTTCCGTTAACGCTAAATCACCTGATGTTATACACTATTTTATTTTTACAGTAAATGACATTTTAGAGCTATTTTTATTTTACCATACGCTAAAGTTTCCGAACATAACCTCAAAATGTTTATAAACACGGCAACATAACCTCACCACTCAAAATGACGTACGCAAAAACCCTCCGCTATTTTATAAAAATACAGGACTGGGGTTATTTCCTTAGCGTTAACAAAACATGTGCTGCGTGAAAACTACGATTACAATACTACCGCAGTCGTATCGCGCATGCACGTCAGGGAATATGGTGGATTAAACCACGTAGTTCACCCAGGTGCGCGCGCAGCGCTGCTATCGACGTTATTCCGGTTTTGTCCTATTATTTGATTAGTCTTCCTTGTTTAATAGTCTGTGGTTTTCACGGTAACTATAACATCGAAATCAATAGAGGATTCACGCATACGCCAGCGCTCATTAAATGAACTAATTTTTGCATACATATTTGTGGTGAATGAAATGTCGATAACAGCAGTCACATTAAATGCTGGTATGTCATGTGACCACTGGTATGGAGGCAAATTTTAAAAAAATCACCGTAAAGTCGAAGTAAGTGGGGCTAAATAACAAAATATCGAAGAAAATTATTTGAAAAAGTTGCTTAGAATTTAATTTTAGACCCATATGCAAAATTTAAATTATATATTTTAAAAAATTTGAAAATCGCAATGAAATGTCGATAATAGCGGTTACAGAATTCACTGGTTTACTTATGTGGGTCTTAATGTGACCGCTATTATCGACATTTCACCACAAATATGTATGCAAAAATTAGTTCATTTAATGAGCGCTAGCGTATGCGTAAATCCTCTATTGTGTAAGAATGTCATTACAACAGAAATTATAATAGGTACTACGATTTAGTTTTAAATGACTCCGAGAATATTTACAATCTGCCTTACAATCAGTAAATTTTATGAAAATTAAATTAATAAACTACCGAACAATAACATAAGAGTTATTATCCATATAAATCAAGGCTCGCTGAATTCATATTGCATATAAGGCCTTACCACTTTATTTAGCCAAGACGAAATTAGAAACAACGGTGGCGCCATTTGCGGTGAACTATACATTTGTTAATGGAGAAATGTATAGTTCACCTCAATTGGCGCCACCGCTGTTTTTAAATTGCGTCTTGGCTAAATAAAGTGGTAAGGCCTTATATGCAATATTAATTTAGGTGGCCTTGATATAAATTACCTTGTACGGTGGCACAATCTATTGTATCAACATGTGTTCGCGGTGGAATGGTCTAAGATTGAACCTAATCGAATATATCTGGTAGGTTCATTGGTTTGAACCTCTTGGGCCTTCGAATTTCTTCCTCATGATCTAGGCTAGGAGGTCTATTGCTAGAGTATTTGGGCGATTTTCCAGCCGATCTCGATATTTGGTACGAAATTTTTTAATTTCCTCCGTTATGGTAGGTATGTGTAGGTTTCTATGCATAATTTCATTCGGTACATACCATTTACAATTGCACGTAGAACCTTTGACTGAAATCATTGGATAATTGCTAAATTCGATTTACTTGCTGAGTCCCACAACTGCAGTCCACATGACCAGACCGGTTTTGGTTTTAGTATTGCTTTATGTTTACACAGTAGGACCTTGCTCTTCGTTGATAACTGAGAGCGGCGACCGACATTTTCCTAAATTTTTTTAGTGTCTAATTGTTTCCTTTTAGTCCAGATATGTTTCCACGCGAGGCCACGATCAAGGTGGACCCCCAGGCCCCAAATACTTAACATCTTCTGCTAGCGGCATTTGTTGGCGGTTTAAATAGACTGACGGACATCTGTGAACTCAAGGTCACGTGCGTTGATTTCGTCTCATTCGCTAGGATACGCCATTTTTTGAGCCAACTTTGGATTTTATTTAGCTACTACTACTCCCGGATTGTAGTGAGACGCCATTATAGCCGTATCATCGACAAAGGTCGCTATTTCTGTTAGGTTTGTAGTTGTGAGATCTGCAGTGTACAGTAAATACAGCGTTGGGCCCAGCGCACTTCCCTGGGGAACCCCAGAATTAATGTGTAAGAGTGGCGTGTATTCGTCTTTATATTTGACAAGAAAGTGTGTCTGTTTGTCACATATGAATGCAGGATGCTGTAGAACGAATGGAGCAGATTAGATTTTATTTTGACTAGAAATCCTTGTGCCAGACTTTGTCAAATACTTGAGAGATGTCTATTAAAGCTGCAGAACAGTATCTTTTCGTTTCTTGGTCACCTTGGATTTTGTTAACTATTCTAGTTATGTAACTGTTCTATTGTAGCGTGTTGATCTCGGAATCCAAATTGGTGGTTCGGGATTAGTGCTTTTATGACAGGTTTGAGTCGTTTCAGGAAAAATTTTAGATATTATGGGAAGAAGACTAATAGGGCGGCGATAGGAAGTTACCTACTCTGGAGGTTTGCCGGGGTTTTTGTATAGGAATGATTTGTGCGACTTTCCAGTGGTCTGGAAAGAATCCAGTGTTAAATATATACGCGAATAGTTTGCCTTACTTCTTTCACTTTAAACTTCTTATTGGGTAAGTTCAGCTGAAGTGGTGTTTCTAAAGATTCATGAATATATTGTTCTTCTTCCTGTGGAATATCTGAAGCAAATGGAGTAAAAAACTTCCGTTAAGTGGTTGGCAAATGCATAGACCTTTTCTCGATCACTCTTTTCCCATATCCTGTTTGGTTGTCTGAGTGAAGGAATATATTGTTGTGGTTGCTTTAATTCTTTAGTTGCTGTCCATAGCGAATGCTCCATAGTTTCGAATGAGGATAATTTTCTTAAGTAGTCTTGTATTGTATAGGCCTCCAGCAGCCAGCTGTTTGTCACCTGGTGCTCTTGAATTTTGCCATATCCTCCGTAACCTACGTTCCTCTGCTATTTTCCGTTTTACTATCATTGAAACATCTTAATTTTTATCTGGTTGGTGTATAATGGGTGCAGCTTGCCATGCAGCTTGTTTGATGATTCTAGTTAGGTGTTCCACTGCGTTAAAAATTTCTTCTTCCGTTTTCAGAGGCACTTCTAATGCGATGTCCTCGTTTAATATTCTTCTGAATTTCTCCCAGTTTTTCTTTGGCGCGGCAGTGTGCTTAGCGAATTTATAAATCGACATGCTAAAGGGGTTGCATAACCACAAGGTGCAAAATATTTAAATATTGTGTAAGAAAACGTTATAACAAATAGGGCTTATAATACTACGAATAAATTCAATTAATTATTTGAATTGATATAAACATTACTTAAAAAATAAATTTATATTTCGGTATTAATTTCCATATGTTATCAATAGCTCGATAGAAATCGAATGTGTTTTAATTTCCTTAAAAAGGACTTTCTGTCTGGGCGTAAGAAGAAACACCAACCGGACTAATTAGTGACTATAAAGTGAATTAAAGAAATACGCGTACGAGCTTGTACTAGTTTGTTTCACAACAAGTAAAGCAGAAATCAGCAAATTAACTCTAAAGCACGTCTGTTGCCATCAATCAAAAGCAACAACATACCTGTACCGTTGTGCCAGATGTTTCACGACGTGTTCATAAAGCCTTTTATGGATACCGCAGATCATTAACATAAGGAAATGCAAAATAAAACGACAACATTTGCTAAGATCACACTGAACCGAAAGTGTTAATAAGAATCTACATTTATGCATAGGAAGGTAAGTCGAAGACTAAAAAAAATATATATAAATACATACTTGGATTACGAAAAACATTTTCGAGAAGTACCTACCTACCTACAAAAGAAAAGTTCAATTTTGAATAATCATTGTTTTAAGGAAATTAAGGTTACAAAATCCAAAAATTGTGGCACAGAATGTATAGAAATACAGGCTGTTAATTTAAAATAGAATCCTGAATCTAATAAAAATGAAACTCTACAAAAGTGGTTACAATATTAAATTAAATTTATGCTTTCACATTTTGGTGTATGGAAATAGAAAACTAACCCAGTCTATGGAATCTAGAATTTTTAACACCAAGCGTCCTTAGCGAGGGATCGAATTTTTCATTCAAAATTAAGCCCGAATGGACGAAAGACATCCATCAATAAAAAATCCATTTACGGTATTAAGTGAAAGATTTGTTTTCAATATACTGAACAAAAACAAATTGATTATAAGAAAATACCTGAAGCCGTCTTCAGCAAAAGTGTTCTTTTTTTAAATTGAACTGGAAAATATGCACCAAACAATCATAAAATACATATGTTTGCAAACATACACTGAAAATTACTAAAATATGCACAATTATATGCAAAATTAAGTTGTCATTAATCAATGATTTCGCCCATTAAATAAACAAACAAAAGAACATTATTTTTTATGTACTACCTACTACATGCGAAATAAAAATTGTTATTTGTTTATTTATCCTTTTTTAATATAAACAAAAGTCACGCATAATTTTTAGACATACAGTAAAGTCCCAGTTATCCGAGTCGCGATTACCCGACTTCCGTAAAAACCGAGCCAAATATCATTTTAAAAAATACCGGATTATTCGGGGTTGATTCGAAATGTATCCACTTTATCCGAGCTTTAAACCGGGAATTCCCCTATTTATAATATATATATTGTTGTTTGCAGTCTGATGTGCTTTGCGAACATACGTTGTCAATTATACTAGTTTGTTTTTCTTGCGTCATGGCAGAAAACAAGCGAAAAAGAGTTGTTATATCTATCGAAGAGAAGTTAAAGGCGGGCGAAACAATCAAACCTGTAGCAAAACATTATGGCGTAAGGTGAAGGAACAGTCGATGATTGGCGAAGAAATCGTACAAAAATTGAACAGTGGTGTACTAATGAAGCTTCTACGTATACTGATAGAAAATCTATGAAACGCAGTGAATATGAACAAATTGATAATGCATTATTCATGTGGTTTACGCAACAAAGATCGAAAGGGGTACCACTTTCAGGCCCTATTTTACAGCAAAAGGCATTGCTGTTCAGCAAACGATTACCTGAGATGGATCAATTTACAGAGAGTATTGGTTGGCTTGATAGATAAAAACAAGGCACTGAATATATGCAGAGAAAAACTATCTGCTGATGTATCAGCAATCGACAAATTGAATTCGAAGACTTCCACGGTCAGTGTCAGTATTAACAAAACATCTTCCGGATTGGGACCGTGTCGTTGTTGAAACAGCAGAACTCAATGTTTCGCCCACTTTTTTAAGGGGCTTCTTCAGGAGGAAAAGGAAGCACTAAAAGAACGCGGTAACTCAATGTGTCAACCACGCCAGAGGCGAAATTCTTTTAGCAAGAGGCGGAAGGGTAACGGTAACTCAACTTGTCAACTAAGCCAGAGGCGACACCCTTCTGAATAAATCGACAAATTTTAAGAAAACTCTAAAAAGTTAATTGAAGAAAACGGATATATAGGTAACCAAATATATAACTGCGATGAGAGTGGACTAAATTATAAAATGCTTCCTGAAAAAACATTGGCATCTCGGCAAGAAACTTCGGCCCCTGGACACAAGAGGAGTAAAGAACGGTTAACGATAATGGCTTGTGCAAATGCATCGGGAGGACACAAACTTCAACTGATGGTTATCGGAAAATCGGCCCGACCAAGAGTTCTGAAGAACATTTCACCTTAAGCTCTACCTGTTTATTACAAAAGTAAAAAGAACGCTTGGATGGACGGAAACTTATTCACAACCTGGTTTTATGAAGAGTTTGTTCCATCAGTAAAAAGATTTTTAAAGAAAAATGGTCTTCCCATTAAGGCATCCAGGAGAAAATGTACGAAAAGATGTCATTTTTGTGATGTTTTGACCGCCAAGCGTAACCAGCGTGTTACAGCTTATGGAGCAAGAAAGAAAAACTACAGGCGATTGTTTCTCGAAAACCTTTTAGAATTTACAAAAAACGAAGATCTCGTATATTGTTTACGAAAAATTACACTGGAGGATGTCGTGTATTGGATGAGTCAGGCTTGAAATAATGTGCGGGAGACGACAACACAAAAATCGTGGTTTAGAATTTTGAGTGCTGATTATGTTAGTGATTACGATAAAATTGACGAGTTACCTTTGATCGAGTGAACTGCGTGCAATCCTAATAAGGGAGAGCAGCGATAAAACAGAGAATGACTTAAGTCTATTTGAACTGATGCGATAACTAACAGGTTCAGAGAGTATAACAGAAGATGATGATGATGAACAAGAATTTAGCATTGAAGAATTAGTTGACGCTAATACTCTACAGTCGCAAGAGTTGGAGGAAGAAACGCGGGACGAAATAGATGATTGGGGATCTGCATTAAGTAGAGCCTCATTGAAACCAACACCACTCAAAACCCTGTTAATTGCGTTTAATTTTGTAAACCATTCATTTTTCTTTAAAACAAAGTTCAACTTGGGCCCTTGGGGCCATTACCACTGCTGATTTTGTTTTTAAACGTCTCAACTACAGTATTTTTCATCTAGCATTTGGGTTGACGTCAACTTGCCCCGTTCAAAAACTGTCTGTTTAGACACGCTTTCGTGCGCAGTAGGTAATGAAAACCTAGTTTAGAAAGAGTTGAAGTATAGAGTATAGTTGGATTGTGAATTTATCAACGCACTGTTGATAAATTCACAATCCAACTGACGACACAACCCAAATCCTAGGTGAAAAATACTGTATCTGAATACTTTCTTCCGAAGAAAGTTTCCTGTCTTGAAGTTTTTCTATTGTAAACGCAATGCAGGCATTGATTGTTGTTAATTTGATGTGTGTTAGCTGATTCACAACAAACGGTTTCTTAAGAAATATCTTTATATTTTTCAATTACGGTTGAACTATCTGAAGCAAATACATACTAAAATTATGTACATTTTTAATACCATTAAAATGGTCGACAAGAATTATTACACAATTTAACCAGGTTCCCCATCTGGCCAAGACTTGTTCTGGTGGCAGGGGAACCCCAGAAAATTTTTCTTTATATCTTTGCACTCTAAGAGGTGCTTAAACAAATACATTTTTTACATTAGATACTAACTTGTTAACTATGGAAGATTCTAACCGCAGCTAGCTTATTTAAACCGTGCGCTAAACACGTACAGCGTATTAAATATTTTTAAATTATCTGCAGATTTTATAATGAAACCATTTTCGGGTTTGTTGGTGTTTAATACCCGTACAACTAAATGAGCAAGGTAGCGTCCTTTTGTGTCTGTTGTTTCGTCCACTGAGATCCAGATAGGTTTATCGCTAATTTATTCTTTAATGTTTTTAATAACGTCTAAATCAGGGATGGCCAACCTATGGCGCATGCGCCAAAAGTAATGTATTGCATGATTATAAGGGGCGCACTGAACCCCAGAAAAAAACTTTGAAAAATCTCTTATACGATTTAAACATACATAATATAAACACACAATTAACCTATTACCAACTATTACCGAATTCTAGACACTATAGAAAACATCAAACTGAATTAGAAGAAAAACTGAAGTTTCTGGGTCTGAGTTACGGAAAGAATATGTGGTTAAGAAAAAGGAAGTAATAAAAAAGAGACAAAATATATTTATGAAACGAAGTTGTGAAAGTGTGGCAATGCTGGAAGTGCCTTATGAAATTGCATTTGTGTTGGCTAAAAAACACAAGCCTTTCTCTGATAGAGAGGAAGTTGTTAAGCCCTGGCTCGAAAAATTTGCAAAATGTCTTGATAAGAATGTTGAAAGAAAAGTAAACGAAATTGTTCTTTCCAAGTAAAGAGTTACAAGACGCATCGAAGAACTTTCCCATGATATTACCGAGCAATTGGAAGACCATGTTCATGCTTTATTCTTTATTTTCTTTGGCCTTGGACGTAGCTGCTGACATATCTGATGTAGTCCAATCAAGCATTTTTACAAGAGGAATTGATGGTAATTTTAATATCTTTGAAAAACTGATCGGTCTTGAGTCACTTCATGGAAAAACCAGAGGGTCAGACATATTAATTTAACAAAATAAAGCCTAAACGACTACATTCTAGTAAGCTCATCAGTGTTTGCACCGTCAATGGTAGGTACCTACAGTTTCCGGGACTGTAACTTTACTTGAAAGGTTTTTAGGTCGTTCTCTACTAAAGCATCGCTGTATTATACCTGATGAGTCTCTGTGTGGAAAAACCCTAAATTTGAAGCACGTTATGATACCAATTAAAATGTGTGAATAAAATTAGAGCTAGAGGATTAAACAGAAGAAAATCCAGAACATATTGTGAATTGTTAGACATGAAATGTGGTGATCTCATCCTTCATTGTGAGGTGCCCTGGCTTTCTCGAGGACAAGTTCTCACTAGATTTTGGAAACTGAAAGACAATGTTTCTCATTTTCTGGAAGAGAAGGATGAGCTGTATGAGAAAAAAGCTCTGTTATGTGATGAGAAATGGTTATTTGATTTAGCATTTTTAGTTGATGTTACCAGCCACCTCAATGATGTAAATTTGAAACTGCAGGGCAAGAACAAATTGTTTCCTAGCTTAATAAATGACATCAGTGCATTCAAAATGAAATTAAAACTGTTCATCTACCAATTAGAAAACGGAGATTTAAGTCAATTTCCACATTTAAAAGAACGTAGTAAATCTGTTGAAGATAATGGCAACTTTACAGAATATACTGAGAAATTCAAATTATTGTAAGAGGTCTTTAACAGTCATTTTAGCGATTTTGCTGAAGGAGAAGACCGCATACTTGCATTTATAAATCGCTCTTCACTTACTGAACAAAAAATCTTGACAATGCCTAGTAACATACAAATGGAACTTATTGATCTCAAAACTACAAGGTGGCGCAAAATCAAGTCCCTGATTTGTTTTTTTGTATAAAAGTAAGGTTAATTAAAAAACCCTCATTTTTTGAACTTTGAAATGTTGTTATGCTACACACTAAAAATGGTATCAACCAAATGACTACCCCTAACATTAATGCAAGAGTGAGCTCTTTTTAGGGCATTTTTCATTACGTTCTCCAACATTTCCGTTGGTATGTTGGTGATTTCTTCCCGTATGTTGGCTTTTGATTCTTCTAGATTTTCAGGATTATTCACAAAAACCCGATCTTTGAGATAGCCCCATAAAAAGAAGTCGGGCACCGTTAAATCAGGTGATCTTGGATACACCACATCGCCGTTTTTGGAGATAATACGCCCAGGAAACATTCTCCTCAAAATGTTTACGTAAAAAAATTTTGCAATTTCTGCGCGTTCTTGAGGCGTATACCGATTCATAATGAATTTCCCAAGTGTCTACTTTTCAACTGACAAAGAAAATCTGATATATGTCAACTAAAAACAAAATTATAGCGACTTCTCATAGGGGACTTGATTTTGCGCCACCTTGTAATTCTTTATTGAAAATGAATTTTTTCTACAAACATCATAAAAACACGACATTGTGTCCTTGGGTACACACAGTTAAACATTCATTTTTACTCCTAGGAGTAAAAGTGACAACTTTTTCTGCCTAGGAGTAAAAATGACCAAATGAACCAATGACAACTCGTAATTTTTCTGTTTTTATCACAAAACAATCCGTAGCAATGACAGCTGGTATGACGTTCATTTTGGACTTTTTTTAAATTTTCTTGCTGAATTGCTTTTAATTTATGCGTTTGAAGAAAAAGTAAGATGTGCTATTCGGAGTAAAAGTGATTTTGTGTGCCTCGTATGATATTGTCCGACTCGCTTCGCTCGTCGTTCAAACGTCATACTCGGCACACAAAATGACACTTTTACTCCTAATAACACAATATACTATTTCCTTCAAACGTCATAAAAACACGACTTTGTGTCCTTGGATACACACAGTTAAACATTCACTTTTACTCCTAGGAGTAAAAGTGACACAAAATGAGCCAATGGCACCTCGTAATTTTTATTTTTTATAACAAAGCAACCCGTAGCAATGACAGCTGGTATGACGTTCATTTTTGACTTTTTTTAAATTTTCTTGCTGAATTGCTTTTAATTTATGCGTTTGAAGACAAAGTAAGATGTGGTAATCGGAGTAAAAGTGATTTTGTGTGCCTCGCATGAAATTGTCCGACTCGCTAGCGCTCGTCGTTCAAACGTCATGCTCGGCACACAAAATGACACTTTTACTCCTAATAACACAATATACTATTATTCAATTTTGCCGTATAAACTGACGTTTATTTGTTTCTAGCCTGCCCATAAAAGTTGATGTTATATAAACAATCGTTTAAAATTTTTATTCCGCTAGCGATTTAAAATGTTTATTCCGCTAGCGCTTTAAAAATGTCATATCGCTTTAAAAATGTCAAATAAATGTCAAAATTGAATAAACAGTTGTATTACACTTGCGGATTAAATTAATTTATCCACGACTAGTCAATAATCTGTGAATTATTCATGTGTTTGGTCACTCATAATACTATCAATTATACACTGAAATCATTATGCACGGTGTCATGGTAACATCATTTCATTATGCACGGTGTCATGGTAACATCATTGTCTATGGTGTATAATGAAAGAAATGGGTTATGTTATTTAAATTTTAATTTAAATTTTAATTAAAAATTATCCGACGCCTGAAAGGGCAAAAGGAAAGGAAAAAGAAGAAGAAGAATTAAAAATTCTTAGTATTTTGTAGTCGCGGATAAAGTATAGTATACTACTCGCTATAATGGCTATTATTACCTCGGATAATTGCAAAACTCGCTCGCACGCTCGCTCGTGTTGCAAACATTATCCTCGGTAATAATAACATACATTATAGCGTCGTGTATAATATACTATTATTAACTAGCGGTATCAACGCGCTTGCTTGCGGCTACCGCCGCTCGCGCGGTTAAACGTACCGCTCATTAAACATTAATTTAATCCGCATGTATAATAAATAACTATTAATGAACTTCCAACACTCCCCGATGCTTTAGATATAATTAATTTCTGACGATCGTTGCCCTGTGAACATTTTCCAAAACTGAGAAAAATTGCTCAGAGTTATATATCTGTCGTTTTAAAACAACATCCAGATGCGAACAAGCATTTTCATCCATGAAAATGATTTAGAACAAATTGAGGTCGCGACTGATTGATTCAAATTTGAAAAACTGTTCGATGCTTTCTGTAACTGATTTAACTCCAAACATTACAAACTTAGCAAAAGCAAAGCAATTTCAAAAGTCTCATTAAAGTAATTAATGTTTATCTTGTCTTTATATAAAATCCTTTTATTTAAAATTGCTAAAAGTGTCTATATTACCATATAAGTATACAGTGCGCGTCTAAAGCTCTAAAGTATGGAATATATTAATTAAACCAAAACAACCCAGTTTTCGAACAAATCCTCGAACACGTCGATTTTATTTTACGAAAATGCACATTTTTCCATTAAATTCGATATTTGATCGTCATTTGACGCGCACTGTATAATAAATCATTTTATGCATAGCTGTTAAGTACAATGTGATTTTTTAAAAAGTCAGTTGCAGCAAGCCTAGAAAAAAAGCTATTCCGTCTGTTGTAATCAACGACTATACACTGAAAGACTTGTCAGAGTAGTGCTTTCAAAAATTACTTATTTCAGGCCCACCCACAAAACAGCGCACGGTGCGGTGCCGTTGACGAACTATTTTTGAGGCGCGAATTTTGAATCCTGTAATTTTTTTACCTCTGATTTATATTTTGAAGGTAGTGTAATAGAGTAAAACAACAAAATTTGCATTATGTACATTTATTATAGACAATAAATTTATAATAGACATTAAATTTATAATCAAAATACAAATATAGAATTACGTTCTTTATAATAAAAATAAGGTAAATAAATTAAAATAGGTTAGTCATGTGCAGATCTCATAAACACAAAATAAAACTGATGTTAACATTAAGATATTAAGAAATAATTACTCACACACAAGCCCTGCTTTCTGTGAGTTAGCTTGTTGATACAATAAATCTGACATTTAGTATAATAGTCTAATGATGGAAAAACATGTATCGTACACATTGCAATTGAATAAACGTTATTATAGAAAAAAATATATATACCTATATTTAATAGTGATGTGGGGCGGGTAAATACCCAATGGGTAGGGTATTTATAAATTCCTAGCTCATGTTATTGATTTTTTATTGAGACTTGTTTAAAAATGTAAATAAAACTATGAAACTTATCATCAATAATTGCAGTAACATTTTCTTCAGAAATTGGCTCTGGGGTGTTTGGTAAAATATTTTGCCATTCCTCCATCTCCCCGATGTTCGGAATATTTCCACTCTTCTGAATTTCCTTTTTTGATGTCATCGATGGTGTACTGGTATCTGCAATATTTATTTACTTTACTTAATATTATAAACTAAGAAGATTATGCATTAGTGCTCCTCAAATATGTGTACAAAACATAATTAAAATAAGAAAAGGTGTATACCTGAGATGAAAACAGGACGTGGGACTTGTCGAACATTTAAGCGTATTTGCGTATTTTCAATTCAGTTTGAAATTGAATATCATCAAAATGAAGTTGACAAACTCGATATCCACGGTCTAGTAATTGTCGATACGTAAGTTTTTCCAGGTCCATCCGGTTCATGTTTTTCATCCACTCACGACGCAAATCTTCAGTCCGTGGAAAACAAAATAAACTGCCTCTTTCCTTCACTGGTAAGGTGTTAACAATGCAGCCCTTTTCCACACAAAATTTCTTGTTCTAAAAATAATAAAACAGAATTGAACATTCGTAGACAGAATCCCAAATGCGGAGATACGAAGAAGAACGGGGGTTATCGATTTATGGGAGGCCTATGTCCTGCAGTGGACACAAACGGACTGATTGATGCTGATGATGATAATA
The DNA here is from genome assembly GCA_963082815.1 of Melanotus villosus. Classification (NCBI taxonomy): domain Eukaryota; kingdom Metazoa; phylum Arthropoda; class Insecta; order Coleoptera; family Elateridae; genus Melanotus; species Melanotus villosus. The sequence continues at coordinate 22,380,066 of OY720423.1, forward strand.
TGATAACAAACACTGTAACTTGAATTAAAATTAAAATAATATATTTATACTTACAGTTGACATGGTTGATGTTTCTTCACAAAATAGAAAAGAAATTTTAATTTAAGGCACTCAAACAACGAACAGATCTGTTGGTTCAAATGACACGTTGGAATGACAACAACAAATGAATGTCCTTTTATTTTTTTGAAATTCAAATTGCTGTCACTCAACGGTCACGTGAGCTGCACTAGCGCCAACGGCAACTCTGGCGGTGCCGTTGAAAATTACACAACTCACCAAATTCGGTAATTTTTTTCCGTATATGTGTGACAGCTGCCTGGTTGTAATGAGCTTTGAATGACATTAACCTGTATGTCAAACTGTGTGACAGTTCAGGTAGTTAAGAATTTTGGCCCAACAAAATGTGAAAATAAACAAGTATTTAGTTGCAACTGATTTGTAATTTATTAAGGTAAGTAAATTTCAGGTTTTTCGTCAATATTTCTTTCACAGCAAGTGTTCAAAATGTCCACCCCCTTGCTCTATACACAATCTTGCTCGTTTTTTTTAATTTCTAGACACATTTTCGAGCATGTGCTGTGAGTTATTTATTTCGTTGCATTTATGAATAATTATTCTTGCTGCAAGCTCGTCTAAATTTTGTATTCGTGTCTGATAAATTGAATTTTTCAGATAGGGCCAGACAAAAAAATCCAACGTTGTTAAATCACAGGACCTGGGTGGATAAGCAACTGGAGTGTTCCGACTGATTGCTCTATTACCGAAGAATTCCTGAATAAAATTCAAGTTCTCCAGAGTACAGTGAACAGGCGAGCCATCCTGCTGAAAGTATCCCCCCCCCCCGCGCAGCTCTTGGTCATCTAACTGATTAACAAAACGTTCCAAAATCTCTTCGCGATACCTTAATGCATTGAGTGTCCCTTGAAAGAAAATTGGTCCTACAAGTCGTCGTCGGCTTAGACCAATTCACACACCAAGCTTTTGCGGATGAAGTGGTGTTTCTCTAAACGCTTATGGATTCTCCGCAGACCAAATTCTCGTATTTTGGGAGTTCACATATCCAGATAAATGAAACCATGCCTCGTCCGAAAAAAACACGTTGTTCAAGTCGTTGTCTTCAGGAAATGCGTTTAAAAACCATCGACAATATCGTTCTCTTAGAGGCATGTCTGCTGGTAGAATCTGATGAACAGAAGTTACTTTATATGGGAATAACTTTAAATCTGCTTTAAGAATATTCCTCGTGGTTGTGTAAGACAAATCAATACGCTGTGAAAGACGTCGAATTAAAGTTGAGGGAGCTTCAGCCATTATTTGTCTAACATTTTCCAGGACTTCTGGTGTGCGTTCTGTAGGTCTACCGCTTCCTTTTCTGCGTGTATCACCACCTGTTTCATCGAATAATTCCACAGTGTGCATTAGAGCATCGTAAAATCGATTGTATTCAACAATTCCAAAATTGTCTGTAAAATCGTTGAAGCATTCCTGGATCGAATACCGCCACTCACCATGTATGATGATTCCAGTTCGATAATAAGCTTTTACCATAAATACCTTATGCTGCACTGTGAAATCCATTTTTGAATAAATAATTGAAGCTTCTTTATTTATTTATTTTTGGCAGCTATGCTGTTACAATTTTCATATTATGTAAGATTCTAAAGCTTAATATAGACGGGACAATCCAGAGGGTACTGCAATTGACTTTTAAAAAAATCACATTACCATATTTTAAAAGGGCTGAAAAAGGGTATAAGATTATATGGCGCATCTTAACTAAAAAATGAAAACATTCACGCATGAACTATGTAAATGTACATGCTTTTTCGTAACGTTGAAGAACTGGGCACATTTTCAAAGTTTTCAGGTTTGCAGTAGGTTTTCAAACATTTTTGAAAAATTGAATTATCCAGTTTATGGAGTGGAATGTTACAGCATAAGAAAATATTGCACACGTCTTTTGAAAATGCAAGCATTTGTACAAAACAAAATATACATCAAGTTGACTGAAAAGAGCCGAAATATGCACAATACCGTTTTGAATATGCATTATGCAATATAATGATAATATATGCAAATATGCACTAAAAAAACTAATTAAAAATCGCATTAACATGATGTGAAACGCATAGAAAAAAAGATTCAAAAAGATGCTACGAAATAGAGATATGCACTTTGCATATTTCCCAGTCTCTGCGTTGTTACATAACGAATTTTTAAATTGTTTTTACATTTCTTGAAAAGCATTGAAAATTAGTTGTGATTTTTAAAACTAATTCTAAGCATATTTGTGGTAAATACTAATAAGATTTAATTAATACTGTCCAGTACTGTGAATTTTGTGTAAAATATACGCAATATTTTTATTGAAGAAGGTTTTTAAAAGTCAAAACAAAATCATATAACTTCAATGAAGTATAAAAATAGTCAGTTCATTTCAATCTTTGAATATAAACTTAAACCTAAGCTCATTTGACGAGGTTAATTTTTTTAAGTAATTATTTCTGAATTGCTTTTGTAATGCGCACCTTAATTGAAAACTTTTGAAAGTGTTATTACCTATATAAACCAAAACTAAACATTCGGCCTGAAATCAAAAATTTTGTAGTTTTTAAAACCTTTTTGTGCAGTGATTCAGGCCCATACTGTATGTAATTGATATTTTTCATATGTAACGCATATTTTGGAACTTAAAAAGGATGTAAATTAAAACTTTAAAAGCGAATAATTGAATAAAGCATTTAATGTCCGTGATTTTTCTTCATGAATAATTCATGAATGCGTAATGAATAAACGCTTCTAGGACAAGTATTTGCTTTCATTGATACCGTAATTAGGGTTCTGTATAATTTATTTACATGGCAGATGTATAATATCATGGCATTCATAACACACTGTTTTTATATCTACCGTCAGTATCTGTGGTAAATGTAAAACCACTGTGTAATGACGTTACTTGATTATTGATATAAAACGAAAAGTGGGAAGTGCTAAAAATGCTAAAGCGTTGCATTCTCGATCGCCAATATGGGGCTTATCTGTCCTGAAAATGGTTTGCGATCGAGTACATATTGAAAATACGGTTATAAATAAATAATAAAACGGCGCTTAAATTACTTTCCGATGATAACACATTTTTTGCATAGCAATGTAGTCATTTGAGATAAGTATATAACAGTTAATCAGAGCTCTGACCCCCGACCTGCCAACAATTACCCGGATTGGGGGAACTGCGACACTCGGCCTCGGTCCCGGACGGTCCACTCTTCTCAGTGCCCAAGTGGAGCGTAGTGGATTCTGCAGCAAGAGCAGCAGCAGCAAAGCTAGTGTTCAATAATCGTTCTGCTGGATCAGACCACAGTAACGTCCAAACTCGCGAAATGCTTCGGAACAAGACATGAGATCTTGAAGATATTCTTCCGAAATATCTTCCTTCTTCTGCCAAGAGCTATGAGGCTGTTGTCCTCATGGGTGCTCACCTTGGGGTTACTCGCCGTCACCAGTGCCCATCAGGTAAGAAAAGAAATCTCAAATAATCGTTAAAAAATTATCATAACGACTTAATAAAGATTCCGCGAGCGCAGTTTTATCTAATTGGACGGAAAACAATATCAAATAAATAAACAAACATCGCCGCATCTAATGCGAAATTCTTTTCTGTTCAAGGACGCATTAATTTGGGCAACTGATTAAGAAAGAAAAAAAACTGTCCGCGTTCACGCGTTACGCTATTTATTATTTTCTGGCTCATTAGGTCTGACCAGCATAAAAAAAAAATTAAACGCCGCAAGGCGATTTCCCCTCTTTGGTTTAGTTTCGTCATTTTGAAAAATGTTAAGATTTTGCAATCGAAATCGCGGCGGCTCCACCACGTCCTTCCTGATTAAACCCGTCTGCTTTGTTTGCTGTGGCGGAGAGTTCGCTGCAGGCTACACTCATTCGATATGCATTAACGACGTGCCAAACTGTCACCTATCCTGCGAACTGCGACTCGAGAAGATGCTTTTCTCGATAAAGTCTCGCTTATTTTCAAACGAGTATTTGCGCAAAGCGATTATCTGTGACTTACTTTGTATTTGTGCAATTACGCGTTCGAAAACCTCGCATCTTTTGCATAAATTAATTTTTTTAAATGTTTACTCAGATAAACATAACTAAATTTTCACTCTTTATTTAAAAAAAAATAATCATTTTTTGTATGTATTAAAAGAAACTTCTCTAAGTGCCCTAACCACTACGGACGTTGGTCATATTTTTAAAATTATAAACACAGTGTGAGAAAATCAAAAATGCTTTAGCTGGCATAAGGTGGGCCTGGCGTAACTCAGAAGTGATCCCCAAGGATTAACTGATGAGATTGGATGACCTCTTTCTGTGAATCATCTATCAAAGATTTTCAAAACTGTTTTTTAAACAGCAAGACGTCTGTCAAAAATATTATTCATTATAAGTGAAACCTGCAGGCTTATTTACAAAATTTGCAGGTTTTTTGTGACTGAGTTCCATTAAAATAATTAATATTAAAATTCATTGACACTAATAGCAGCCACACAGAAGTAAAATCCATATTTATGTGTTACCACCGGACCCATAAATATTTATAATCACATTAAAACGTAATTTAATTATAATTTAATCTTCACACTGTTAATGTGCAAAATTGTAGTTTTGGCACCTGACAAATTAATTTATGGTCTAAAAAAGGTTTAAATGGTTTTAAAAAACTGTTACGTGAAATATTTTATGAATGAAAGTATCCCTTGAATTGAAGCGCAGAACATTTTTAAATGTTAACCAGTTATTATTGCATTTTAAAGCTGGTGGCTTTCACTAAAGTTTAGTTAATAATTTCCCTTGTAATTATTTAGTTCATATAAGTAACTCCTCCAATTATTTGTTTTACGGCTGCTTAATTACGGATTATTTTTGTAAAATCAGACTGAAATTCTTGTATACGTCAATTAAAATCCACTTGTCAGGTGTTATCCTTGGATCAAAGGAAATTCTTGTAAGTAGCCATTTTAGGAGATAGTATTAATAATCGACCTTCCCACTTTGGTATTCAAAACCTACTTGTGATTTTTTCTATATTATATTTTTCGTGTTACGGTTCCTTTATGTTAAATTTGCGATTTTTTAGTAATCCTGCATCCTGCGCAAGAAGGGTAAAGCTGTTACATTTATCATGCATTTTTAAAATAAAACTTCAGATTACCGTTTTAACTTTCAACAACAAATGGTTTAAAATTGGAATTTTATATTTTATTTACTTCGTCCTGAAGGTAGTCCAATGGAACAATGACTAACACTGTAAATCCACGACAATTATTAAAACCAAATACGTAATTCGACCAACCCCTGTTAAGAAATTCTTTCACTGAGGATGGCAACTTGGACGTCGAAATACGTATTTGGTGGTTTTACAGGGTTATTCAACCTTCTATTATTTAGCAATTGCTACCTACAACAAGTATCAGATGTCACAATGCTAAAAATGTTTTTTAATGTGTAAATTCCCATGTTTGGCAAAGAATTTCTAACGATTCATTAGAAAGTGCATCGAAACTTTTCTTATAAACTTCATGTTTTACTCGAGCACACTTGCACACCTTTAGACATTAAAATTGTTTATTATTATTGGAATTTAATATCGCTGCATGATGTAAAGTTCATAGTATGAATAAACCGATCTAAACTGCTGGACAAAATTATCGCATCACAAAAAAAATGTTCTGAAAACAAAATTTTTCATAGATATTATAAGTGTTAGGGCTTCGCCATAGTAATAAGGACTATTATAAAGGATTAGTGGAAATTTATTGCGTATTTGAAGAAAAACAGGAAATCTTTTCATAACTATCGTAAAATCTGAACAATAATAAACAACAAACTTGAAACAAAAAACACAAAGAAAACTGTACAAACATGATTTTAATAGCATGTCACGCCTCCTCTTGCTCTCACCATTTCATTGAGCCTTCTAGGCATTGACCGAATCACACAAGCAATATATTCCTGAGGAATGCTTTCCCATTCTTCTTGTAGATCCATTTCCAGCTCTCTTAAAGTTGTGGGACGATGCACACGAGGTTGGAGACGTCTTTTTAGCATGTCCCATACATGTTCGATAGCATTAATATCAGGGCTTCTAGCTGGCATAGCCAAAACATTAATGGTAACTTCTGCAAGGTACTCTTCGACGACGCCAGCAACGTGAGGCCTGGCATTATCTTGTAAAAGGAGAAACTCTTCCCCAACAAAGGCGCGAAGGGTACCATGTATTGTTTTAAAATGTCCTCCACATACCTTTCAGCATTCAATGTTCCCCTGGCAATGATGTGCAGCTCGGTACGTGCCATTAATCATATGCCTCCCCAGACCATTATGGAGCCTCCTCCAAAGCCGACCCGTGGAACCATGTTGCATTCAAAATAACGTTCTCCTCTGCGTCTCCATACTCTTTGGCGCCCATCTGGCGAATGTAGAGCGACACGGGACTCATCTGTAAAAAGAACATGCCCCCATTCTTCCATTGTCCAGTGGGCATGTTCTCTGGCAAATCTTAATCTGGCAGCTTTGTGAGCCCTGGTGAGAAGGGGTCCTGTGGCAGGTCGTCTGGCAGCCATGTTACCTTCCTTTAGCCTTCTTCTGATAGTTCGTGACGATACTGCTGCATTCCGTGCCCTTTGCAGCTCATCCCTAAGCTGATTGCTGGTTTGAAAACGATCTCTAGACACAGCCAAGCGGATGAAACAGTCGTCCTTTTCTTGGGTACATCTTGGACGTCCTTGCCCTCTTCTTCTTTTGTTATTTCCAGTCTCTCTGAATCGTTTCAATAATCGGGAGGCAGTAGATTAGTTCACACCTAGGCGATCTGCAATATTTTGCTGGCTTAACCCTAACTCAGCATACACGATGGCTCTGCTTGCATTAACTTCCGAAACATAACGTTGTTCGTTCATGTTGATTATGTTTTCTCCAATTTTGCAAGAGAAAACAGAATACCAGCGTTAAATTTCGTTTCTGCACGATATAAAGTCAGACTGATACATGGGGGCAATTTGACATTATTTAGATTTTTCCCTGCACTCGGTGCAATTGTTTCGGTTTGGTGTTGTTTGGTTGCTAAGAGGGGCCAACTACACTTTGCAATAACAAATCGAAATAAATGCATCTGTTCTGAAAAGGTTAGAGACCTTTAAGAAGATTTTTTTTTGTGATGCGATAATTTTGTCCAGCAGTTTATATTGTACTTTAAACTAACCTTTTTAAGTTTCTTTTTAGCATCTTAGAATAATTTTTTATCAATATAAATAAACGCTTTACACTTACACAATCTTTGTGATAGTAACGAATAAACTTAAAGCCTTCGGTTCTTTTTCGTTTATGGTTCATGGCCTACTGTAATTCTTTTAGTTTTGAGTTTGAGTACACATAAAACATTGATATATTGATATAATTTTTTTGGTTGGTTCCTAAATAGTTTTTCATACACGAAAAGGATATAAGGACCAATTATTGTTCTTTCCTAAGAGTTGTGTTTGCGTAAAATATTTTGTTACGTTATCAGTTATCAGGACGAAGGATAAATGAGTCTTTTAAATAAAATCGAATTAAATTGCATGATTGGTAAACAATTAATTAAAATAATAAGTTATGTAGTTAAAATGACCATTGTACCATGACCATGTAAATGATAAAAGCAGTATGTACCCCATAACGAGGAAAAGCAATGTGCACATGGTCGACCGCGATTCACGCGTTGGTTATCAGTTAAACGGCCGTTTAATCTCTAATTGCATACTGTATGTGCAAGAACGACCGCCTGCAACTTGCATAATAATTGTAAGTTGCCGTTGTAAATTATGGGGTCGGTGTGGCCTCGAAGAAGTTCACCGTGTTAAAAATAGTGTTGGGCCGACGTCAAATCTGAATTTCGGGAAACATAAAATAAAGAATTAGTTTGAAATCTGCGGTTTGCACATCATCGCCTTCGATTAACACACAAACATCGAACGGGAGGATCCCGTTTTGGAATATCCCGGTGCAGATTTGATTGGAAGCGTTTAGTTTTACAATCTACCTAATCCGTGAGACTTATGGGTTAATGTCGGTGTTAATGCAATTACACGGTTCGGTTTGGGTCACACGCTAGTTGCGTTAGCAGGTAGTTGAGATATGACATTCACAGGTGTGAAACACAATGGGTCGAGCTGCACACCTGTTCCACAATAGTGGCAGGAATGCTGTCCCAGGCCGAACACCTGGCCAGACCCGGGCGCGTTGGACCAAACACCAGCTCGACACGATTCACGTCCCACGCCGGACTCCCATCATGGGTAGGCAAAACGAGTCCCGGTCTCTTGGGAGGATATAACAAAAGATCAATTTCACAGCCCCGCACGAAGTTAACTTTTATTTTCCCCCGATATAAATCACTTACGGATATTCCACCTACAAAAAATGCCGCCGCCGCCGTCGCGGTTCTCCTTTATCAAGAATCTGATCTTTCGAGATATTCGAATTCTTTCTGGGTTGCTGTCATCTTTGCGGTCGTTTACGATGTCACTTTCGTCGTTTATGCTCTTGGCAGATTCTACGAAGTCCCTATTTACATAAAACGTCAACTGTCTTTCTTAATACCTGCAAATTCTCCTCAATTCTTTTTTCGGTTCTTTTCAAAAACCCAGAGAAAGAAGTTTTGTTGAAAGCTATAACTGTAATTCCTCAAAACAGATGTTTAATTCTCGGCGACTGAACATTCAATTATGTAAAAAATCTCATTCTTTTTGTCGTATTTTTTATCGTATTAAAACACACATCTTACAGTTTTATATGTAAGATTGTGGCGCCTAATTACTGTTGATTAGCTAAGAAGAAAGAGGTGCCATATTCGGGTCACTACTTTTAAAATTTGTTGGGTTCAGGTTTTACGATAAACTTCGAGATAAACAAATCTTGAAACTTAGCTTTACTTTTTTTGGTATAATTTTTTTGTTATTGTTATTATTATTATTATTTATTCGATTAAGAAAACTAGACTGAACTCAGAGGATGACATTTCTTTTTTACAACGAATGAAAAATCTGACTTCGCTGTGTACATAAACAGTTTATAGAAGTTCTTTGTTTAAAATATTAAGATAATTAACTTGTTCAATATAAGAACAATTAGCAATATTTTCCGTATGCATCGTAATTTTACAACGAACTACTAAGATAAAGTATTTATCGTAAGGAATGTTGATAAAAAAAACATAAAAAATCTTGTTTTTCCGCAATGTTATCATTAAATATTTGAGTAGTAATATCTAAATATTATTTTCAGAATGAGTCTGGCTGTTCTCAGAAGATCTGTAGAGAGGCAGAAGATGGTCGACCCGTATGCGGTTCCGATGGAGTAACGTACCCCAATCGGTGTCATTTAGAAAAAGGCCAGTGTCAGAATAAAAATTTAACATTAGTCCATAGAGGTTCTTGTACAGAACAACGCCCATGTCTTCAAGCTCTCGCGTACGCTACATCACAGGGCGAAAACGGTTTTCGCCCTCAATGCCGTCCTGATGGTAGTTACGCATCTGCACAATGTCATCCTGGCACTGGTTACTGTTGGTGCGTAACCCCCCAAGGTACCCCGATTCCCCAAACGTCGATTAGATGGACGGCGAATACAAAACCACGATGTCGTCGTAAGAAAAAAACGACCAGAAGACGATCGTCTTCAAGATCTCATAAACCACGGAGGGCATGTCAACGAGCCGATAGAGCTCTGTTCAACAATAATCTTATCAATTTATTTCATACCGAATACATTCGTGATAATGTAGCGGTACCGAGCATCCCTGATATCGATAGAACCATTTTGGAATGGAAGTTCAAGATCCTGGATCGCGATCGTAACAGCGTTCTGGATAAAACGGAATACAGGGACCTACGAAAGGTGGTGAAGAAAGCGGTAAAACCGAAACGTTGCGCCAAGAGCTTCGCCAAGGCTTGCGACATGAATCGAGACCAGCTCATCAGCAACCAGGAATGGGCCGATTGTTTGTCCCGGGACGGCATGGACGGTAGGTATTTACTCCGAGAATTTTCCACGATCAACGGCGACTAATCTACACCCTACGCTACATCAGCTAATCGCTCTATCCGGTGTTGCTTCCGCTCGCCCACCATTTAACTTTAATAACTTAATTTATTCCAAAGTATAATCGCGTGGTAGTTGCAGCCGCCTCATGCTAACATCTTAGTTAAATAGGTACCCGTACTAGTTTTGAACTTAAATAGTTTCTTTGCGTGTGTTCATGTCGCTGGATGCAGACGCGCGAGGCGATAGCACCGCGAACTCTGACGATAACGAGTACGAAGAGGACGGTGACGACATATTTGTCTCCCCACGATCGCCGCCGCATGGAGGTAGTAGAATCAGTCGGGTAATAAACGCTTTTAAGTTTTAATGCTCTATTTCACAGTACTCGTTGATGGACATCCAACTAGTAGTGGGCAGAATTATGAAGATGACTCTATGGAGAAGAAAGATGAAGATGCCACCGATTGCATATCAGACCGACAAACAGCACTTAATGAACAACGTGCTGATATGTATCAACTATATGTTCCTGAATGTACCCCAGATGGGCGTTATCAAAAGGTATACACTTCATTGAACAGTTTTCGTTATGGGATGTAGAATAATTACTTCAAAAACGGGACTTTTATTGGAACAATGCTAAATCAGACTATACTAAATTCAAAATCGAGCTGCAGTGGATCAAAAAAAACGTAAGACTGCAGGTACACGTGTGTTTCACGTAGAAATTATTGTTTACTCGCACTGCAGCTCGATTTTGAATTTAGTATAGTTCGTACTTTTTGATATAACTAAAACCAGGAGTGGGTGACGCTTGATACATAACATCTGCTTTTAATATTACATAGGTAGGTACTTCACTTAATGTGAATACGTTGACGTTTTAGTACAATGATATATCGATAAACCATAAACTTAATATATTGATAATCAATGTGTATCAATATTAAAACAATATTGATTATTAATATCGGAAAATTCAACATCGCCCACCTCTAATTAACATTCATTTTATTGCTCATTTATATTATAAATTGTCAGTATTTAACGAAGAATGTTTTTATTTAGTATTTAATTTGAAACGCAACACACAATATCCAATATAAAGTCCTGGTGAAAATAATAACAGATCAATAAAAATACCAATTAGGGTAGACTGTGAAACTGAATTATTTTGAATTCGTACTTTAGCCACATCCACAGAATGACATTTTATAACGTTTGTAATTTGACATTTTTATTGTAAACAAAGTTTATAACCTTAAATTCATGTCAGAAATGTCATTCTGTGGATGTGGCTAAAGTATCAATTCAAAATAATTCAATTTCACAGCCTACCCTAATTGGTTTTTTTATTGCTCTGTCGTTATAAACGCTTATTAATAATACTAACACTATTTGGAATTAACATGTCACTATTATAAATAGTTGTTCCTGTTTCGACAATTTTCATATACTAGTTTAATGTCTAGTACCTCCACTACTCTTCTAGATTCAATGTTATAAATCAGCAGGATATTGCTGGTGCGTAAATGAAGATACTGGTAAAAATATACCAGGCACATCTGTTAAAAATCAGACACCCAAATGTGACCAAATTCCTGCACCAAGCCGTCCTATGAAGGGCTGTCCTGATGAAAAAAAGTTTGCTTTTCTAAAAGACCTCATGGAATATCTCCACCAAAGAATGCTTAAAGAAACTAACGGAACCAATATTGCAGGGTACCTAATATTGATAAATTTATGAGTTATTTTGTTTATCGTATAAAAATTTATAGAAATGGTGCAACATGGAAAGCATCCCGTGAAGAACAAGTAGCCACTTGGAGTTTTGTGGTATTCGATAAAAACAAGAATAAAGTACTCGATCGAATAGAATGGAAAAGTTTTAAAGATTTAATGGCCGGAATTAAAAATCTAAAACGATGCGGTAAAAAGCTTCCCCGATACTGTGATATCAATAAAGACCGACAGATTAGCATGACTGAGTGGCTTGATTGCCTCAATACACAACGACACATGTCAGAACATGGTATGTATAATGCCGAGTACATAATTACGAAGTTTAATTTTTCTTATTTCAGTTGCCACAACAGTTTCCCCTGGTTCAACAAGAACCGGGAAGAATCCACTGACTATGTTAATAGATGACTAAGTGTATAATGGCGTTTAATTAAAACAGGCAAGACTGTAATATAAGCCGTGAAGTGCTGTGCGCTGTGAAAAAAAAACAAAAATTGTTGTGCAGTGACCTCAAGATGTGATTTTTAAGTTAGCTATAGTAGCTTTTATTCCTAAACAAGTGCATTAAAGTGTGTGCTTATTTATTATACAAAGGCAAATTATTATATAATTACTACTTGCATTAAAAATATAATCTTTTTAGATGCATTGCTGTCTATATTTTTCCTTTTTATGTTTAAATAAAAAAGGTTTAAATTCTTTTTTTAAGTATTTTTATTTTTATATGTAGTGACTAGTGGGCTTTACTACCAGTTACATAAAGTCCGATATTCGATTCCGACTAGTATGGCTAGAAAAGTTTCAGAGACCAAATTAAATTTAGCAAAAATAACCTTACTTAGTCGTTAAATAATTTTTAAAATATGTTACGTATAATATTTAGATAAGTATTAAATTGCAAATGTAGGTACCTACCTACATAAATTCCGTACGTTATATCTGCTCAAAATTAAATAATTCCAATCCATTTTTGATAATTAAAATAGTTTGTTAATTATTCATTTCAAATTTCGCTCAAATATACATCATTTAACAAAACCTTTCGCCTTTCCAAATAAAATTAATTAACTTACCAGATTAGTATATTATGCAATGAGCATTTAACTATAGCTAATAATTAAGACACGAGCCGCATATTATGCAATGAACATTTAATGATAGCTATTAAGACATGAGTATGAGAATTACGACACGAGCCGCAGGCGAGTGTCTTAATGAATACGAGTGTCTTAATAGCCATTAAATGCGAGTTGCATACACTATTTTTTCTACGACCAGTCATAATAATGAAAAAATAGGCGCCTTCTGAAGAGCTGCTAACCTTATTTTTAACAACAAAATACTTTGCTGCTATTGGTTATCTCAATTAAGAAACATCAACAACTCGCGTAACTATGGTTACCAAATAAAATAGTTACTTTGCTGCTATTGATTATAAATTATAAACTTGTATCTTAATGAATCTCATTAAAGTACAGGTAGTAAGTGCTTAATAAATCAATTAAAGTAGGTATAGGACAATAGGAGTAGAAAAAAAAATTTAACTTAAATGCAAGTAGTGGTTCATTTCACGGGACTATAATATTATTCACGCCAGCTTATATTTAAACACTGCCACATTTGTGACCACGTGACTAGTGGTAAGGTTATGTTTTGTTGTTTAGACTGTAAGGTGACTGTATACTGTAAGTTTGCTTGTTTTAAAATGAAAAACTAATCCTTATTTAAAGGTAGTGCATTGTAATGTTCTAATTAATATTGAAAGCAAAAATTCAATGGAGAAATGAACAAATAAAAATTTTAAAAAAATCTAAAACGTGGTGCAATATTGCTGAACATTCCACAAAAAAAAAAATGCAGCCCCGTGAAAAAAGCCATTCCCATTCCCATACTGGGATGACTATGAAGGAAAAAGAAAAATACATAGAAAACTTTCGTTTTCCATTTTGTGACGATTCTGCTAAATATGAGAAAGTGGCTAAAATAGGACAGGGTACTTTTGGGTAAGAATTATATAAATTAACAAGTTAGCCGTACTACACTTTTTATTATAGCGAAGTTTTTAAAGCCAAAGAGAAAACCAACCCAAAGAAATTAGTTGCTATGAAGAAGGTATTAATGGATAATGAGAAAGAAGGTGTATGTATTTACGTAAAAGTAAGATTGTATTCAGACAAACTTATTTGAGATATTTTAGTTTCCAATAACAGCATTACGTGAAATTCGAATCCTGCAAAGATTGAAACACGAAAACGTAGTGAATTTAATTGAAATTTGCCACAAACGAGCATCGCAGCAAAACAAGTGCTTATCTACGTTTTACTTAATATTTGAGTTTTGTGAACATGATCTTGCTGGTTTACTTTCCAATATAAATGTTAAATTTAATTTAGGAGAAATAAAAAAAGTTATGCAACAGTTATTGAATGGACTTTATTATATTCATAGCAACAAAATTTTACATCGAGACATGAAAGCAGCCAACGTACTTATTACAAAGAATGGTGTTTTAAAGCTTGCGGATTTTGGTTTAGCACGAGCATTTAGTGCCAATAAAAATGGACAGCCGAACAGGTATTAATTACTAAAACTCTTAATAAATTAAAAAATTGTCAAGCAAATATTTTAGATTCACAAATCGCGTAGTAACATTATGGTACCGCCCTCCTGAACTCCTTCTGGGTGAACGTAATTATGGTCCACCTGTAGATCTTTGGGGTGCTGGTTGTATAATGGCAGAAATGTGGACAAGATCTCCTATAATGCAAGGCAACACGGAACAACAGCAGTTGACCTTAATTTCTCAATTATGTGGATCTATTACATCAGCTGTATGGCCTGGTGTAGAACATCTCGAATTATACAAACAAATGGAATTACCTCAACAGCAAAAGCGCAAAGTAAGATTTAATAGTTTAACGTAGCATATTTTTAAATATTACATGGTTCGTAGGTCAAAGATCGTCTGAAACCGTATATGAAAGATGCATATGCGTGCGATCTTTTAGATAAATTATTAGTGCTAGATCCGTCTAAACGAGCAGATGCCGATACTGCTTTAAATCACGATTTCTTTTGGACTGACCCTATGCCTTGTGATTTGGGAAAAATGTTGGCACAGCATTCTCAAAGTATGTTTGAATTCCTTGCACCTCCCAGAAGATCACGCACCCATCATACAATGGCTAATCAGAGACCGACGACGTCTACAATGCAAGATAGTGGTTACCAAGACAGAGTGTTTTGATTTATTAAGCATATGTTACTTGTAAATATATAAGGTAGGTGATATGTAAGTTTCTTTTTTGTTAATAAAGTTTTACAAGCAGTGGATTATGGAGGCTTATTTTATTTATTTGATATAAACAAAAATGACAATATTATTTGAAATCGTTTTTTCACAAATCACTATCATAAGGTAAAAGAAGTTTTAAATGAATACAGTTACAGTAAAGTTTAAACTAACGTCAAATGTAAATTATAAAGTATTCTAAACAAACATTAAATTATTCGAACCGAGAATATGTTTCATTAGATTTACAACACCAACAACAGAATAAGATACTGCAAATATTACTCATACAACTAGAATCATTTGGCTGTAATTGTTCCTCATTTCTCTCCTGGGAAACCTCTTGATTTGTAGAAGTTGAATTGTCAGTAACACTTTGCAAGGCTGGTTCGCATACAACATCGGTAAATAGTTGTCCTTCAGGTATAAACGAATGTGATGTTCTCGAAGCTTGGTCTGAAGTGGTAATTTCAGATTTATTTCTACGTAATTCATTTTCAAAATTTACGTTCGATGTGCTACATGATGGTTTTTCAACTTTAATCAATACTTTGCTGTCATAGACGTCCGACTTTGAGCTATTCGATGGTTTAACTGCGATTTGTGTATTAAACTTTCTGCTTGCTTTAGATGATCTTGTTTTGATATCAAATGCCTTTGCAGTGATATTCCTAGAAACATTTACATCGTTTGTACTAGAACTTGGTTGTTGTATACTACTCGGTGTTTCAGTAGTAGAAAATCCTGTGTGCCTTCTTATTTGTTTACTATGCAATTCTTTAAAGGTAGAGTTGTCAGTTTGAATGGCATTTTGATTTTGATTTGCTGTGCTTCTTGTGGGTGTTGCTATAACTTCAGTAGGAAGTTCAAACTTCTGAATTGGAGGTTTAAAGGGTTCTTGCCAACTTAAACTTTGATTTGATGAATTTCCAAGTGCAGATGTTTTGTTATCTAATACCCTTGCCGTGATATTTTTAGAAACATTTACATCGTTTGTGCTAGAACTTGGTTGTTGTATACTACTCGGTGTTTCAGTAGTAGAAAATCCTGTGTGCCTTCTAATTTGTTTACTATGCAATTCTTTAAAGGTAGAGTTGTCAGTTTGAATGGCATTTCGATTTTGATTTGTTGTGGGTGTTGCTATAATTTCAGTAGGAAGTTCAAACTTCTGAATTGGAGGTTTAAAGGGTTCTTGCCGACTTAAACTTTGATTTGATGAATTTCCAAGTGCAGATGTTTTGTTATCTAATACCCTTGCCGTGATATTTTTAGAAACATTTACATCGTTTGTGCTAGAACTTGGTGTTTCAGTTGTAGAAAATCTTGCGTGCCTTCTAATTTGTTTACTATGCAATTCTTTAAAGGTAAAGTTGTCAGGTTGAATTGCATTCAGATTTTGATTTGCTGTGCTTGTTGTGGGTGTTACTATAATTTCAGTAGGAACTAGAAGTTTAAAGGGTTCTTGCCAATTTAAATTTAGATTTGATGAATTTCCATATACAGGTCTTGATCCCACTGTCGTGTTAAATAATGCACTGTTACTGGTATGGTATTTATTTCTAAATGTACATGAATTAATTTGTTCCTTAGTGTTTACCCAGTTCGAATTGGCACTGCTTGTACTTTTTCTTACAAATTTCGATTTATGACTGTTTTTCCGTTTTTTAATGGTATTTTCTTGCAAAGAAACACCTGTAGTGCCATCTGATTTATTAAAAGCACATTTCTGTTGTGTTTTATCACCAACTTTTATCTTAATTATTCGATTACTTAATCGCCTTACTGGAATCGGTGATGGTTGCAATCTGTAGTAATCTTCATCTAACACACTTTTACTGTCTTCACCACTACTAGATTCTTCTGAAAATTTATAACCATGGATTTTTAGAGCTTCGTTATATGACATACTGAAACAAAGTTTCTGCTGATAATGCAAAACTGATAAGAGGTTATGAGATATCAAGATAATTTATTTTTTTGTTGGCACATTGATAGGTTACAACAATAATAATCAATAACTTTGAAATTATGCAGTTTTCATTGTATTAAAATTTTCTTTTATACTTACATATCTACGATCTAAAGGCAGGAGGCAATAAAAATGATCACACACTTTTGTTTTTGAGAACGAAAACGTTTCAACTGTTTATACTTGTTAAATGGTAGGTATACTAACAAGTTTGTGCATGCATTTTTTTGAATTTGTTATTTATTGTTGAATTAATGCTACTTACGTGGTGCTGTATTTAATTTTTAATAGAGTTACGTGTTAATGTTCAACAGTGAACTTGTTGCAACAATAATTTAATTTTAAAAAAATATGGATCAACGTATTAGAATGAAACCAAATAATTATCTAAGAAAAAATAAATATTTATTCTGATAAGTATATAAAGTAATTCGGTATTTAATATTTATACGCACTTGTAAAGATATGAATAGTTATAAGGCATAACTTAACTAACAATAAATAAACACTTATTCAAAAAAATATAAAGCATAAATAAGATAAATTCAATTCAATAATAGATAATAGGTACTTAAAATATTATCACATTTAACATCAAGTGCCATACTTTAATGTGGCAGTAAGTCATAAAATGACCAGCAGCCTTTTGGTAAAACAGTCTTTATTTCTTGTAAATGCTGGTATTTCTTAGCAGATATGGACAAAGGTTTGGTAAATAACTGAGGAAATGTCACATTCCGCAAACTAATATCTTTGGGGCGTCTTGATATGGTTTGGTATTCTTTATCAAAACCAAGTTTATAGGAAAGTTCACCATTTTCGTATTTTACGACCCTCAAGTCAGTAACACATGGATCGTTTATATTTTTATCCGGTCTTATGGAATCATACTTCATGTAAGGTTTATGACATTATGACCATAGTTTCTGAAGAAATCAAAGCTATATATTGATACGATTATCCACGTTTTAATGAACAACCATACGTTGGCCAACTTAATTTGATTGAGATGTTCTTTAGTCTCTGATGGGTCGTTTTCAGGGTTCGCCAATTTTTTTAAATTGAATTTCAAAAGAGGCCAGCGCCAAATATTGATATAAAATTGAATTCGGTTATTGTAACACTTGATTTAAATTCAAAATTCGAAAAGACAAATAAAAATTACTCACAAATTTTCAAAAAACTACAGTTTTATTACAAAAATATTCCTATCTTATACTATCTTAAAATTATATTAACTTAAAACAACACTCACACCTATTCCCAAATTTCAAATTATGTACCTACAGCACTTGTCAATCCGATCTTTCTTTCACTCTGCGTCCACTCTAAATCCAATTCCAATTTCCGTTCACCTCGAATTATCGCTCCTCAACTCCAAATCCAATTCACTTCAATTATCCAATCTAAATCCACTTCCAGTTCACCTTAATCCTTAATTATTGAACCTTAATTCCAAACTCAATTTTAATGCACTTCCTGTTTAATATTATATTATTTATTCTTAATAAACTTTTAACCAAAACCCAATAACATAAAAATAACAGCAGTTTAAAGTTCTTGTAAATTAATGCCCACTTATTGAATACCGCTGGTATTAATGGGGAAAAATTAGAAAGAATATCAGTGCATCTTGGTTTCCGTAGAAACATATTTCTTACAACATCTGATAATTTGCTGTTAAGGTAGTTTAATTTTAAATTATACAGAAAACACATAGTAAAAATAAGATACCTTTTTAATTAAAGAAAACGTTATTTTATAAATTACAGTTTTATTACGAACAAACAATTCACCATAACAAAAACATTCACATTAGGTATTCGAAATGCTGACCGTGCATTTCAATTCACATTTGCGCTCGACAAATCCAGTTTTCCGATAGATACTCTTGGAAATTGTTGGCGTAACTGCTCTATTGCAGTGTTGATGCGACGGCGCAATTCGTCAATTGTATCAACTTTGGTGGCATATACCAATTCTTTCGTAAAACCCCATAAGAAAAAGTCCACTGGGTTGAGATCTGGACTGCGTGGGGGCCATGAAATGAATCCACCCCGACCGATCCATCTTTGTGGAAAGATGGTGTCGAGGTAATCTCGTACAGCATGACCAAAATGTGAAGGACAGCCGTCATGCCTAAAGGCCGTGTTTATGTTGGAGCTGCTATAAAAGCAGCGATTAGAGCTATTCAAAAGTATCCTTCTTCGATGCGTTTATGTTGGAGCTGTGATACTAGTTAAGTTAAAAGCAGTTGACCGGAGTGTTAATTAAAATTATTCTCATATTAATTAAACATAAGTGTAATGATATATCTAACCAGATACGTCACGTGGGGGTTTGCTGCGAGAAGTGTTATATTAAAAACTCTGATCTAACATAACATAATATATTATTATTATTATTATTATAGTCTTTAGCAGATAGGCGGCAAAGCCGGTGTACTGCACAGGTTATTTAACAAAGAGTAAAATAAAATACAGTTCTATGTTCAAGTTATACATGCATTCCTAGCACTTTCACACTGTTTAATATCACAGTTTTTCACAACAATGTATTCCAGGCTCTGTCCAGTCTGTTATTAAAGGAGTTCACACTAGGTGCATTCACAATGTCCTCGGTTAATTTATTCCAGTCGTCCACCACTCGGTTAATTAAGAAGTGTTTGCGGGAAAGCCTTTGGCTTCGCTCTGTCCGGAGCTTTAGAGAGTGTCCTCGCAGTTGTACGTTGTTGTTTCTTATGAAAAGGTTGATGTTGCATGAATAATGGCCATGCATAATTTTATAGCATTCTATCAGATCTCCCCTTCTGCGACGTTCATTTAATGAAGGCAACTTAAGTGTGTGTAATCGTTCTTCATAAGGCAAGCGTTTTAAAGCTGATGGAATTTTTGTCGCCCTTCTTTGCACACGCTCCAATATATCGATGTTTTTCCGAAGGTAGGGTGACCACACCAACACTGCGTGTTCCAATATAGGTCTTATATAAGTTTTGTACAACAGAGTGAATGTATTGATTGACATGTCAGAAAAACTGCGTCTGATACAGTAAAGAAGGGTGTTCGCCCTTTTAACAACTTTGGCAACTTGAGCTTCCCACTTCAGATCTGTGGATAACCTCACGCCAAGGTCAGTTTGCTCTGTTACGGGTTTCAACATAATTCCATTGATAGAGTAGGTCAGTAGAGGGTTCTTGTTGCCAATGTGTAGTACAGAGCACTTTTCGGTGTTTAGTTTTAGGAGCCAATTGTTAGTCCATCTCTCTAGCTCACACAGGTCTTCTATCATGTCCCCATGCTGCGTTGATGGGTCGCAGAATATCTTAGTATCATCAGCAAAAAGGCTGACGTTACACCTCATGTTATTCGAGATATCTGCTACATAGACTATGAATAATAGGGGCCCGAGCACAGAGCCCTGTGGTACACCACTAATGACTTCGTATTGTTTGGAGAGAGTTCCGTCAACCCTAACCCGATAGTACCTGTTAGTAATGTAATTTTGAATCCACTGCAACAATCTTCCCCTAATGCCATAATGTTCAAGTTTGTAGATCAGTCTCTTAAATGGCACCGTGTCGAAAGCTTTCTCAAAATCCAGGTATATGGAATCAACGGGATAGCCTTCATCTTGAGCCTTTGTCCAAAATTCCAAGTTCAGTATAAGATTTGTACTTACTGATCTACCAGGGAGAAATCCATGTTGATTTTCTAACATGTGTCGATGATTTGCCATGAGAAAGTCGGTTAGTTCCCTTGCTATGATTTTTTCCATGCATTTGCACGGAATTGATGTTAAGCTGATAGGTCGGTAGTTGCATGGAGACAACTTGTCTCCTTTTTTATAGATGGGGACAACGATGGCTCTTTTCCAATCATCTGGTAATTTAGAACCTGCAAAACTTTCCATCATAACATCCGACAATAGGCCACTGATAGATGCTGCACAATTCTTCAACACAATAGGAGACACCTTGTCCGGACCTGGACTGGCATGAATTTTCAAACCAGAGAGGACTGTCTTGACCTTGTCTGTGGTAAATTTAATGTTGTTGATACTGGCAATAGATCGGGTTTGGGGGGGTAGCTGAGGAAAGCTATTGAGGGTTTCTATGGTAAAGACTTGGTGAAACTGTTGCGCAAAAATTTCAGCCACTTCATGGGGTTTCGCAGTTACTTCATTGTTTGTTGGATTAGTCAGCGCAAATGACTGGATTTTTGATGAAAGTGATCTGCTGACATAGTTATAAAAGCGTTTAGGTCCACTGGTAATAAGGTTATTCTCATAATTTTTTCGGGCTAAATGTGTTAGTTCAGTTAGTTCGTTTTTTACTCTTTGGTAGGCCTGGTAGTCTTGAATTTTGTTGCTATTCCTGTACTTATGCCATAGTCTTCGTTTTTTATTCATCAGCTTTTTGTGATAGCTGGTAATCCAGGGCTTGTTGAAGGCTTTTCTTTTTTTGGTTAATGGTATGTAATTTGTACAAATAGTATCAATTATGTTTATGAAATTGTCGTACTTGGATAGATTAGAGTTTGTGTGAGTATTGTTCTGTGCATCCATCAAAAATTGATTGATTGTATCATAGTTAGCCTTCCAGTAATTTAGTTGTCGAACTTCTTTGTGTTTCTTGGGCTCTAAGTTAATTTGTATGGTGGCTTCTAGAGTTACATGGTCACTGAGGCCTATTGGTGCATGATATTCGATTTTGGTTATTATTTTCTCATCTGATGTTAACAACAGATCAAGAGTGGATGGCGTTGTATTTTGTCTAAATCTGGTTGGACTATTTACAAGCTGATGTAGATTAGAGTTAAGATATGCATACAGGAACTGTTCTGCAGCTTGGTTGGGTCTGTGAAGCTGATTCGTTTCCCAGTTTATTTCTGGGTAGTTGAAGTCCCCGAATATTATTACTGTGTTACGAAAATTCCGTAATGACTCCATCATTTCGGAGAGTCTCTGGTTGTCGTGAGGTGTGCACCATGGTGGTCTGTATACACATCCCAACAAGAGCTTAGTATTTCTTATGTTGAGTTCCACCCATACCGCATCAATACCAGTCACATCACGTATTAGGTTAGCCTGCTTTTTTGTATCGACCTTGTGCCCTTGAATTTCATCTTTAATAAAAATGCACACGCCCCCTCCTCTTTTGAGAGGTCTATTCTCTCTGAATAGGGTGTAATTTGGGAGGTTAACTAGAGAATCTGGGAGTGTTGGGTTTAGCCAGGTTTCTGTTAAAAGTATAATATCAGGTTTATTTTCATTAATTTCGACTATGAATTCGTTAAGTTTAGCCAACAAGGATGCTATATTTGTGTACAGAAGACCAATAGGTGAGACTATTGCATGTGCCAAGATACTTTGCGCATTTATTCCTAAATACTCATAGCTGTCAACCATTCTCGTTCTTTTCCATTGTGTTTTCTTAAGTTTCATTCTCGTAACTTTGCTCTTATTTGTGTTTAGCTTCATTCCTAAAATCTCAATTACTCGACTAATTGTTGCAACTTTCTGAGCGAGTCTGTTAGTAACACTATATTGTCCGCTTATGTGAGACATTATATTTGTATTGGTTGTATGTTCCAGTTTTCTATCTTAACACTAAATTTCAGTTCTTTAGATTCCTGTATGATCTGACTCATTACTGACACAAACAGTATTGGACTTAGCGAATCTCCCTGCTTTATTCCTTTGTCCAATTTGAAACTCTTTGATTCTTTGACCCTTTGCCCCCTCATATAGTTACTTGCAGCTCTGTGAAAACTTTCCATACACTACAGGCTGTGGCGGCTGGTGACAATAGAAACAGGTGGGGCCAGGGGACAAAAACAACTTAATTTTTTTATTCTTCTCGACTTAATAACGAGAACCGTTATTCCGATAAACTATCGATTTTGTTCATAGTTAAAATGTATCGTTTATGGGCGTAATAAAAATTTAAACTTTAAAATAAATTATAACAAAAAACAACAATAATTAAACACACTAAAAACAATAAAACAGATCAACGAGGAAAAAATAATAAGGCAATGAAAGAATCGAGCGCACGTAAATACATACAAACGCAGCGATGGGCCAGCTAAAACGGGCCCCAAGATAAGCTTTGCGCGCGGTAAGCAAACGCGACTGGTAGTGCGAGCGCGTCATACAGTCATGCTCCGTGCTCTACACTTATAAAACACACGGCTGGCCTCAAAGATTGTACTAATTTGTCGCATTATACAATATTGCCACAAAATACTGCGGTAATTTTTTATTAAACAATAAAACGTGTTGGAAATAGATCAAAAATTAATAATTACAAGAAACATATTTTTTAAAACTACAATTATTGGGTTAGTTATACAAATATAGGTGGGGCCCGGCCCCTATACACGAGCCGCCACTGACTACAGGCTAATGGCAGGCAATAGAGCAATGTTCGCTATAGACGGACTTTTACGATCAAGGTTCCTGAGTCAAGAATTCAAAGTGGATCTATATAACGTATGTTCATAAACATCGTCATCTTGGTTGCTTTGAAAAACAAATTACAAGTCTTAGATTAAATCATAGACAATGACATTTTACATTTGGTTTTGTGTTCTGAATCAAATTACGAAATATGTTTCTGAAATCACAACCTACTGGGATGTTGACAGTTTATGGACACCCGTTATAAAAGTCTGGTACGTCCAGTAGTACAATTGCGAAGCCTGGACTTGCTCAATAGATTCAAGAGGTAAATACTAAGGTGGATCTATGGACCGAAATACGATGACAATTTGGGAGGTTGGAAACAACTGACGAACTTCAGAAAGGACCACAACTGTTAGGATGGATAAAGTTACAACGACTGAGATCGCTAGGGCACGTATGGAGAATGTCCAATGAGAGAGTGGCACGGGGAGCTGCGACCCAAATACCAGAAGGCCGAAGACCACGAGGTCGTATTGTTAATACACACTTTTGTTACATCGATCAGTTGTTGTCCTCTTGATTGTGCCAGTTGAACTTGTAAATATAATTTATATGGGCTGCTATCCCATTATTTTCTTTCTAACAAAGGGAAAGTTTCAGTTCCGCAAACTGTGGACCGATTCTTTGAATAGTTTGTTGCCAAAACTACCTGCTAGAGTAGCTAGACGATCAATTAAATTAAGTGTTGTGGTGTGAAAGAAGTTACCAGTGAAACGGAGTCCTCCAAAGATTCAATAAATTTAACATATGAATAATCTTGTCGTCTATCGACAGTGCCTAATAACAGAACAGAATTTTTTAGTGATTACTTTATCCACAATTCTTCAATAGCTAAGGAATTATTTGAGACTGATACAACGGAATAAATAATGTTATTCTTAACATAAGCACATACTCCCCTGCCCCAAGTAGCAGTTACTCATCTTTATGAATTAAGGTGTAGCCAGGAATATGTACAATTTCATCATTATTGGTGACAACCAAGTTTCAATAATTTTTATTGCATCACAGTTAGAAGACAACAGTAACGCTTTAATTTCTGCAAAATCATCTCTAAGAGAGTGTGCATTTAAATGAGTAAATTTTATAAAGAAATAATCAGTTTAAAAATTAAATTTTTATCAATGATACAGGTAACAACAGGTAACAAATACTAAGACGATCTTTACCACTAAATTACACTTTAAAGACGACTTTATTTATTATTTGAAAATTATTTAAAATCATTATTATTAAGGTACAATAAGTTTTAAATGAATACAATAATTGCAGTACAGTATAAGTTAACGTCAAATGTAAATTACAAAGTATTTTAAACAAACATTAAAATTATTCAAACTGAGAATATGTTTCATTAGATTAACAACAACAACAGAATAAAACACTGAAAATATTATTCATACAATTAGAATCACTGGCATGCTGTAATTCTTCTTGATTTCTCACCTGGGAAACCTCTTGATTTGTAGAAGGTGAAGTGTTAGTAATACTTTGCAAGACTGGTTCGCATACAACATCGGTAAGAAATTGTCCATCAAACACAAACGAATGTGATGTTCTCGAAGCTTGGTCTAAAATTGGTACTTCAGGTTCATTTTTACATGATGCATATTTAGAATTTGAAATATTAGGTGGTTCAGTTGCGATTTGTACATTATATTTTCTGTTGTCGTTAGATGGTGATCTTGTTTTGTTATCAAATACCCTTGCAGTGATATTTTTAGAAACATTTACATCATTTGTGCTAGAACTTGGTGTTTCAGTTGTAGAAAATCTTGTGTGCCTTCTAATTTCTTTACTATGCAATTCTTTAAAGGTAGAGTTGTTAGTTTGAATGGCATTCCGATTTTGATTTTCTGCGCCTCTTGTGGGTGTTATTACAATTTCAGTAGGACGCTTAAACTGCACAATTGGAGGTTTAAAGGATTCTTGCCTATTTAAATTTTGATTTGATGAATTTCCAAATGCAGGTCTTGATCTCACTGTCGTGTTATATAATGCACTGTTACTGGTATGGTATTTATTTGTAAATGTACATGAATTAATTTGGTTGTTAGTATTTACGCAGTTAGAGTTTGCACTGCTTGTGCTTTTTCTCGCAAATTTCGATTTATGATTATTTTTACGTTTATTAATAGTATTTTGTTGCAAAGAAACACCTACAGCACAATTTGGTTTATTAAAAGCACGTTTCTGTTGTGTTTTATCACCAACATTTATCTTAATTATTCGATGATTTAATCGTCTTACTGGAATCGGTGACGGTTGCAATCTGTAGTAATCTTCATCTAACACACTTTTACTGTCTTCACCACTACTAGATTCATCTGAAAATTCATAACCATGGATTTTTAGAGCTTCTTTATATGACATACTGCAACAAAGTTTCTGCAAAACTAATAACAGGTTAGATTTCAAGATAATTTTGTTAGTGCATTGATAGGTTACAACAACAACAATAAGCAATAGCTTTGAAATTATGCAGTTTTCATTACCAATTGTATTAAAATTTTCTTTTATATATGAAGTTGCCAGAC
The DNA here is from genome assembly GCA_963082815.1 of Melanotus villosus. Lineage (NCBI taxonomy): Eukaryota > Metazoa > Arthropoda > Insecta > Coleoptera > Elateridae > Melanotus > Melanotus villosus. The sequence continues at coordinate 22,406,161 of OY720423.1, forward strand.
ATACCAATTTAGGAAGAAACAATCCCCATTTCTTAAGGGGCTTATCTAGTAGAAGCACAGTGTTAGAAGTGTCCTTCGTTGGAGACAAGGAGAAGGAGGCAAGTAAAACATGTGGTGAAACAGCAATTATGATGAGACAGATTTAAACTATTACGCATGTCATAAAATAAGGGTGCTAAGCCATATCTGTTCATTGGTTATATGCACTGCATAATATGCTTGTTGAAAATATATCTATACCTACAATACTTTTTTGCTTCTTTTAAACAATGGTTTGTTTATATCGACTGATCCACAAAATTTGTCTTCAGAGTGTGCTGTTGTGTTCCAAGTTGAAGAATAATTGCGATTGACTTATGTAACTGTTTATTAATAAAACCCCTGATCACATAACAATTGTTATGTGATCAGGGATAAAACTTAGTAGGTAACAAAGAACAGAGTAACAACTACGTGATACGTGCCTAACGACAACTGTAATTATACTATTTAAAAGTTATTAAAGCAAAGTATTTATACAATAATGGTGTTAAGATTCTATCAATGAACAAACCACTTAATTTAATGAGAAAGAACATAATATAATATACAGGGTGGTCCAGATTTATTTCGGGAAACTTCACCAGCGTGTTACTAATCGAAAAATATGCGGCACGTATTTTTTTGTTTTCGCCAATCTCAAATTTCAAGGGACGTACTGGCCCCCCGAAGGGTGGCCCCTGAAAATAGTTTTTTGTGATTATTTAAGGAAACCCATGACCGATTTGAATGAAATTTGGTATGCACACTATAACTAAGTGAATTTACACGTACGACAAACAGTATTTTTATAAAAGTCGCTAGAGGGCGCCAGTTGCTGGCAATAGCACGACCAACTGCATCTATATACATACTCCGTATATACGGCCAGTCCAGTCTGCCTAAAAATAGGTTTTGAGACAGTAGGCCATAAAGACCGCATAGTGGTGTCATCTATTAAATAAACTATAACCAATTCGGAAGATACCTGTAAATTGTCGAATGTCAACCATTTGTCAAATCGATTTAAATTATTTGGTCGATATTTATTTCTTACAAAGAACAAAGTAATTAATTAAAGCAATTGTTCGAATCTGGCGTTTGTATAAAAATAAAAATCCACCATTTTTCGAAGTTCATGTAAAACTAAATTGTCGCGTTCTTTCAAATATTATTACGGTAAGAAAGATTTACAAAGCACAACAATTATTATAATACTGTTAACCGCTATTATTACATTCTTCAGCTATCCAAGAGTCACTGATTAACGAACTAGTTAAAAATAGCACAAAAATAGGACTAAAAATGAGCAATAAAAAAATCCTGTTTACTTATTAACAGATGTGAACGCAACATCTATGCTCATGGAGAAGAAATTCAATACAAAGGTAAAGCTAAATGCTTAGGCCAAATTATTTTATTCTCAGAAAATCAAAACAATATAGTACTGTTAAATAATGTTAAATTAGATACACGTCTACTATCAACAACATTTTATTTACTAATTATTTTTTACATGTTTTACATAGTCTTGGTTACTAACTAATATTGTTACCAAGCTAACTATTTTATTAATATATAAATATTATCCTAAAAGAACACTAGATCAACATCTTTATTTTAACATACCTCCTTTCTTTTAGGAGTAACAAAAGTTTCATAAATTTAACAGTAAACAAAAAATGTTAAATACCTACTTAATGCATATCTGCTTACATTAGATTTAACAAAGATCTCAACTTTTCAAAACGAACACAACCTAAAGACTTAGTGAGTATATCTGCTAATTGATTTTCAGAATTAACTTTACAAACTTCAATTACATTTTTCTTGACATAATCATTTACATAATGATATCCTATATCAATGTGTTTACTATTCTTTGTGAAATTTCCATTCATGGCTAAATCTTTTGCACCAGAGTTATCCTCATAAATTTTAATTGGATGAATAAAAGTAACTGATAAATCCTCCGCAATTCGTTTTAAGAAAAGTAACTCATTTACTGCATCGGCAAGTGCAATATATTCCGCATGACATGACGATCTTGTCACTATCTTTTGCTTTCGCGAGATCCACAACACGGGATTACCTAAAATATAAATCAAAATTCCGCTTCGCGATTTTCTATCAATTATGTCACCGGCCCAATCTGCATCAACAAAGCAGACTATTGGAATACTATCCGAACCGTCAAAACTTAGTTTTAAACTTCTTGTACCATATAAATATTTGAGAATACGTAACGCATATTTAAGATAAGTTTTTGAGTAACAATTTTGAAAAACACTTAAATAATTTACAGCAAATGAAATGTCTGGTCTAGTTCCCTGACTTATGTACAATAAAGCTCCTATTAAATTTCTATATTTAACATTTGAATCACATGATTCTGCTGGTTCAAGTTTTAAATTCATTTCAATAGGCGTTTTGTAACTTTTACTTTCTACAATATCATATCTTTTTGCAAGCGATTTAATATATGTTTTCTGACTTAAACTCATAACTTTCCTGTCTTGAACATACTCTACTTCGATGCCTAAAAAAGTTTTTATTTTCCCTAAATCTTTCATTTCAAACCTTTGGCTTAATTTCTGTTTAATTTCAATCAAATCATTATAGCTTGAACTACAAATAAGCATATCATCAACATACAATATGATGTAGATTTGTATGGTTCCTAATGTTTTTATGTACAAACAATTATCATACTTTGATCTGTCAAACCCAAGAGAGCTTATGTAATTATGAAAGCACTCATACCATGCTCTAGGACTTTCTCGTAAACCATATAAGGCCTTTTTTAACAAGCATACTTTATTTTGCTCTAATATAAAACCTTCGGGTTGATAAACGTAAACTTCAGAATTGATTTCTCCATTCAAAAAAGCAGTTTGAACATCCATTTGTTCAATACATAAACCTCGATGACAAGCAACAGATAACAAAGCTTTTAGGATTGGCATTTTTGCTACTGGAGAGTAAATTTCCTCCTCCAACGACTTTGGTTGTTGATATCCAAGAGCTACCAATCTTGCTTTATATTGACCATCTGCCTTGACCCTATAAACCCATTTAACTTGTATAATCTTTGCATCGTCAGGAACTTTTTCAATATTAATAAGTGACCAAGTTTCATTTTTCATTAAGGATTTAAATTCCGTATCCATGGCTTTTTGCCAATGAACTTTTTCGTTTGATTTAACAGCTTCATCATAGGAGTCTGGAACGACAACATCTGAAAAATTTGCATCTATCAAATAATCAACATGCCATTTTGGCTTTGTAATAATACGTTTTGATCTAACATTTGATAATTCTTCATTTTCATCGTCGTTTTTAGTTTCTTCTCCTTCTCTATTCGACTTTTCGGATTCATCATCAGAAATATTAATAAACCGCTCGTTCTTTTCAATGAATTTAACATGACGACTTACAATGACCTTTTGATCCACTAAAATTCGATATCCCATGTCATCATAACCGACTAAAATACCTTTCATTGATTTAGGTGATAATTTAGATCCTCTATTTACTTCTGGTATTCTGACAAAAGCGCTACTTCCATACATTTTAAGATTTGAAACATCTGGTCTCCTTCCAAAAAATAGTTCATAAGGAGTTGTTTTAAATTTGTTATTGGCAACTAACCGATTACCAATATATGCTGCAGCTTTAACACATTCAGGCCAGAATTGTTTTTCTAAATTAGCTTCTGTTAGTAAACATCTTGCTCTATCCATAAGAGTGCGATTAAATCTCTCCGCAACACCGTTTAATTCATGTGTGTATGCTGGACTTGGTCTTAACCAAATACCTTTTTCTTTAGCAAATGTATAAAACTTCCTATTTAAGTATTCTGTTCCTCTGTCACATCTAATTTCTTTAATTTTTCGATCAGTTTGATTCTGAATTCGATTTACATACATTTCAAAGCGATCAAATACTTCATCTTTACTTTTAATACAGTAAACAATAGCTATTTTGCTAAAGTCATCAATAAAACTTACAAAATATTTTTCTCCATTAAAGCCAGTTTGTTTAATTGGGCCATTTACATCTGTGTGAATGATTTCGGCAATATTATTTGCTCTTGTTCGATTATTGTCAAATTTTAAGTTACTCATTTTCGATGTAAGACAGGTTTCGCATTTTAAATGAATATTTTCTATAATACTGGGTAGACCCTCTGCTAATTGGTTTTTAATAATAATAATAATAATAATAATTTTATTTGTGTGTTATAACAAACTAGTTTTACACTTGTCAACAATAAACCAATAGAACATAGAACATATTATACAGCAATAAAAGATACAAAATCATATAGTAGCAATTAGCTGAAGCTTCAAATAGACATAGTACAATTCAAATACTCATCAGTGGTATAGAAGGCATTATTGATCAGCAGATGCTTAACTCTGTCTTTAAATTTTTTGAACGGCAAGGTTTTTATAGCTGTTGGAAGTTTGTTAAAAAATTTAATACCGTAGTAATTCGTGGCATTTCTACTTGAAGTTAGTCTAAGGTAAGGAAGACAAAGCTCAGCATTGCTTCTCGTGTTATGGTCATGAACGTCTCTGTGTGATAGATATCGAGATTGCCTTTGTTTTACATATAATAAACTGTGATATATATATAGACAAGGAAAAGTTAATATTTTTAAATTAATAAATTCAGCACGTACATCATCCCTATAGCCTTTACAGGATAGTATACGGATAACTTTACGCTGTAGTCTAAAGACTCTCCCGGTATGGGATGAATGACCCCAGCAAATTATGGCATAAGTCATGTGTGAAGCAACTAGGGCGTAGTATGCAGTCAACATAACTTGAACTGAAACTATGCCTCGTAGATTTCTTAGAAGATAAACATTTTTTGATAATTTTTTTAACAATATGTTAACGTGTGGCTCCCAATTCAAAGCAGAATCCAGATAGATGCCCAAAAATTTAGTTGGTTCAATATAGTTTTTAGTTTCTACAGCACGATGAGTAAAAATCATATGAGAAGTTTTCTCATTATTTAAACTGAGACGATTTGCGGTAAACCATTTTTGAAGCTGTGCGAGTTCGAAATCCATGGTATTTAATAAAACATTCTCATCGTACTTTGAACATACAAGAGTCGTGTCGTCAGCAAATAGCAACAGACGATCTGCGGAGACGGCAGTCTGCAAGTCGTTTATATATATTAAAAATAGAATTGGCCCCAAAACGGAACCTTGGGGTACTCCGCTAAGGACGACTCCCTCATCAGACGAAATACCGTTAACTGAAGTGTACTGTCTCCTATTTGAGAAATAAGACTGCAGCAGTTTGCAGCTTAACTTACTAAAATCGTAATATATTAATTTTCTTTCTAAAATCTCCCATGGGACACAATCGAAAGCTTTGCTAAGGTCAGCATAAGTGGCGCCAGTGTAATAATTACACTCGAGGCCATTTACAATTTGGTCAATCAAATAATTAAGGGCATCGGCTGTTGATTTCCCTGAACGAAAACCAAACTGATTTAAGAAGAAAAGTTCCTTTTCTTCAAAAAAATCTACTATCTGATCTTTTAACAGCGATTCAAACACTTTTGAAATTATGGGTAGTAAAGAAATAGGCCTAAAGTTGTTTGGGTCACTCGTAGCACCCTTTTTATGTATAGGAACGATTTTGCTTATCTTGAGTGCGTCCGGAAATACACCGAAGCTAATGCACTCATTAATTAGATTTGTTAGAGGTATAACAATTATGTTTTTTATAGTTTTAATTAGATCTACTGTTAGTTCATAATGATCTTTACTAGCAGATTTTTTCATTTTATCAATGCTGTCCCTTACTTGAATAAATGTGACAAGTTTAAACTTGAACTCAGTAGTCGGCTTCCTGTTTTTAAAGTAATAGGAATAGTGTACGTTTGAAGTAGGTAGGCTACGTAAAATTGCATTAGGAACATTTATAAAAAAATTACACATCATAGTTAAATCTTTAAAATTTACATGACCTAAAGTTCGATGCCACTTTTCTTTAAGAGATAAGAGGTTGCTTGAAAAACTTTTAATCACATTTGAGGTTACCTGACCAGTTAATTCATATAGATTTTTATTTTTTAAAGCAATGGCAATTTTTTTATCTTCACGATTGAAAATTTCACAAAACTCTTTTTCAACCCATAATTTGTTTCCCAAATCTGTGATTTTTGAAACACTCAACAAATTTTTATTCATATTTGGGGCATAATAACAATTTTTAACAGTAATTGAAATAAATTCATTATCTACCTTACACTTTATTTCAACATTACCTATACCTAAAGCCTTAATTAAATAACCATCACCTACCTTAATATTTATATTGTCTCCTAAGGGATTATACTCTGAAAAATACTTGATATCATTTACAATGTGATCAGAACATCCGCTATCTAATAACCATGTGATTTTGTTAACTGTATTTTCACTTGCTTTGTCATTTATGTTTGAAGTCATAACTGTAACCTGAAAAGAATTTCCAAGATCTTCATCTCGATTTTCACTTGATGAGTTTCCAGCAAATCGTCGTTGATTATCGTTTCTTCTCTTCCATGAATTATTTTGGACTCTTCTGTGAGTTGGTTCTTGATCTCGATAGTAACCGTAACCTTGTTTTTGACTCCATTCATGACGTTTATTTTGTCCGTACCTCCATTCTTGATTTGCTCCAACAAAACTTTGATTGCCTTTTGAACGACAAAATTTCTTTATATGACCGGGATGTCCACATTTAAAACACAAGTTTCCACTTCCATTTCCAAACTTAGTGCGATTACTCGTACTATTTGTTCGTAAGGTGAATGCTGACCCTTGATCGTTTTCGAACTTGTTTTTCATTTTCTTTGAATCAATTAACAACTTACTTTTTACATACTCCACGGTTTTTTTATCTGTTGGTAAAGCATCAACAATGTCTATAATATGACTATAAGACTGAGGTAATGCTAACAATAAATAATTTAGCCTATCATCTTCTGATACCATCTCATTTGTGCTCTTCAGTTCATTAACTAAATGCTCAAACTTAGTAATGAATTCTGTAGGATCATCACTTTCTTTCATTTTCAAATCCAATAATCTTCTTTTTGTCAGCAGCCGTAGGGTTGTTGAACTTGGATGGTAGATAGAATTTAGTTTCTCAATCATAGCTTTTGCAGTCGTTTCATTAAGGATTAATTCTAATTGCAAATTTGACATACTTTGAACAATTATATTTCTTACTTTTAGGTCTTTCTTTTTCCAATTATTTTTCTTTTGTTCTTCAGTAGGCATAGGTTCGGTTAAAACTGCTTCTACCCCTTTACTTTCTAAAAATAAAGTGAATCTAAATTTCCATTTGTTCCATTCATTTCCATTAAACACGGGTAAACTAAAATGTTCTCTCTTATCGTGTTCTGTCATTTTACAATTGACTTTTATCGAAGAATCAGGAACTCCTCTTTTTATCTTCCTTACTTTACACGTGCACTTTTTAACTTCAATACAACTTTGAAAAACTCAAACTACGCTCTGCTACCATGTTAAATAATGTTAAATTAGATACACGTCTACTATCAACAACATTTTATTTACTAATTATTTTTTACATGTTTTACATAGTCTTGGTTACTAACTAATATTGTTACCAAGCTAACTATTTTATTAATATATACCTAAATATTATCCTAAAAGAACACTAGATCAACATCTTTATTTTAACAAAGAAAGAATACATAGCTAGTGGATGGAATAAGTTTTGGCAGCTCCAAAAGATCTGAAATGAAACAACTAACTTAAAACTTAAGAAAAAGTAATATATTACCGGCAATGACATAAATATGCAGCACAAACGTGGTGTCTAATGAAAAGCAACAGCAAACAACTTGTGACACATCATAATTATGCTAAAAATAATTTCTCAAGATCAGAAGAGAGGACAGAGCAATAAATGAAGATCTTCCATAAAAATTAGTAGTAGGTACATTTAATAACTACCTAGGTACCGCTATTAGCAAACTGATGTGGAAATGGCGAGAGCACATAATAAGGAATAACGGGCATTATGGGCAAGTAGAACTACAAAATGATAAGGTAACCATCTCTATACGGGAGAATAAGGGACCGCCCAAGAACAAGATGGAAGGAAGATTTCATAAGATTCTTGGGCTGCAACTGGGAAAATATAGCACAACATGCAGTGGAAACGCCATGAAGAGGCATTTGCCTGCGAACGGGATTAACTACATTATTATCAAATATTAAATAAATAAATAAATAAAAATTCAACTAATAAATTTAATATTCTTTTGAATTGTTGCACTCTATAAAAGTATTAGTTGTGTGCTTCAACACATTAAAACTTTTTGAACAAAGATCTACTTTCACAATGTTTTTTAATAAATTGGTTGACAACTAGTTGACATTTGTAATACACTGTTGACAGTTATAATAGTAACAACAACTTCCTAAAGGGGGCATTAGTTTCTGGTCCTGTCAAAAAATTTGTAAAACGCGAATTGGAACGGCCTTATAGGGACGAAGTCTCTATTGATACAGTTGGCCTTGGCAATAGACATTAGTTTTTCAACGGTAACTTTTTTGTACAAAACTTTCTTAAACATGTTGTTGCAGAAACGGCTGTAGAATTTAATACTATTAGAAAAGTATTCTTGCGTTTTTTCCGTACGACGCACCGTTTTCGAGATATTTCAACTTTTATAAAAAATCGAGTAGCCATCAAATTTTGGATGCTTCATATTTTTTGAAAAGCGTGTTGTGAAAAACTATACATTTGTCACAAATGTATAGTTCACCTCAAATGGCGTCTGCGTCCTTGCTAATTGCGTCTTGGCTAAATGAAGTGGACAGGCCTTTTATATGCAATATTAATTCAGCGGGCCTTGGTCATACGTGTAAATTCACTTAGTTAGTGTGCATACCAAATTTCATTCAAATGGATCATGGGTTTCCTCAAATAATCACCAAAAACTATTTTCAGGGGCCACTCTTCTGGGGGCCAGTACGTCCCTTAAAATTCGAAATTGGCGAAAACAAAAAAATACGTGTAGCCTATTTATCGAGGAGGAATACGCTGGTGAAGTTTCCCGAAATAAATCTGGACCACCCTGTATATGGTGTGAAAATCAAGGTTTATGTAAATATAATTACTATTTGAATATGATAGTTAACGAATGATTAACAGACACACTTATCATCTAAAGTAAATATAATGGTCCGTATTCTGATCTCATATTTAAATGTTTAATTACTATGGCAATATCGCGTATCTCTGTTATACACATATAATAGTTATTTATGCACGATCGTATTATAATTTGACAATTATGTCTGAATTTTTTTGACATAAACGTCTCTTCATAGCCCGTGGGCGTCTTTATAGCCCGCCGGGCTATAATGAAACATCAAAAATTGATAAACAGTTTAACAGTCTTATAAAGAACGTGGACTTGTACTGTTATTCGAGCCACTGAACCGCCTTGCCATTTACAATATTTTTGCTATCTCAGTTTAAAACCGCCAATTTTGGACTTATACTGTTATTCAACTCACCGGTTCATTTGTAAACTGCTAATGACAGATTCGCGGTCGTGGCTCAGTTGGTAAACCACCGAGGCATTATGTCTAGTCTTCTCTGGAGTAGAAGTGCAGTTCCATAGCTCGAAGTCCACGTAAAGCTGTAATTCCCCTATGTCTGTAGTCTGTAGGCTACTTGACATGCACACTTACAGACATGTGGAGATAAGATAGCAATACCTTGTAAAGGCCGTGCCACTTCAAGGAGAATAACGATATCGATTTCCCTATGGCTCTATCCACCCCTGGTTAAAAATATTAGAATATAACCAAATTTAAACTATTAAACTACCTGCCTTTGTTTGATGATCAAAAGTAAACACTGGTACTTGGTAATCACAAGATACGATGGTTAGTAATGCGAAGCTATATTAGAGCCTGATTCTAAGTTAAGGTGACCAGATTTTAATTTTGATAAGGCGTAACAAAATCGACCGGAGGGAGGGGGGGGGGTATTACGAATTAAAGTAAAAAAAACTAAATTTTATTATGAAAGAAAGCAAAAAAAAACATATTTCGAAAACAGAACAAACATTCTAACATAAACATCTGTAAACATATAAAAAATACAATTATATGGACTTTAGAAATTTAATGAAAATATTAAAAATTAAAGGTTGGTATCGTTAATTAAAATATCATGAAATGCGTATATTTTAATTTTTTGCAGTAAACTGGTAAAAAGCATATTCTTTCCAAGAAGCGGGACATTTTTAAAACTCCGCGGGACGCGGGACAAATTGTTAAAAATCGGGACTGTCCCGCCAAAAGCGGGACGTCTGGCCACCTTATTCTAAGTACCTAAGTCAGTGGCTGTCCAATGTTAAAACATTTTTTTCACTACTAGTGGAATGGAAAATTTGTTGCACATGTGTAAACAGGTGAAATATATTTACTCCGAAATCAAATCCAAAGTGCGGGTCATTTCGAGTGATTTATTCTACCATTACTGAGTAGGTAACAGAGGAGACTATAAGTGAAGTAGTAAGAAAAAAAAGCAAGACGACAGAAAGCCAGGTCAGATAGTAATTAGTATTTTGCATGGGTAACCTCACATTTACTGAGATAAGAAACTCGTACTCGTGACCTCAGGGACACGTTAAGCGGGACAGGATAGGCAACACATCGTACAGAATAGCGCGTAACGGGTAGCACACATACAGGAGAAGTATCGAAAACTAGGTCCAATCAAAATAACAACGGAATTACGAGCAAAATGGAGGACAGCGATGAGTACGCAACAGACGACAGCAGGAAGAGAAGAAGGGGAGTGAAGGAAGACGAGGCGCCTAATAAATCCAAAAAGTTGTCAAGAACGCCAACAAAAACACAAAAAAGCGAGGACAAATTAGATTTGATATTAAGCATGATGCAAGATGTAAAAACGGAGATACAACAAATCAGACTCGAACAACGAGAGTATAATGAGGAAATGAAAAGGATCAAAGCGGAAAACGCAAATTTACAAAAGGAAAATGACAGTATCAAGAAAGAAAATGAGGAAATAAAACAAGAACTAAAGGAAATCAGAAATAATTTAGAGAGGATAGAAAAAGAAAAGAGAAGAAATAGCGTGGTTATAAACGGCCTGAAAATAGATACAACAGACAAAACCATATTAAAAGCAGCTGTGGGAAATTTTATAAAAGAACATCTAGAAGTCGAGGTCAAAGTCAAGGCGGCTAATAAAATAGGTGAAAAGAGCTGTTTAATCCAATTGGAAAACGAAGGAGACAAAGAGAAAATCATGAAAAATAAATCGAAGCTTGGGAAAATGACGACGGAAAGAATCTTTATAAATGATGACTTAACGGAACGAGAGAGGGAGAAGCAGAAACAGATAAAGAAAAAAGCAATGGAAGGGAAGAATAGCGGAAAAAGTGTAAAAATCGGGTACAACAAAGTCACAATTGATGGAATAGAGTGGAGGTGGAATAAAAACATAGAAGAACTGGAGCAAATTATTCCAAAAAACTAACACTGAAATATGAGGATGGAAACACGGTAACAAACAAAGCAAAAGAAAAGGATACGAGAAAGGAAAACGAAGGACGAGACGGGTGTAGGGAAATTAAGGAAAATTGTAACCAAAGCAGGAAAAACCTTCTAAGAATAGCTACATGCAACCTACAGGGAACAAACCAAGCAGGGGCATTAAAGAATCTGGTGGCGGAACTAAAAAAATACAATATAGATGTAGCAGCACTGCAGGAAACGAAACAAAATAATAACACGATAATGGAAATTGAGGATTACACCTTTTTCGGAAGCGGCGATGTAAATAAAGTATTCGGTACAGGATTTCTAGTAAACAAAAAATTAAAAGAATTAGTAGTAAAGTTTGAGGAAATATCGGGAAAAATGTGCTACATAAGATTTAAAACCAAACAAAGAAAATTAAGCATCTTAAACATACATGCCCCCACAAACGAAAAAGACGATGAAAGCAAAGACGAGTTTTATGAACGACTAGAAAGAGTGTATAAAGACTTACCAAAAAATGATGTTAGGATGATAATAGGGGATTGCAATGCGCAAATAGGGAGAGAAGACATGTACAGGCCCACAATAGGTAAATATAGTAAGCACCCTGAGAGCAATGATAATGGAAGAAGACTGATCGGGTTTGCCGTCGAAAATAACCTACATATAAGTAGTACACATTTCGAACACAAAAATATACATAAAGGCACGTGGAAACACCCAAACGGCACAACAGTTAATCAAATCGATCACGTACTAATACATAAAAAATACAGCAGAAGAATAACAGATGTAAGAAGCTACAGGGGTGCGGACACAGATTCAGACCATTTCCTGGTAAGACTCAGCATGAAGCAGGAAGTAGAACATACTAGGCAGGAAGTTAAAAAGAATAGTAAAAAAATTAAAGTTGAAAATCTAAAAAACGAAGAGATCCAAGCAGAACTGAAACAAGGAATAGAGGCATCACTTGCGAAGCTGACCCCATCGAATACCATAGATGAAAAGTGGAAACAGTTGGAAAACGTAATGCAATCAACATCAAAGACAGTGTTATCAACCCGGGACAGGAAGAAGAAAAAAGAATGGTATAACGAACAATGCAGAAAAGCGCTACAAGAAAGAAATAAATCAAGAGAGAAGGCTCTCCGAACAGCAACGGAAGAAGACAGAAGAGAGTATCAAGAAAAAAGGAAGGCCGCAAAACAAATCTGCAGACAAGTAAAGAGACAATATAAAGAAACCGAAATACAAATCCTTGAAGAAAGATACAGAAATAAAGAAATAAGAAATTTCTACCAAGAGGTAAGAAAATGCAGGAGTGGATACCAACCACGAACATTATTCTGTAAAGATAAGGAAGGAAACCTAATCGGGGACGTTCAAGGAATGATAGAAAGATGGAGAGAATATTTCAAAGAGACCCTAAACGAAGAAGGAATACAAGAAGATGACGAAGAAGAAAGGGCGTATAGAGAACAAGAGGAAGATGAAGCGGAACCACCTACGGAGGAAGAAGTACAAAAGATAATTAGCCAGCTGAAAGGAAACAAAAGGCCGGGCGAGAATGGGGTAGCAGCAGAAGTAATAAAGCACGGCTGAGAAGAACTGGGGAAAAGAATATACGAACTACTCCGAGAAATATGGATGACAGAAATCATGCCGGCGAGTTGGTCAAATGCCTTAATATCACCTATATACAAAAAAGGCGACAAAACCGAGTGTAATAATTATAGGGGAATTGCTCTACTGGACACTACCTACAAAATTCTAGCACACGTGATTAAAAACAGGCTGAATAGACATACAGAGAAATTGATAGGTGAGTACCAGTGTGGTTTTAGAGCAAATAGATCAGTTATGGACCAGATATTTTCTTTGAAACAAATTCAAACGCTGTGCTACGAGCATAAGGTGGACCTATACGTTCTTTTCATAGATTTCCGTCAAGCGTACGACTCTGTTAACAGGAAACAGCTATACAGCGCAATGAGCGAAGTAGGAATACCTCCAAAGTTAATAAGATTAGTACAAATGACACTGCATGATACGGAGAACAAAGTTAGAGTGTATGGGAACATATCGGCAAGTTTTGAAGTAAGAAAAGGGCTGCGACAAGGGGACCCTTTATCATGTACCCTCTTCAATATCGTACTGGAGATAATTATAAGAAGAAGTAAGCTGAACAGAATCGGGACAGTATTTTCTAAAAGTCACCAGCTACTCGCATATGCGGACGATGTTACTATAGTAGCAAGATCCAAAAAAGAGCTGAAAAAAACTGTAACAGTGCTAGAAAAAGAGGCGACGATAATGGGATTACAGATAAACCAGGAAAAGACAAAATATATGGAAATGGGGAAGGGAGGAAAGGAAGAAATCGGAGAAGTTGAAAGAATATCTATTAAACTAGAAAACAACCGTGTGTTAAGGTGTGCAAAAGTTAAAAGTTTTGTGTTCTTGGGAGTGCTAATTACAGACAGAGGTGATAACAGCGTAGAAATAAAGCATCGTGTAACAAAAGGGGATAGATGCGCGGGTGCATTAAGTGAGGTGTTAAGTGCAAGAAATGTATCGAGAAACACTAAGCTTAGAATTTACAAAACAGTAATACGCCCAACAGTCACGTACGCTAGTGAGACTTGGGTTTTGAATAAAGCAGATCAAAATCAAATAGAGATTTGGGAACGGAAAATATTACGTAGGATTTTTGGAGGGAAAAGAACGGGGGAAGGGTGGTAAAGAAGAAACAACGAGGAATTGCTACATTTGTATGGTCAACCAAACATAACAAATGAGGTGAAGGCGCAAAGGTTAAGATGGTTCGGCCACGTGGAAAGATTAGACGGAGAAAGAATAACAAAAAAAGTGCTGCACGGAAGGTTAATAGAGGATAAAAGACGAGGAAGACCAAGGCAAAGATGGTTGGACAGTGCTAAAAGAGACTTACAGACATTAGGTGTAACAGACTGGGCAACAAAATTACAAAATAGGAAAGAATGGAAACAAATTGTACAAAAAGCCCTGGGCCATAATGGTCTGTAACGGCAAATATATATATTCACTACTAGTATTAGAAGATGTCATTATTGACCTTATTTTCGAGCCCAGAAGATGAATTTCTCTCCTAGTGGTCAATAATTTTTTATTATTGACTACTGGTTAATAATAAAAACAATTGCTATGCATTCAGGTGCCTATTTTAAATATGTTTTACCCAAATGTTAATTGAAATTAACCTCTCCCCTTGTTTTCGAGCAAGGCTATTTGATTTTTAGAAATAAATATACGCATCTGTCATTTTATTTTTTATTTATGTAAAAATGATTAATTAAAAGGAATAAAGGTGCTAGTAGTGAAAAAAATAGTATATAAACCACGGTAGAGAAGACTTTTCTCAGCCTCACAACTTATTTCCCTCCATGCTTCGCATGTCGGGAAATAATACTGCTCGGCCGAGAAAAATGTCTTCTCTACCTTGGTCTATAATATACTATTAATGTATTCGCATGACAAAGTCCGTAATTTAATTTGTACGCAGAGGCCATAAATTAAATTTTTCGTTCGTTCTGTTACCGAAGGTTCTAAATAATAATAAAATGATATCTGCTGGTGTGATGTTTATATAAAAATTATGCCTTTAATTATATACTCCTATAATATAATAATCAACTGATAAAGTATCTTACAAATCGTGTAATATTTTATATAATAATGCTACAAAGTACGTACGTATTAAACATATCAGAAAATAGATAAACAGCTGTTACCAATCGTGTCAAATATGCAGTAATTAATTGGGGATTTATTTGGAGGAATATTTAATGTTTCACTCTGTTGAATATGTTGATTCCCCGTTTCTGTTATTCCGTTGAAGTTCGTATTTGCTGAAGTTTCAGTAGTGGAAGCATATGATTGCTCTGATTGTCTTTGACAAGAAAGTGACTGTGACTTTCTGGTTGATAAAGGTTTTCTGTAATGAACATAGATGACGATGGAGGACTTATATTTATTCTTTGTGTATTTTTTGCGGTAAAAATGTCGTTGATAACTGGAGCCCCTGCCTTATTACAAGTAAAATCATCAGTTGGTATCCTTTCTGTAGAAGATTCTTTTTGCACATTAATTTCTTCATATGCGGTATTTTTTGTTAGTCTTGATATTTCAGCATGATTATTTAGTTTGATTCTCTTGTGGCAATCGAGAGTGCCTTTCTGTCGATACTTCTATAGTTTCAGTCACGTAAGTGTTATATTTCAGTTCTGTGTGTGTGTGTTTTTTTAACTTCATCAACATTGTTTGCTTCATCTGTTTTAGAAGTTTCGATTTTTATTTTAGCTTTATTGCCCTGCTCTGTCGTTTCTTTCACAATTTTAGGAATATGCAAAGGCACCTCAGAAGCATGTGGTTTGTTCATTACATTATCAAGTCTATTTGGTTTATATTTTTGGACATCACACATTTCGTTCATTTGTTTGTAAGCAATATTTTTGGTTATTGATGATGTTTTATTGGTATTTTGTTCTGTTTTATTTACTTGTGTAGATTGCATGTCCAGTTCTTTTGATGAATTATTTTGTTTCAGTGAACTCCCTTAAAGGTTTCAACATTTTCTTTAGTTTCATTAGCTAGTTTTATTATTATATGTTCGAATAAATGAAAAGACAAAACTGCGAGCAAAATGCACATCACAAAATTGTATAAATAAGTCGTTATAGGTATATGTGAATTTACTTCTCGCTGAAGTTCTTCACAAATATTTACTGTTTGGACATTTTGTTTTCTTTTCATAGGTGCTTTAATTTTTATAATGTTGTGTTGTAGGTCTTGCAGTGGAACAGCGGGGGGTTGTAATTTAAAATATTCTTCATCAAAATCATTTTTACCATTCTCACTGTTACTAGAATCATCGGAATCGGAACTAAACACAAAACCGTGTACTTTTAAGGCTTGCCTGTTTGCCATTCTTATGTAACAAAACAAGTATACTGATTTTATTCTTCACTTCAGTTAGTAAAATTTAAAAATGCTTATCAAATACTACAACTGTAATCAATGATACGCCAACAGATTAATTAAATTGATTTAGATTAATGTATTGCTATGATACTTGCCTTTTATTATTGAAAGATTCTTGTTATTAACCTATAGATTACATTGTCGTTCTTAATACATATAAATGAACTTGTGTTTGTCTGGTATGCAGCTTGTACTTCTATCAGTTTTTTTTAAATCTTTTTTTCCACAATTCTTGAATATACATACAGGGTGACAATAATCTACCTGTGTTGTATGGGTAACTTTGTTATTATAGAAGTTAGAGAGTCGGCTAAATTAGCAAAGTTGGGCAGAATTTCAAGACAAATTAGATGCCAGTTTGACATTTGACATACACTTTCAACTTTTTCAAATATTTCGAAAAAACTAAAAACATGCGATTTTTTAAATGTTTTATAATTCCATAACCACCTATTCTAAAACCAAAGTGAAATATGTTTCTTGTAGATATTTTTACGTAGAATTATAAAAAAATATCTACAAAGTCATAGCACTCTCGATTTTTGAGATATCAGCCAAACTTACGTTTTTTTAAATGGCAACCGTAGTAGGCTATGGATTCATTAAAGAGCTTATTTTTTGCTGATTTCAAAAATGTATAGGTTGTCATATCTGTTTCCGTTAATTTTTTCAGAATTTGCAAAAAACTGAAATTAATGATGATAAATAATAACCATGAACTAAGAATGCCTTGGAATTTTGTCATAGTCTCTTGTTTAGTAACTCATCATCAAAAACAATTGAAATTATCAAATTTTTTAAATTAAACAAATAACAAATAAAATAGGTACTTAGTAACTATCATTATGGATAACAGAACTAAATAATAAATGTATGTAACTATAAAAATAAATTAATGATTATAATAATACTTCAAAGTGACCACCATCTTCTTGAACACATAACTGTCATCGTTTTAATATTTCACGTTGCAATTTATTTAATGTATTATGTCTAATTTCGGCTACAACTCTTCTTATTTTTATTTTCAGGTCATCAATGTTATGAGACTTTTCTTTGTACACTTTGTCCTTTGTTCCTCATTAAAAAAAAATCTAAGGGAGTTAAGTCCGGAGACCTGGGAGGCCACGCAATAGGACCTCTGGTACCTATCCAATTAGGAAATCTTTCCAATAAATAGTGTGACACAATGTGAGCATTGTGAGCAGGTGCTCTATCGTGTTGGAAGTAATTCAAATTTTGTATAAAATTTAACGGAAGATCGTCCAACATTTCTTCGAATTGATTACGTAAAAATAGCAAATACCTCTCTGAATTTAGATTTTCCTCATAAAAATAAGGACCGAGAAGTTTAGTTCCAAGAATGCCGCACCAAACGTTAATAGAAACAACGTATTGCTCTCGCCTTTCAACCGTTAAGTGTGGATTTTCCCTTGCCCAGTAAATATAATTTTTTCTATTAAATAAACCATTATTTGTAAATTTGGCTTCATCTGTAAATAGAATTGATTGAGAAAAGATTTCGTTTCTTTCACTTTCTTCAACAAACCACATAGCATAATTGAATCTTCTTTCTAAATCTGTTGGATGCAATGTGTTTCCAACATGATGATGATAAGGTTTTAAATTATTTTGTTTCAAAATTGTTCTTGCTTGTCCTCTGGATACATTACACTCAAGTCCAATTTCTCGCACAAATGCAGTTGGTTTAAAAGTATTGTATGCCAAAACACGCACCTCTACTCCTTCATTAATATTTTTCTTAGCTTTTTTTTGGTTTACAAAATGATCCATACCGTTTTAAATTGGATTTAAGTTTTGCTAAAATCCTTTTATCTGGCTGTCTTCTTTCCATGTATGTTTGCAGATACAATTCAGAAGCTGCATTCGCATCACGATTACAATTGCAATAGCAAAATAACATATCATTTCTTTCTTCCCACGAGTAAGCCATTTTTTTAGTAACTTTAACAGAACTACTTAACACATTCACATCCATAATTATCAGCAAAACAGGACTAACTTTGACAATTAAATTTGTTTTGTTGTTTTCCAATTCCAAGGCACTCTTTTCTTGTTATACAATGCAGATAATTATTAATTATGATCACTAACTTCAGTTTTTTGCAAATTCTGAGAAAATTAACGGAAACAGATATGACAACCTATACATTTTTGAAATCAGCAAAAAATAAGCTCTTTAATGAATCCATAGCCTACTACGGTTGCCATTTAAAAAAACGTAGGTTTGGCTTATATCTCAAAAATCGAGAGTGCTATGACTTTGTAGATATTTTTTTATAATTCTACGTAAAAATATCTACAAGAAACATATTTCACTTTGGTTTTAGAATAGGTGGTTATGGAATTATAAAACATTTAAAAAATCGCATGTTTTTAGTTTTTTCGAAATATTTGAAAAAGTTGAAAGTGTATGTCAAACGTCAAACTGGCATCTAATTTGTCTTGAAATTCTGCCCAACTTTGCTAATTTAGCCGACTCTCTAACTTCTATAATAACAAAGTTACCCTTACAACACAGGTAGATTATTGTCACCCTGTATACAGGGTGTCCATAAACTCACTTCACAAAAGAATACTGCAAATTCTAGAGCTCATTTTATGTCGATTTGACGTAAATCACCTTATCCAAAAACGCTTGCTAAGGGAGCTAGAGCTCTTTAAAGATTGCGCCCTTATATCTTCCCTTAAAACTTATTTGACAACTAACAAAACCTGTTTGAAATACCAGTCATTTGACATTCATACAATTGTTATTATGTTTATTTTTCATAGCCATCTTTCATAATTTAGAAATGAATTTGTTGGTCAATGGAAACGTATGCATTGACACATGAAAAGTTCAAATCGATTTTTTTCGAAAACGGTGCGTCATAGCGACTTCAGATAAGAGCATCATTTTTTTTTATAAAAAATCGAAATTTGTTAAATGTTATGTCAAAATGGCGAAATTTTCAAAGACAAAAAAGTTATGAATAAAAATGTCCAATACCCCTCCCAAACGAGCCGCTTATGACTACAATTAAAAAATCATATTTATGCCATACGATTGAAAATATTTTACGAAATAAATGTACAGAATGCTATCACTTAAAAGGAAACCGTTTTGAAGATATTTGAATTAAACCGATGTAAGGGCGCCATCTTCAAAGAGCTCTAGCTCCCTTAGCAAGCATTTTTTGATAAGGTGATTTACGTCAAATCGACATAAAATGAGCTCTAGAATTTGCAGTTTTCTTTTGTGAAGTGAGTTTGTGGAAACCCTGTATATTCTATGTATATCTTAAATGATAAGCATATTGCCCTATAGATACTGCAGTCATTTGTGGTTTGTGTCGTCCTTCTTATGTACTATGTACTAGATACTACAATATTCTCTTCCCAGTTGTCAAGAATCTTCTCAGATCATTTGGTAAATTTCTTTTATCCATGTTAATAGATTGCCTAGAAGCTTCTCTATGTGCGCCATCACTTTTTCCTTTAGTGCGATCTCGACTAAAAGTCATCAAGATCGTACTAATATTAAAGGAAAAAGTGATGGCGGACATAAGGGCCGGTAAGGTAAGGGCCGGATTTAACATACTCCATTTTTCTGAAATCTATTATCGGAAATCTATTATTAATAATAATATGAATCTTGACAGGTCATTGTATATCGTGAAGACAACCGTATAAAATAGGAGTAGAAGCTGGTCCATACTGCAGAAGCAAAGTGCGAGAAATATGAAGAGCAGCGGATAGGAATATTTGGCAAGAAGAAGATTAGACCAGAAGGAACTGGATCAAACCGAGATTTTAACGTTCGTCAGATTAACGGAGAAATTCGAATAGGGGCAGACCATGTGGGGAGGAAGCGATATGGATTTGTGATGACTTGATCGCAGGAAGGTCAAACCCGTACCCTCTGAATCTATCTATCTATCTATCTTCTCCATCATACTTGATCATCTCTGGGACTATACTATTGTTTTATGGCTTCCTCTACATCTTCTATTTCAATGTCTCTCTCCTTTTCTTCTTCTGAGACTGCTCTCGTTCTTACCTTTCTGCTTAAGTTACCATCTTCCTTAAATTAAAAACAAAAATCAAAGTATTTCCTCCATGTTTATAAAATTCTTTCCTCTTTTATTTCTATGTTGCCCTCACTGTTTCTTATGCCATTCTTGTCTTCTATATTTTTCTCTTAGTCCCTTAATTGTTTTCCAGAATGCTCGTTAGTTATCCTCGTTGAACTTTGTCTTGAGTTCCCTTCCAAACTTTGCCTATGAGCCTTGTTTTGCCCTTCTGATGGCTTTGTTCCTTCTAGTTACATTCAGTTTGTCGCTTTCGTTTTCACTCTGGGAATATCTTTTCCACGCTCTCTTTTTCATCTTTACCTTTCCTTACTTATCTTTTACTACAACTTTTCTCTGTCTGTTCGGTTTGTTTTACAATGGACCTCACTAATATTTTCTAATTTCTTTCAATACTCCACATTTGTTCTTCCTCTGCCTTTTTCCTTTCCCATCTTTCTAGGGTTTCGTTAATTCTGGTTTCCGCTATTTCTGACTTCCTCAGTTGATTTATCTTTATTTTTGGTATTTCTTTGGTTTTCTGGGTTTTCGTTTATGGAACCTGGTGTCTTTTATTAGTAGTCTGTGTTTCGTATGAAGTTCGACACCTTTTATTATAGGAATATTCTGAAGATTAAAATCTATAGGATTTTTTCAGTTTCAAATAAATTCAAAACAGAACCACAATAAATATGTATGTTGGTAAAATACTTCGAAAACTATTTGTAAACTGCTAATGACAGATTCGCGGTCGTGGCTCAGTTGGTAAACTATTGAGGCATTATGTCTAGGAAGTCTTCTCTGGAGTAGAGCTGTAGAAGTGCACTTCCATGATTCGGTGACATGCACACTTACAGACACGTGGAGATAAGATAGCAATACCTTGTAAAGGGCATGCCACTGCAAGAAGAATAACGATAGATTGATAAGAGCACTGATTAAAGCAGTTCCATCTGTATAACGTTGTTGTTCTTCTTAAAAAATGCAACGTAAAAAAATCTTTTGAATATGTGATGGTCTGGGATGCCATACAAAAGATCCCGCGTTTTGATACACTAAAAACAGGGGCAGATAGATATCCTGATGTACCTTTTTATATCTTTAATCGTTCTATTTGCATAACGTTGTCTAGTTCGAGAGATTTGTTACTTATGACTGTGTCTATTTTTTCAAAATTAGTTGAATCCTGTTGGGACAAAATACAATTTTCATAATTAGTCCACGGTTCAAATGACTGACGGCCCATCGATTTCCCTATGGCTAAAAATATTAGAATATATCCAAATTTAAACTATTAAACTACCAGCATTTGTTTAATGATCAAAAGTAAGCACTGGTACTTGGTAATCACAAGATACAATGGATGCGAAGCGATATTAGAGCCTAATTCTAAGTAGGTCGGTTGCTGTCCAATTATTTGCCTGAGAAACTCCGTAATTTAATTTGAATGCAGAGGACATAAACTAAATTTTTCGTTCGTTCTGTTACCGAAGGTTCTAAATAATAACAAAATGATATCTGCTGGTGTGATATTTATACAAAAATTATGCCTTTAATTGTGAAATAAGTTATGTTGCGTAGTTGCGTACAGGTACAGGTTCAAAGACAATTTTTCGTTAAGTGTATATTTAGATTAATGTAACCTTGAAAATATGAACAATTAATATATATTTAATTGTATTCTATCTATCTATCTATAAAACTGATAAAGTATCTTACAAATCGTGTAATATTTTATATAATAATGCTACAAAGTACGTATTAAACATATCAGTTAAGCTGAAAGTACTACACAGTTTTAAGCAGTTGAGTATTATGCCATTCTTTTGTATCTTTTACAGAAAATAGATAAACAGCTGTTACCAATCGTATCAAATATGTATCTAAAATTATTTGGGGGTTTATTTGGAGGAATATTTAATGTTTCACTCTGTTGGATATGTTGATTCACCGTTTCTGTTATTCCGTTCAAGTTCGTATTTGCTGAAGTTTCAGTAGTGGAAGCATGTGGTTGCTCTGATTGTCTTTGACAAGAAATGCGACTGTGACTTTCTGGTTGATAAAGGTTTTCTGGAATGAACATAGATGACGATGGAGGACTTATATTTATTCTTCCTGTATTTTTTGCGGTAAAAATGTGGTTGGTAATCGGAGCTCTTGCTTTATTACAAATAAAATCATCAGTTGGTATCCTTTCTATAGAAGAGTCTTTTTGCACATTAATTTCTTCATATGCGGTATTTTTTGTTAGTCTTGATATTTCAGCATGATTATTTAGCTTCAGATAAGACTGATTGTTTTCATATTTTCTTGTTTAATTCTCTTGTGCCGATTGAGACTGCATCTCTTTCGATACTTCTATAGTTTCAGTCATGTAAGTGTTGTATTTCAGTTCTGTATTCTGTAATCTCAAGCTATTTTGTTTTGTCAAAAAAACCTCATTGTTTGTGTCATCTGTTTCGATTTTTATGTTAGTTTTATTGCCCTGCTTTGTTGTTTCTTGCACAATTGTAGGAATATGCAAAGACACCTCAGAAGCATGTGGTTTGTTCATTACATTATCAAGTCTATTTGATTTATATTTTTGGACACCGCACATTTCGTTCATTTGTCTGTAAGCAATATATTCGGTTATTGATGATGTTTTATTGGTATTTTGTTCTGTTGTATTTACTTGTGTAGATTGCATATGCAGTTCCGTTGATGAATTATTTTGTTTCAGTGAAGAAACTTCATTAAGGGTTTTTGTTTGAACTCCCGTAAAGGTTTCAACATTTTCTATAGTTTCATTAGTTTGTTTTCTTATTTCTTTCGGAATACCTAAAGAAACTACAGAAGAATAAGATCTCTTCTTAACATCATTAAGATGGTTTATCATGCGCTTTTCGGTATAATTAGTGTCGCATGCATTTGAATACTGAGACGTTGACTTCTTGGTTCCAGAATTCAAATGGATAGGCGTGAGGGGTTTATCTTTCTGATACTTTTTCTTATTTGTTGTTTGTTTAGTAACATTGTGTGCATTGTTTCGAATATTCTGTGTGTTAGTCCGTAACTGTCTTTGGAAATGTTTATTTTGGTTTTGTGCAACATTGCTGTTTCTGACAGTCCTAACTTTTGTTGTACTTACATTTCTCAATTTGTATAAATTTGTCTTTATATGTGAATTTACTTCTCGCTGAAGTTCTTCACAAGTATTTACTGTTTGGACATTTTGTTTTCTTTTCGTAGGCGCTTTAATTTTTATAATGTTATGTTGTAGGTCTTGCAGTGGAACAGAGGGGGGTTGTAATTTAAAATATTCTTCATCAAAATCACTTTTGCCATTCTCACTGTTACTAGAATCATCAGAATCGGAACTAAACACAAAACCGTGTACTTTTAAGGCTTGCCTGTTCATTCTTATATATAACAAAACAGGTATACTGATTTTATTCTTCACTTCAGTTAGTAAAATTTAAAAATGCTTATCAAATAATACAATAATTGTAATCAATGATACGCCAACAGATTAGTTAAATTGATTTAGATTAATATATAGATTATATATTTTTCTATACCTGCTTCTGAAAGTACATACTTTCTAGCTGTTTTCCGATATTAAAATAGTTAGTATATTACATGCCGAGGTGGAAAGTAGTTAATTACTGTCGAGAGATAATTATAGTTAACCGAGACGCAGTCGAGGTTTACTATATCTCTCTCTTTTCAAATAAACAATATTAATATGATGTAACGTTAGTGGTTTTGACATCAATATCAAAATTTAAAAATTAACAGTTGTCAAATTTTGATTATTTTAATCCTACTTTTATTTTGATCTTAATCTCCTTAACTTTCCGTAAAAGGGAAAACCTGAAGGTAAACCCTTAAACAACATCAATAATACCCTTCACCAGGAAAAGAGAGATAGGCCCGTTTAATAACCTTACAATGTTTGGTGAAAGAATTCAAGCTGGTCAGGATCATCACCCTGGATGCAAAACTAATCTGGAATGCACATCTGAATAACATTGCAAACAGAGCAAAAATGACCCTCATAGAGGGCAGACGCATGTTTGGAAAAACATGAGAACTGAACCCAAAGATGGTTCAATGTTACTACATCACGATTGTCACACTCATGATAGCCTATGGCATCCTAGTCTGGTGGCCAAAGACAGAAGAAAAAGTAGATATCATGAAACTAATCAGGATTCAAAGACTGGACTGTTTGTGTGTATGTGGGGTACTCCAACTGTATCTATACAAGCTCTTCTAGGATTAATCCCTCTGGATATTTATCTGAAAGGGGAAGCCTAGATAGGAACACATAGAATGAAATTCACCGACAATATTGATACATTCACAGCGAACGGTGTGGACGAATACTGTAAGTGGTCAAAGGTGAATTCATCACTAGAATGAGGCACTGACTACACTGAACCAGATTACTCTTTTGACAAACCATCCACTGTGAGATATGATCGCAATGATTGGACTTAAGGAACCCCACCCTATCCGAAGAAAGGGCTAGTCTAGTTTACAGATGGATCCCGCACAGCACAAGGCACAGGGGTTGGTATCTACGGCGTAAAACCAAAAGAGAACATAAGTGTATTGTTTGGGACCAACCCCACAGTCTTCCAAGCTGAAATCTTTGCTATAATGTAGTGTGTACAAGAAAATGTAAAACGTGGGTATACTCGACTGTCTGACAGTCAAACGGCCTCAATAGCGCTTAAACCACTTTGAATTAATTCTAAATTAACGAATGCCTGTTTCACCTGGCAACCCTATCCAAGAAGAACAAGCTTCGACTCATATGGGTACCAGGACACACAGGTGTGGAGGGCAATGAAAAAGCACACACCCTTGCTAGAACTGGTGCATCCACCCCGTTTATAGGAGGTCTAACTAAATGAAGCATCCGGACAGCCATAAAGGCGTGGATTAAGACACAACATGGGATGCAACACAGGGACAAAGATTGGGGAAGGAAGTAATCGGAATGCGTTCTTACAGATTAACAACTGACGTACTCCATTTATAGTGTAAGTAAGTTTTAAATGGCGGTTGACGAATTTTTGTTTCCCCGCCCTATGCCGTCCACATCCACGCCGTGGTCCATTGGCAAAGACAACGTGTCCAGCTCTGACTCGTGAAATTTGCCATGCGTTATATTTTGTTGTAACTATATCTGAATCTGCATAGAACGGGGAAACAAAAATTCGTCAACTGCCATTTAAAACTCACTTAGACTATAGGAGGTACACAGATCAGGAGATCAGACGGCTAGTGGGACTTGTTACAGGCCACTGCAATCAGAGAAGACATCTACGAAAAATAGGTATATACACACGAAACACACTCTGCAGACTATGCGAAGAACAGGAGGAAACAGCCTCGCACATAATTTTTAACTGTTCTATGCTTTAACATAGGAAGCAGCAACTCTTCGGTGAAATTTACCGTGGTATAGCTTTTATACACGAAAACCTCATAACATAAGTAACATCCTAAAACTCGTTGAGGGCACTGGGCTACGTAGACAGAGATAGAATAGGGGGTGCACAAAAGACCATAAAGTCGAAGTGCATTTACTGGGCTAGCAACCTAGTGGAAACCCCGCCGACAATCGATAATCAACAACTTTTAGGAGTAGAAGAAAATGTGTAGTATTAAATGTTTAAAACACATGTAGAAAATGTTTAAGCAAACTTAAAGAACAGCGACAATCGCTTCATCTAAGCTACGATAAACGATACTCATTTTTATTTAGCAAAACTATGCCTTTTACACTTATTCTACAAATAACTATTCAATGCTCATTGTATTATTCATTTACAGAATAAGCGAAAAGTAGCCTTGGAGGTTCTATAATAATGAATAAAATAAATTAGCAACATTTGATTTTAGAAATATTTCTATTTATCAAATATATCATTTTATTCCAATAACAAAGAGAGGTCTATAGGTTTAAAAAAGATTATAACAATTCAAATAAAATTTCACAAGCTTTTCGAAACATTCACATTGTTTATGCTAATATTTAGTTGTTGCACGCTGCTTAGTGTTTCAGTGGTATAAAACCTTGAGTGCCTTCTAGTTTGATTATTATTTAATTTTTTACGTGTAGTTTTATAAGTTTCAACAACATCCCAATTTTGATTTTCCAACTATAGACGTTACTATAATTGTAGTAGCACTTATATATCGGTAGGTTAAAGGATTCTTGCTTGCTTAAATTTTGATTTGATAAATTTCTATACATTGCATTCAAAGTCACTGTTGGTTTTGACATCCATAAGCCAGTACCACGACCTATCGGACTTTCAGCTCCTTAAACACTTTCAAAGAAAAAAATGGAAAGCGCCTTAACGCCCTTAACAGCATCTAACAACAATAGCGCAAATAATTTTCCCGAAACACCATGGACAGAAATAGAAACAACAGTCAAAGAAACTGTGGAGCAATGTAATCAGCCACCTAAATCTTCGCAAGCCATGGATTACTTAGGAAACATGGAAGATCATAAATTGCAGGAAACAAGTAAAGAACTCAACTGACTGCAAGGATCACTGTCTACCAAAGAAGTTCAATGGTGCTGCAGAAAATATGTCAAAAGAAACGAAATTGAATACCACGGCTACAGCAACAAAATACAAGACTTGCTTCTCAAGGTCAGAATCCTCGCTCAAAAGCCTCTCGATTGAAAACAAATCGAGTACCATAATAAACCTATGTATACATACGGAAGACTTACTGCATTTAACTTTATTGGCCAACATGATGATACAAAAAGTTTCAATAATGTAGTCGACATAACCATTTGTGTATTTGGGATCCACCATCAGCAGTGATGATATCTGCTCATTGGAGATAAAAAGAAGAAGAACAGTTGCAAAAAGCACTATAATCCGTCTCCATAAGATCTGGAAAGAACGCATACAATCTCCAATGTTTTAAAAATGAGATTCGTTTGATACCTGATCTGCGCCACGTTTCTGTAACGCCCTGAAACCTGAACGATACGAATCCGTCTCCGTCAGATCTGGAAAGAACGCATACAATCTCCAATGTTTTAAAAATAAGTGTTTGATAGCTGATCTTCGCCATGTCTCTATAACGAGCCGAAACCTGAACGATGCGAATCCGCCTTCATAAGATCTGGAAAGAATGCATACAATCTCTAATGTTTTAAAAATTGAATTCGTTTGATACCTGATCTTCAGCATGTTTCTGTAACGAGAGCTAAAGAATAGACTATTTCGAAATGTAGTGCTGGTGCCGTATGCCTCGCATTTCGTAAACGGAAATCCACATCTAAATGTCTGTCTTAGAACAGTTCTTCGGCACCATTGCTAAGTGTCAAGGCAACAGTTTGGAAAGGCGTATGAGCTGGGGACAAGTTGAGGGCCAACATGATGGACCGATCAAGTTGAGAAGGCTACCGAGGGCCCTTTTTATGACTCCCTGTTACGAACATAGATTCGGGACGAATCAAAAAATTTGGTAGTCTGTATTGAAAAAGATCGCGATCCTCAGTAATAAAGTATCGACGGAGGAGGAGTAGGTTTTGATCTATGATATCACTGTCAAATTGCTGGTGTGATACTTATTTGTAACTGTATATAAATTCATTTGTTCAATAGACAAACAGAGAAAAGTATGACAAGCATTACTAAAAAAAACTAGGAACAGAGAAGAAGAGTA
The DNA here is from genome assembly GCA_963082815.1 of Melanotus villosus. Lineage (NCBI taxonomy): Eukaryota > Metazoa > Arthropoda > Insecta > Coleoptera > Elateridae > Melanotus > Melanotus villosus. The sequence continues at coordinate 22,434,547 of OY720423.1, forward strand.
TAAACAAAAAAAGAAGAAAGCCACAAGGTATGCTTTAGAAAAAAATGAGGAATAAACAATAACCTGCTTACTTAGCAGCATACGGGAACTGCATAAAAACAAAGTGAGAGAGTTATCAAGTTATCAAAAGGGTAAAAGATGTGGAAGCTAAGGAAGGAATAACACTCTGCAAGGAAAAAGATATAATAAGAGAATGGATAAAATATTTCTTAATCGCATAAAAAATGAAGAAATAGAAGCTGAAAATTTAATACTGATAATACAAGAAGGTGAACCAGAACCAGACATTGAAGAAGCAACCTTGAATGAAATCAAAATGGCAGTTAAAAAATCAAAAAATAATAAAGGTTCGACTGGACTCAATAACGGCAGGGTGGCGAAATAATTTCAAATATCTGACAATGTCAGCGTCAAGAACCACAAAGAAACAAGTGATTTAATGCTGGAATAACACAAGCAAAGCAAATAACATGTTCACTCAGTAAAATATTTAAAGGCAAAAATACAGACAGAGGAGGAGATAAGTACATGCAAAAGACCTCAGTTTCTCACCTAAACATCTCGGGTTCTATTCCTGAAACCGGTAATATCCCCATCCCCGCCGAAATTTATAGAATATCGTACACTTCTCCATACTTCGGTGAGCACGTTAAGCTGGCAGCCCCGTTTATCATACTAATACATTTGATAACCATTACCAACACTGTGGATCTTCTTCACCTTTCTCGATGGGTAAGGTGAGCCTCCTGTCCAGGATATGTGTAAAGGGGGGCGAGGGTTATGACCTCATATTTAATGAGTTGATAACAGGTCATTGGCCTAGGCTTCGGCCATAAGAGGAAAAAAAAAATTTCATAGAAGAAAGTTAAAATGATGATACGTAAAACACTAGAAGAATGCTGAAAAGTTAGGAGTTTTTGAAAGGAAGGTACAAAAAACAGATTGTAAGACCAGTTAAAGATAGAAAGATATAAACAAAACGATGGAATTACGAATATTACCAGGAGTAGAGCGAAGCTGACGTAGTGACACATATAAATATATGAAAATTGAAGTGGGCTGGATATGTGCAAAGAATGAATGCAAATGTTGAACTAAGATGATTAGAAGAACAAATTCCAGAGGGTAAACGAAATAAAGGAAGACCATGGTAATGGTGAAGTAATTCCGTAGCGGAAAACCCAAGATCATTGTTACAAATTAATAACTGGAAAAACTTAGCCCAAGATAGAGATAAATGGCAAAAAAAGTTTGAAGAAGCCTTGGCCCGATATGGACTATAGTGCCACTGTGTATGTATATGCGTATTCTGTAATCTGGAGTTACTTCGTTTCTTCAGAGAAACTTCATTAACACTGTTAGTTTCATCTGTTTTAGAAGCTTCGATTTTTATTTTAGTTTTATTACCCTGCCCTGTCGTTTCTTTTACAATTTTAAGAATATCCAAAAGCACCTCTGAAGCCTGAGGTTCATTCATTACATTATCAAGTCTATTTGGTTTATATTTTTGGACACCGCACATTTCGTTCATTTGTTTGTAAGCAATATTTTCGGTTAATGACGATGTTTTATTGATATTTTGTTCTGTTTTATTTACTTGTATAAATTGCATATCCAGTTCTTTTGAAGAATTATTTTGTTTCCTCAAAGAAATTTCATTAAGGGTTTTTGTTTGAACTTCCTTAAAGGTTTCAACATTTACTTTAAATTCATTCGCTTGTTCTGTTATTTCTTTTGGAATATATAAAGAAACTACAGAGGAACTAGATCTGCTCTTGACATCATTAAAAAGATGGTTTAACTTGAGTTTTTCTGTATGATTAGTGTTGCATGCATTTGAACACTGAGAGGTTGACTTCTTGGTAACATAATTCAAATGGATAGGCGTGAGGGGTTTATCTTTCTGATACTTTTTCTTATTTGTTGTTTGTTTAGTAACATTGTGTGCATTATTTCGAGTATTCTGTGTGCTAATTCTTAACTGAGTTTGGGAATGTTTATTTTGGTTTTGTATGACATTGCTGTTTCTAACAGTCTTAACTTCTGTTCTACTTTTTTCTGTATAATTAGTGTTGCATGCATTTGAACACTGAGGCATTGAATTCTTGGTTCCCGAATTCAAATGGGTAGGCGTGAGGGGTTTATCTTTCTGATACTTTTTCTTATTTGTTATTTGTTTAGTTACATTTTGTGTATTATTTCCAATATTCTTTGTGTTAGTTCTTAACTGTTTTTGGGTATGTTTCTTTTGGTCTTGTGCAACATTACTTTTAACTTTTGTTGTACTTACATTTCTCAATTTGTGTGAATTTGTCTTTGTGGATGAATTTACTTCTCGCTGAAGTTCTTCACAAGTATTTACTCTTTGGGTTTTTTTTCTTTTCGTAGGTGTAGGTATAACATTATGCAATGCTTTAATTTTCACAATTTTGTGTTGTAGGTCTTGCAGTGAAATTGTGGGAGGTTGTAATTTAAAATATTCTTCATCAAAATCACTTTTACCACTTTCACTGTTGCTAGAATCATCAGAATTGAAACTAAATACAAAACCGTGTATTTTTAAAGCTCGTCTGTCTGACATGACTGACATGAGTGCATGTAATGCTGCACTTACTAAAAATAAAAAATGTTATCAGATACAATAGTACCTACTCACTGATATGATAACAGATTAAAAAAAAACAATTAGATTAGTTAAATGGAATTAAATGTAATTAAGTTATTTTCAATAAAAGTTAGAATAAAAAATAACAAAATTTACACCTTCGGAGTAATCGCTAGTACAATGACAAATACGAAACTGAGACTTTTACATTTTGGTTTTGTTTAATAGCTTATTGGTGACCTTACTTACTACGTTAATGAGATTATAAAACTAGTATCGAAAAAAGTAAAATTAAATAGAAGTAATAAACAACAAATTTCATAAATTCTTTAACTAATGTTCTTGTTTACTTCCTATTAGGTAATAATTATGTGTAACTTTTCCAAATAACAATTAGTGGAAATTTACAATAAACATAATTCCTCTTCCTCGTCCTAAAATGTAATCGACTTCTTCTCGGGAAACAATTTTGTTAACATCTACTCGTATATCAGGTAAAACAGAAAGAAGATCTAAATCATCGTCATTATTAACTATTTCGCGAATATGTATTTCAATGCAAGAGAGAGCGTCGGCTATTACGTTTTCCTTGCCTTTTTTAGTCGCAAATGCCATTTAACAAGTCTAGAATGTGCGTGTTTTTAAAGGAAATAACCATAAACCATACCAAAGGTTTGTGGCCTGTTTTAATTATAAATTGTTGTCCATAAACATAAGGTCTAAAGTATTTAACTGCATCTATTATTGCAGGAAGCTCTTGCCCAATAGTTTTTTCGCGTTATTTAATGTTCTAGAATAGAACGCAACAGGCTTTGAATTTCTAGCACTATTCCAGGCATCAGCAGTATATTTGAAACTATTTTGTAAATCGGGTTAAGCAAGTATTGGTGCATTATTAGATAAGAGTTGTTTACATTTATTAAAAGCTTCTATGTAATCAGAATTTTCAATATCGATTTTGGTTCCTTTTTTCAAACATTTGGTAATAGGGTAAACAACTTTTCCAAATGAATATAGGTATCGCCTATAAAACAGAAGTAATACCACAAGTGACTAGAATTTTTTTTTTTTTGTCATGAACACGACTGCTTGTTGCGACGATTTTCTACAGCAACAAGCAAGAGTGATCGTGACGGCAAAAATTGCCTGTAAAATTCTAGTCACGAATGGTATTCGGAATGACAATTCCTCGAATTATAATAAAATTACTGAAATACTTGTCACTCAAAAAATTTTGACGGACGTTGTCTCTAAGCAACGTTGCTAGTCGTAACATTTCCGCGGAAATTTCACTAGTAGTGAAATTTCCAGTATAATTCGATTGTGATTGGTTCAATTCACCAAAATACTGTGATTTCATTGGATGACAGATTATGAGTGGAATTGTCACTTACAATACCACGAGTGGTCAAAGAATTGTCGATTATTTTTTTCCTTGTGTTTGCATATGAATATCACGAGTGCGCAGCACGAGTGGTATTCGCAATCACAAGGAACATGAGTGATTTTACAGCAAAAATAATCTACAATTTTTTGACCACGAATGGTATTTGAGGGACTATTCAACGAAAAAAAATCATTTCCATCGAACCATTTTTCATAAATTAGTCCACATTCAAGTTTGTTTATATGAAAATTGTTCTCTGTTGGATATAACTAGCAATAAACTGTTTTCAAAAAATTGTCGCTTCGTATCACTAGTGAAATTTTATCGACAATTTTTTCTAGTGACTATACCACTCACATTTTGCTGAACCAATCAGATTGATTGATTTCCTTAGCAACAGCCAATAAAAACAATTTTCAAGTGAAAAAATCACACGTGCGTTTTAATAATTGAAAAAACCACGCGTGTTTTTTTCACTTAGGTATTTTAAATAAGTGAAAACAATTCATAAATAGTAATTAACTGTTCGTGATATAGTCTTAACGAATACAACGCATGATCCGCTTTTCCTGTGATAAAGTTGGATCGGATAATTAATTCGTGCTAGATAATTTTTGTTTTGTTCATAAAATTCTTTTAACGTGTAATATTGTAAGCACAAAGGAAAAAGAAAAAAAACTTACAGGAATAAGGTTGCCAATAACATCACAATTAGCGCCTAGCGGAGTTGCCCAATGCGAGGTTGTCCAATTGAAGTTCACTGTTGTAGCTAGTTCTGGTTTTCTTACTCAGGTGAAGTCCTTCGGGTGGTTAAAGTCCTTCTGGCTTGATCCAATTGAATTTAACAGCAGGAACTTCTTAGAAGTGGGTTCTTCGGAATAGCTAACAAGGTATTTAAATACACCGGTTGTATAATAAAACCCTAGGTTACAAGAGGATTGATTATGTATTATGTACAACAATGTATGTATGAAAATAAAATTACAGATATAGAATTTTGATTTTTTTTAGTAACCTTTTTACGTATGTGTCGTAGTCTCATGGTAAAATACGTCATTTCGTGAAAAGCCTAGGCATTACATGAACTGCCGGCGTATCATTAAAATTCTTGTTATTACACATTCTGCCTAGGCTCTTCGTGAAGCGCCGGTCTCGCCTCGACGCATCGTGTTTCCAGTTAGCTGTACACGATCTGTCGCAATTTAGAGATTGACGGTTCTTGAAATAACTACCGATGCACGGCAGATTGTGTTCTCTGATTTTGTTGCTATTTAACGTGAAATTGAAGCCAAAGAAAATCGATAGGGATGAGAATGGACGATAAATCTTCATTGTACAATTAAAATACATTTATTTTATAACTGAAAATTCGTATGACAGGTCTTACATGTACATGAAAACAATTCAATGCATGGTCTTGGAATAAAACAACTTTGATGAATGATGTTGATCATCTTATCTCTAGATCCATGTCCACAATTAATGTGAATATCCTTTAATCTGTTTTATATGTGTTCTTCAGGAATAACATAAATAACTGATATAACGTCGAGCGAATTTAATAAGTAATAATCTCTTCTAGATTTACTGATACTTGTCTTGGCTGTTGTAATCTCGTTGGCAATCTTAAACCCGGAACGCACCAAATTAAATCTTTACCTAACCTCAAAATTAATTCTAATTTCTCGTTTAATTGACTGACGTTGTACGGTCGTTTATTCGGCTTCACTTTGTAATACTCCTTGAAGTGATCCCTGAACAATTCTTTTTGACTTTTTTCTTCCATAATAAACAAAACAAAAAATAAGCAACAAGTGACAGAACACAATCTGCCGTGTATCGGTAGTCACTTCATGAACCGTTAACATATAAATCGCGACACGTCGTGTACAGCTAATCGAAAGACGATGCGCCGAGGCGAGACCGGCGCTTCACGAAGACTAGGCAGAATGTGCAATAACGAGAATTTTCATGATACGCCGGCAGTTCATGTAATGCCTAGGCGTTTCACGAAATGACGTATTTCACCATGAGACTACGACATATGCATTATCTGTAACCTCTTATACTCCTTCGGTGTCGAGGCTGGTGCATTAACGTTCGAGGCTCTACACGTGCAATACACAACCCGGCCCGTCTTTGCGGGTTACGTAGTTGGTGCGCCGTTCATACCTACATATTGCACCATGTGTAGAGTGTAATGTGTAGGTACGTGTAAAACCTTGTTACTCTACCTCCTAGGCCTGTATTCGAAGGAGAGCGTCGTTAATTAGGTGCCCAACGACGAATGGTCACCCACCAGGGGGATTCGAACCAAGGACTAGCGCAACGCTAGCCTGACGTTCTACCACTGCGCCACCCTGGCTACTAACCTTTTTATTTTGATTTTAATCTCCTTAATTTCCAGGAGGAGAATTAAATAGTGTTTATAACATGTGTAGGAGAAATTTAAAGAAATAACTGGAGGCTACAGCAAACATAATGATAACAAAATGATAATTGACTACGATTAATAAGTTTTGCAGCAGATAAAAATTACGAACATCCATTTCGAGAGGAAGCAAATACACAAGGGTTCGTAGCAGAGGTACCAGGTAGACACACAACTAACCAAATAGATCACTTTTTTATACAGGAGCAATTTACAAAAAATATCACAAAGGTAAGGTCCCAGAGAGGCGCAGATGCAGATTCGGACCATTTCCTAATAAGGATCAAGATGAAATAAAGCGTGATTATAGCCTACTTAGAAAAACAAAAAAAGAAAAGATCGGCAAGAGTAGACATGCAAGAGCTTCAGGGCACAAAAACAAGGAAAGAATATCACGAGTTTTTCGGGCATAAATGCGGTGCTGAAAACCCAAAGAAAACTAGAGTAAAGTAGAGTAGAAAATAAATGGGAGCAAGTCAGCAAGTGCATAAGGGAAGCAGCCAACAAGGCAACAAAAGGAAAGCAAACTACTAAAAGTAGAAACGGCTGGTTCAACGAAAACCGCAAAAAACATGTAAAAAATGCAGAAAGTACGGATTAAAATCTTAGAAATGGGAAAGAAGACAAAAGAAAGTACCAGGAACAAAGAAGGGTGACCAAACAGACATGCAAGGCGGCAAAGAGAGCATGGAGAGAGATAAAGATAAAAAATATTAAAAATATAAAAAACAGGGAAATTAGGAATTTCTATCAAGCGGTTAAAAGAAATAAAAAAGGATTCCATGAAAAACAATCTATTGCACCGACAAAGAAGGAAAATTGATCGCACAAGAGGAGGAAGTGGCTGAAAAAAGGAGTGAATACTTCAAAGGAATGCTAAATGAAGTAACGGAACAACGGAAGGAGAAGTAAAAGACAAAGATAAGGGTGGAAGGTGGAAGGAAACGAATAGATAAGTGGACCGCCAAAAGAAGAAATAACAACGATCATAGACAGATTAAAAAACAATAAAAGCCCAGCAGAAAGTGGAATAACAGCGGAAACGATAAAATGCGAAGGTGAAAAGTTACAGCAATCTATTATCAGTATAAATCCACAAAAAAAGAGGACACCACCGAGTGTACCAATTATAGACGGATTTGCATTGCTAGATATTGTGTTCAAAACATTAGCGACAAAAAAATAGAGAATTATGCCGAAAAATCATTGGGAGAATACCAATGCGGTTTCTGCAGACAGATCGGTAACAGATCACATTTTAATTTTAAAACAAACAATAATAGGCTGCTACGAATACAAAATTCCAATGTCCTTTGTCCTTTGTCATAGATTTTAAGCAAGCCTACGATGCCGTAGACAGAAAGAAAATGTATAAAGCAATGCAGGAATTGAGGATACCGGAAAAGCTGATACGTCTAGCAAAAATGACAACCACAGACACAAAAAAAAACAGAATAAAGGTAATTGGTGTTATATCAAGAATTTTATGGTTAGAAAAGAGCTGAGACAGGGAAACCCCTTATCATCATTATTTAATAAAGGTATAAGAGGTTAACGATTACCGATTACATACATACAGTTTTGGAGAAAATAATAATGAATAGGAAAATCAATAGACAGAATAAATACGGTTCCTTATTTAACAAAAACCATCAATATACAGAGGGTGTTAATTAATGTCATGCAGATATTTCAGGCGATGATAGTACTCGGCAAAATAAGAAAAAAATGTTAATATACACATGATCAAAAACGTGCCATTTTCGATATACAGGATGGCGAAGTTTCAATTTTTTTTTCGTATTTTGCGTTTTTCTCCGTATGTTTTGAGATAATTATTTGAAATTTAGTACAACTACTACCTTTTAGAATCTTTACAATAAAATGTCAAAATCATCAGTTGCAGTATACGCAAATCTGCGATAGAAGAAATAAAAAACAAGCAGATGGTTTGGAAACTTGCTGCAAAAACTTACAAAATGTACCTGCAAGCACATTAAGAAGATTTCATGAAAAAAATCGTTATGCTATAGCTTCTAGTAAGGGTTTTTTGGGAGGGAAACGTTCTACATTTAACGAGGCGTTTGAGGAAATACTCGTCACTCATTTAAGAGACCTTGAAGTTCGTTTTTTTGGTTTAAACACGGCAGAACTACGAACACTGGCATTCGATATAGCAGAATCCAATCATTTACCACGTCCTTTTAATAAAATGAAAAAAATGGCAGGATGGGATTGGGTGCATGGGTTTTTAAAACGAAATCCTTCTATAAGTTTGCGATTGCCAGTAAAAACTTCATTGGCCAGAGCAGAACCGTTTAATAAACCGAAAATTAAAGAATTTTTTTCACTGTTGGCAAAGGTTTTTGACGATAATAATTTGTTGCCAAACCAAATCTGGAATGTAGATACCTAGATGAAAATGGATTTTCCACTGTACAGTGTACATTCCAAGAGTGCAAAGATATTCGCAACAACAAAAGGGCGCAAGCAGGTTGGTATATTGTCAAGTGCAGAGAGAGGAAATCATTTTTCTCACTACCACCTTGGTAAATTGACATTTCATTGTCAAAAAGTCGACAATAATGGAAACTAAAACATTTAGTTGAACAAAAACAGACTGTATCTAAGGGCAAAAAAGACGATTTACCGCGCCAGGTCACTTTCCGCGCATGGTACCCCATAACGCAACACCATAACGGATATAAAAAAAATAAATAGTTATAATGGAGAATACGTGCTTATTTATTAATATTAAAACTAATTTTACAATTGGAACAACGTTGAATGTTAAATGAAGGTGTATTTACAAAATGTTTGATTTCATTCTTTTCGTTACTGAAAACAGAAATTGCGTTTATGTGTTTGTTTGTACCATAGCAACAGCGCCGTTAAACTGTCATAAATATAAACGTCACAATTTTTGTTAAATTATTAATGAATTTTATTTTGTGGTAGTGAGAAAAACGTAATGCGCAACGCGTAGGTAAGTTTCTTTTTTATCCTCGGTGGCTTTATGGACCTCAGCTGCGCTTCGGTCCACAAATTACCACCTCGGATAAAAAAGTTCACTTACCATAACTTGGAGCGCAAATAACTATTACAGTAATATGTGCAATAAATGCAATTAGAACATTTGTTCCTCCAACTATTATACAGGGTGGGGCAATAGTGCATCCGACTTCGATAGCTCGAGTTCTATGATAGCTAGAAATTTGATTAAAAAACATAAATAAACTAGAGAAAAAAGTCTATAACCGGAAATTATTTTCGAATATAAAGGGTGGCCCAAGACGATTCTACAAGGTCAAGTGACTTTTTTTTAAATGGAATGTTGTGTATAAAAGAAGATTTTTTGAAGCCTCTTCCTAGACTCTTTTCACTCCCATATTATTATTGACTATCTCCAAACCACTTGGATGTAGTGATTTTTTTTGTTCAAATAATGGCATCTGCAGATGCATATTAAAAAAATCACTACAGTCACAATTACGGGTTTTAAGAAAAAATTATGTAAGTACCAGTTAGGAAACATCTGTGCGATGTCTTTGAATCATTTTCACTTCTTAAAAATTATACAGGGTGGCAAAACATGATTTTTCAATTTAGAACTTTTTGAATTGAATTTTCTCAATGTTTTCAAATAGATCACCCTGTATATTTTTCAAAGATATGATGTAGAAACTAAAAAAGAACATTTTTTGTATGTACATCCCTATGGCTATTTGTAACCATTCTCGATTTATTGGGCAATAAGTACAAAATTCAAGTACAAAATAACTCAACAGATAAAATTATAATAAGTGCTCCACATGTTGCCCATTTTGATTGACACACATCTCCAATCCATTGCCTTGGGTAGATATTATTTAGGTGGTCTCTTACTGCATTTAAATAATGTGGTGGAGCACCATCTTGTTGAAACCATATCCTGTTTCCGATCCTTTCGGGAAGATTCACCAATAACTGCGGCAGATAGTTTTCCAGAAAATGAAGATAAATAGCTCCAGTCAATGTACTATCAAAGAAATGGGGCCCATCATGTCTACAAGCTACAAGTTCCGCTTTGTTAAAATTCATTTTGGAAAACTCCAAATATTTCAAAATTGGCACAAATGAGAACTGACGACCGGTAACTGCGATAAATGTGTATTGTTTGTCGAATAAAATAAAAATCAAAAAATGTACGTACAAGTAAGATCTTAAAGGCATTGTCAACTTATGCAACATATTTAGTAAATATCGAAATACGTTAGTTAAAATACTCGTAAAAGTACCCGCATTGGTAGAATTTCAATAGAGAGTTTTTGCATATCGTACGATAAGTATCCGTTAACGCTAACGTTTACGTCTTTATAGCTGTAAAATACGACGTTGCTAAGCAACTCCGACGTTAGCGTATACGTCTTGTAAAAAAACGCTATGCAAAAACTCCCTAATATCTTTGATAATAACCACAATAAACGGGTGGAGATAATTCAGATCCTACGTACATGACGTCACTAGTGTCGACCTCCGGAGGCTGCTACACAACGAACATAACCTAAAAACACGGCAACATAACCTAAAAACACGGCAATATAACCTAAATTTAGCGTTGTACTTGTAGCTATGCTAGATCTCTTACCGGCGACCGACGTAGGTGACGTCATAGCTTAAACTTTTAGCTCCCATAACACGGTAACGAATTAAAATTCGGCCGTAAAATTTTGAAAAGGTGCAATACTCAGTTTACTTAATCAAATTACAAAATAAAAAAATCGACTTTTCATAAGTTGACAATGCCTTTAACAAAAAATGGATGTGCTGGGCGAGATCGAGAATCAAACATAAAGTGAACTCACTAAAACAACTCATGCTGTTTTCATGGGCAACATGTGGATCACTTGTTATAATTTTATCTGTTGAGTTATTTGAAAAACGATCTAATATTTTAAGATTATCCTGCATTTTGTACTTATTGCTCAATAAATCGAAAATGGTTACAAATAGCCATAGGGATGTACATACAAAAAATGTTCGTTTTTAGTTTCTACATCATATCGTTGAAAAATATACAGGGTGTTCTATTTGAAAAAATTGAGAAAATTCAATTCAAAAAGTTCTAAATTGAAAAATCATGTTTTGCCACCCTGTATAATTTTTAGGAAGTGAAAATGATTCAAAGACATCGCACAAATGTTTCCTAACTGGTACTTACATAATTTTTTCTTAAAACCCGTAATTGTGACTGTAGTGATTTTTTTAATATGCATCTGCAGATGCCATTATTTGAACAAAAAAAATCACTACATCCAAGTGGTTTGGAGATAGTCAATAATAATATGGGAGTGAAAAGAGTCTAGGAAGAGGCTTCAAAAAATCTTCTTTTATACACAACATTCCATTTAAAAAAAAGTCACGTGACCCTGTAGAATCGTCTTGGGCCACCCTTTATATTCGAAAATAATTTCCGGTTATAGACTTTTTTCTCTAGTTCATTTATGTTTTTTAATCAAATTTCTAGCTCTCATAGAACTCGAGCTATCGAAGTCGGATGCACTATTGCCCCACCCTGTATATTCAAGGAAAAAAATGAAACAAGATCTCTTAGATCATGCTTTGCCAGGTTGCCTAGGATTGTGCCAGGAAAACGGATGGGTTAATGGAGACTTATTTCTAAAATGGCTCAAACATTTTACAGATTTTGACTGACTTCAAAGGTGCTATTAATAGTTGATGGGCACGGAAGTCATAAGAACTTAGCTGTTTTGGAATTTGCTAAAAAAAATGGCATTATTCTATTCTGTTTACCGCCTCACATCACCCATCGGTTACAACCTTTAGACGTAAGTGTTTATGACCCTTGACAATTTACTATGATCAGGAAATTCAAAAGTGGTTGCGATCAAATCCAGGATGTGCTGTGACTCACACTCAAGTAGGAGAGTTATTCAGTAATGTCTACAAAAAGGCAGCTACAATTGAAAATGCCTTGAGCGGCTTTTCCAAAACGGGAATTCAACCCTTAAACATGGATATATTTCCTGATTTTGTTTTTGCTGCAGCTGAAACCACCAATATTATTGTTAATAATGAAGATCTAAACTCTAAACGAAACAAATAAAGTCACTGCACTTCAAGTGGCAGCCTCTTCTTGAAAAGGGGCTTCAACATTGACAACTTCGTCTACAAAAACTAAAAACAACAAAGCCTCAAAATTTAAGGAGTCTCTTCTTCAATTATCGTCAATACCTGTTGCTCCTACATCTCAGGAAGGCCTAAGAAGAAAGTGAAAAAGAGGGTCATCAACTGGTGTTTTAAACAGCTCACCAGCAATTACAACAGCACAACTTGCAGAAGCAGAAAAGAAAGAGAAAGAGAGGCGAAAGTCGCTTAGAAAGAAGAATAAAACCGTGAAAAAAATATTTGACGAAACTGAAGAAGAGGAAGAAGCTGAAATATATGAAAGCGACCACGATTCAGATGCAGGTTGTTTATACTTATACTGCAACGAATTATATTCCATATCCAAAAAAGGAGAGACCTGGATTCGTTGTCAAAAGTGTCGCAATTGGTGCCATACAGAGTGTGCAGGTGTAGATAGAATGTTAAAGTACTATCATATCTTCAAGATAACAGAAAAAATATAGCATGGACATGGCCAACATGGAACGTTTTATAGCGCAAAGACAGCCACTCTGCCTATCCAAGCCTGGCTATGGAAGCTATTAGCAGGTGAAAACCCACCAAGGGTTAGAGGCCACAAGAAGAAGAAATAGGTACACCGATAGTACAATTAAACACAAAAGTAGAACTGAGATTGGAAAAGGAGAGAATAATGTGCATACAAAAAGTGAACAGATTCGTGTTTTTGGGAACTCTAATAACAAACAAATGCGAGGACAAAAAGGTAAATGCACGAGTGGTGAAACGTGCACAGGGGCCCTTAATGAAATTTTAAGCTTGAAGGACATATTCGTTAATACAAAAGCGAGAGTATACAGAATGGTAGTGCAACCTACGGTGACATATGCGTGTAAGACGTGGCTGCTGAACAAGTCGGTACAACAAAAACTTGAAGTGTGGGAAAGGAAGATTCTCGGAAGAATTTACAGAGGAAAATGTAGTGAGGAGGGATGAGAAAGGAAGACATTATGATGAAGAGAGTGCCGGAGCGGACACGGAAAAGGGGTAGACCAAGGAAAAGGTGATATCAAGCAGTAGAAAGAAAATTTGATGTCATCAGGTACTAGCCTTCCTTAATAATTTGTCTACAATAAATTAACAAAATTTAGTTTATGAATTATCTCTATTTGTCAAATAAACGACTTTATGCCAATAACAAACAAGTACACAACTAAAAGTATGGCTATATAAAAAAGGTCGTAACAATTAAAATAAACTGGAATATCACGTTGCTTGAGTCTACGACCACCTGCAATGCGTATTCGAGTTTGAACAGCTTTATTATCACGTAATAATTGACACCTGTTAAAATTATACTTAGGCACATCATTTTTTACAACATTATTACCACTACATTTGGTTTCCAATGATTTTTTCCTAACCGTTTCAATTATGGGCTTGTAATTATTTTCACTTGAGTCTATTTTCACTCTGCGTCCTGGTTTGGGTTTAGGTTTGGGTTTTCCGTCCTTAAATGTATTCCAAGCTATTTTATTTTGCTTCTGTTTAGTGTTATTCTTTTTGTTCTCGGTTTTAATTACCACTGTAAGTATATGTGAGGATTCTTGAGATGTAGCTTGTTGTTTACGCCGAACTTGTACCTCATTTAGATCGATTTCTAATTGTTCTTTAATCACCATCTTCTTTTCAGTATTAGTATAAAATGATTCAGATTTGTTACTAGTTCTTACACTTTCGTTAGAATTAAGATTTTCTGTTTCCACAATTTTGAATCTTAATTTTTTATGAGCATCTTCTTTGATACATGGCAACACTTCGCTTTTAAGCGCAGCAATATCATTTGTATCTTTGTTATCGCAGACGGTATTTATTTTTAGTACGTTATTACCAAATTTTTTTATATTATTTTCTTGTCTGATTAATACATTAGTATTACTAATATTAACGTTTGGATTTACATTACTTTTCTTTTCCTTTACGGATGATCTAGGAAGAGGTGGAAATTCCTCTAGGTTAATTAAAAAATCTTTATTTGGCACATCCAAAGTTTTCCAGTGGCATGCTACAGTTGCACAAGAGTTTTGCCAAGCTTTCCGATAAATTGGTTTCTCACTTTGGTTTTCCACTTTTGTCCGAGTCAGGCCGTATTTACTGTTATCTTCATGAGTCTTTGGATCTTGCTTAGCTCTGATTTTAACTATTAAGTGTTGACAATCGCCAATTGATATCGGTGGAGGTTGATGAGTAAAGTATTCATCATCAAAATCGCTTAAACCACTGCTATGACCCGAATCGCTACTTGAGGCAGGTTTACTTTTAGTAAACTTCCTTGAGCTTGTTTTACAGTATATTGCAGACGAATCATCATCATCTTCACTATCTGTTGAAGTTTCAGAATCGGAAAGTGAGAATACGTAACCATGGATTTTTAAAATTGCATCATCGTCCATTGTTGAAATAAAAATTGAGTTCCATAAATCTGATTTTAAAAATTATTAATACGAAAGTAGTCAAGACTGCGGAAATACTTACATGATACACTGCTTTGTTATTTTAGAATTTTTATA
The DNA here is from genome assembly GCA_963082815.1 of Melanotus villosus. Classification (NCBI taxonomy): domain Eukaryota; kingdom Metazoa; phylum Arthropoda; class Insecta; order Coleoptera; family Elateridae; genus Melanotus; species Melanotus villosus. Next base: position 22,449,666 of record OY720423.1, read on the forward strand.
TGTATAAGAAACAGAAACTTTTGCCTTTTTGAGGTTATAGTTTGAAATACACAACACAAGATTTTGTTATGAGGTTATGACTGTAGATGACGTAGATGACGAATAAAAATACGATTACGATCGCACAGGCACAATGCGCGTCAAATATAATAAACCATAAATTGTGTAAAAGTTTAAATTTACAATAACTAATTTAACTTGATATTACTTTAAACTTTAGACCACACTAACCAATTAGATTAAAAATATTTTGCCATATTTAAAACTAGTGACCAACCAATTTGTATTGATAAGCGATAAATATTTTGGTATTCACCATAAGTTTTTAAATAATTTCGTAATAGTATTCTTAAGAACCATCTATCTAGCAATCTCTGTTTTTCGTTTGTTTTATTGGGCGAAATCTAGGCTTGCGGATACCAGGGATCTCAACGCGCACTGTGGTCATTAGCACTTTCAGACTAGGGATTTCCCCTAGTAGGGATCTTTATCGTGTCAAATATCCTATTGACAAGAGATCTATGGTTTTACCTCATATCCAAAAGTGGGCATATTCAGATATTTTTCCACATTAAAAATCTCACAGACCTGGACTGGGAATTGAACCCGAGATCTCTGATTTATAAGGCAAGTATGCTAACCTTAACACTATCAAAGCTAGCTCTATTTATGAAATAATCATGCGGAGTATTATTTAGGGTGTCATTTATCTATTGTCCGATTCAACCTTAGATCGTTTACCACAACATATTGGTATCCTCAAGGGCACCTCGAGATAAAAATCACATTAAAAAGAATTAAGAGAATTAAAAAGAAATGCCCCACAAACAACGAAATATTCTCAAAACTTCAAGTTGGAAGAAATCAGAGAAGCCTTAAAAGGCATTAAATCGGGTAAGGCACCTGGGCAACATAACATGCACTCAGAATTTGTACTCCATGCTGTTGCTGAGAAAAGTACACCAAAATGGCTTACGTCCTTCTTTTTTAAAATAATGTCAACCGGCATTCTCCCAAAAGAATTTAAAAAATCCAGGCAAAAGCCTCTTAATCAGCCTCAAAGCTACAGGACCTATAGTCCTACTTAGCTTTAGGAATAAGGTCATGGAAAGACTGATATTTAACAGGATAAGTGAAACTATTCTGTATTCACATATCGAAACAAATCTTCAACCTATGCTCAAAACTGTAGTAGGATTTATGGATCTCCGAGCTGTTTACAACACAATCTATAAATTACTTCATGTAATTAAATGTAAAAAGATGGTTTGCCGTATTAATAATATGCTAAGTAATAAACATAGATTCTTCAAAATGACTCTTGGTGAAAATATAAGCACACAAAGATGCCTCGATAAGGGCCTACCGCAAGGGTCGGTAGCTCGGTACTGGCCCCATTTTCATGTAGTCTATATATCGCTGACATATCAAAATCTAAAGCTATAAAGTACTACTACGCAGATGATATAACATTAGCTACAGAACATACATTTCTAAATGTAACTGAAGCAACACTAACAAACGATCTTGCCACTCTTTACGATAACTTTAAAAAATGGAACTACAGCAAAGCCCTTTGTGCAACAATAGATTTCCCAAATATCGTGGCGTCACACTTGATCGTACTCTATGTTTCCGCAAGCATCTTGAAAAGTAGCTGGTAAAATTTGTACTAGAAATAATTGTTTCCTCATTCCGCAAGCATCTTGTGAACGGAAAAATTCGTACTAGAAATAACTCTCTCTCTCTCTCTGTCAGTACGTCTTGCAACTGGTTTGCTGTATTCTCTGCAGTGATTTCCCATTGCCTTCAACAACAGAGTTTGTGACTGTGTATTAAGTGTATAGTATGTGCGTCTTATTACTATCTGAAGTCGACCGCTCTGCAGACAGAATCATTAATTGTAACCAAGCGATTAAAGTAATATCCTTCTTCCAGATCTACAGGCCCTACTCAAAGAATATAATAAAATAGTGTCTAAGCCGAATATCTGGGTACCAGCCCTACAGTGTAATAGGCTAAAATCAATTCATCCCCCCTTAGGGACAGCCAAATAATTAAAAATCAATCATTTTAAGTCTCTTTATGAATGAAACTGCTGACCTAAACCTGGTTCCAAAATTATTACCTCCAAACTCCTGGTACGAACCTGGACCGAAAAATCTGAACAACAATCAATTGTATCTATATATAGGCCATGGGTGCTCGACGCAAGACTCCATCTTCAACTTGAGATTATAGTGCCCCTAGCCAAATTATACGACATATAACAGCGGAATGTGACCTGTATGCATACGAGGGTGACTGGAAAGATTATCTCAAGGCAGTTCCATCTGCTTTGAAGTGAATAAGATAACTAGATATTAGCTTATAATAATTACCAATCCTGTTTGTTAATTAAGTTAAACTGATTTTTATACTTTTAAATAAATAATTCAACCTTAGAGCAACATATTACCAATACAAAAAGAAGTCGAAGATGTAATAAAAAACTTGAAAAACAACAAGGCACCTGGAGCTGATAAGGTAACTGCAGAAATGCTAAAATATGGAGGAACAAAACTCATAGATTGAATCTATAGATTAATAAAATTAATATGAAAAACAGAAACAATTCCTGAAGAATGGAAAATGTGGGTAATTACACCAATCTCAAAAAGGTGACAAAAGTGAATGCAATAATTACAGATCAATAACACTTCTTAATACAACCTACAAAGTTCTTTCATCATTAATAAGTAGGTAGTAAACTAACAAAACTCAGTGAAAATATTATAGGAGATTACCAGAACGGTTTCCGGAAGGATAGACCAACAATTGACTTTATCCATATTCATCGGCAAATAGCCGAGAGGGCACAAGAATATAATATAGAAATGCATTGCGTTTTTATCGACTATCAACAAGCATTTGACAGCGTAAGTAGAGGTACACTAATTGAAGGGTTATTAGAAATTGGACTACCCCCTAAAATTGTAAAAATGATACGACTAACTCTAATAGAAACAAAGGCCAATGTCAAAATAGGAAATAACTTATCAGAAAGTTTGGATATAACATCAGGGACGATATATTATCAGCGCAATTAATATTAAAAACAATCATACAAAAGACCAAGATAAAAAATAATATAAAAACAGATGGAATGCAGGTGTTGGCATATGCTAATGACATAGCTATACTAAGCCCACACTTAACACTACTAAAAAGCTTCTTCAAACGTATTGGATCACGAATCACAACAAATCGGACTAACCATTAATAAAAACAAAACAAAGTACCTACTTAAAATTTTCAAGGCAAACATTGAATGACAAAGTAGTAGTAGAAATAGGTAACTGTACAATAGAAAATGTGGTAAAATTTACATATCTAGGTTCAGAAATAAATACAAAGAGGAAATTAGGAAGCAGATACAAATAGGCAATAAAATTTACTTCAAACATCAAAGATCCTCAGTCAAAGTACCAAGTTGAAAATATATCGAACTATCATCAGACCAACAATCTCATACGCTGCAGAAACGTGGGCCACGACAAAAGACAAAGAGGAAATGTTAATGCGTTTTGAAAGAAAAAACTGAAGGGACATAGTTCAGCATGCAAAAACCCATTTAGCGTTAAACTGCTAGAAGAAGAAGAAAAACATACAAAGTCTTATGGGACACCAGGGTAGCACAGTGGGAGAACGTCAAGCTAGCAATACGTTAGTCCTTGTTTCGAATCTCCCGTTGAGCAGCATTTTCCTACAGTCTGGAAGTCGGTATTAAGTCCCAGTGACCATTTGTTGTTGGGCATCAAATTAACGATGCTCTCCTCCGAATACAGGCCTAAGTTGTAGAGTAACAAGGTCCTACACTTACACTATACACATGGTTTAGAATGTAGATATTAAACGACACACCAACCATGTAACTCACGAGTTGTACATTGCACCCGTAAAAGCCACATACACTAACACACCAGCCTTGAGACCGAAAGGCAAAAGAGGTTACGGATACAGACAGATTATTATGCATAATGTTTTGGCGGGTTACAGATCTATATGATAACAGTATTCCCTGTAAGCTACGTACTTCTTTCTGCATTTAACATGTACTGTAAATAATATTGTTTGATTGTAATAATCAACTTCAACTTCATTGTGTAGGAGTATATAGATACTAGTGATGGGAATAATCGAGATGTAATAATCGAAATAGTCGAGTAGCGCAATGTCTCGATATAATCGATTATGCGTCTTGAAATTAGTAGTACTAAAATTAGTAGTAGTTGTTTGTCGTCGCAGTCAGCCGGTCAGCTAGAATGAGAACTGAAAATCGAACGATACCGACGTGATCGTGGTTAGCGAAGGACTATTCAATAATTCGATTATTCTCTCGTCTCGGTTCTCGGAATCGCAGCGCTGAATCTTCGGGCAATGCAAAATAAACTATTTAGTTTCCCACCATACCGTAAATATTTATAATTTGACTTGCCGCTATTCTGAATTTTGTACATTGTGCTTTAGTTAGCAGCCGACACCTAATTAATAGTACCAGGAACTCATATTGTAAATCAAAATCACACGACCAGACGTAGGCCGGCGACATGCTTTTAAAAGAGTTGTGGTGCCGACCTGTATAAACAATATCGGTGCCATAATAATTATTTATTAATCAAAGCCGGCGCGATTTAGTAGAAGTCACAAAATGAATGAATCAATTGTCATCCGATTATCCGAATAGTCCTTCAATGGGTAAGGTTAGCCTCCTACCTCACATACGTGCAAAGAGGGTTTACAAAACTACTTAGGAGTTGGTTAGTTAGTAGCAGGCCATTGGCCTAGGCTTTGGCCATAAGAGGGAAAAGAAGATATTAGAAATTTTGTTATTGTGGTAATTCAAATAAAATACACAAAGGTATTTTTCTTACCTAAAATAAATAAATAAATAAAAGATATTGTAATTAAAGTACATAAAAGTATATTTTGAAGTAGATCAAATAATTTTATACAATCTCTTGTTATCTTATGAACATTTGACAAATATTGGACTGTGTATTACATAATGAATATATAGTACAATTTTTATTCTTGTTTTAACGGAAAAATAGTTATTTGTGTCAGTATAAAACAACTATACATAACAATATGTATATAAGTAATATAATATTATGGCTAAACAGCGATTGTCAGACCTCTGTAATCTGCATAAATGAACAACGCAGCATGTTACTGTCTCATTATATCATACAACAATCCCATCCTACAATATCTGCATTAATTAGCATACACTGAGGTAATACAATGGTTACATACATCATCACGGAACACCCTACTGTAGAACTTACTAGGGTGATAATTCGAGCACAGCTCTATTACTATACATTTAAAGGCTCTCGTAAGTTCTTAGTAAAAAGTTCCGTTACACACTAAGTTTGACAGAAACATGGAGGGAAGCGTCGCTCGTACCACATACTTTACTGTATCACAGCCAAGAATTCACATGGAAATTAAAATATACAACATTAAAAAGCATAAAGAATATTTTGGCCGCCTTAGGCGGCCGCTCAATACTCTAACATTTCTACATAAGTAACAAACGCTATGCTATATATAAATCAGTTCGTGCATGTATCAATGTATGAAAATACACAGTAAATTAATAAAATACAGATCTTTGTGAAAAACATTAAAAGCAGTTCTATCACACGACTCCCTTGAGATCGGCAGTGGCAGGGCAACTTGCATGCCACAGACTCCGCTACGTATAACAACAAAACTTCCTGTTAAGTTAAATTGTTCGCGTTTAGTAGTATATATCACTCGTCATAATACTCAATTCGTTCGTTAAACACATTACGTATACCTGCAGCTTGGAATTCCCATACCTTGCTGTTGTCTACTCCTTCCTATTGTTGTTCGTATTGTCATGAGAATCTACCGCTACCCATTTTTTCCTGATATATAAACTAGAAGGTGCTCGACAACAGTTGCATTCATAACTTAACACTGGACAAACAAAGATCAGCAGAGCTTTTTTGGATATACAATCGATCTAATTTAAATCAATTTACAAACACCAATCAAGCTCGCCACAGGTCAATTTTTTTACATTATCCTAAAAGTTAGTTTATCAAAAATTATTATTAAAAACTAACAATTACAGTCAATTTGACCAGTCATGATTCTATAACATTTTCGTTTCTCATAGTTTATATATATATAACACAATAAATCAATTTTAACTGCTTATAACTGATCAAGCTTCCAACAAATTTAAGTTTTTTTTACAGCCTTAAAAACAGCATACCTTTTCAAACTAATAAATAATAAAGGAATATTAAAAACCTTTGGTTGCAGTGAAAATCTTCAAAATATCTAATACAAGAATCGTTTTTTTAATATGTTTACACGATAAATTTAATAATACTTTTTAAAAGAATCCTATTTGCATAATTGCTACCATTGTAGATATGCGGAGTTTTTAATTTTATTTTACTAAAATAATTATTTATTAATTTGTTCTACAAAATGGTTATTAACAAATTTACGATTCTAACAGCCTTTCTCAATAGCCAACAACAAAAAAATATGCCATCGTACAATCATAAAATTTAAGTTCTAAAGCAACCAATTTTCTACTTTTTGATAAACTACATCTTTTAGTTTCATAAAAATCTAAAAATTTGCTCAACCAAATAACATGGAAGCTTGCAAAATTTACACATACAACTTATCAAAGTTTGACTGTAAATATTGCACGATTCCAATGTACCCTAAACATTAGGTCTTAACTTTTCTAGGATTTTGTTCATCTTCATCACAGATTTGATCTGGAGCTGACCATCTCCTTTTCTTAGAATTAACACAATCAGGTGAACCCGACTGTGGTGGATGACTTTGCTGACTAACAGTATTTGGGTGAACACTGACTGCAGTTATATGTTGACTACTTGTCGCTGGACTAATGGTATGATGACCATGATGGTTAACTAAATGTTGGCCAGTGTTAACCACATGATACGAGTGAACTGGATGTTCAGCAATTAAGTGCTGATTACCAGGTGTCGATATTTGTCGTGCTGTTACAGCTGTTGTTGTTGCCGTTGTTATAATGGTTGATCCACGGGTTGACGTAGTCGATAAACTAGCCGGTTCACGGGGGGTTAAGGATATGAGGATATCCCCTACCTGCAAACGATGTACTTTCAACCCGTAGACTTGGTGAGTACGATCTGGAGCACATGAAGCCCAACCTTGTCCGTATACAAAGAAAGGGTGCTCTAATGTTGCTTCAAATTCCACCTGCAAAAAATAAAATTTTAAGTACTAATTTTATATAAATAGTTACAAGTTTTTAACATTATGGATTTGACATGAAAATGTACTCATTATTGAATAGGCCAAGGTACAATGTGAGCAAACAATATACGAGGAACTGTGAACAAATCAGCATTTCTTTAGAAAGTGCTCACTAACTGTCTTAGAAGTTGCATGGGCTATCTGATTTGATTCATCTGGTTAAATTGATCAAGTGTATTAATACAGTATAATAAAATAAGCAATTCCGGCCATCTCTACAGATACAGGAATACAAGTTCCTTTGAAGACATAGGAAACGAGGAGGACTTTAGGGGAGCGATATACCAAAAAAAAGATAGCTATAAATGATTGGAAAGAGCTTAAAATGTATGCAGATACTAAGCGCACATATTACAAACTGACATTCATCAAGCCATCTTTGGTAGACAAGGAAACGATTTATGATGCTATTATCAAACGGTGAAGATACTCTCAGCTGATGAGATATAATTTTTGTGATTCTGAATTAAAGAAACTTCCTTTTTATAAGAAAAAACGGGTAATCCCCGGTAGGCAGTAATTAATTACATTTAATCTGTCAACAATCTAAATAGAGTCCATGTGTGAGATAATCTCTTTTAGAGGCGTGCTCGTTTTTCTTCTAATTTATGCGGCGCTACTCAGGTGTGGCATATAAATACGGCGTCGCCCTCCGGGGGCAACACGTCATGAGGGTGATGCAGATCAGCGACCACGATCTGCTTCTCTTTTGCACGTTTCGCGTTTTCTCTGCTTAGCGCCCACTCGCGGTCATTGTCCCCCGCGGGGGCCACCGTTTAACGAGCATTACGGCCACAAACACCTTTTATTTGCAAAAACTACTATTACCTATTTCAAGTTTAGTGGGCGAAGAAATAAAGTTTGTGACTCAACTATGACTATATGCAAATTTCTACCGAATATTCATCTACAGATTTTCAACCTCTCACAAAAAAACGCAATCAATCTCAAAAATCTTGTACACTTCATGTTTTTACAGCTGCTTCTTTTAAAACTTCAATGTAGGTTGAAGATACTAGTTTAAACTGCAGTTTTAAAGGTGTTAAATAGGCTACCGATATTTTCGTATCTAACTTTGAATATGCATATAAAGAAAGTAGGTTATTTAATTTGAAAAATTGTTTTTAAAGCGCATAAACTCAAAAGTTGCGTGTAAGAATGTAAAACTTTTAGTACCTATTTTGGAATTCTGATGGCTACATGTGATATTATACACAATTATTGTCTATCTTTTTCAATTCTATTTTATTGTGCATTGTAATTATGAATTTATTCCGTTATTGTAGTATTGTTAGTATTTTTTATAAATTGAAATAGCTTGTTATTAGTTTATCTGCTACGTGCCGCTTGTGGATAAGAAATGGTAGGAATTTAAAAAATTTCATTAGAAGGATAAATGTTTTTAGATCTTGCGCCTTCCCTAATGTTTCCAAAAATGTTGTATTTACTTAATCCTTTATTCTATTTTTATTTGGGCTGTTTATACCCAATTTGGTATTAAACACATCACGTAATCCGCAGAGTCGGGCCGGATTATGCATTGCACCCGTACAGACCACATACGCTAACGCACCAGCCTCGACACCGTAAGGTAAAGTTGTTACAGATACAGACAGATAAAAATTTATAAAATCGTCCTATAACATAATCCTTTATAATTATGAATTTCCATAAACCACCTGTCACGCATCCCATAAATTAACTAGAGAATAAATAAATCACTTTAATTTTATTTTTATCCTAAATTATCATTCCTTACACGTGTCGATTAAATTAAATACCCAGAATAATTTTGTTTAAGGCACTCAAGTGGTGAAATGCTTAATATTCGTTTGTGTGTATTTTACACTCATAATCTTATAATTAAGAAGCTTAAGATCATTTCAATAAAGCAAAATATTTTGTCAATTTCAGAATCTACAGGGTGTAACACAACTTATCCAAAAAAATTTAACCATACATGCACCCTTAAATAAAAAGTCGATTTGTTAAGAACAAAATTAATAAAAGTCCAACACAAAACGAGATAAAAATTGTTAAAAGTTACAAATGAATTAAAATGATAAAAATGGCAATAATGGTAACACTGCATAAAACAACTGCCAAAAACAAAAGAAGTACAATGCAGTAATCTGTCAGCTTGTGTGCGAATTATTAGTAGTAAAGTGATAGTTATTTTTTCAATAAAAATGGCACATGTGTACAGTAACGAGTGATGGACATTGTATTAGCGTACAATTTTTATTTCGTTTTGTGTTGAACTTTTATTAAATTTTTTTTTCACAAATCGACTTCTTATTTAATGGGGCATGTCTGGTTAAAATTTTTCGGATAGGTTGTGTTGCACCCTGTATAAACTTTTTTTTATTAAATATTTAAAAATTAAAGACATTTCACTCCTTTGGATATTAATAGCTCACTTGTTTCTTGTTGTTTGTTTACTTATTTCTGTTTCTGCTACGGAAATAACTTTATATGTACTAATAATTAATAAATCACTTATTAAGAAATAATACCTTTTAAATACTGACATTTATTAATTTTTTGCAAAATAAAAGTGTAAATAAAAATTATCGCCTCCCTAAATTACATATTAACTAACTAGCTCAAGGTGCAATATCAAGTGACAATGGCCCGTTGCAACCCTCTCTTGTTTCTTTTCCGGGATTACGAGTCGTGGTGTGCGCAGATACCGACCTAACTTAAATTTTAAAATTTGGTGTTTCTTGCGTTATAAAACAAGTGATATGTGATTTAAAGATTCTCTAGTCTAAATTTTCCTAAGGAAAATATTAAGACAACTTTTTTTATCTGTAAAAACTATAAAAAAACTTTTAACCGGTTAATCGTGACGTCATAATACCTTCAGTAAATTTCACTTCTCAAACGTTATTTTAATGAATATAGTGAGGTTTTTGAATCTGTTTCAATCTTATTAATTTTAAGATGCAATTCACATATTCACATTTAACATTTTGTTAAATTTAAAGTTGACAAAAAATTCTTTGGCTACTTTGTACCAGTTCGATATTGTTCGGGCGCGTTCGGTAAACTATTGGTGAGGAATTACCTCGCAATAAATAAATACTGTGATTATGATGCTAATTAATTATGTAATTATTGTGCTTTGGACACTTTTTATCGAATTGAAAGTAGAAGAAAATGGTGCGAGCCCTTCTGCAGAAAAGGTAAAAGTTAGTTTAACTATATTTTAGAATCAAATGAAAGTTTGCCTTCATAGCATATTAGAATGAATTCTGCATGTAATCCTTGTTTTTAACTATTTATTTTCATATTATTTTCATTAATTTAGTGACACTACTAATAACCTTCATGGTACCCAACTTCGATTTTTATTTACATAAGTAAATAAAGGCATAACTTACATAATGACATGAATATAAAGATTAATTTACAATTTGTTTCTGTTGAAACAGATAGGTACCATGAAGTAGCAGTTTTATACTTTTCATTTTCAATCTTGATTTAATTAAAAGCTATAAGAAATATGCAAGGGCTTTTATATTTTTTTTATTCAGGACCCATAACTCCACCCTTCCACATTTCGTTTTGTTGCTGTTTAATAAACTCTTTGTAAAATCTGTAACACATTTTGAGGATTTAATTTTTGCGTAAAACAACAAATTAAAATAAATTGCAGGGTTATTTATATAAGGCTTAATTTTTAGGTTGTTTTAAAGAATACTACCTACTCCGACTGTGATCTATACATGTTTGAGATTAATAATTTTGAATCTTTTAAAACCATCACGATACCCCCAACTCTGTTAGGTGTTTCAACATTGCCTTTAAAGGAAGGCGTTAAAACAATCGTAAAATTGCTAATTTTAGAATATTGATCGGAAAAGCTTATAATAAATGTGGGAAGTTACGCTAACAACATTACTGTTTTATAATAATTAAAACTGATTAATTGTATTTGCACTGATGCAATCGCATGTAATCAAAACATTAATTTGTTTCAGTCTAAGTTAAAACATTACATTAGGTGGTAATCACATTCCTGTACCTATAATAAAATCAATAGAAAGATTTTGACTTATAATGTATACAGGGCGATTCATAATGAGTGTAACAAACTTCGAAATTTTGTTATATAAGTATATGTATTATAAAATACACATTACGATTTACTTAAAATTATCTTAGTCCAAAAGTTAATACCTACTTAGAGAGATACATTTAAATAGTATGTCTTTTTTGTATAAAACAGGCGAGGCAATTAGATCTACCCTAACTTTAAGTACAAAAAAGATATTAGATGCAGCAAAAGTAAGGTTCTTTTAGGAGCTACTTAAAATCGAGGATGGATTATTGTTTCCCATCCCAAAGAAGGTAATTTTCATATAAATATTTCGAAAACTTTTGAAATTACATAAGAAAATTAAAATTAAAATTTTAACTTAGACACCCTGTATCTCTCTAAATATTAACTTTTGGGCCAAGGTAATTTAGGTAAATCGTAATACATATTTTATACTACGAGGGCTGTTCTGTAAATTGTTAGTTAGAAGAAAACTACGGAATTTGTAAAGAAAATAATTTTATTGTTTTTCAAAGTATTCCCCCTTAGACATAATACACTTCTTCATTCTTTGAAACCACTTCTCGAAACACGCTGAAAACTCTTTTTTTGGAAGGTCGTCAAGAACTCGCTGAAATTCAGCAACAGCCGCATTGGCGTCAGGAAATCTCTTACCACGCATGAGTTTTTTAATCAGCGGAAGCAAAAAGAAATCGTTAGGGGCAAGATCTGGACTGTATGGTGGATGAGTGACCAGTTGGACTCCGGATTCGTGTAAAAAATTTAAAGTTTTTGCGGCCGTATGCGGAGTTGCGTTATCGTGGTGTAACAAAATTCCACGCAAACCAGATCTTGGGCGATCACTACACAATTTCTCGAAGACTTGAGGAAGGCAAACTTCTGTATACCAATCAGCAGTTACAGTTTTACGATCTTCAAGAGGAATTACTGCAACTGGACCACTGTATCTGAAGAAACGGCAACCATTTTTTTGTTTGCACTTTTACCGCGAATAACTTTTGTTGGCATTTCCTCCTTTTCAAACACCCAAACAGTTGATTGTTGTTTTGTCTCGGGATCATAATTATATATCCACGATTCATCCCCCGTAACGATACTAAATACCTGCTTTGAAGATCCTCCATCGAACTTTTCTAACATAAACCTGCACCAGTCTACCCGTGCTTGTTTTTGTTCGTCGGTTAACAAATGTGGAATCCACCGACTTGCCAGCTTTCTTACACCCAGATGTTTATGTAAAATGATATCTACTGCAGATGATCCAATGCCTAGTTCGTCTTGAATCTCTCTATGAGTGATATTCCGTTTTTCCTTAAACAGCTTTTCGGTTGCAATAATGTTTTCAGCACAAACAGCTACTGCAGGTCGTCCAGGTCTTGGTTTATCTTCTAACGTACTCCTTCCACGTTTAAATTCACGGAACCAGTAACTAATTGTAGATAATGATGGACTATTGTCGCCAAAAGCTGCCATTAAATTTTGGTGACTTTGGTCGTATGTTAAGCCTCGTTTATAATCGTAGAAAATCATAGCCCGAAAAGCATTCCGCGGCACTTCCATAATGCTTAGTAATAATCAAACGAATTATAACAATCAAAAATTAGGATCTCTATATGGTTTAACTTCAACCTTGCAAAATTTCAACTGGAAACTGTCAAAAGAATAAGCTTTCGATTAATGCAAATGTTTTTGTTTTTCTTCGTATCCATGGCCTGCTACTAACAATATACAGAACAGCCCTCGTATATAACAAAATGCCGAAGTTTGTTACACTCATTATGAATCGCCCTGTATATAACAGCTCTTTAGACCTAAAGGCCTATGGCTAAACTCTTAAAAATTAAATTTATAATATATTTGGTAATTGGAGAAATTTTAGGATAAATTAATATACAGGGTGTTAATTAAGTACGTAGACAAACTTTCTAAGATAAAAAGTTCATATAAACATGGTGGGACCTAAACGGCTTCGTTTTCAAGATAATGGATGTTGAAGTTTAAGCAAAAATTAATTTTTTTTCAAAAATCTGGAAAACACCTAGAGCAGTGCCGTATCTAGGACAGGGCCATAGGGGCACCTGCCCAGGGCGCAAACTCACAGGGGGCGCAAATTCAGACTCTTTCCTCTACTACTAAAAGACTCAAACTAAGCACAAAGTAAAGGTTTCCAGTTTACCGGCGTGGTTTGCTGACATTGCGGTTCGCTTTGGTGGACATTTCACATTTAGTGAATTAATGGAGCTACTGCGCACTGATACTCTTCTTCTTCTTCCTCTTTGATTAGGCCATTGACCTGTTTTTTTTTTCTGGTTCTGTGACGATGACGTCCAACAATCTCGCCAACGTTTCGGTGGTCTTCCTTGTTGTCTCCTTCCATGTGGTATTTGAGTCATGCACACCTTTGCTGATCGATAATTTCTCCTCCGTTCTACATGTTCTCGCCATAGTCTTCTTCGGTTTCGTCCCCATCTTACTATATCTTCTGTGTTGCATGTTGCCCGAATTTCGGTGTTTCTTATCCTATCGTGTAGAGATTTCCCCGCTATTGCTCTGAGAATTCTCATTTCGTTGGTACGTGCCAGTTGTTTAGTTTTTTGCGTGTCGGCTCTAGTTTCGAAGGCGTACGTCATGATAGGCCTTACGCTTGTTTTGTATATTTTGACTTTTCCTTCTACGTTCATATACAAATCTCTCAAGCATTCAGATATTGAGGCTGCCTTGGTGGTTTGTTTCGCTACTTCCCCATAGAGATCGCCGTGACTTGAAATCTCTACTCCCAGATAGGTGACTTTCATCACTTGCTCTATTGGTTTGTCGTTTAGAGTTAATTTGCATCGAATAGGTTCTTTGGCTATTGCGAAATTTGTATAACATTCTCTGAAGGTCATCCTCTGTTTCTGCCATAATTACGGCGTCGTCAGCATATCCCACGATCTTAATTGCGTGCTTGCCCATTCGGTATCCACTTCCTATGTTTTTTATTTCTTCAATTATTTTGTCCATTACAAGGTTAAAAAGCATAGGGCTGAGGCTGTCCCCTTGTCCGGTGCCTTTTGTTATTGGTAGGTCCTTTGTAAGTTCTTTGTCCACCCTTATTTTTGTTGTGTTCCCTGTATTGAGTTTTTCTATTAAGTATATTCACGATTTTAATTGGCACTTCTTTGGTTTTTAATATGTTTATCACGTCGTAGTGTTGAACTTGGTCAAAAGCCTTCGTCATATCTATAAAACACATAAACGCCAGTACGTTGAATTCAAGAAGAATAAAATAGCCAATAAACTAAAAACTACATTTTCTATATAATTTTTCTTGTTCTTTTTCTTTCTGTAATATTTCAGGGAGGTTTATTCACAGTTAGCGGTGAAACTTGATTATTACCGAGAAAAATGGTCTTTTCTAAGTGCTCCATCATAAAAATATTTCTAAAATTTTGAAACAACTTTCAGATTCAAACCATTGCAACAGCGTCCTAGCGAAACCTGTTTTTTAGATTTAGGTCCGTCAATTGTGGAAAAATAGAGAAAGTTCTTCCACTGTTATCTAAGTACATCGGTTTCACTTCAATCAAGCTATTTAAAAGGAAAATATTGGGTATTTGTAAAGAAATAAAAAAAATTTCAAGAAAAATTGCGATTTTCAACTTTTTTAAATAAATGCTTGAAATATTGCATATGACCCTAAAATTCAATTCTAAGCAACTTTTTCAAATAATTTTCTTGAATATTTTGTCATCTAACCCGACTTCTTGCGACTTTTAGATAAGAAATAATTAAGATCCGGGTGACGGGGGGGGGGGGGGGGGGCAAGGAATCAAGTTTGCCCAGGGCGCAAAATTGCCTAGATACGGCACTGACCTAGAGGTATTCTAATGAAACTTGGTGTAGGTTAGTATTTCGTAAAGTGGCATTGTTTGGTCAAAATAAATTTAATTTATTTCCACCAGTGCGTCGGGGTCACCTCAGTTACCTTATTTTAGAAAAATCTGGTACGCCACTGTTTTTTAGCCAATACGACAAGTTTGTTAGCTTTATCCATTGAAACTACACAAAAGATCAAAAAGATGTCTCTTTTCTTTTTTTGATAGAATAAACCTTTTTCGAGAAAAACGAAAAAATCTTATAATGAACGAAATTGCTGTTACAGATTTTTCCGTTTTTCTCGAAAAAGGTTTATTCTATCAAAAAAAGAAAAGAGACATCTTTTGTGTAGTTTCAATGGATAAAGCTAAAAAACTTGTCGTATTGGCTAAAAAACAGTGGAGTATCAGATTTTTCTAAAATAAGGTAACTGAGGTGACCCCGATGCACGCCACTGGTGGAAATAAATTAAATTTATTTTGACCAAACAATGCCACTTTATGAAATACTAACCTACACGAAGTTTCATTAGAATACCTCTAGGTGTTTTCCAGATTTATGAAAAAAAAATTAATTTTTGTTTAAACTTCAACATCCATTATCTTGAAAACGAAGTCGTTTAGGTCCCACCATGTTTATATGAACTTTTTATCTTAGAATTGATCAAAGAATCGCCCCTTAAAGTTTGTCTACGTACTTAATTAACACCCTGTACATAATTTTGCAATATTAATAGAATACCATTGCAGACAAAAAGAAATAAGAACCAAAAATTTACAAACCAGTCATCCCAACTTCTAATTTATCTTTCATTGTGAGAAACATTTAAGATAAATCTATAAATGCTTTCTAGGAAAGTGAGAATTTGTGTTCTCAATAAATTGTGGGATTTTATAAAAGGCCATATTTTCGCAAAATAAAAAGGTTAAATTTAAGCGTCGAACGTCTTACGTTTACGGAACTTTCCACTTATTGAATTTTTAAAAATGTTAAAATCCGGCTCTGCGGACAAGACTGATATGAGCACCGGGTAGAATTTAATCCGGCTTAGAATGTGGCCGCGAAGAGAGAGAAAAGACCCGTGGACCAGCTATAAATCTCGTCGTGTTGAGCTTATCGAGACGGCAGTTCGTGGAATGTGCCGCGTGTAAATTCTCGTAGTACTACGCGCCCGCGGCTACAGGACGGCTCCGGGAGGGTGAGAGATGGTCGTTCCGGGACCCGATGACCTTGAACGTCCCAGGCCTACTCAGCGGTCACAGGCGTGTTTTGCTGCTTCTTTCTCACCGAAGAGCGGTTTCTCCTCCGGCTTCTTTCGGATCGTCTGGCGCCGGCCTACCCACTACTATTTTATTGCTTGGCCTTTCGCTGCATCGCAAATAAGAAAAATTATTCCTCGAACGGTTGGTTACCTAATAACATTCTCTAAGAGCCAAGAAAGTTCGTTGTTATTCCATCCTTTCATCTGATGGATGGAGCGAGTCGGTCATAAACACGGTGAAATGCATCATCGTTATCGGGAAGAGTCCTCGAAGGTCCGTGTGCTGGATACTTAAAAACTTTCAAAACGGTCAAGTTTCAATCGCACGCTTCAACTTAGTTGGCTGTGGTCAGCGACCTTGGATTACCTTGCCCCAAGGCGTAATTCCAGTTTATAGATTCAATCTGACATGTTGAAGTGGAATTTTGTAATTCCGCTTTACTGATTACGGTAGTCATACACGAAACCATGCTATTACTTGCTGATTACTTTCCGTTCTCCAGCAATAGTTTAATCTACTGCAAATTGCACTGGTCAGTGTTTCAATCTTTCAACATTCACCAATCAGTACCTTAGGCAATCAAAATATTTTTTAACCTAGAGTTACTAGAAATATACAACTACACACGTTTGCCGTGTTTGTTATTATCGAAACATAATTTAAATCGCATCTTGTAACTGTTCCTAAACAACCGTTTTTAATCTTACTTCATCTTTTTTCTGTGAACTTCGCTTTTGTGTTGAAGCGAAGTGAATAAAATAATTAAGTCAAAGTATAATTAGAATACTTTAGTAATTAACTTATTTGCTTTGCATAATACGGTTTTGAATTTTTTACGATTACAAATTCTAAAATTAAAATGCCACAATAGCAGAAACACTCTATTATACTCAATGTTTTTCTTAATACGGGAATATCATGAGTAAGTACTACCTTTATTCAATTTAAAAGGGACCTTAACAATAACTGCTCTGGTGCTCTGCATGAAATGAAATCTTACTTCCTATGGTTCATATTTGCTTTTGATTTGGTTTTGTTCTTCATCTTCAATGTCTTTTTAATAAAAAATTAAATTCAAATAATAAACCTAAAGATAGTTTATTTTTAAAAATAAAACTTTCTCTGAAAGTTCTTTTGTACGTGTAGGATAACTACAACATTCATCAGTACGTTTTGGTTATTTTTAATTGTCACAAATATACATCTAAACAAATCAAAATCCACGTTTAAATGTTCCATTCAAATTTTCAACATTTCATTCAGTTATTGGATAATTCATGTAAATTTCCACGTTTTACAATTAAGGGAGAACGTTAACTCAATTTCCATATTTAATTATAGATCAAAGTTTTCATTTGAACACAAATAAAACCGTTTTAGTTAGATATCATTTGTCCTTTACTTCCTACAATGTATGAATTGCATATTTTCGGCTCGGCATTTAGTGTTGTTTTTATTACACCGCGACAATTTAGTGTGGTGGAAAAGTGCCAAGGAAAATATTACGAGAGTACGACATGGTCGCTCACTGACTCAACGGCCTCTGTCGTTTATAAAATTAGACCGTCCATTCTAAATTCCGGCGCCCAGTGTTGGCAATTAATAAACAAAATAAAAATGTCGGGCGAAAATGCCCAAGTTCGTTGCACTTTTGAACTGCGTAATCTTGTGTTACATTTTTGGAAGGATGGAAGAAAATTTTCATGCCACATATTTTCTATAAAGTGCTTTATTCACGGGGATTAAGCTATTCTGTAATAAAATTAGACACGCCGAACTAATGGTTATTTATGGACGACCCATACCTTTTATGTAAACATTTTTATAATCAAAGTGTAAAAGGGTTTGTCATTTTAGGTTAGTTAGGGGAGACTGTATTTGTTGCGACTTTAAACTGACATGCACAAAAATGTTAATTTATTATATGGGGATTAGGGTCGATATTATTTGCTGAAAAATCGGATTAATTTTGAAAATATGAAGAGCTAACTAACTTTGTTTAAATGGCCTCTGTTTTAGAACCTTAGTTACAAGTCTTTTTAGAATGGCACAATATCCAACACTCTATATGGATGATCCAATCAAAAAATAATGCAAAGCTAGCAACCCTGCTACTATAAACAAAACTCTTTGCTACAGAAACGTCGCTCCCTAAGAAGATATGGATGATTTATAACGTATGACCTAAGTACATACGAGGTTATATAGGATAAACCGCTTTTATCTAAGTTTAATTTTACTAGTTGGATGTTAGAATTAATATATTTATAACGAAAGCTCACCTGTGCTCTTCTCTGATTATAGCTCAAGGTGATGGTTCCAGTTCCTACAATAGGATTTTCTTCGATTCTAACAACGGTACTGTCTGCCAATCTAAGCTCAGGGCTACGTTCTGCAGAATTTACAAAATCTTCTGTCCGCATATCCTCCACCCTTCTGAGTTCTCCGTTTGCTAATTGTATAAGACAACCCTTGGTGAAGCTTCCTGCAGACACAACATTATTATTACCCGATTTAGCGGGCGATCTTGGAGGTGATACAGTGGCAGTCAGTCGTTTTCTCGTACTCTCCGACAATTTGGGTCCTTCGGTAGCCTTTTGTAGATCTAGAGGTGCCCTTGAAAATTGAATATTATCTCCGGGCCTCGTCAAAATCCTATGTTTCAGAGAACCCTCCTTTCCAGAGGGAACTTTAAAGCTAGGGGACGGTTTCCTTTCGACGCGTAGCGTGGTCTGTAGCGGTTGCTGTTGCTGTTGTTGTAATATAGCCGGTGGACTAAAAGTAGCCGACGGAGATAGAAAAGTAGCGGCACCACTAGCTGACGGCGTTGTTGGTGTATAAGGCGACTCGAGTGGCGAAAGAGGCGGAGGTGGTGCATAATTTGGTCTAATGAGCGGAGTGAACGGAGGTTGATAGAGAGTAGCATACGGTCCTGTAGGGTGATACGTAAAGGGCGATGGTGGAAAAAGTCTAGAATACGCCGAATATGGCAGTTCTTCAGAAACTTCTTCCTTTGGCTGTGTGAGATTAACAGGTGTGGTGGCTGGCGGTGATGGATATTTGCTTGGGGGACGCTGCGGCGGCCCTAATCGTGTTCCATTCAGAGACGTACTGATAGTTACGCCATTGTATCTACTGTAAAAAACAGAACATTAGTTATTAAAATTATACAAAGTTAACATTGTATCACCTGGAGGGGGGTAGAGGTTTTGGTGCAGGTCTGAGGAACTCTGGGGGTTGCTTGGGCGGACCGCCCCAAGGCTCTGGATACGTCATGTAGGGTAAACGTCCCTCTAATCCTGCGGAAATCATCGGTTTAATGGTTTCTCGCGGTCCTCCTGTAAAGATAGTTTTCTATTAATATCTAAATTTCAGTTACCTATAAAAAAATTATTGACAATTTTAAAAAACATTTAAGTATATGTATGTCTCTAGTTGGTGTACAGTGCCGCCCCTTCTTTCACAAATTATTACATGTTTTTAAATCGAAATAACAAAAAAACATTAATTTGTATTTCTATATTTATATTAACAATTCCACAAAAAAATACACATAGATCACAAAATCAAAATTTAATAATTTTTCTTGTAAAATTTTCTACTAACTCCTTCAAATCCAGTGTCCAAGCTTGGCCACACTCAATTGAAGTTGTTGCCAAGTCTACGAGTCTGTTTTGCGACATCGCTGAGCGCAAATAAGTTTTAATAAGCTTCTATTTGGAGAAGCTACGTTTACCACTTGCCACTGATACTGGAAGTGTTAGAACGTTAGAAGTATTCTTAGGGCAACAAAAACATTAGGTACACTGGTACACAATCCATAAATTTTTGTTGCACTATAAAGAGAAGTACTTGTGGTATGGTGGCATAGATTTTAGAAGTCTCCGAGCTACTGCTTCAAGTTCACTGCAGAGATCATTTGGTAGAATTATGTGCCAAAGACTTTTCAAGATTTTTGCATATCTGCAGGT
Organism: Melanotus villosus; assembly: GCA_963082815.1. Classification (NCBI taxonomy): domain Eukaryota; kingdom Metazoa; phylum Arthropoda; class Insecta; order Coleoptera; family Elateridae; genus Melanotus; species Melanotus villosus. The sequence continues at coordinate 22,470,167 of OY720423.1, forward strand.
GGTTTTTTTGTTGATATATATATCGTACAGGAAGACAAATAGAATATTATGTTGTTCCAATTGTTGGAACCTTTCAATAGATTGTATAGCTATGTTTAAAACAGGATAATAGAAGCCTATTTTGTATTTCTGCTTAGGATCTTGAGGTGCCTCGTCTTGAGCTTCATATTGATAGTGCCGTTTCTGTCTCCTCTTTCGAACTTGATCTGTATCCAATTTTGGTTGTTTCTAGTTCCTTTGCGATCTTAGCAGCATCAACTTAAACCTGTTCAAAACTCTCATCACTCCTGCATCTTAAAATTTAATTCTTGGTCATTTGCAGTTGATTTGTAGCTGGATTTGAACCAGCATCCTTTCCTTGTAGTATTTTGCTTGCAATATTTACTTCAATTCGGATGAATTATTTAGTCTTGGGTCATCAAAGATCTCCAATAAAGCATCCTATATATCACCAAGATGATACCTTAGACTCCCTTAGAGGCTTCAAAACATCAACCCGACTCTCTCGCCTTGTTTCGTTCAATGGTTTAACGGTAAAATTCAAGATATGGTTAGAAAAACTTGCCAACGATGGGTCTAAACCTCTAAACTGACTAAACTGAAGAAATTAGTCGCTTCTATGCAACATGTAGAAGCATCATTGACCCTCGAGTTCAAATGCTCGTGGGTTTATGTTTAGAACTCTCTTTTGTACACAATTTTCGTTGCCTTTCATATTACTTCCGTTATCATATCCTTGGCCACGGAGATTCTCAATGGGTAATTCCATTTGTGCAAGTTGTTCACCCAAAGTTTCTGTTTCTTCCAGTGGAACAAATCCTAAGAAATGTTCTCTTATTATTATCTCAGCCGCGGATATCTAATGGTTTGATAACATCAACAAAACGTATAATCATTGTCATATATGTTCAACATGGCTAACATCCGGTGTGAATATCTTTTTCCAAGTAACGAACCAATGTTTCTTGATTTTTGACTCTGGGCAAATGTTCGTTCATTATACGGTCGAAGGGGGCTGGATATTCAATAAACTTCAAGAAATTACCGTTACTAGTACTGTATAACCTTTCATTTGTTCCACGAAATGCCAGATTTTGTGTGCCAATATTGTTCCTCTTCTCTGATCTTTTCCTGGTTAAAATTATCAATTGTTGCGTCTTTATTATTATTATTTACTGCGTCGTTCTATAAAGGTGGCTGGATTTTTGCGCCCCCTTATCGCTTGCGCCCTAGGCGGTTGCCTACTTTGCCTTAATGGTAACGCCGGCCCTGTATGTATATTTCAAGTATCACAAACCGTTTTTTAGCCATTTTTGATTTATTATCTTAACGAACGTATTTTTAATACACAGAAGAATTTGTTTGCTGTAAGCATAAACCAAGCTAACCTGGGCAAAGCAAATCGATTCTTGCTGCGGTATTAAAATATGTAATTCCAAATCGTTTGCTGATCGAAGACAAACAGAACAATAAGTGATCGCATTATCAAAATAGCTTTAGATCCGTATTTTTGGTTAACAGGCGAATTTAACAATGAAACATCAATACCAAACTTGCTTCTGACAAGGTTTCTAAGTTGAAATGCGAAATTTACAAAACTACCTAAACAATAATAAATAACACTTAATATCAAGAGCTTATCCTGGTATTTTATGAATTTATTGGATCAGTTGTATTTTTGATTCAAATGCCATTCTAATTACAAACACGTAACATCTAAATTAATTATTTTGCGTATACATTATCACGAGAAAAAAGATAACGCGGTGTTCAGAATTGCAAGGTCAAGTTAAGGATTACACAGCCAAGGCGAAGGCTGCTATGGTGTACACACATACACACACACCTGACGTAACCTTTCTCAATAATAACGTAGTCACTCCCTAAATACTACATCGTGTATGCAATCGCAAGTTTTGAATCTTTTAAATTCAGGTTATGTTGAATATTAAGTGAGGGTCGTAAATGAATTTAAAACGGAAAGTATGTAAATTTTTATTTCCTCATTTGGGTATAAACTACTGAAAGTACTGTAAAAAGTCGATGTGACATTCTGGCGTAAGAAACACCGCAATTTTTACATGGTGAGGTTTTGTAACATTTTTTTTTAAATTATGTTAATCATTAAGTAAAAGCTTCAAATTAATGGTTTGTTTTTAAAATTAATTACAAATAATAAGAAACCTCACTTATTTACATAACGGTGTTAAAATGATTCAAAACACGTGTGCTGTATATGGAGCATACGTAATGAATGCTTCCAAAGCTAATTTTTTCCACCAAAAGGTTTTTCAGTCGACTAAACCCCGGGCCTAACTACCCCACATGACTGCGTTGGCGTATAAATTCCGTTTGATTCATGAAACGAGGGTGGTCGCGAATCGATAGCAACCCCAAAAGGCTCTGTGTCACTAGGTTACAACCAAACCCCTTCGGGTCCATTCATTATTTCTTTGCTTATCGATTACACAAGGCGTGGCAGATTATGAAACCTTTACTAAAGGAACTAAGAAATTTGTATAGATAGTAAATAATTAATAGATTCGAGTTCTTTCCGAGAATTCTATTTTAGGAACTAGTTTTTCTTTTGTGAAGTATCGATTACCATTTGGGGTATTTACTGCAGTCCTTGACTTTGGGATCAAACTCTTCCACGGAAAAGGGGTGTTTACGACTGATTCTAGTCGACTAATACAAATTTAATTGTAAAACGACACGCACATTCTGTTCTTGAACAAGTTTTTTTACATTTTTTCATTTCAAAAATGTTTACAATCTTACAAATTGAGATTGCCATTGCAAAATATCATTATAAATATATGCCTTTACGACTACCAACAAAGAATTCATCCCTTGTGGTCCTTGCGGATTTGCTTTCTTAACAACCTCCTAGTATACCTTCTTTAGGGATATGTTTAAAAATTCAGAAAGTTGTTATTTGTAGAGTGAAGTGACGAGATCTGTAGTGTTGTGCTAGTAGGTGTTTTAGTGTTTTCCAGCTTTGTTAAAAATTCCTTCGAGGTTTCTCCTCTGACGTCAGAACGTTTAATGTCCAATAATACTACACGAAACTTGTTTATAATCAGTAGCTATAGAAGTTTACGAAATTACAGGAATCCTACGATTTAGTCCATTTACGACAATGATATCAGAGTTGTAAATGTAGGCTGTTTAAATTAGCACGTTTTACGAAGTCGACGATGATCTTATTTACAAATCCTGAATACACAATTTTGGTTGTTCTGAAATTTGGAAATTCGACGTTTAAAGTTTCAATTTCATTATTTCCGTTCAATTTTTTTAAATAAAATATCTAACTTTTTGACTTTAAAATAATAACAAATAACGTTTAGAAAATAAGAAGGATTTTCCTTTGAAACCTTCCAAAGATTTTTCACTGGAAATGCAATATAGTTGATAGATCTGCTCTGCGAGCTCAGTAACTTCTTAGTTTCAGGGGAATTTATCTGTCGTCGACAGTATACGTCTTGGTTATTGCTAAACTTGTGAATTAGATAATGTTGAGCCGCACCTGGTCGTAATGCCAACTGCAAATGAGATTTCCAAGGGATGCTACCCACAACGTCTGATTTCATGACTACTAATAACCACATTGTATATTTCCCTAGGTGATCACTTCCTATAAGGGATTAAGAAGCGTTTAACCTACATCTCGTGAAAGCTTCCAGTAATTTCTCGGGGTCTAACGCTTATGTTTCAGTTCTACGAAATCGTTATCAAACTCGATAGGTATTACGTACAGTTACTGATTATTTTGAACATGCAAACTCAAATCTTTTTACTCGTAGTGTTTGATCAATGTTTTTATTTTGATCAAAAATAGGTATGTAATCTACTTCCAATTATTTTGGTTTTTCTCTGAGTTTTGGGAAATATATAACTTTTTTTATGTATTATTGATGCATTACTATATCATGGAATATTCTGAATTCTTATTAAATCATTTATTCAAAAGACTTGTGCTAATTCAATATGGGTTTTCTTGAATGTACAGGAGTGTATGTCGCTTGAAAATAAAAAAAGTATTATACTGTGGCACTTCTTTAACTTTGTTTCTGAACCATCTCGATCATTTACTTGTAAAATGGTATAAAAACGAAGAGTTGCCTCACGTGAAAAGTAGTAATGACAAGGATGTTAAGAATGTGAATGTTAAAAAAAGTTAACTTATCACTAAATCCGTATGGTCAATCTGATTTCGCTCATTCCTTGCATTTCCACGCATTGCATCACCAGAGTACGTACATACAACGTCAAGACCAGAAATAAAAGTTTGCGAGTTTCTCTAGCAAGACAGTTTTTCATAATCTATTTTTACGACATATCTGCATTATTTGATGATAAATCATAGTTCGACAACTAACGTCTGCGAAGTTTAATAAAATTGCGAAAATATTTGAAACTCGAGGGAGAGACTCTTTTCCTTTTTCTAAATTCCGGACATTTTTTTATAGGTATGTGACACTGCGAATAGCACTTGAATTCTTCATTTTACATACTTTTCCAGCTACTGCATTTTTCTAGATATTTTATCAATAAAACGTTATCTGAAAACATATTTTAACGATAGATACGTAACGTGTATTGTGAATGATATTATTTCAATGGCCGCGTTATAAACGTGTATCCAGACACTTGAGCGATATTAACTACACAACAAGTATATATCGTTTACTATTATTTAGAGAGATTAAACAGAACGTATTGCATCACAAATAACTAGCTTGTCTGAACGTTGAGGCGCGTGTTCGGGTCAATTATTCATTGACATGGCGTCTCGTGCACTGCTCTATTCACTTGTAATAAAGAAACTACAAGGTCTTTGTTCTTCGAAGAGAGAAATGTCACAATCTAACGCGACCTTCTTTATCCCTAGCTGTTACAAATGGCAACGTTAGACTTCAAGTATCTCACTTGGAGTTTTCCATCGAAACCAAAGCCATTATAATATGAAGAGCACATTTACGTTGATGTCATATGGTTACTTATCAGCACTGCACATGTGTGTTTGTATGTGATGTGCATGCAAGCGTGGGAGGTAAAATAATACGAAACCCAGTAAATTCCAATGCAAACAACAACAAAATTATTGGCAAGCATTCTGCTCCCAACACAGTCGGTTCTCGTTATTTAGGATTCTGTAGATAGATCAATGAATTAAATATGTTCTGGCACCAAAAAGCCGGGGGAATAATCTCTGTCGACCAACATAAAATATGAAGTTGCCCCTCGTCATTGTTGACAAGATTTTCTGTGCCTGTCGAGCTAATTTGATCTTCACATTTTTTGCTCGAAATGCGAGTTAACCAAGCTTTTTTAGTTCAAGCTTTATACAATCAGCAACAATCAGACTATCCTTTCAGTATGTCCTTAAAACACCATCATCCACTGCAAAATTCTGAATATTGCTTAGCATAACAATCGCTTCAATTACAAAATTACTAGAAAATTAGTTGAGTAGATTAGGTTAACTATGAATAAAAAATTGTTATTCACAGAAATAATTAGTTTTGTTCTAACCATATAAAATAAACTTTAAATTAGTTAAGCAGGCCCAGTCTAAAGGAAAGTTCAAAAACAGCGAATAAACAAAGAATATGCGCAAATTAAAGAAATGTCATTCTAACAAGTATTTATTTTATTAACCGCTCACTCCTGAAATTTCTAACAACTCATATACACCCACTGCTATTAGTAAGGTAGCCCTAAGCGATAAAAGTGTTCCATTTACGAAAGGATTAAAGACCTGTAGTAAATTGGATTTTAAACGTAGTAATTACGCTAATTTTTTAAGGTTTAATTTTGTTTTCCCATTTTTACATTGCACGTTAAATGCAAATTTAAACATATGGGCCCGTATTCTGATCTCATATTTAAATTTAACGTCATGTTTAATTACCATGGCAACATCGTGTATCTCTCTTATACACATATAAAATTATATAAAGCTATATCGTTTTATGTTTACGCTAAACACGACTTTAGTTAGAGACAACTTTAAACATAAGATCAGCATACGGCCCATGGTGTTCTATGTAAGCAATTAAAATAAATTTGTTATAAAAACAGATAGTGATTCGATCGGCTTGGAATTAACTGTAAAAACGATTGTGTAAGAATTTCTGAATTTTATCTGAATCCACGCCCTATTTTTACTTCTACTTTTTAAGACCTTATAAAATTATATAGAACGACCTTTACTTTCACGCGTTTCGCTTACTCCACATTCATTCATCACTCACGCATTCTTCACGCGCCGGTCGTGATTCTCTAAAAGACTCCGTAATAAACCCTAACATAGTAAGTGTAGTCCTCCGGGCGCTCCGGATAATTTCCAGTTTTCGGGTTTTCCTGTCGCTTTTTATCGTAACATCATTGAATGGAGCTAGTAAAAAGGGCATGGTCGGTCCGGAAGCTTTGTTCCAAACTGAGAGCTCAACCTTGGGACTAAAATCAATGCAGCCGTAGTGTGGCGTGGTTGCCATGGGGACGGCGCCCATTCATCCCGGCCAGCCGCCCCCGCATTCACAAGGCTCTCCTCTAACGTCCCAGTTAACACCCCCTTGCACACCCGCATTACTACCGACTCGTAACAAATGCTACCCTAATTTTTGCCGGGGGGATTCCCACACACGTAGCGGTCGACGTTTCGCTTTGGTTACGATAAATTTTAACACGAGGTTTTACGTGGTTTACCCTTTAGTCAGGTGGTGAAAGGAAAATTTTGATATACCTTGCTAAACATTTCGTGGTACCAATTTCGAGTGCTATCAATTAGGTCATCTACACCATCAACTATTCCATCTAATGCAAAACAACAGTAACAGGTACAAAGTTACAAAGTCACGGTTAGAAAACATTCTAAATGCGATTTTTAGTTTTTCTCTTTGGAAACTTATAACTATTCCGATAACAAAAAAGGCCATATATATTAAATCACCCGAAATTGTTCAGATCCATCGCTGGGGAAATTGCAAATAAACTTTTTTCCAAGGTAAAAATTGTGCCGTCTTCGCTTTGAATTAACTACCAATCGAGCAGTGCATTGTCGTTCTTCATATTATTTGTAATGCAAACGTATAATTGTAAATTTAGATGCAGTACTTCCCGTCTATAGTGGTTTATCAGTCGGTTATTGATTGTATGTGGCGGGGCTGATGTTTATTAATAGACTGGGATCCAGACGGGCATGAATACGCTTATTAGCCAAATTAGTTAATAGTACATTGTAGGTGCTTCACAATCATTGTGGTAGAAGTCTGATTAAGCCGCATGATCACCCTCTTACACAGGACGCAAATGGTTATTTGGTCGAAATGAAACACGTGAAAATTTCGTGGTACATTTCGCTCATATCTTTTGATCATCCTTGTTATATATAAACATGTAAAAAAAGATAACAATGCACAGGACCGACTCTAAATACTAACGAGCTCCCGGCCAAGCTATTATGGCTGTCATTAAAATAGCATAATCGACAAAAATTCATTCAGCAAGGATTACCGTCGTACTTCCTATCATTTATAACTATGGACTATGGTAATAACAATATGTTTCTATTGCAGGCTCATTTTCTATTTTATAATTTCCATATTATGGGCTGTATTACATTCTACATACATGAATCGCATAACTACATTTTTGTAAATTGTAAACTGAACTGATTGCACAAACATGATTTTAACGACTTCTTCAAATTAATCATTCGTCAAAGTGAACAAAATCGAATCAAAATTTATTATTATTCATTATTATTTATTCATTTATAAGATTCAGGGCGGATTATACGTACATGATTTAACAGGGCCGTCAATTAATTATTGGTCAAAATTAACAAAATCAAATCATAATCCAAATTCATATGACAAATACGACACTGATAAACAAATAAATGATGCTGTTTTATCAACTTTGATCATTCGTTAACTTAGCAAAAGTTGGTTTGTTTTGATTACTATGTACATATCTCAAAGTTGCCGCTCTTAACACACATACAACACTTATGCTACGTTAAACATTGATAAAGCTATTTTGACTTATGCCATATCTCTAATATCTGATTTCACTTTGGCATTCACTTTGATGTACGCCATGATAAAATTATTTTTGTAAAAATGAATCGCTTGTTTTGTTCATTGTTAATTTTTATCAGCGGATTATGTCACCTTTTTCTTAGCTGTGGTAAACTAATGTATATTTAATTCAGCTGTTGTTACTACACAAAGTAGGGAATAATCAACGATAGATAAAAGCTCGTTTGTATTTCAACTACGTTTACGTCAATTCCATTATCTTTTGTATATTACGTTATCTCTGTAATTGTTTGTACCTTTTAAATTTGCTTAAAAATATTTCATTATCCGAAAAATTACAGACGTAACAACACGGTGTTTCAAAATTGCATGGTACTATTCTAGGAACGTGTTCTCTAGGTCAAAAGAAACAAAAAATTTAAGATAAATGATGATTTATTACTGAAAAATTGAAGGGTAAAAAAGATGTCTAAAACCGTAATGTTAAACAAGTGAGTTTTTCATGACAACTGCGAACTGCATGTCGTTTATTAGCTGCAGCAACTATCAAAAATAGTACTGACGCCATAAGACGTGCCTGAGAAGGGTGAATTCTTTTTGCTGAATGTTGCATTCAACAAAACGGAAGCCACTTCGAACATTTGAACTTTGAATTTTTTACTGTTAAAAGTGTATTTTTACCATTTAATTTCAATAAATCGATTTAAAACATATGTGAACTCTTTTTGTTTATTTCGACTTAGAGACGAGGATACAACACCCGAAATAACAGAACAAGACATCCAAAATGCACTTATTAAGGCAAAAAATAATAAGGCACCCGGGCGTGGAAACATAGAATGGAACTATTGAAATATGGAGGGGATAAAATGAGGAAATACGTACATACAAAAGATATTTAATAAAATAGAAGAAGGTAACTACATTCCGACAAGCGCGGCCCCTCTGATGATGCAGGTGAAGCGCTGCTTCACCTGTATTTTTCGGTTAAATGTTTTTTTGTATTCAAAATCAGAAATTTTTTTAATTTTCTTTAATTCAGTTGATATAACCAGAAAAGAATGAAATAATTACTTCCATTCCTAATTATCAGTAGCTATATGTCGCACCGCAGAACAAGCTATTTTTCATTTTCTTTTTTCTGCTGGCGCGCAGTACGTTGTACAGCAAGCCCCTGCAGGTTATGCCGTCCGCAGTATATACTGCAGACCACAAGCGTTCAACTGAAGCAGGTTCGTTTATACAGGAATACTGCGTCAATTTTCGTATGTTTGCATACGGCACGCTTGCTAATGAATTTTTACGGAGGAGTGAAACAGATTCTAGACCTGCGTCACTCGCAACCTGCCTTCTGGTGTCGGTTATAATTTCATAAGTAAACTCTGAAGCAGTGGCGGCTGCTCCATAGGGGCTCAGGGGCTCGAGCCTCCCAAAACCATTCTTAGGAAAGAGTAAAAGTAATTTATTTATTTAATTATAACATACAATTGATTGTTACTTATTACAATACTAATTTTGCATATCTATATAAAACATTACTAATGCATAACACATATTATTTTCCCCTTGCGGCGCGACGGCTACCTATATTTTAAATCGTTGGGGCTCAAATGAAACGAGCCTTCGTCCGCGTAAAAACCATGTAAGAACGAACTGAGAACGGAAATTGCCGATTGCGGATATCTATTGCTTTCTTAAAGTAAACCGTCACTATTCCAGAGCCTAGTACGTATTTTACTACGTTACGGTGTTGCTGTTTGCTCAGCTTGAGACTTGTATTCGAATTCGTTGTTACGGTATCCTGTGTTTTGGGTACAAAATAACCGATAAATATAAAGTGTATTCTGAAAGTGAATTTTAAAACCCAACCGATGAGCTAGAAGAAGGAATAATTTATATTGAGAAAAAAAACAGAGAAAAGTTAATATTGAAAATAAAAATTCCGCAATCGCTAAAGAAGTGTGCGATGCAATAATTTTTCAGATGAAGGAAAGGTTGCCATATAGAGGTCATTTAGAAGCCGCATCTTTAGTAAATGTAGATAACTTTCTTAGTTATTCAAAGAAATTTCCGACCTCGATTTTCAATTCAGTTGCTGAATCTTATCCAATGTTACAATACGATAAATTAAGGACCGAGTTTGAGGTAATGTATTCTAGAACTGATTTTAAAAATGTTATAGGCGGCTTAAACATGCTTTCTTGGCTGTCTGAAAATGGTTTAAATGAAACGTTTAGCGAAACAGTGAAATTACTAAAAAATATTGTCACAACTCCAATGTCTACTGCCGAATCAGAGAGATGTTTTTCAACTCTTAAAAGGTTAAAAACATTTTTAAGGAACACTATGGATGAAGAACGCCTCAATGCCCTAGCACTGATGTCAGTAAATAAGAACTTAATCCATAACATAAACAATTTTGACGAAAAAGTGAACGAACATTTTATTTCTCAGAAAGACAGAAGACTAGATTTTGGGTATAAACAGTAATATTTTTAAGGGATTATTGTGTTGTGTGTGTGTTTTTTCTTACGTCTGTACATAAAACCTTTTCTATTTGTATGAAATTGCTCAGCTACTGAAGATGAGTGTTTATTGTATATATGTATTATTATTTGCTTATATTCTCTCAGCAACTAGAGCCTCCCAAAATAAATTATCACGAGCCGCCACTGCTCTGAAGTGACTATATTAGTTAGTGAGCCACCATTTTTTGTTTGTTTGGTTATACTTTATAGACTTCCTTGGAGCAGTGGATTATTTTTTCACGTTTTATGGTAAGTGGATTTGATTTTAATGTTTATTATTACTCCCAATTTCTTTAAAATTGCTCTTAATACGCCTTTAAAGAATAATTCCAAAATATATATTTTTAATTTTACATTAAGCGAACCCGGAGGGGTTAATCAAAATTTCAAGTTGTAAAAAAGCGAATGACCTTGAACTTTGAACCTTGCGTACAACCAGGAGGCTGCCCCTGCAGTTCGATCCCCAAAGGGGAGATCTAATAATCTGCTTCGCCCATTCATAAAGTCACGAGCCGCCACTGTATTCCCATGGACTGTAATCAATCCTTCATGAGTCCCATATACCGGGTGTGGCCTGACATGCGAGGCATAGGAGAAATACATACGATTTTGATAATTGCTTAATTTTATCTCTCCAGCTGAACCGTTTAGTTTTTATACGTTCTTGTTTGGATGAGTAGTACTCTATTAAGCAATTGATTCTTAACTAATTAGGAAAATTTAGCTCCTAAACGTAAAATAAAGTAAATATTTTAAATAAAAAGTCACATATGCACCTTATGACATCTTGCTTAAAGCCTGCTGCGCATCATTTGTTCGTACTAAATTCTGAAATTTCCATAGTGATGCTGCAGCTCATTAGAACAAGTCTAGTTGATCAAATTTTTGTAGAATTAATATCAGTCTAATAATCAGCAAAAAAATACCATTTCTCCTTCATTTCAGATAAATTTTGTACTATAATTGACTGGAAAAAAAAGTACTTTTCGATGAATAGCTACAACGTAAGCAACAGTTAGCCAAGAAGATAATATTCACATATGTTCAATTTCCCATGCATTTCACCTATGTCTCACATGTCAGGCCACACCCGGTATAAGAAAGGGGATAAGATGAGTTATAGAGGAATTAGTGTTATGCCCTCCATGGCAAGGTTGTTTTCAAGTATAAGTAGTATTAAAAAGTAAAATAGAGAAGCGCAATATTCACGTTAGTGAACAGCAAATTTACTTTAGAACAGGGGGGTCATGCCTAGATAATAAATCTAAACAACGAAAAACACACATGACCTTTATAGACCTTGAGAAAGCCTATGACAGCGTCTTCTGGTGCAAACTGCAATGGGAAGACTTAGGGCCGCTCTTTCAATCTCTTAATAAATTTATTCTCTATGGCAACCTTTGTTAATACCGTCGTTTCCATAGAAAATATCGGCCAAATAACTATTAGGATAAATCTTGTAATGAAATTATACGAAAAATATCAAGTAAGAATTAAAATAGGGCTGCAAACTACGATGCCAATCAATCTGTCAAAGGGCTTAAAGCAATGCTGTAGTCTATCTCCTTTACTATTCAATGTTTATACTGGAACAGGGGTTAGAAACCTGGTATCGCAAACGCTTAGGAATGCGAATAAAGATAGACGAAACTACTTTGCACTCTCTACTATTTGCGGACGATCAAATCGTATTTGCTCAAGACGACGAAGACATGGAATACAAGTTGAAAATGCTCAAAGGAAAAGCAACACGGAATTTAGTATTGGACGACTAAATAGTCAAGTCATGTAATACCTTCAAATATCTAGGCTCTATAATATCTGATACAAGAACATGTGAAAGAGATATTGACACCAGAATCTCAATTGGAAAACAAGCGACAAGACTACTGTGTAATGAAAACCTTAGTAAGGAAACAAAAAAAACGACTCTTCCATAGTAAATGTTATATGTAAAAATCGATACGAGACAAAATAAGAACGATGGAATTGGCAGGTAACAAGAAGAGGCAGGCTCAAAATAGAGAATATTTGGACGCAAATGGAAATAACTTGCTTAATAACTAAAACGTTGGAAAAATAGCGCCCTCTAATGGTATGGACACGTTAAACGCATGCCAGAAAATAGATGGCCGAAGACCAGCATTAGCCCGAAAAACATACATAAAAAGTGCAATGGCAGAAAGGAGCTTCAGAGAAGGAGACTGGGATGATACGAAATTTTGGAAACAAAAAACGACAAACTCAAATGGGCAAAGAAGAAGAAGAACACAACCCTAGAAAAGTGCCTTGCAATTTTGAAATGCCCCTAATATCAGTCTATTAAATCATAAGGGTTTTAAGTAAGAACTGCCATCTTTAATTAATTGTTTGATCAAGGATATTTTTGAAATGAATGAACATACGGCCAAATATGTTTATTAGGTTACATACGGCCAAATATGTTTATTAGGTTCCTTTTTTCTTATTTTTTACTTTCGAATACGCCCTTATATTAATTAGTACCATGCAATTTTGAAATGTGTATGTTGGTTTGTAATAATTTTGATGGGTCAATTTAATTGCTGTATACAGGCTGTCTCTAAATTATACCGACAAACTTCTACAGGGTATTTGTCAGACAAACTTAAAGCATTTCACCTGATTTGCCTATATTCTAAACTGCACCTCTGCAGTGAAACGGCCAATCAGAATTTGCTTTTAAATTTCAAGAACAAGGGTGCCAGTTTGAGCAATTATTGTAAAAACTACACATTTTTGATGTATATTTTGTTTAAAATAAAACGACGTTCTTTTATTTATTATACTAGCCGAGAACTAGAAGGCATTCTGAGGCCTTCAAGTTACAACAGCTCTTAAGCAACTATCCTCTTTCTACACGTTGTAGTGTACGAGCCAAACGGCGACTGTATTTTCTTCGAGTTATAGACGTACGTTCTGCAGTATTTGTACGCGTTAAAAAGTGATGAACGCGCAACTTGTTGAGAGTGATTAGTGCATGCTCTTAAAGGCGGGACAAACAACTGCTTGAGAAAAGCAGATGTGTCAAAACGGTTGAATGTTGTATGTATGTAGTTAAATAGACATAAAACTGGACTAGACAAGTTGCAAAGATTGTGTTATAATGTTCAGAGTTGAAATACTTAGTAATTTCGCTTAATAATAAATAAAGAAGCAAGTAACAAGACAGCCACTAGAGTAAACTATTCAACCGTTAACTGTACGACTCAAGCGCTAGATGCGATACGTAAATCTCAGAATGCTTTTTAGATCTCGGCTAGTGTAACAGTATTTTTAAATTTTTTACTGATAACACTTTTCGCTACTATCTAGTTTTTCCTTATTTGTTCGAATACCGCTGGATTTAACACAAATTTGCAGAAACGGCAACGTTTTCTTATTGAATATTGCATAAACAGATGTAGATGTATGTATTTAGATTATTCTTACACACACACATTTTCCAAGGTGTTAATTTTACCTCTACCCCCCAGAAACGCCCTTTAAATCGAACAATACTGTGTTTTTTGCCAAAATTACCCTTTTGATAAAAACGCTTTCGTCATAAGTCATACTTTTGGAGCACAAACTTGAATTGGCCATATCTCAGCAGAGGTGCATTTTAGAATATAGGCAGATTAGATCAAAATGCTTTAATTTTGTCTGAAGATGCCCTGCAGAAATTTATCGGTATAATTTAAAGACGTTTTACCTCACAAAAGCTTCTTGTTCGATTTTCTTGAGGAAAGTAACGAAATTGGGGCAAATTAAGTTGTCTTCTTTATTTGCTTTTAATTGACGTGCTAACTCATACTGGTTCTAACCTCACATTTCTAGTGTCAATATAACTTTTGTTAATATGACCTCTGACGTAATCGAATTGGTTGACTTAACCTGCCTAACTTTTGTTAACAATCCGACCTCAGTGACGCAAAAAGTGACGTTCAAATGTCAGGGTTGCATGAAGTTATAATAATCATTCGGGACATGTGTAACCAACCATTAAAAGATTTTGTTTATTACGTATATAAATCATAACAACGTGTAATTAAAACGTCACAAATACAGCGCCGTATCCATTACGGTCTTCGGTTAATAATGGTAATGGCAGAGCCGTACTTAATTAACGACAAAGTTAACATGTGTCATTCTGTATGGCACGTCGACCAATTTTTATACGTTCGTCAACCTTACATACCCCGTGGTTGTTAGTAAACGGCGTGTCGTTTGTATTTGTATCTTGCCCACCTCGCCGAAATTTAATGATAATGAACCACTGAGCTACGGACAAGAATTTGTTTTGTCACAATTTTGGCATTCCTACGTTTGCAGAATGCAACTACGGTCTGTCTCGACTACCATTGTTCTATTCTACCAAGGCCACGACGTGCACCGACGATCAATTAATTCAATTACGTTTGCGTGCACGTACGTCGCTTATTATTTTTGCAAGATATAGTAGCTATTGATTTATCTCTAATAACACCGAGATATACGCTAACTACCCATAAATATATATCAATTTCATCTAACTCAGTAACGCATGTATGTGAATTTAGAAAATTTATTAAGTGTGCTTGTATTATTCAAAAGAAATTATTAGATATACAACTTAATCAGGTATTGTATACAATTATTTATTATGCGTATTACAATAAACCTTAGCAGAAGAAAAAAACCTATTTACTTGTACGTTTTACCTAGCAATTTAATCGCCGACTCATGTAATTAGATTTTTTACATTAAAATGTATCTCGAGGTTTGGATTTTTAATCAGCTGTAAGTTATATGGCAAGTGAAAACATTTTCGATTTTGATTTTCTTCGGGTAAATTCCCTCTTGCAGATAGACACTATTATTGCTACAATGTCATTTACACGGATTAAAAATAAACTACACACGAACATGACATTCACGGCTTCTTTTGAATAATAAACTTTAATCATGAAAATTTGACCAGATAAACAATCGATACGTACTAATTTATTTTTTCTTTTGTTTCTGATTTCTCATTGTTACACTATTCTAGATAGAAAATAATATGTAATCACGGCTTTTGTAATACGTTCATGGTCATCATTTTACTTTAAATAAATAATCGTCGAGTTAATTTAACTTGTCCTCAAGCAGTTATAATTCCGGTACAAAAATTAAAAGGTGTTATTTACACGACAATTTATTAACCTTTATTCATCATCATCATCAGTTGACATGGAGCAGATTCCCGTCTTGGATTACGCCAGGCCCACCCCATGCCAATAAGGTGTGAAGGGATTTGTTATGATAGGTGGGGATTGGAAGCACTGTATAACGCAGAACACCGCTTCTACAGTGCAAGGTAGTTAGTAGATCACATATTCAATGGGAGTTGGATACATGAACGAAATGGTTAAACATGTTTTATCATCTTATACTACGAGGGCTGTTCTCTTTCCGCTGAGACTATCTAGCAGGCCATTTGCACCAAATTTTGTTTGACAGTGGAAGCTAGTTGTTTACAAGTTTAATGACGATAATTTGTTAACCTTTATTTTTATAAATAATTCTTCAACAGCTATGGTGCGATACTTAACGCCTGATGCATAAGTAAATAGACAAAATTCTATTTTATCCAAACATAAAGCAACTGCACTTAAAATTATCACGAAATCTTAATTTAGGATTGCATGTGGTCCACTATCTTCTATTTTTCTCAATTATCGTGGAATGTCTTCAATTATTTTCTGGACGACAGGGACATCTACTTCTTTAATTTTCTTTCGAATTTTTCTTGACAATTGGGCTGTAGTTTTGCAGACCACCCATTTTCGTATACTTTTCGACTTAAAATTGCCCAGGTATCTTCAATGGGGCGTGCTTTAGAGGGGTTTGGTGGATTCATACTTTTCGGGACAAACGGTATATTTCTTTGAGCAATGTGAAATTGGGCCAAAACAAAAGATCTTCCAATTTGGTTAAGCACTTTGTAATATAAGTTTCCGTATTTATAGCTGGATCTCGAATTTTGCCGATGTGTGAAATCGAAACACCACATTTAGAAACACCATTCAAACCAAAAACTTTGCTTCAAATTTAGCTTTTCCAGCAAACCTTATGTTGGCAAGAGTTGTAGTTTTAACCCGAATGTAATATCCCGAATTAGTTGATAGATCACTGTTTGCTAAAGTAAAATACTTCTCCACTTCTCATAGTTCAAACTTTTAAAACGGTTGGCATTTTTCGACAGTAGCAAACTAGTTTTTTTCTAATTGTTATTCACTACATTTGTGCCTCCTTTCTTTTAAAGTATTTAACACCCTACTGCTTGAATTTCGCGAAATGCACGATTGTGACACTTCAAATGTTGAGGCCAATTGGCATTGAGACATTCCAACCTTGTTTTCTATCATTTTAATCATTTTCCTTGCACAAATATTGTTTAACTTTTTAGGCCTACCACTCTTAGCTTGCTTATGAGTTAGCTGATGTTCCTGATATGTTTTAATAACAGTATAAATTGTACTTCATTAGTAATTTTCGTCGAACTACTTATTTTTGAACCATATGGCCAAGGGCTTCATATACATGTTTACGCAAAAACTCTTGTTCTTGTGTTTTCATACTGGAATTGTTAAAAACAGAACTGTCAAATGCAGAACTCGAAATCTACGGCATTTTACCTATTTTTGAAATTTGTTCATTTACTTATGCATCAGGGATTAATCAAACCTCTGTGTTTTGAATTGACAAAAATAAAAGAACAACTAGCTGTTTTAACAATTATGTTAAAATTTCAGCGATTCACGGAATTAACCGATTTCTTGATTGCAAAAAAATCTTAGGTCCCGCTATGTAACGATTGTACTTACAGATTGTATTATTAATAGTAATAAAGTGTCAGTTAAATAAATGCCAATTTACTCCAGGACGACAAGTGTAATAAAATACAAACAGTAAAATCAACAGTGATTTACGAAGTGGTTTATAAAAGTCAAATTATGTTGCTAAAGAGCGACGATTGAACTGTCAGACTTTCTCGTTTGTAATCATTTGCTTTTCTCTCACATCAAATTAATTAGTATCGAGTATTTCAATAATTTACGATAGTAGCAACAAGAATTTATGGCTGGCGTGCAATGTAACGTTTGCATCTGCTAATTAATTCAGTGGTATACGTAAGAAATTCTTAAATTTTTCAAGAAGAGTTGTCATATTCTTGATGTCTGAATGAACTGTTCCATAGCACCTATCGATCGGCCACGTTTTCTAATGTTGATTGCCGAGTCCGACCCTGTCAAGATAAGCTTAATGATGAAGTACCCCCAGTCACGCCATAATACGTTCATTATTACATTCTGGATTCATTTGTGTTTACTTGCCGCTGCTATTGCCTGATTAGTATTTTTTCGACACGTTTATTAACGAATGTGCAAACAAAACCGTAAGCAAAAATGATAATGATACACAAACTCCGTTTGGAAAGCTCGAGGAGAAACGCATCTGGGTTTTTCAGCCGGATAGCGAGCAAGCCAGTTCTAATGAAGGCAACATTTAATATCAAAAGATATCAAAGAAGGTTTCTAGTAAGAATGGAGGTTTTACTTTCAAAGGCGGACGACACGCTGGCAAAAAAAACACGAAGAGGAAAATCCACACAGTCTTTTAAAGGAAAAACACAAATCGATAGCTTTTGAAGGTTACGCGTTCATTTGTGAAATTAACAAAGTCACGAGTGTCGTTATAAAAGGAGTTCGAAGATTTGCTTCGAGCAACAGATCAGAATTGAGATGCATCGCAATTAATTAAGCGTAAAAAAGAGGGTCTTCTGCAGCCATAAAAGCTACAAAATGGAACAATTACAGTGGAAAAAAATAACGTTAACTATTTCCATTAGTTCGGACGAGGAAAACTCGATAGTTTTAATTTATTAATGGGTGCTTCGATTTCTTGACTGTCTTGAAATCACCGTAGTGTGGCATTCATTGTACACCGATTATTCATCGTAGTTAACAAAGAGAGTGGTAAATGTTAACAACTGCAACGTCACTGTCCATTCATTAACGGAGATTTCAAAATAGCAATTACGTTATATCGAAAACAATATCGTATATTTAAAGTTTACTACAATGCATATTTGCAAAATGAGTGTACCTTTTGTTGTAATCATTTCGCAAATCCCTATACTAACCGCCGCACCTACGTGTTGTGTTAATTTAACCATAATGAATTCGTACGTGTTTCTAAAACATTTCTATATTAACAACAACTATTTTTGATATTCTCCCTGATGCCTTAAAAAGCTGTGGTGCATGTTTATCAGCGCTCAGCTGATCATACTACACATTACATTCACGTACTACTTCGAATTCATATCTAAACAAAACCGTAAAACCATTACGAAATTATTTAATATCAAATCAGTTATGAAATCTTGCATATTATTATTAAAAATGCGAATTTTATAATTGGCAAATTAGTAATTTTTTTCGGTGTTTGTTTAAGTAAGTTTGAAAAAATAAAGAAACTAATTCATTTGCATAAATTAAAGAAACGAAAAGGAAAAAACTTGAACCTTCATAAAATAAGAAATTATTTTTAGAACTAATACTTTCATTTAAAAAAAAAATGAAAAACAAATTAACAAATAAATTAACAGCTTGGTTATTAAAGATAAATGCTGCTATCCAGCGTTTCTTTTTTTTTAATTTGTTCTTATAACCTAGTAGTTTATCTCGTTCACATGAAAAATATTTATCGCTTGATTAATAACCCATTAGATTAATTCTTTTGAAAACAAGAGATAGTTATTTTAGTTACTAGTTATTGTAAATATAAACAATAATTTTTTCTTTGCCATATCTTCAAGCAATTTTAATTGAGCAATAAAAAAAGGTATTTTGAATTGCCTTTTTTAATCAGTATGAACAAAATTAGTTTTTTTTTTGTCTTGGCATTGTTTGTTAACGATAAATATCTTTTGAAATTAGTCATAATTTTATTATGTGATTACAGGACCGTAACTAGAAATAAATTCCACGTTGGGTAACTAACCTTTAGACGTTAATTTTTCGGTATAACAATTTCTGGAAATTGAGGCATTAAACATGAAAGAAAATTACAAATTCACAGGTTGGCCACTGACTACGACCCTGTGTATTAATCACATTAATCACAGTACGGTATATAACGGGCGTTTTTTATGTTTATTTAAATGCTTTATCAAAGCTTGCCACATAAACTTGAAAGTCCTACATATTTTAGCTTAGACGAAAACCATACCACTTGTGAAGTAATCGTAAGACCCCGATTGCGTTTTTCAATACAAAAATCGGGGAAAATCACTTGATTTTTATTCTGTTTTGATTGCCCTTATTAAAAGGCATATTAGTCAGGTTTCCCTCTTCGAGATTCATTTCTACTTTATTCCGAGAATTCTAGTCACATTTGAATGCTTTCAATTTTAAGTTTAGGATGTTGCTCAATGTGAAAATATTAGCTTTTCCCAAGTTCCAACCTTTAAAATTTACAAATAATTCTTTTAGTTTCAGGGTCACCACAGATCAAAAAGAAAATTACTAATTTCAGTCGGTTGCAAATATTTGCTTTTCTGCGAGAGTATGTCGACTTTTAATTTAAAATGAGTAGATTTTGAGTATCAACTATAAATTGTGCACAATTAAAATAAACTGAAAATGTTAACTTACACAACTGATGATTTTGAAATACAACAGGCTGAAGTTTAGTGGTTTAACGTACTGATGTATTGAAGATATCTAATATTATGGCAGTTTTAGGAAACAACGAACGATATTAGGAAGGTCGTTCTATTTATGGTGGTTTTTAATAATTTAAATCGACAACGAAGTTAAATATTTAATTAACGATGATTTTGTCATAGTTAATTCTGAATACCTTCGCTAACGATTCTAAATTTAAACAAAAATCAACAACACCCACGTTGGCCATTCATGTTCAAACGTCAGTTTATTCTCCTCAGTAGAAGATCATGAAAATCTAAGCAATTCGCATTTTCCCTAATCAAGTCTGTTCATAAATATTCCATTCAAGTACTATTTATACGAATGATGCCAACTATTTATGATCGATCATCCGACACGCGTAACATTAACCTTTAATATTTATAGTGTAAGACATGGACTTTTTATAAAGCTACCGAAATGCCGGGAGTATTAATAGTAAAATCTGTTAAAAAACATCAATCCCATCGCGTAGTAGCGAAAGAACAGCGAAGGTAACGCAAAGATTTACTACTACGGCAAGCGAAATTCCTGCGACTCAATCATTACAGAACTGCTACTGTGCAGCGGTCCTGCGAAGTAGCAGCGACGTTTCTTCGACGGGTCTATCAAAAACCGAGCACGACCCAGTTGAATAGCTAACAACTCCGGCCCAAAATAGAATCGCCCGTGATATTTGTAAAATCGTGTCGTTTTCTAACATTTGCCAACAATTACCTAAGAATCGAAAATCTTGAACGGAGTGGATCTTAAAATTTCGTAATAAATCGAAAAGGGGGCGATGTTTTTTTTTGCAGTTTTTCGTATAATAGTGGTGATCGTGGTTGGCATGCCTCGTGGAAAAATATCGAAATTGTTAGGTGTTAAGTAAAAACGGTAGGCGTTAGTTCTGTTTATAAACAACTACGCTTGAAATACGAGAGAGAACTTTAAGTGCGAGAAGGAAACACGACATACAACCAATGACGGCTCGCTTGGCAACAAGAAGGCTATAGAACAAGATTTTCGATACTTTTGGACCCAAACCAGCTCGCCGGGCCTACATTCCTGGCATTCCCGTTAATGACCGCCCGTCCATCCACTGCCCAAGATGTCGTCATTAACGCCATAATTTCTTAACGATAAAACCCGTTCTGTTAGTACGTGTTCAATTAACAACTGTATTAATCTAGAAACCGCGAATTAATTATTCATTCTAAATTCCTAAACACGGCGAAGCTGGCGGAAAAGCAATTCTGCATCGTTTACAAATCGGTCGATTTAGAAACTTATTAAAACTGCATTTATTCCGTACGATTTTTGGGGATTACTTTCGAAATATCTCGAAAGTTGCACCTCAAACGTGAGTAGAATGCCCGCCTGCATCTCACCTACGTATTTTTACTAGTACTACTTTAATGTGTTAACGGAACTCGCGATTTGCAACAAATTTTCTCTTTCTTATCTTTGTTAATTTATTACAAACAAAAAAACATATGCGGTCACAACATGTCCATTCTTTAAAACCCAATTAAATGAAGAGCCAAGCAAAAGTAATCGACTACCAGAATATTAATTTTACAACGTCAATGGAACCTGTTGCGATTGTGGTTTTAGCCTGAATAAATAGTTAATTAAGGCACTACCAAGAAACCCCGGTAGCATTTTGCCATAACAAATTTTCAAGGATACTTTTTGAAAAAAGTAGATTCGTTCATGTGTTACGCGATTTAAATATTAAAATCTCCATTTTAAAAACCAATATTTTGAGTGTATTCTGGGTTTATTTTATTGGAATTTTACAAAGAAAAAACCCGGTTCATTAACCTTAATTTAAATATTTATTTCGTATATTAATAAAAATTTTCTTGGTAAAAGCTTATTAGGATTCTTCGTACCGCAAGCACGATTTTTCAACAAAAAACTTACGTATTAACCAAATTTGATTTTTTGCTAACGGTCACAAACAAGCATCTAGTTTTATGACGTGTACGCCCAATTCTTTTACAATATTTACATTCCATTACCATTATGTAATAAAATAAGGGAAAAAGCGCAATACACTCAGAGTTTACGTAACAATTGTTTTGCAAAAACAAAAAACCAACTACCATTGAGAATTTGCATTTCAAGAATCTAATGACTGTAGAATTATACTTCTTAATTTGACCAGTTAACAGCTCCAAGTTTAAGGATAATCTATTTTCGCATTTTTTTAATTAATCCATTCGTAAATTCCGTGTTCACTGATTACGCCAACCCATTTTAAAATTAATTTAATTAAGTAGTCTACAATAAATAACTGATAAAAACCAAACAAAAACTGTCATCATTGCTGTTGTTAGGTTAACTACCAGTAAACACGTAACAAAAATCGTAAGTTCATAAGCAAAAGCAAATTTGAACGTCTTTAAGAAACATCGATGTCTAATCTTTTCATACATTTTGAGACAAAATCAAGAATCAGAATCAAATAGAAAACCTCACTGCAAAAAATATTCATCGATAAACCGGGGGTAACCTTCAAATTTACTGTATAAAAACATGATTAGGTGACTAAATCTAACCTTCAAAATAAAACCTCAAATTTATGTGTACGAGTTCTGCTATAATATCAAATGTGGGGTTATGTTTCCTGTTTTAGATATGACATGGAAAATTTTAATTAAGCCAATTTGTCCCTTTCCCCCTTGGTGATCACTCCGGTATAAAACTTAGATTTTTTTCTAAATCGTTCGCTGAATATGTTTATTTTTTAAATTAAAATTTCCCAATTACAGCGTCATTTGTTTGTTTTTTTTTTTTAAAGTAAATGTAACTTAAATTACAGCCAACTTTCTTTCGCTCAATCTCCGATTTAAAAAAGTTAAAAAAAAACACGAGAGATAATTAGAAAAATAAACAAATTGGTTTCGATAATAAAAATAAATAAGGGAACTTCGAACTTGGCAACTCTTTATTACGTAAACGGTTCGAGGCCCTAAAACACGATTTTTTTTGTTGGTAGAAAATATTGGATAAATTCGTACCTTGAAAATGTTTTCTACGGGAACTGGGATTTCTGTCAACAACTTACAAAACAGGAACGAAAAGGAAAGATCAATTTCAGCAACCATAGCAACTCGTAAATATGATGAAGTAATAAATTGGAATTCTTATAATCAAGGATTTTTTTGGATGATTCGAAAGTGGTTTTATTATTTTTTCCGCAAATGGTTTAATATACTTGGAATTTCTAAAGAATCGGGGAAATTACGATATCTGAACTCTTATCATCAGGAACGATATTTTCAAAATTACTAAGTAAGTCATAAATAACGTATGTAATTTCACAAGGAATTTTCCTGCCACAAAAAAATAATCACCTATAATATTTCGAACTTAAATAAAAAAAAAATAGTATCGGAAACAATTCACATTTGTCAGTATATATGATTTATTGGTAATAGCTACTTTTATCAGAAGAAATATTTCGACTTACAGACTCATAAAACCAATAAATAGCGCCTTTTATTCGTATCAAGCCTTTTTTATAGTTTGATTCGAGTTTTTGTTTTTAATTAAACGAAAGTCTACGAAGGAAACTTACTACGTACCTACTAATTTATATTTTCAGTTTACAGTTATTTTAAATAACAGAATAAAATCCTTTTGGTTTTTCATATTTCCTACAGCTTTTTCTAGACTTCTACTGCATCTGTTATTTTTAAATGCAACGAACAAATAGTCGCTTATGATTTCTGTCTAGTATTTTACCAAAACCTATTTCAGAATTTTTCATGATCTGATGTTGAACCTGAGTTTTCCACGAGAATATCGAGAATTGTTTCAAAGTTCTTCTTCACCCACATTTACGTATTTCAAGCGAGTTCAATTCAATTTTATAAATAGTTTTACACTCTAATAGTATAAAACTTTTCGTGAGATTTTCAGCATTTGTGGCGATTTATTTTAGAAATAGAAACATTTATAATGACCTAATTATCGAAAACTCCGCATCTAATTTTTCTATAAATAAAATTTGTAAATGAAACAGTTCTAAACTTGAGTAAACATTAAAAATTTAAGTGATTACTACGTTGTTTTTCTGAGAAGTCTAAATTTTCACTTCTTAATTTCTAATTTAATTATTTACGGACGAAAAATTTGATAAAATTAGTATAGTATGATGTTTGGATGTTTATTCGTAAACATTACTGGAATTAGAAAATGTGTGTACAAATGTTTTGGAACTCAAAAATCCTTAAAATTAAACATCATAAAATGCATTGTTTGTGATGTTTTAAAAAAAATTGCAGATTTTGGGTGAAAATTCGTTAATTCGTTCCAAGTGGGAATTACTAATAATTGCCGTAATTCTCTGAAAAGCCTATTATTTTGCATTTTAAAATTAACGTTACCGAATTTGGTTTTCAAATTATAGGGTGTGTTTTAATAGTAATAGTAATTTTGTAGTGACAATTGGGATTTAAAAAAACGACTCGATGGGCCTGTGTGTTGGCATTCCGCTTTATTAACTTGTCACACGTTGCCACATAAGTTTCGATCCCGTGCCTGAAAAAATACTTTTCAGAGACCGTTCCGTTGTTATTATTATTATTAGCCTGTACAAATCCCTATATAGAGATCTCTTATTATAATTCTCTACTCACTTAAACAAAGTAATTTTATCAGTTGGTAAATTATAGAAAAAAAATGAGAGTTAATCATCATCAAATCATCACTAAATACTTGTAATTTACGCTTGCATGTACTACGTCGTTTAACTAATTAGTTTGAGCTGCTCTTTTAACAAGCAATTTGACGCTTTAAACTATTTACAAATTCTTGAAATTGCCTGAAAAATACGGAAGATATATCTTTAGATTTTTATTAGGTACGTATAATAAAAACGAGTAAGTTATAAGGCAGAATATTCAGGAAATCAGGAAAATAACGTACTACGAAGTTGTAGTTTCATATTAGGCGCTGAGCAAATTTCAAGTTTGAAACTTTTGACTTTTAAGCATCCCAAGAACCATTATCTTCTTCGGATAATGTTTTTTTCCAAATTATGGTAATGTAAGCAGGAGTTTTCGTAAAGTGGGCAGTATTTTAGCTTTTTAAACCATAATAAAAAAACAAAATTTCAGCATATTCTTAGCTTAAACTGTAAATATTTGGTGGGTAAAAACTTTTTTTCTGAAAGATAGAGATTCCTCCTAAGAATTAAATTGAGGGTCGCTTCTTCCAACATTAATTAAACGGAACTTAATGAAGTTGAGAATTTTCTCTCAAACGTTACAGTTGGTCCTAGATAAACTTTAAGTTTACTTTACGACTTTAATACCTAAGGCAGCAACGGTAGCAACTACTACAAATACTGAAAGTTCTTAGCTTGCTTTATGTAATTATGTAGACTTAAAAGGTTGACTTTTCCATTTTATACCTAAGAAAGCAAAAATTGTGCCGGTTTGCAAGTATAACCGATAACAAATGTGATTTTATTTATGCTTCCGTAATTCACGGTGTATTTCTTTGTACGATAAAAAACATATTTTGCTGGTAAATTTATTCGAGTGATGCGAATAGATTCGAGTAGGCTTTTGTGTTGTTAAGGTACTTAAATCGTGAACCTCGAACTTGATCTCATGGACTCGTGATGTTAGACGTTATGAAATCAGTCGAGTTTGTACCTTTTTGCTGAAGTTCCTGAAGCTGGCCTCGCAGGATCGAGCCATTGGAAAAGGAACTGTACAGTATAAACACTTCCCGACACTGACGTTTCAAAAACCGATTTCAAAACGCCCAATTTTCAGGAGTACGCTGAAAACTACGCGCAGTTTTCAGTCTCAACAATGGCAGGTGTGCCACCGCAACAGACGTCGGATAGAAACTGAATAAGTGCCGCGACGCTCGCAGCGCACCGCTCGGCCAACATCAACTTTACTACAAACTACGTTTCTGACGGTATCACCATCTCGGTTTTTCTTGTTAAAAGTCCTCTCTTCCATCTCTGTTCGTTTAATGGAAATCTATCGGTCGTGTATTTCTGCACGTATGCATTATGTAACATATGTTCTCGCAAAATCGCTTTATTTTGTCAATTTCAGCTGAGCTATTTCGACGGAATTCATTAATAAATTCCCTGAAATCCTCCTTTATGAGTTATTATTCCTTTTATTGAACATAATTATATCGTACGCGAGAGGAAGAACTACGACGCATTCTACGATTTTAACTTTGAACGCTGATTTCTGAATTTCGAGGCGGAAGTGTCGTGATAAACTTGGAACAGAAAAAAAGCATTTACAAGACTTGGCAACATTACAGTATGCCATACATCTTTATGGTTATCTTATCAATTCGCGTGCAACCGTCGTCTAAATTTAGCCATCATTGTCGTTTATACCTGCCTACACACAGAGAGATGCAGTGCTTTGTCACTTCAATATCGTAGTTTGTGGGTTCCTACTGATAAGTTCGTGATTTGTCTGTATTTAGTAGACATTCTGAATTCAAACCACTTCCACCACGTCCCCTCACCGTTTGTAACAATATCAATCGAACCATTACCCGGCGTACAAAAACTATCCTGTCCTGCCTCCTGCCCATTAAAAAAAAGAACATGACTCGAATGGTTTTCGAGTTAATTGACTTTCATTTTATGCAACTGTCTGTCTACTAGAAATTATAATGCGAGTGAGTAAAGTCGGTGGCAACAAACACAAGGGGAAGGGGGCCTGGGCAGTAGCTCGTGTTGTTTTGCAATGGAATGAATT
This sequence comes from Melanotus villosus, assembly GCA_963082815.1. NCBI lineage: Eukaryota > Metazoa > Arthropoda > Insecta > Coleoptera > Elateridae > Melanotus > Melanotus villosus. The sequence goes on from OY720423.1 coordinate 22,497,226, forward strand.
AAATATTGTACAAATTTGGCCTCGAAACTGGCGACAGAGTTTCTACGATAGTTGGAGCGGTGGGCTGACTAACATTTCACAAGGTCAACCTCGCATCGCTAACATCAACGTCAATGAGCAACTCCCATTACAATTTTGCATTTTTAAATAGGCTTTGTTGTAGCTATTTGCATACACGCTGCACGTGTACGTATCGACTGTAATTTCACACCTACGGTCTCGACAGTTCCCTTAAAATGTGTAAAAGCGTCTCCAAGACGACCAAGAACAACCCAGGTGGGAAAATCGGGAAAGGGAAGCACTAATGGTTGCTGGAATTTATTGGAGTGTGTTCGGGTAATGAGGGACCGAGTTGTAATCGTGCTCGGGGCGGATTTTACCTGGGAAGGTACGTGAGACGGTCGAGTAGTCCGCGGCGACCGCGAGGTGAAGGTCGCGAGCACGTCAATGGGCCCGGTGTTGTTGCCTGGACAACCGCTAGGAGGTGCTGCTGCTATTTCTGGCACAGCCACCTCAGCTCGGCACACGCACTAAAACGTTCTTGGATACTTTAAAAATCATTTTTTGTTTAAATCTAAACACCTTTTTTCCCCTAGAATTACCATCTCTCGTGAACTTCCAAAAGTTTTCTTAATTGGTGGGAACAATTTACCAACTAATTAACTCTAAAAGTGATCGGACACGTCTCTGCCAGAGTGCCAGAGATCTTTAAATAACTAATGATAAATGAAAGAGTTCCATAAATTTTCTGTACCAGAAATGAAATTACACAGTTGTTCCAACTATACAATTTCATAATCTTTCCATGCAGTGACGGCTCGTGGCTTTAAATAGTGGTGGGGCGACAAATTACTGAAAGTGATTTGTACATGACTGAATTGTACATCTTTCAAACGGTGTTCCCAAAAAATTTGTTTCATTATTAAAAATCATAGCAATGCGTTTTTGTATTTGATTTTTTAAACGCAACCATTTGTCAGCACATGCCGTATCGACCTTGCAAACAGAACTGATTTAAAACTACAAAGCTACATATAAAAGAACGTATTCACACATCAGGCCCATAAAACGCAACAGTTTTGTTGCACTTTCTTTGAAATCATGAAACTGTTACTGTTTAGGAAGGATCTTATTATTTTCGTCATAACTAAGTGGACAGATAGCAGTGGCGGCTCGTGACTTTAGGAATGGGTGAAGCAGATTATTAGCCCCCCCCCCCTTGGCGGTCGAGCTGCGGGGGCAGTCCCTCCGGTTTTTCAAAGTTCAAGGTCATTCGCTATTTTACAACTTGAAATTTTGATGGAACCCGGGTTCGCTTAATGTAAAAATACAAATACAAATATATTTTGGAAAAACGGAAAAAATGGTACAATCGATGCCAAAGCGACTCCAGGAAGTCATAGATAACAAATGCAATCAACCAAATATTAAAATAAACGTATTAAATTGTTTTGTTATACATATAGCAAGCTGTCGATTATTAAACTGTACGAATACGAGTGTGTCAGCAATTTTCACCGTCTTTTTCAATATTTTATTGTTTAGAGTAGAAGTAATCTTTGTATTACTATTGTTAATTGTAAAATAAATGATTTATAAAAAGCAATGACAAAAAATTGTTGAATTTCGTTTGCATTTGAACCAAACGCGCGGCGCTGTATGAATACGAATGGGAGCCACTATGTAACACCGAAATCAGAAGGCAGGTTGCGATTGACGCAGGTCTTGAATCTGTTTCACTTCTCCGTACAAATTAATTTTCAAATTTGCCATTGCCATGGCAACGGCTCGCATGCAAACATACGAAAATTGACGCAGTATTCCTGTATAAGCAAACCTGCTTCAGTTGAACGCTTGTGGTCTGCAGTATGTATTGTGGAGCGGCATATCCTGCAGGGGCTTGCTGTACGATGTACTGTGCGCCCGTGCGCCGGGCATAAAATACTTTTCTATATTAACTGAATTAAGGAAAATGAAAAAAATTTAAATGATTTCGGATTTCGAATAAAAAAAAAACATTTAACCAAAAAGGTGAAGCAGCGGGTCATCAGACAAGCCGCCACTGGCAGATAGGACTGGCACCGGAAAGGGCTATTAACATCCTTTAATAAAATATTAAATTTGCTTACACTAAGCTTATTCTCCACTTCTCACCACGGGCGATTGTAGAATTATCTAAACAGCTTACATTCTGGACTAAAAACATTATCTACGTGCAATAAAACGCTAATATAGCTCGCACTTGTACAAATAACGTTTAGATATACATTTAACAGCGTTCAATGATCTGTCATGTTTAAGCACGGATATACACTTTTCGTAGTCAAGCAGACTTATTTTATTTTATCAGACTGATTTGGGCGAGGGGGTGCCCCATCGCCATAATCGTCCAAAGTACCCAGGGTTCGATGCATATAAAGAACTTGGCATTCATCCATTACGACCATTACTCTTAGAAGATAGCACGAACTACAGACTTAAACGGTGTAAAATTAAATAATAGATTTTTATCCTAATTTGTCAATTGAAATGGTAAAATAGAATTGTTGGTTTTTCTGGTATTTTGATTTGGAAGTCAGCATAAAATGTTAAATTTCGATTTAGTTTAAAACATTCCATCTTCTTCTCAGGCTAAAAGCCCTTTTCTATTTCATAACTTTTTTAATTAAAACTTTAAATTTCTGACGTTCATCTTTTCTATATTTTACGAGTTATTAGAAGATTCAAACATCCCTCTAACCAACACCACTTACAACCTCAAAATTAATGTACTAATATCTTTAACTGTAGACCTGCAAGTTTTGTGCAATTAGGGAATTTTGTACAGCTTTCATGGATTACAAAAGAAAATTAAATTGCGCCATAATGCGAAACACGAAACGGATCAAAATTTCAGTTTTAAATAAATACACTTTTAAAGAGACTGAAAACAGAAATAAATATTAAAGAATTTTTCTGCGCTTGAATTTTCGGGACGACCCTTGTTCAGAAACCAGATAATTAAAAAAAGATGAGATTTATTTCGTAATTTGGAATATCGATTTTGTGCTATATATAAAAACAGATTGCAGCTTCTAAATCAGCAATTACGCAGTGGGAATTTTTGATTTTCTCTTCCTGAAAATGACAAGGGAGGTTGAAAACAAAAATAACAGATTATTTAGGGAATTTTATTTTAAATTAACATCGGCAAAACTTCGCTGTTTTTAACGGCCTCTTTACAAAAGAGTTAACCTTTTGAATTTTAATAAACAACATTTGAAATTATTTAAATTTTTGTTAAGTAAATTAGTAGAAGCACAAAGAACTTTTTTAAGCGTCCAAGTTTTAATTTCAAAATAATAATAACATTAATCAAATTATCCTAAATTAAAGAGTAGTAGTAAGATTGTTTCTAAGGTTATTTAAATACAGTCTTAAAAAATGAAAAGCATTCAATATTCAATCGATCTATTAATAACTTCAATTCATCTCGTTGAATACTTTTATGTTATAAACAAATACATCTGACAATAAACCATCAAATGCTAACCTACTGACAACCTTTTAGAGTTTGGGGTTTTGTATAAATTTTAACCATTTATTGACATTTCCAAGAGCCCCAAAATAATTTTACTAGTTTTACCTAAGTCAGTGTGTTTGGACAAAGAATATGCTGTAAAATATGCACATCACCTACTTTGCAAAGAACTCAATAATTCTTCGTTAAGTGGAAAATTTATGCCTTAGGGTCTTTTTTTCTGATAAACTTTTCCGTGAAGCTTGAACTTTGGCATTTTCATCCCAGATTCACCTCAACCCTAACTCTCTAAGCTTTGTTTTAACAGGTGAACTGCACAGTAAATCTTTGGTAAATAGCAGGGTGGGTTCCTTCTAATGACAAGAAAAATACTGCGTATTATGAAACGAGTATCTACCTACTCTGAAAATCTCCTTGTTTTCAATGGCTTCTCCTAAATGTTATTTTTGTTTTTGCTTCCTTCTTTAAACTTCCAGGGGAATGTTAAAGTGTGATATGAAATTTTGACCGTTTATACGGCGTGACCAAAAATAAATTTTTTATAAAGCGCCGTGACGTTAAAACTGTTTGTCTGATATTGGCAGATCTGTCTCATTTATAATCCCAACAATTGGGTTTTAAAAAATACATTAACCTATAAATTTATAAAAGCTTGTCTTGGGTGGATGATTTAAAATTTTAAAATCATAGCACCCGAGATTGAAAATTTATTTGATTACCAAGTCTTACATCAGCGTTTTTATTTATAGTTCTTGCACTAAAATTAAACCAGTTTCCGTCACGTCGTTTATGTATTTTAAATTATCTGCTAAAGATATTCCGAATTATTTAAGAGATCAAAAATACGAAGGGCGTTAATTGAACCGATAGTTTCTCGTAGTGAATGTTATGAAAAAGCGTAAACTCGTAGTCTTTATAGGCTGTTGATTCTAACGGATAATCCGATAACCGGATATTTTTTCAAGATTTAACCGGATATTTTATTTTTAGAATAGAAAGCGGTTAACCGGATAATATTTTATCCGCGGATAAACGGATATTATATTATCCGTAAGATAAACGGATATCAATTTATCTGTCAGATAAACATTTATCCGCTGATAAGCGGATATTATGTATCCGCCGGATAAATAACTATCAACGGATAATTTTTTATTCTAAATATTTTCATGACATTATTAAACAACAAAACAACTAACCAACTTAGATTTTGCTGTCTGCAACGCTGCATTCTATTGATTCTATTAATACTGAAGAACCTAATTTTTGTAAATTTAAATTTAAAAAATCAAAATCTTTGAGTTAATTTTCTATTTCTCTAATTTTAAGGTTTTCATAGTTTTAAGTTTTTATATTTTTTTTGTACCTAAGGGTGTCTGTTGTTTTTTAATAAACAAAATTTATATAAAACCGTTTTTTTATTTTTTGTCGCGGATAGAAAATATCCGTGTTATCCGTAGATGAAAATTATCCGCTAATAAAAATATCCGTTTTATCCTCAGACATAAATTAACCGCGGATAAAAAAATATCCGTGTTGACCGCAGATAAAAATTATCTGCGGATAACTATTATCCGCGGATAAAAAATATCTACGAATAAAAATATCCGGTTATTCGAAATCGGATAAAATCGGATAACCGGATAAATTCTCATAACCGGATAAAAACTTTAAATTTCAACAGCTCTAGTCGTGAACTACCAAGTTCTAATTAGAACTTCTGCATTAATTATCATATTATAATCGATAAAGTGTCCAGACTCCAGAAAATGTATTAGTGACTTGGTTCTTCTTAATAGTCGACCTCACAATTCGCACAACATCGCTCCTTGGAACATTCAAAGGAATTTCTGGTCGATTTAATATAAACGATTCTTGTTTCTAGTGGTACAAGGAATTTGTTACTCTAAAGTTGTGATACTTTTATTATGAGGGCTATACTTATACTTGAAATATTTATAGTTTCTGCTGTTTTTCATGTTTAACACTGTTTAAATAAATGGTAATTGTACAACTATTTGATCAAATGTTTTATCCAAATATAAAGAAATAACTTGTTTATGTATTTTACTTACCTGCCTCACCTGCCTGGTGTATAAGTAAATTGATAATTTCAATAAATATTTCATTACAACGTGATTATAAATGCCTGAACATTAAACACGTCCAGGTCTTAATTAGATGTGATAATGAGTAAATGCAAGTATAATTTATAACATTTATATAAAGATAATTGTCACTTTCGAGAGTTTTTGCTCGTCGTGGAATTTCGAGTTATTTCAGTATGTTTAGACTGCCAAGCTCAAATGAATTCACTTACGGACACGCTAGAACGTTAAAATATGTTCACAATTAATAACCACTACGCTGACCCAAAACAAAACTATTTTTTTTATACGCTCATTTACCATTAAGGAACGGTTCTCGCGAGAGAAACCGTCGTTTCTTAAACGACGCCACAGTCGTTCCAAATAAAACAGAAATGGAGTTGTTTTTTCCTTTTTGTTTAGGTTCCAACTCGGATTTTAGAAAAGTGGGTCTTCCTTACTAAAACAGGTCTTTAACGATTCGGGAATTTCGAAGGTAAAAGTATTTGTTGTCTTTTGCCGGATGTTAATCAGGCCGGACGATGGTAGATCGTTTTTGAGATTAACATAAAAAAGGTCAAGCCGTACATATGTTTTTTTGCAAAACATTATACGCTGACAAAGGTGACATCAATTCAGATAATGACGAAGTATCTCGAATAAATACATAGGTTTTCTATTACGCCAATTCGCGAAATCTACATAAATATATATGCATGAGCCAGAAATTTTCTAAACCTCAGCAAATGGAGCAAAACGAACACTCTAAAATTAAAAGCGTTACTCGTAACAACTCAATAACAATCACTGTAAGTGATAATTGCACGCACTTATCAGTCTCGTGTGCGCTTTTTGTAATCACTTTGTTACGGAAATTGTACAACAAGAGTAAAAACTCGTTAGCCGTAATTAATTGGAGCTGGAGGTTTTGTAGGCGTTAAATGAGCGTGGTATTCAGCTTTCACTGTCGGCGCCCATCATCCAACATCGGTGTGTGGACATGGTGGTTAGATTTTTTAAAGATGGAAATCATCAGTTTTCCAACTCCACTAATTACATTCTCTTATTAACCGAGAGTGAAAATTACTTCACTCTGCTCATAAATACTTGAATATCAACGCCTCTTTTCTGTGTAATTGAATTGTTCTTGCTGTTCTTGTATTACTGTACATTCATTTCCATAATTAATATTCAAAGCGTTGAACATTTACATCAAAAAGATTAATCGCTGCGAGAACGGCATTCGCTTTCTGAATTGCTAGGGCCGTACCCGTTTTCAAATCCCAACAGAAAAAAAAAAGAATAATGCGCGACATTCAGATTACACTTCGATACTACCAGGTTTAATTTTGGGAAAAAAGAAATCGTTTAAAAAGGTCAAACGCCAACGAAATTCTAAGGAAAATTACTAGGAAAAATTAATTAGAATGCGAATTAGGATTTTTTAAGCTTCGGAATGGTAAATAAGTAAATAGGGAGACATCGCGAAAAAAATAATTTCTCTAAAAGCAGGATTAAAAAAATTACCCAAGTGTATTTCTCCTGACACTGAATAATATTTCATTTCAGTAAAATTTATTTAAAAAATGGAACTTAATTTCAAATTTGATTTAAATCAACTAACCCCTAGAGACCTTAAAAAGGAAAACAAGGGAGTGGTGGTATAATGTAATTAGTACGTATATTAAACCATTTCTAATGTGCCTCAAAAACCTTGACTACAACTCCAAAATAAAAATGATTAAAAAACACGTTTTATTTCGAACCACTTCGGATTCGGACGCTTAAATAAACACAAACAGAAGAAAACCAAAGTATATTTTTAAAGCAAACCGGAATAATAAGGTGTTTGAACAAAGGCTTTGTAAAAAGAAGATGCCGATATTTAAATTTAGAATGGAATTATTTACCTTTTGATCTTTTTTCAATAAAACTTCTCGCCCTCTTTAATATTCTGCTCTCGCGTCAATGATTTTTGTTGAATAAGAACGTTTTACTATAAATATCGGGATTGAAGTAATTGAGCCTATTTATAGAAATAACTCGTAATCATAAGTTCAACAGCTGTAAGAAGCAGTCTTTGCTTATATGGAGATAATTCCGAAAACAGCGATTTATCAAAGCTGCTGCTTGTCAACTTCTAGCACTTGTTTTGCTTACGTTTACTTTGTGTTATTACTCCCGCTTGCAATTTAAATTAGAATTTATATAAAGCCGCTACTGGGGCCTTGTGACTTTGATAGCACTACTTGGGACATTATTCTAACGTACAATACAAATAAATACCTAATCACTAACCTCAAAAACCCAAAAGGATCGTATTGAACAACTACCAAAATGAGATGGTGGAGGCGGAAATACAACCTCTAAAGAATATAGGGTTAAAAGGAACAAAAAGCCAATTTATTTATCTACCTGAACACGCAATTATCCACCCTTAAATCTTACACCTATAATACATAATCAGACGAAAATTAGGACACGAAATTTGTGGTTCTCTTAATTTTCCCGGACTAAAAGTTTAGTGATAATGTTCGTTAAATTACTTGAAACGCAAGAAATTCCTCTTTAGATACAGAGCTTATTAAATAAGATAAGAAATAAACTAGTAATACAAAAAGGAGCATTATTTAAAAAACTTAACGGCAATAAAATTAATATACTTGCTGATGAAACTTGTGTTTATATTGCGATCTACAATCCCTAGTGAGTGGTTTGCAATCTACATACCTATCTATAAATGTTAACGTAGGCATAAATATATAAGAAAATAATAAGTACTTCAGGGACGTATTCAGTGTAACCTTATACTAATTAAACTGTATTGTCAGTGAAACGTCCCTGGACGCCCTATGCTCCTCCAAGGAATAACAGGATCACGACAGGCCGACATGGGCGTATTCAGTCCTTTTATATTAACAGATCTACAAGGAAGCCTGGTTATAAGTTTCCTTGAGTTGTTGGCGTGAACGTGGTTTAATAATGATTTATTGTTTGGACACATTCACGGATAATCTGGTTATACCCGATTCATGGCAATTAAAAATAATAAAAATGAAAGAATTAATTAGTTGTAAACAAAGAAGGAAGTACATTACATACTTCAATATATTGCAACCCGCATCCAGTAAGCCATGGGTTCTTTAAACAAAAACTTGTTGATTTCTATGTACAACAAACATTGATAACGTTAACTTGAATCTAAAAAAATATGAAGGTCGTTTTACAACTGCTGGTATAGATAAAACAGCGGTTTGTAGACCAGACCGGGTTATTCTATGCGGCATTCTGACAAATACAGGGTTCTTAGGAATCTGGCGGTTGAAGTTTGAGAAGGAATCATCTTGGGCTCCACAAATCGTGTTTTATCACGTTTTACCAGACAAGATCGATGGTATTTTCGGTTAGTTAATTGGGGTATACTGGGAGGCATTTAAAAATATTCACGGAGGAAACCTTTTCTAATTGAATAAAAAATGTTGCGGTTTTTGGGCCACGTACCCGTTGTAACTATGATATCCTTCGTCGGCTGACCCTTCAAGGACGGTCGAGGTGGGCAGACTGCGCGTTTCCAACTTCACATAATCTAACAACACACCGTCGAAAGTAAATACCGTAAAACATACACGTAACATCAAACAGTGCTTGGATACATAGTGTGACTCCTAGATATAACCTTGGAATTGACCTTTGTTGCTTGAAACGACTAGGTTTTGGAATTTTGGTTTTTGACTTTTTGCGGTCATTAGTTTAACCAACGTTGTAATCAACGGCAAATTAAAAACGTTAGGAGTCTTTTTTCTGCACGCACGCGTTTATGGTTTGTGGGATTGAAGGGTTATTGTAACTTTGTATTAAAATGACATTCAATGTCAGCGCCGTATAAATTACGACAAAATAGTTCATGAACAAAATAATTGTTAGCAGTCGTTCCGCTCCCGAATTTTGCACATCCGTCCATCTCGAGGTCGCGAGTTTTGTTAAACTCAATAACAAAGTAAAACTATTGTCACTCGATAAATATCGCAGTTGTAAAAAGTGTTACACCAGTGGGCCGTTCTCTTGGCAACTTTTTGGTAGGGATTACTTCATTGTAGAAAATTGGTTTGGCCGTCCCAAAATAAATATTTGCCAATGACGTATGCATTCGGTGCTGTTAGCGTTTCACCAACGTGGGTGACTATAAATATATTTACGACGAATTCACGTTGGTATTTACTATGAATAACACACTCACCTAATCGTACTATATCCAGTTATAATTACCGAGTGTATACCCGGCAGCGGTATGGGATCGAATTTCATATTACACTGCATGGGAAAAACCAGATCTAAATACATCTTAACTATGTACACAAAACACTCCGCTAGTTGCCTTTGGCTAAAAACACGTTAACGTTACGATAAATATAAAAATATGTATGAATAAGTTCAAAAGATTTTTGTTTATCCTCTCTTTTAAAACAGCCATTTTTTAAGAGTAAAATATACGATGCTTTACTGAAAATCGTATTTCAACAAAGCGGTGTTTTGGCATCCATTTTGAATTGGACGTACCTCACGTTTATTCATCGTTTTTATTTCATCACATGGATATTTCTAGGTTTACTAAACAAGGCAAAACGTACATCAAAACTTACGTTTTTCAGATAAACGAATGAATGACGAACGTTTTTAATGTGGTATCTATTCCAAAATAATCAATAGTAATAAACTCCAAAAACAAGTAAAAGTTATATAATATCATAGGTTACTATAAAGACAAAAGATTAGTTTCAGATTGTAGTAAATGCCAAAACTTTTAGAATGAACATGACTTGCATTAGACATTTTGATATGCAGAATCATTAATCGCTGTACTTTCACCAAATGTTTTAGGAAAGTCAGCGCCAAATGGCCAAATACAGTAATATCTTAAAAATGTTTCACAAATGTAAAGGTTAACGCATTGTTTACAATACAATTCTCAAATTTTCATTTGAAAATTTATTTCTGCAAAAACATTATTACGTATGTATTTCAAAACAAAGGAAAATAATACGAATATTCTTATTAAAGTGTAAAGTAACTACAAAGTATGGATACAATCGAGATTAGATAACCAAACGTTCAGACAATGATTTAAATTAAATAAAGTAATAAAATACGTTAACTATAATTTATTGTATTGAACAAGAAAAGCAATGATGACTAAACGAATCGATCATTACGAATTTATAACGTGCATTTCCACTAAATGTAATAAACAAAGGCATTGTGAGATTAACAACACGAGCAATAGTAACAGCAAAAGAATGAATATGAATATCTAAGTAATCAATTCGATTATTGTCAATAACACGTACTATATGATTCTATGGACCTTGAGGTATTAGTACATATAGATATATTATTATCAGTCAATTAGGTTATTAAATAAAAACTAGCTATTGTTAAAATTGTAAATATTAAACTGAATGGATGTTTAAATGCATTTAATATTTATAAACTAGCCTATTTAAATTGAGATTAATTATGTTTCAGATTTGAAAAATTGTTTAAAATAAAGCAGAAAAAGTTTTATTTATTTCGTTCTTACACTTACCTAAAAATTGGAACGTAATCCCTCATTGGGATATGTATGCCCTTGTGTTGCTGGAGTTAAGGGCATTTAGGCTCCTTTATTTATTCTCAGAGCTTTCGACGTAATTAAATAAAGTTTTATGAGGCTTTTAGAACCAATTTAATTTTAAAACTGAAAAATTGATTTACTGTGTTAGTAATACTGATACGGGTTGTATACGTTACAACCCACGACCTTAGTTGCACATTAAACATTTTAAAAGTCGTGTTGGTGTATGTTGATGAATACTCCCAATATAAAATTAAAAATTAAAACAAAAATGCAAACATACGCCAATCTGATTTTCATTTGATTTTTGGATAGATGATGTCACATGTAAATTGTAATTTTATTTGACTGAAAAATTTCTTTTTATTATCTTGATCTTCTGCAGGACTAGATTGTTAACGTGTTGAAGGTTGTATTAAGTTTTGTTCTTTAATTTTCCTTAACTAAAATTGCCTCTATCTCTTAAGACATATGGCGAATTTTCAAAGTTCTCGAAGAATTTTTTAAAACAATATTTAGCCTAGCTCTTGGATTTTCCAGAGTTATTCTGGATTTCAGGCGCTTTCCAAAGCCTATTAGTTACACTTTTCTAAATTAACCTGTGAATTATTTCCCTTTATAACAGGCATGTAACTATAGAGGGGCTCGTATGCCCACCTAAGGAAACATAGCCTGTGGTCGAAAAGATCATAAATTTAGTTCGTATTTTGTGTAATTATTGGTGAAATAAAATATTCATTGGGCTACTATAACATTTTCGGGGCCTACTTTGTGCTTTGTGCCCGCTTAATTTTTTAGGCCTAGTTAATCTATAAAATTCCACCACATTAGAAAAGCAGTTTTTTTACGCCTGTTAATAGTGAAACCACGATTTTCTGTGATTTGAGTCGTAGAACAATGGTCAAGTACAAGAGTATGGTATCATTACAATTACATATCCATGTTCACTAAAAATTGACATTAAATTAAAATTCAGATTAAACACTCATTCATTCTATTAACTCTCACAAAATCAAAAATTGATAACAAAGTAAAAACTTGAGGCAAAAAATTATTTAGTTCGATGACTCCATAGCGAGGAATGATATCAATTCGACGTGTAGTGCTTATTAATCAATGTTGTACAACATTATGACTAAACTTTTTGAGGCAATACTTAATTTGTGTTATTAGTCAATCCGTACTGTTGGTTTTCTAGCTTTCAGCTGTTCAAAATCGCCTTGCTTCTGTGCAAAATTATCTGTTTCGACGAAAGCAATTTTTTCAACCCTCCCAAAGTGACCCGGCCTTTGCCCTGTATAGGGATATTATGGGCTAATAAATATTCAAGGTCCTTCCTTGTACAATGAAAAGTAGTTATCATTAACATGGTACTTTCTTAAGAAAATAATTGAGCTTGAAATACATTATATGAGGTACATCAGAGCATTAATAGCAAAGCCAGATTTTCGAATCAGTGCACTCCACGTTGCTTTTGGGCTGATAACAATGCAAACTGATACTTTTTCTTCAAATTTTGGATTTTTTATACTTCGGCGCTGTGCTTGAGTCATTTGAATGATGATATCCATTATTATTTATTACCAAAAGTTTTCGAATTACTCAATGTGAAATAGGATTAATCATCCAACATAAACAAATGGTTAGAGGATTTTCTGCCAAGACAGTCACATTTGGTTTTCACAGCAGTGATTTTTGTTCAATGGGTTTTCTTTTACCAAAATTTTATACTTTACTGTTTTCAAAATTCTGTTTCAACTCGTTAGTTTCACAGCTTTTTCGCAGAACCCCTTTTTGGCCTTTTTCCTTCTGCCATTATGTTATTTGCGAAACATCAAGACAAGTTATACAATGTTCTTGGCTGCATTTGCTTCTATAAAGTGCCGCATTGTGATTTCTCAATTTTAAATCTTTAGATGCCATTTTGGCCATTTTAAACTCAATAGAACAAATGCGCATACAAACAACTTCGGGCTACTGACAGCTTACATTTATTTGCTTTCCTTATTGATTTGATCATAATCTGTTTGGTTTTATTTGAAAATTTTTGGTAGACATACGTTATCTGACTTACATATCTAAATTAACTGATTTTTTTTTTTTTGCTTGATGAAAATCCTGCTTTAGATTAAAACAAATAATATTGAAAATTAATATTTGTAAATTTATAAGTAAAAGGATAAAAGTCAGCAGTAGGTAGATATGGTGTTTTTTAAAGCTGATAGAAATTCAAAGGTGCCAACGTAACGAAAACGAAACATCTTCATCCTGGCATTTTTTGACTTTCCTCATAAGTGCTTTTCTTCAAACAAATTCCCTTGGTGGTAAATTTTGAGGCATATACAGGATGTAAACCAAAACAGTCTCACCATATTTATTATTTCTTGGAGTTGAAAAATGAAACTTACAGGACTGAATATGGAGGAAAAATGTGCTTTTTTTGAGTTAAAAAGCAATTTAGTAACCTCAACTTTACAGGACTGAATATGGAGGAAAAATGTGCATTTTTTGAGCTAAAAAGCAATTTAGTAACCTCAACTTTCAATTTTTAAATACATATATATTTTTACAATTTTAGAATTTTAAGAAATTCTGAATCTGAATACTTACTTAACCTTCCTGAATTTGTGAAAACTGTAAAAAATATTATTTTTCCGTCAAGAGTGCCCACGGCCATAACCCACAAAAAATGGTTCTCACTGATTTTTGTAATTAAATATAAATTACGTCATCCTTGTGGCGTCAATACAGTATAAAATACTGAAATGGAAAGCTTTTGAAATTGGTTTTTTGACTGAAAGTTGATTTCTTCAAATGGAGCAATAGTGACTCACTGGGTTTGTTGAATAGACTATTTTTGCCAAATGAACGATATTTAAAATCTTGAAAATTCGTTCAGTTCAGGGGAATTTGTTCACCTTAGAAGGCTTTGATAAAAACAACGAAAAATAAAACCCAATTGCTTGAGGCATTGTTTTGTGACGTTTCCGTCAAAGCCTTCTAAGTTAGAAAATTTTCCTTGAGTTTTGCATTATCACCTAAGCTTTTAAGCTTAATAGGATACAAAATGCACTGAATGGATTTTCAAAATCTTAGTACCGCTGAATTTGTAAAAACATAATCTATTCAGATAACCCAGTGAGTCATTATTGTTCAATTTGATGAACTAACTTAATGCTTATAGTCAAAGAACTAATTTCAAAAACTTCAAACACCAGTATTTTATCCTGTACATAAGTTACAGCTGTTATTTAATTATGGGATTCAATAAGAAATTTTTTGTGGGTTATGGTACGCTTACCTAATTGAAAAATAAAAATTTGAAAAAGCTTTCTCTAGAGTAGGGGCTCCCAAAGTGCGGCCCGCGGGCCAAATGCGGCCCGCAAACCCTAGAAATGCGGCCCGCGATGTCAGATCATCCGCGATCTTGAATTTATAGAGATAATTTGCAATTTACATTTTTACAAAAAAATAAATAAATGTTAATCATATTAAAATTAAAAATTGTTCAGTTAAAAAAATACTAAATTTTATATGTATCTAATATATCTTGTTATTATACAGGGTGGTCGTGAAAGTTTAGGAAGTACGTTAACTGCGTTAACTACATGAAAAATAGTGAAGATTGTTTTCCTAAACGGCAAATTAAAAAGTTACGGCCCTGTAAATTTGAATTAAAAATATGTTGCACAAAAGCAATTTTGCAACACCACACTGGAAGATATTTTTGCGTATATCTCAAAAACGAATTTGTTGAGTTAAAAATGCCAAGAGAACTTTTTTACGTAAAATTAATTTTTCTTTCATAATACTGCACAGGATATTTAAAAAACGCGACTTTCATATTTCTTCTTAATTAAAAATGTCCTTAATACTCCCTTAACTACGCCACTGGTCAAATTAGGAAAAATGTTTATTTGAAAAATCTTCACTACTTTTCATAGCAGTTAACGTACTTCCTTAACTTTCACGACCACCCTGTATAGATTGAATATACATATTTTATTGTAATTATAATAAGTAATTATTCCTTGTGTCTAACTTTTTATAGATTTAAACGTATTTTTCCATAACACTTTTTTTTGGCCCGCCAAATATTTTGGAATTTACAATTTGGCCCACCTGGGGAAAACTTTGGGAACCCCTGCTCTAGAGATATGTATTCAGAATCAGAAAAAATGTAAAGATTGAAGTTGAGGTCATTTCTGGCGAAACCAGAAGTGTTTGTAAATTGCTTTATGGTTAAAAACAAGTTTCTTCTCTATATTCGGTCATGTAGTTTTGCTTTTCGGCTCTTAAGATTTTAAGAAAAAAAGGGGGCGAGTCATTTACACCCTGTATTGCCAGGCTCTCAAATACAATTTGATATCGCATACCCCATCGTAAAAAGTTGTCGTACGCCTCTGCTAAGGTCCAGAAGAACTAAATGTCTCTCTTTTGGGTTACAAAAGACCCCATTTATTTTCCCTAACAAAGTGTAGTTTTGTTTAAAAGAACAAGAGGGATCAATCCATCGGTCTGTCTGTAGTGGGTAGAGTGGCGAGGTCCACCGCCTGCACTATTTTTACTACGCAGCAAATTTCTGTGACCACGCATTCACGCCAGCCAGCGAAACATACACATGCATAACGGAGAGGTCATTGGCGCCACTTATTTATAAATACCTCCGTATTTCGCAATACATACAACACATCTGAGAAAAGGGCACAACCAAAGACAAGGGGGGAACCGACTTAAAAGAATTACGAGCACGACGTATACGATTGATGCACTTATATTCACGGCCGTATAAATAATCCCACTAACCGATTTGGTAATTATGTGGACGCCTCTGCCAACTAATTGGTAGTACAGGGACGGATTAGGTGACCAAAATTTGAAGTGTGTAGCTTTACCAGTTTGATATGATTGTTACCATTAAGCATCAGAAACTGATCAACACCAGAATGACATTACAAATAAATAAATTTAAAAAAGAAAGGTTGGAGTAACAAGCAGTAAGCAGGAAAAAATCTCACATTAGGACTGGTAACTAAATTGACGCCTCCAACTGTTCATTACTGTGGGAGGAAATCTAGCTGCAGTTAAATGTAGTTTTATATTACTCTCGGCTATAAAATAATTTGAAATGTACCTACCTTCTCTAATTCTAGCAAAAGTAATTGCCTGTTTTCTTTCGTCTTAGGGGTTTTAACTAATTTTACGAATGATTAATTGTGTTTAACGGAAAGGCACTATTTTTGAATTTCTAACTGGAAATACATACTTAGAAAGATAGGCACTAATACATTCAAACATTTAATTAAGCTTACTTTTAAAGATAATTGTACCCAGAGGCGGACTGGCGACAGCTTTTTAGAATTGCCAAACCGCTAAATCTAAGTACAACTTAAGTAGGGCCTTGTTGAAACAAGTTGTCTCCTGTTAAAAATGTATTTACGTTTCGGCCAACAAGGGGGGCCGGTCCATAATAAATGCGCTAAAGCACCCCAGTCCACTCCGTCCCTGACTTAACTGTATTTTTGAAAATAACTCGAACTTAAAGCTAATGCCACGCTAAAGCTAAAATGTATTTTGGAATATCTATTCCTGTACATTTTTATAGCTATTTTATGTGTTTAAGCTTAGCTGCTACTCCACTTTAAAAGTTGTCACTGCCCAAGAAAATGGTACCTATTGCTGAAAGGCACTTTGGAAATGTTAATGTTTCGAATTTTTCTAATTTAAAATCCTTGGATATTTATTTGTTTTTCTCCATTCTTTTTTTTGATAATTATTTAACCAGCTTAGTATTTGTTTATACATGAATTTTAATCTTTTTTCAGTTTCAAGGGCTGCAACGGGGTTACACTGCTGAAAAGATACCCGTATAGAATGTGTGAACACTATTGTTGATTATTCTTATATAAATGTATTACATTTCTTAAACCATATTAAAAATTGTACTATATATCACAGATAATAATTGTTATTCAACAAACATAATAAACAAACACCAAAAGTAATTTTACTGCGTCTTCCGTAATTCGTATCATATTTTATTTATAGCGACCTATATACCGAAATTATTATCTGGTATTAGTAAATCAGTGTTAGGGATGAATTAAAAATATACAAAGAAGAATAATGTATACACTAATGATATATTAATAGGAGTTTGGTAGTTACGTACGATAAATGAATGGAATAGCAGCCAATATATCTGATTGTTGTGTAGGAACTACATTATTTCAATTCAATTGTCTAAATGTTGAATCCTTATAGGCGCATAAAAGGGTTATGTTTACTATGGTTAACGATTACTCGACTGGAACAATGATGCTTTCGTCTCAAAGTTAATTACTACTTCTTTGTTTTAAAATTTAAGCTGTAAATAAACGGAAGTCTGTCGGCATTTCTTGTAGAGAAAGTATAATTTGCGTTCAATTCCAGATATCTAAACTTTTTTTTATAACTTTTATTTATCAAACAAGGGGATTCGATCTTCATTGAACTGTTACTTTCACCAATAGCCGGCATATTATTTGTTATCAAACAGTTTTGATGTACAGCAGACATGAGTCAATAATAACTTTTATCAGTTGATACAGAATAATACACACTACAACGCAAACATAACTAAAAAAAAAAAAAAAACGTGACCATATTCCACTCACCCAAGAAATTTCTTCCAACAATTATGAAATCTTGCCCGAACTGTTCAAATTGTTAATAAAATCACTTTTAGTAAAATTCGACGGTACTATCACAACCAACGTTAAAAACGGATAACCGAAATTAGAGGTGATCGGGAAATCCCCGCTTTAAACAAGCGAAAACTAGTTAACCACGAGTTTTTGCATGTTTTGTTGGTGCAAGAAGTGCATATCAACTGGTGCCAGCGGTGGACTTGTGCGTACGCGTTACTACTACGCTACTACTGGAATGTGGGGGGGTTACTACGACCAGCAGGCCAACACTTGTTGTGACCCCCAGGATGGCGTTTTAAAAGGAATACTCCGCTGTACGACTATGGTAAGAAAGTTCAGGGCGTGTAGGAGATGCTCGAAGATGAAGTGTCTGAGATAGGATGGTGCCCCGACTCGCTTGCTCTACAAGACGAAAGATTTCGTGATGTTGATGGTCGTTGTCGTGGTTTAAATGCATCCATCCAACTGACTTCTCATTGGAATTTACCAAAACGGATTGCGCTGACACCGAGAATAAAGGACGTTTATTTAATTTCGTAATATTGTGAAAACGGGAAGTCTGCAGAACAAACAATCTAAATTTTTAGGTATTTAATTAAAAAGTAACCGAGGACGCTTAAAAATAAAAACAAAACGCCGATTTTTTGCGAGTGCCAGTTGCGATGGCAGAGCAGGTCATATTTTGGTGTTAAACTGGGGTAGGACCAGTAATTTTTAATATCGAATTGAAATTTTGTTACGTAAAACGAGGACAAGGTCGTTGCTTATCAAAAAGAAAAACGGCGGTTTTAGAAAAAAACTTCATGATAAAACTTATCGGTTACAATATTTTTGTGTGCTCGAAACTAATTGCACGTGATTTGAGAGTTTTTAATTAGTACTTCACAAGACTTAATTATCAACTTCCATAGTTGGAAATTTAGCTTTCTGAGTATTCAAAAATTGTTTAGGTTATTAATTTAAGATATGTTTTCTTCATTTTGTAAGTACCCCAGAGCGTTTAACAAAAACTCAAACAATTCTTTACCAATATTCCAACACAATTCTAAAAGGGGTGCTAATAATTTCACTTCGAAGTAGGCCTTTCTAACTGAAATATTAAACGCACTGCTGGAAAGGTTTTCCGGGGCTTTTATTATTGCAAAAATGTGCACACAGCACAAGTTCGAAAATCAATTTATTTTTTAATAACGTCATAGAAACTTGTTTCTTTATTTTCTTATGATTTGTTTTGAAAAAACAAACTTGTAAATTGTTTACTGAAGTTAATAATCTATAATAATTTCTAATAAAATAATAAATATGTAAATTAGATGTAGTACAGGTCAAGCTTATTATTATTTAAACTAGGAACATTTGCAAAACTAAAATGTCACGGTCAATTTAAATGTGAAGCTAGTCCAAATATAAATATCTAGGTGTTATTATTTATAATCAAGCCAAAAAACTTTGCCAATTTTTTAAATATACAAAAAACCATATCGAAAGATAGCCAATTCTTGGACGAGAACCTTTCATAACAAACTCGAAGTTAAACGTTATTGTTTAAACATTTCCATTTGTTTTTGTTATAATAACAGAAGTAGGCACCACTAAAAATAATTTTAGTTTAATTCAAGCCTTTTTATTTATTAATGAAAGTATTAGTAATCCATTCTAATTTTTAATTACCCAGGTGTTCCTTCTCCCATTGAATAAATAATTGCTCGGACGATTTGCATTAATTGAAATACGTAATATTCAAGGATAAATCACTTATTAAATGCTGATAATTCTAATATAAAAACTGAACTTATTATTTACAAATAGACTTTGTACTATTAATACTTTTTGCTTTTCATAAATACTCTTTCCAGGAATTTTAATTATTCGATTATTCGATAATTAACTTTAGACGTGCGAATCGGTTGTATTCAACCTGTGATTAAAAATTTCAAGAAGAATCCATGACCCATTACTCCCGATTGTTAATTTTGTAATCTCTGAAAACACATCCCAACATCAAAAATCCTCTGTGAAAGTTTTATAAAGATTTACGTTGTGAGTGGGTGGAGTAGAGTATAAAAGCAAAAAGCAATGGTAGTACGGACGATGCAGTTCTTTGTGTTTTAAAACTATCGTTTTACTTCGTCCTTGAACCTCTAAAATGCTGACGACACGCTAGTTAAATGTGTGAATCATTCTGTTGAAATACAGGTTTTAAATTTTATTTTTAAAAAATGCATCGGAATTTTAAAGATATTCGTTTCTGCAGCAAAAAACTACAAGTCCAAGTACCCTTTAAGCTTTAAGCAGGTAGCTAAACTTTTTTCAAGTCTGTTAATCTGAAATTGCAATCATTTTGGGATGTAATCCCAGGCTTTCATGATGTTGATACAATTCTGTTATTATTCGTTAAGTAGGCCCTTTCAGACTTCGTCTTCTCTCTTTAAATTACCAAAAGAGTCTTGGTTTATTAACAGAATTAATTTTCCTTTCTTTCGTTCAAAATCGTCTCTTTATATCAGTTATTATTAGAGTGCGAGGGATAGGAAATCAAAATAATTTCAGAAAAAAAAAGGATAAATAAAAATCCGAACCAATGTTTACATACTGATTACGTTGTGATTACGCAGTATTCACTTAAATGCAGTGGATAATCCCCATGAGTGTTGCCTTTAGAGGTTACTATTTTTGGGTTGGCGCCTTCCGAGAACAACTAAAGCTCCATAACTAAATGAACAATGGGGTAACATGAAGTCGACTGTGAAAAAGACAGTGATGAATAATAGAGTCGAATTTTGGACACAATGGGCTCACAGGGGGCCACTCGACTACAGCTACAGGTAGGTGTGGTAAAATACACCGCCATAGTGCAGGTAGATTGAAGTGGCATTCTTTAATACAAGCGCCAACATGGGGTAGAACTATTTATAATCCTGTTCTAAACGTTCCCGAGAAGGACCGTCCTTTAAAATGGGGTGGTTTTAAATTAGTTATGTAGTTTGGTAAACATTTGGTGGCTTTTATAAGTCATCGTGTTTTGCAGTTAGGGGATGGATTATGGTTTTTTGAAAATTTATTCAAAAACAGAAGAACTCAAAGATAATGAATGACTCCGCATTAGAGTTGATGGATACTCTTTTATATTTGATATTTTCTTCTCGTTCCCAAAATATGAGTTGGGAAAATTATTTTTACTACGATTTTCCTGTGTGATTTGACTTTATATTAACACACAAACGTTCTTCGTAATCTTTTTGTCACGTTCATCTTCAGAGATTCTTTGGGTCTAAAAAGAAAATTCCAGAACAATCCATGCTTCACTAAACTGAACTGAGTACGTTTAGGTTTCTAAGAACTGGGCAAAACAAAACGAAAAAGTTAAAGAAATAACCAACAAAATATTAAAAAAATTACTAGTTTCTGTAGATAATCCTAGTATTATTTTGCTTTTCATAAAATGTAGAAACAGCAACATCCAAGTTGCTTTTAATTTCAGTACCAGCATTAAGAATTGAAGAAAACAAGTTTCTTCAGTATAAGAATTTTTTTGAACCCATTATCCTTAACAATAAGGTCTGTTTAAGTTAATCAGTATTTCTCGACCTTTTTGCCAGTTTATCTTAATTAAAAGAAAATTTAAAGCGAATCGTGCACGATATCGTGCGCCGCGGTGCGTTTAGATGCCTTCAACATCAATTTTAAGAATGTTAAGAAAAAACGTGTGAACTCTTAGACTGCCGCCTCTTTCTGGATCGCCGACATTTTAAAATTATTGCCGGTTTTTATATTTGCTGCGGACCTGAAATTAGAACAGGTTAGGGTCCTGTTTTTCGTTCATGTGAGTTTATTTTCATTCTTGCGGGCGTATATCGGGATTTTCCCATCGTATATTCCCTCGTCCATGTTAAAACGCGTTCACATGAATTAGCAGCTAATCTGGGTTGTAAAATGCCGAAGAGCGGAAAAAGAGCAACAAAGTTATTTTGGATACGACGTTATTCGACGACAATGCTCCCTCATTCACTCGACCATTGTGGTGTCTCTTATAAGTGATTTACTTTTGCAACCCCGGCGTCATGGACTTCGATCTCCCTTTTGTTACCTTAAAAGGGCCACTTCATCAAAAAAACATTAAACCCTGCACCATGCTGAGTCTGCTGGTCAAAAGTTTAAAACGAAAATAGTATGCCTAAAAGTTTACTTTTGTAAGTTTTGAATTTTAGTAAACATATCAGTGTATTGGCTAAAGTGCTAGAATGATTATTTGATTGACGATTTGGATCGAATCAGAGTTATAAATTACAAATAGTTGGACTGAAATCTTTGATTTCCTAGACCTTGAGTGCAACATTATTCAAAGCAAATGGACCACCCAAGTAAATAGAGAAATAATCTACAAAAGCGTAGAATTTTAAATTCGAAATCCTAAATTTTGGAATATCAGCTTTTAGAAGTCAGGATTTTGGGTTTAAAAATCTGAATTTAGACGAAAAAATTTCGTTATGGCTCTGCTGTCGTTTCTTATTAATCTCATAAATCAGTGAAGTGTAAATACGAACCGCTTCAGTTCATATTGGCAATATTACAGAACTGGGGCTTCGTTTTCATATAATCTGAAAGATTATGTATGAGATTTGGCACTGAAATGAACCAGTCGGCATTTTTCTGAAGTTCTATAAAAAATTGTTTGGAATATCTAAAATGATGTGGGTTAGATGCAAAATTATTAAAAGTAAATTTCAGACATAATAATCCTAAATCATAAAGACAACATTTTTAAGGATTCACCGATTCACTTATTTAAGGATTAAATTTTAAATCGTAACATGCACAGGATGATTCATTTAAACGTTTTCTTTTATGAATGACGCAGTTATTTTAAGAATTAGAAAAAAATGTGTACCCCACAGATTGTTCTACAACGCAGATATACGAGGTTTGGCAGAAAAAGAATGAGACTGGCAACACTGTGCGCGAACCGACAACGCCGCTGCCTCCCCTTTACACGGCAGTTAGAATATCCCCTGCCGTAGACTCAGTACAAGTACTTGTTAAAGTTGCTACGCGATTGTTGGAGCGTCTAAAATGAAGTTGTATTCTTGTATTTGTGAGGTGCGTTACGAAAATGGACCGGCAAAAGTTTGAGCAACGTTGTGCTATCAAATTTTGTGTAAAGCTTTTCGAATCCGCTACTGTGAGTTATGAGAAGTTCCAAAGGGCTTATGGAGAACATTCGTTATCCAGCACCCAAGTGTTCAAATGGCATAAGGTCTTTTTAGAGGGCCGACAAGAAGTGGAAGACGAACTTCGTGGCGCGGAAATTAATTTATTTTCAACATATTTTTTATAACTACTATTAGTTATAATTTATTTAGCCCTATGTTTCCTTTATGTTAAAGGGTAATTTCCCTCTTATTACTGTGTTAGTCTTGATTACCGCGATGTTTTGCTTATTTTTGCATATCATCTTTATGTTTCTGTCATTTGAAAACATTTTCATAGTTAAACCGTTCCTGGATTTACCTATTATCCTTAATTCAACCAGTATCCTTTTAATCCTTCTTCTGTGATTGTTTTGTAGATGTTTTTCTATATCCCAATCCTGATTTTCTATTGATTTATATTTCTTCTCAGTGTTGAATTACTGTAGTTTTTGATTAGTTGTGATTGTCAATTTTGATTGGATTAAAAACACTAGTTGTGTTTGTGGAGATTAATTAATCTCGTTTGATTGATGCACTCCGGCTTCGCCGTCGTGCATCAAACTTCAAACTCATGAAAAAAAGTATTGCTTTCATTACTAGTTGTACAAATAACTATTTACTCTGCGATATCTTCTCACCTAACCCCACTTTTTGCGAGCTCTAAGTATTTTTTTTAATTTTTCCGCCAAACCAGACATGCAGAATCGATCCCCAGAAAAGATTTTTCGATATTTTAACAACACTGTATGCATATTATTGCCAACAAATTGTTAATAAAAAACTATAGTACCTATGAGCAAAAAGAAAATTCATAAAGATTGGCCATGCAATTTTGAAATCATGTTTATTACAATACCATAAAATTAATCAAAACAATCACACTTTTTTGACAGTGGCATTTGCTTTTTATTTTGTTGTAATGTTATAATACACGCGACTTCAACATTCCATGGCGAACCTTTATGAATTTTCTTTTTGAATTCAAAGATTTTCGCGGTCAGTTGTTGAGATAGAAGAACTCAACGTTTCGCCCCTTTTTTAAGGGGCTTTCATTAGGAAGAAAAGGGGAGCACTAATAACTCAACGTGTGAATCACGCTAGAGGCAAAACTCTTTTAGCAAGAGGAAGAAGGGCATCGTAACTCAACTTGTAAACCAAGTCAGAGGCGAAACCCATTTTCTTCCTGATGAAGCCCCTTAAAAAAGTGGGCGAAACGTTGAGTTCTTCTGTCAAATAAAACCTATTTAGTCCTTTATTTACCTAATTATACCTATATGAAAAAATTATGTTTAAAAATGCGAACTTCAGCATTCCACTAAATCAATTAAACATTGCCTAAACACGGAAATTGTAGCTTTTAAAAGAAATATTAAACGGCTTCCTTACTTATACATATACCATTTTTCTCTATTCTGTAAAATACCTGAGTTATTAGGAAAACACGCTTAGAGGGTTCACCCTCTACATACGAGGCGAACTAGAAAAATTATCTACCTATTTTTATAATTTTTATTGTTTAACATAATCTCCCCCAACTTCAAAATGCATTTGCGCCACCTGTCTTGCAACGATTTTATACCGGTAGAAAAAATGATTTTTCTTGGTCTTCTAAATAGGCGTCAACAGCCTCTTTCAACTCGTTGTCGTCCAAAAACTGACATCCCCTAAGGTGTTTCTTCAAATTTCTAAATAAAAAAAAAAAGTCAGACTAAGCCAGATCTGGACTATACGGCCGGTGGCCTAGCTCAGAAAAATTGCACTCGCCTAGAACTGGTTCAACTTTGATTGCTTTGTGAACTCTGGCGTTGTCGTGAAGAATGAGGATATTTTCATGACATGACGTAAACCAGGGCGTTTTTGGTCGATATCCTTCCGTAAATTTTATAATGTGTTACAGTAGGTGACTGTTGTGCCCTTGGGCATGTATTCAATGAGAATAATTCCTGCTTTATCCCAAAAGACGGTGACCATGAGCTTCCCAGCTGAAGACTGTGCGAGACATTTTTGGCGGAGGAGAGCCCTTATGGACCTACTGCATAGACTCCAATTTTGTTTCTGGTTCCCAGTGATGGAATGTTATTCAAGCCCAATTTATGGTGCAAAATCGGCAAAATAGTTAGCGCTGATATATTCAATGTGTTAGCAATGGTAGACACTTTTAAACGATGATCTCCAAGAACCAAGAACCATGGCTTCCACTTCTCTCTTCTCTGCTGACTTCAGGATTGGTGGCATCTGAAGGTCTTCCGATAATTTTTCTAGTTCCCCTCGTATTTAGGATTAAAGTGATCTATTTGATAACAAAAAGAATGCGAATCTTTTAGAACTTGAAGCTACTTGCATATGAAAACTTTTTAATTAATACAGCGTACTACAATTTGTTAACAAATAAGTCTAATTCATAATTCGGGGAAGTTAAACCACAATATTATTTAATCTATCTTTTACAGGAAAATGTCCGGCGCCTCGTTGATTACTGAAAAATCGCGGTTTTATCATTACTTGATATACCATGAGATCGAAAAAAAGATGATTCTGAGCAGGCCTTGACTAGTACAACACGATTGGCAAGACTGATTTCAAAATGTGGCAGTAGGTTAGAGGTTAATAAATGTCAAATAAATTAAAACACAAAACAGTATTTATTTAGGGAACAAACTGAAAACTAAGATGAATACATGTTAGAGTAGGTGTTCAAAATGTGATCCTTCACTAGTATTACAACGATAAACTTAAATAATTCTGGAAACAAGATTGCAAAACTGACTTACATTTGAAATGTCACTGTCACATTATAATTCATAGGCATTCTAGACCCAGTGTAGCCAATCGTGTTGTACTAGTCAAGGCCTGCTCAGAATCATTTTTTTTTCGATCTCATGGTATTTATGTTTAATGTAAACCATATGGAGTATTTAAAGTACTAGGTTCAGTAGGGTTCTTAAACGTCTTTCAATTTTTTTTTGAATTCCTAAGCAAGTATGTATAAGTAGGTAGAAACCTGTATGTTAAAAATAATTTCTGCTAACTGAACAGACGTGAAGGATAATCTGAAAAATTGAAATACTCATCCCGCTGTTGAAATTAATTATGTAAAACCGTTTTAATCGAACTCATATCTCGCATTAATAATTTATAAACGCAAAAAAGCGACAGTAAAAGAAAATTGCCTCAATTAATTCGATAAAAATAAGTGTAACACGAACACTGCATATACCAACCTGTGGTTATTATATTTTAACAATGATAATAAGCTCCACACTAAATGATGGTGATGAAAGGCTATGTGCACGCAATAAAATAGAAAATAATTTCACGCTTCGGCTTTCATCAATGCAATTTATTTTACTAGTAATGTATACGTTTACTATTCGGTTGTTACGTAACATAAAAAAAAAAACAAAAAAAAAACTTACTACACTACAATAGGTCGTAAATATGATTCACCTTTTGTTACTAATACTCACGTTCCACGGTATACCGTGTGCCACCTGTAATTATTACAAAATCTCACTGTAATTACGTGTTATAATGTTACAACTACAATTAAACACAGAATAGCTGTGGTTAGTAATCAAAACAGTAGGCTTTCGTACCGATGAATCTGGTAGAAACAGTTTTTCGATGTTAGATATTCAAAAACACACAAAAACAGAATAAATATACAACTTTTTTCCTACAAACAATTATCTAAAGCTTTCTCAAGTTTTTTATTTGATGCCTTGTGAGAAACGTTCAGGAATTTTAAATATGTGGGTGGCTGTTTGGTAGAATTCTACAGATCGCCCGATGCTTTTTTACATTTAATGCAGAGGAACTAGAAATCTAAAATTAGGGGCCTTGCCTTCCAGAAACCGTCAAACATCTAGATAGACAATCTGAAACTAGTAAGGTATGCAAATAATTTTAAAGTTTGGACAATAAACTGCCCAATTAAAATAGTTATGTCGGAAAACAGAGATTGTTTTCTAGTTTAGGTGCATTCCCAACAATGTTGTTATAATTAATAATAATAAATTCGATCAAAAAATTTTCTCAAAACTTATAAATAGAGCAAAACATTGACAAAATATGTTAATTTCTAGGCGTTTACCTTAAAATATGTGTATATCGTTAGGGCACGCATTGTTAAATAACACAGACTTGCACAGAATATTTTTTATGTTACTTGCAATGGCTTTTTATTCTAATTAAACTTAGTTTAAATACTTGAAAGGCCAGTTTAACGAATTAATTGTAATGTACTTATATTGAAAGTGCGAATACACATAATTTAAGACACACACGACGCTTTGCAGGTAGTAAATTCATTTAAACAAAATTAGTATGTACGAGTAGCAACATATAACACGTACATAAATATTCATAAAGCAATAAAAAACTAATTTCTTTTGTGACTATGCGAGCGGTTTGCAGAAAAGTGTAAAATATATTAAGATTCAGACTGTCCAGGCCCAATTACTTATTCTCTTTGTTTTTGAAGCGTAATTAATTCAAAACAGTCGTTTTAAAAATATCGCGGTATCAAGTATCAAATGTAATTAACATAAATTAATTCGCGGTTGTATAATTACGCTTAAAATTTATTTCTTAGACGTTTCTTAAACATTTTTTAAAATCCAAAAACAGCCCAAGTTGCATGCAATAAAAATTTAATAAGGTATGTAGCTTGCAAAATGAGCAATATATTTCCTTTTTGCCAGCAGGTATGAAATACGAATGAGGAAGTGGAAGAAATACAGGACAACGTGAGAAAGGCCAGGAGCAGGAAGGATGCCTTGAAGTTCGAACATTCAATATTCAATTGAACGCCTACAACCAAGGTCAGTAAAAATAAAATTTGATAATGTGAAAGGGCATTAATTTATTCCTGAAAGCTGTTTTTTAAAGTTGGATAGCAATTAACTTGTTCAAACAAAAGTTAAATTAGAACGTAGGTACCCGAAAACATGTATATTGGGCAATAAAATTATTGTTTAATTACAAACGAAAACTAGGAATTTGTGAAACTGGGTTTTTAGAAAATAATTCAAAAATAGCATTCATTTAATTTATTGAAAATCCTAATTTTTTTTATGAGTTACCCTGCATTCAATTATTTAGCAAGGATTATTTATTATTTATTTCTTTTGGGGATATCTAATCAAAAACGAAAAATGCTTAAAGTTTTATGAATTAAATGGCTTACGAAATAAACACAAACATTAGTAAAAATTAATACAATACAATTCAATGATTTATTGGCGGTGAATTTTCATTTCTAAAATTTTAGCATAATTAAGGCAATAAATAAAAGTCTGGAAATATTCAATTCAAAGGGTTTTTTTTATAAGAAAAAGTATTTTGGAGATTTAATTTTTTAAGGATTCGCTCCTTTGGGAAATGTCTTTAATGAATTTTAACGATTGATGAAATTTTTGTGTCCGGAAAAATATCACGTTTACACCGGTTTGAACTACTAAACCTTTGGCTTCACACGCTAATGCTAAGAATTTTTTATATACAGAATTTCAAAATTATTAAATTTATTAAAATTGTTTCTAAACAACTGTTTTGTTTCGGTTTATTCTAAACCTCTCTATAGATTTCGTAAGTAAAATAATAATTTATTTCAACACGATATAGAGCGATCAGGTATACCACAACAAACTTGGGCAGAATGGACAAGAAACAAAACTATGATGAAGAAGGAAATAAACTGCATATATGACTCAAGAGAGGAACCAGACAACGAGGAAACAGAAGTAGACGAAGAAGATATCAATATCGAAGAATAATGCAGAAGAACGGCAAAGAAACATAATATACCATAATAAAAATGACAATAAAATCAAGGAAACAAGGAATACGTATACCTGTGAAGTACAATTATTGAAAATAAGATTTTTCATAATGAAACTAATAATGATTATACTGAGCTATCATAAAGTAACATGTAACAGGGCAGGTATGTCTGCGCTAAGACGTTTCATATCATAGACCTCTGAAATTAGCGATAATACTGGAAATACTGTTAGTATAAGATGATAAAACATTTTTAACCATCTCGGTCATATATCCAACTTCCATTGAATATGTGATCTACTAACTACCTTGCACTGTAGAAGCGGTGTCTAGCGGCTGGCGTGTTAACATTTACAGTGCTCCTAATCCCCACCTATCATAACAAATCCCTTCACACCCTATTGGCATGGGGTGTGGTGTCCATTCTAATACTTGTTTGGGTAGTCTGTGATTCATTGATTAATTGTTTTCGTTGGATGTCGTCTGTGATTGCACCTTCTATACCTATGCTTGTCTAATTTCTTCCTTTCTTACTCTCACCCTACGTGAAATTCTTAGTGTTCGCCTTATCGCATTCATTTCAGTGGCCTCTACTTTTCTCCTGTTTCTTTCCGTAAGTCTCCATGCTTCACAACCGTAGAGTTTTTGATCATTGTTTCATATTTATTGTATTTTCTTTTTTAGTAATATCCTTACTGCACAAAATTCCATTCCATTTAATAGTCTTTGCTTGTATCACTTTGAAGTTAATTTCTTGATCATCTGTTTCATCCCAATTAAATGCTACTCCCAAGTACTTGTATTCTTTGGATGTAGTAATTTCTTTGATTGTTGAGTATTAAGTTTGTTTCATCTACTCCAATACATAGATACTTGGTTGGGGTTCACTTTGAGTCCCCATTTTTCGTATTCAATCGACCAATTTTCTGACCATATATTCCATATCGTCCTTAATGTAGGCCTTATCATCTGCGATTTGGCTAGTATACATACATGCAGTTGTCCTTTAGTTCAATACCTATTCCACGGCATTTCTTTTTCCGCCTGCTTTAGCTACGTATATTTTAAATAGTGTTGGGGAGACACAGCATCCGTGACGTAGTCCCTTCGTTACCGAGAATTCTCATGATAAGCCGTTGTGGATTTTTACTCTACATCTTGATCCCCCGTAAAAATTTTGTAAGGCGTTTATGAGTGTGTAGTTTATATTGGATTCTTGCAAGAATTCCCCCAATTTATTTATTGGTACAGTATCGTCTGCTTTTTGGAGATCCAATAAATGTTATGTGGACTTCTTGATTTGTTAACAGAACGTCTTCCGGGTTGGAACCGTGTCATTGTTGAGACAGAAGAACTCAACGTTTCGCCCACTTTTTTAAGGGGTTTCTTCAGGAGGAAAAGGGGAGCACTAAAAGAGCACGGTAACTCAACGTGTCAACCACGTCAGAGGCGAAACTCTTTTAGCAAGAGGAAGAAGGGAACGGTAACTTCAAAAGTGTCACAGATACTCCCTGCAGTAAAAGATAAGCCTCAACCCGTGTCATCAAGAGGTGTCTATAGTATCCCCTTTGTGCTTGTGGTTTAGTGTATATTGGAGAAACTGATTGCTCAGTACACGCACACAACCGTTACTTGAAATCAGGCCTTCCCTCACACTTAGCTGTTGCTGAACATCATCACGACACTGGCCATAAGATCTTGTTCGAAAAATCTTCGATCATCGCTAATGCGCCTTATTTGTTTAACAGAAAAATCTACGAGGCCATTGAAATTATCAAGACCCCTAACAACTTCAATCGCGACACTGGTTATCATCTATCAGACATATGGAATTCTGTAATCCCTACTGGCTCCGTCCCTACCACTTCTAACCAGTCGGTCTTCGTCCGATACTTTTGACCGGTTACAGCCGGTATAAAGTCGCTGTATTTTTCTGTTTTTTTCAGAAGGGTTTCGCCTCTGGCTTGGTTGACAAGTTGAATTACCGTGCTCTTTTAGTGCTTCCCTTTTCCTCCTGACGAAGCTCCTTAAAAAACTGAGGGAAATGTAGAGTTCTTCTGTCTCAACAATGACACGGTTCCAACCCGAAAGGTGTTCTGTTAACGCTGACACTGACCGTGGAAGTCTTCGAATTCATTACTTCTTGATTTATTGCAGTCTTCTTTTCAATTATTTGTTTTAAACAGAATATATTATTTGTGCATGACCTCCCAGCTCTAAATCAGCTTTGATCTTCTTCGCAGCTGTTATATTCAGTTTCTATAAGATCTCTTAGAATTCTCCCATATAGTCGACTCATTGTACTAGTGACGGAGATTCCGCGGTAGTTGTTGTTTGATCGTTCTTATGTGTCGAAGAAACGCATGCGGGTTTCCATTGATCTGGGCAGGGGTGGCCATTTAAACATGGATTAACAATTGTCGTGATCATGCGATATAGTTTATTCGGCAGATACGCTTTCGGGGCCAGAAGCTCAATTATTTTTCAACCCTTTAACTGCTTTTTTAGTGGTGTTCAATCGTAATAGTTACTTGTTCTCATTGTATGTTTATGTGGTCTTGTAGGATTACCTTATATTCTTCTCTGTTTTCTGAAAGCAAACTGCTATAGTGCTTTATCTATTCCTGTTGTATTATTTGTATTGACACTTTTTCACTTTAATAAATATCTATGCCTCTGTATTTTTCCTTCCTCATATATGCTATGTATTTATTCCATTACATTTTTTATCCCACATGTTAACATGTTATTTTTTTCACTTTTTACTGTTCGCCTAACTTCGTTTTTCTTATTGACATACCTTAAACCTTAAGCTATTGATTCAATGAGGAATAAAAAAATCAAGCCCGTAGGTAAGCAGTCGCTTACATCATTTTAGTTAGTATTCCAGTCTTTAGAATTTTTAAGTGATTAGATTTAAAAGCTTTCATTTAAATCTATCTTTTGGTATCTTTGACGTTTATAACTTTTTTCCTTTTCTAATCTTTTCCATTTCCATTTTCAACTAGTCATCCGTGCAATATTATCTACATCTTCAAATAGCTTCTCAACATAATCTTTTCCGTTTCCAATACGCTTTTTATAAATTTCGAAAACTCTTTACCATAATTTTCTTTCATTTCTTGCATTCTTCAAAGATAACGTATTTCAATAAATGTAAAGGATCAGTTCGCAAGTACCAACTAATCAACTCTGTTCAAAACCGAAACAATTACTTTAAAGGCTGCTAAATTACATTTTTTTTATAACGATTGATTTTGCGTGGATTTTTAGATGACACACCCTTAGATTAAGGCCAAATGATAAAGCAGCCGGTGTCAATCAACCAATTGAAAAAGTAATGTCGTTGACTACTCAATTTTCTACGCTTTTAACTTTTCCAGTAGTTACTTGCAGAGACAAGTAAGGAAAGTATAAATTAAACCAAAACCAAAATAACATAATTTAAAAATTTAACGTAAAATTACCAATTCAACTTATATGATTTTTCTAGAAATTTGTAAATTTCCTTTTATGAAGCGAATTTTAATTACCTACATCCTACATGGTTTAAGCAAAATTATCAAATCAAATGATTGAATTTGAATTAATTCTATTATGAGGTGTTATTTAATCAAGGACATTTATTTCGTCCTAGACCGTGCAGACCATAAATGTGCGCAGATTGTGACGGATGTGAGTCACGATTTGAAAATTTTTCACTTGGATAAAGTGTATGTGGTAAGTGACCCTTATTAGAGTGGCCGACCTGCGTAGCTCGACCGGAACATCATCCGGACTTACTACAACTTAATAACAATAAATTAATGCGCCTTCCTCGTACTACGTGCACGTACGTTGTAATTTACAGGTTATATTAAACTGCAAAGCCTTATTTGGTATCGCATTGTTGAGATTTTCCTCCCTGTTATTTAAAATTGCCAGTTTCTCCGGCATCTAATTAAATATTTAAATGTTAAGTAGTACATTTTAAGCCTTATCTAGATAATTATTACGCTTATTTATCTTATGTGGCAATTAGAGCCATATCTTTGCATCTAAACATAAACATAAACACGGTTAATGTAAAAGGAGACAAAATAAAAATCAAGGTTGTGGTTGCCTTTAGAGTGCGGAGTAAGTTGATTTCTGAAAAAAAAATAGATAATCCGGTCCTGGTTTTCTGTAATTATTCTATCTGCTAGTGACCGCAACCGCTGCCTCTGTTCTTCGAATGCACACACATGTTGGGACAAGTCACGGAACCGCTCTACAGTTGTATTTTACTAGATGACATCATCCTCATAGAGGATGAGTAATCCTCAGTAACACCACGTATACTAAACTGACATTATCACTCTACAAAATCGCACATAACTGCCGACTATTCCCTATTATTTTGTTTGGTCGTGCTCGTGGATAAGTTTTAACAACAGTGCGATTCCATAACTGCTGCCACCATTTTTCATACTCAAAACCACAAATCTTCATTAACTGCTTCCAAGTTTTTTATTTCGGTTTTCGAGAAATAGCTTGTTTTACTTCGTAATTCACCTTTAATAATTAACATTTTGTTGTTATTTTCAATCGAAGCCACATTAATAATTACAGATGGTTTTAAAACAAAAAGTATTTTTAAAGCATTTACAAATAACAGTATTTTTAGTAGCCGAAACTAGTTTTTAACATGCTTGTATGTCATCATGACTGCTTGATTTCTGTAATTAGTTTTTTTACGAGCGAATTGAAGTTTGAAAATATCATTACATAACGCAATTTTAAATTATAGTTTTAACAAAACGTGCTTTGAACGTTGGTAATTTAAAATAAATATACCATTATGCAGGAAAAAATCAACTCAAACGAATCCGATTATTTTCAAAATTACACGAATATTCTGAAAGGAATTTCCGATAAAAGTTCAACAAAAATCGTGCTTTTTATAAAAGTGTCAGAACAAGATGTGCAAACAATTTTCCACAGTTCTTGCACAAAGCAAAAATAATCACGCTTTCATATTTAAAATTTGGTTTCGGCAGTTCAAAAATATAAATTTAGAAAACTCAACAAAAGTTCAAAAACAAAAGTCAGGGTCATTTCCTACGTGGGTTTGAGGTTTTTAGGGGTCGAAACCAAAACGAAAAGGATAAATTATACATGTGGGGCCTTCTCATTTAGTTTTGGGGGAGAGGGTTTTTCAATTTGCGTAGCAACGTACTTTTTGTTTCTTCCATTAAACATCAAATTTTCACAATTTTTTTTAATTGAAATTTAAATCAAAAACCATTTAAACTTGTAGTTATTAATGATATATTGTTTTGTAATGGTAATAATAATTTTAGCTAAACTGCAATGTTAAAAAATCGAAGGCAACAAATTCTAAATGTCATTACTAGAAAACTCAAAAGAAACTCCTTTTTTTTAGTTATTAACCGTCTATTTGGCTTATCTGCTTTTGGTTCTCATAGATCTTTAAAGGCCATCTTCAAACCGAACGTTTTTTGTGATAAATGTGCTGACATTAATTTGTTCTTTGTTCAGTTTAACTTGATAAGTAATTCTGAATTGCGGCCAAGTGGCAAGTGTATAAAGTTTCAGTTGATGAGATGTTATCTCCTTTTTTTACTTAGAATTCCACATTTTTATTAAATATTGTTTTCATACAAATTAAATCTGTCAAGATAATTTTGACGACTAAATATAAACAAATAATTCTGCGTGATTTGTATTTATATACAAGAAGCATGATTAAAATTTATATGCAAATACCCTTAATTTTAATCAGTAAGGGAAATAGTAATAATAAAAAACCGATTGAAGGTATTGAAAAACGTAATCAATAAGTTAATTCAAATTTAATTCTTACTTACAACTTATTTAAATAAACAGCAATTAAAATTAGACGAATCACGAATCAGTTTACTTATTTTAAAATACCGGTGATTGATTGCAAGTCATCTTGGGATAGTTCTCAGTGTGCTAATCGCATATGTAATTAATTGACAACTTAAAATAATTATCGTTCTTTGTTTGTTATGAAACAGTGGCGTGGAAAATAAATCGAAAGAAAATTTTAGCTTTTTAAGTTGTTTAAAAATTTATCTTCGATTATTAGTCGTCAACTTTAATCCTTTTAAATATATATTTGCAACGATAAAACAACGAAAACCCAGGTAGTCATGAAACAAACAAAACCAGCAAAAAGTTAATTCGTTAAGATAAATTATATTGCACTAAACTGGTTTTTTGCTCGTTTTGTTATTTTCTTTGTGTTATGGTTATTTAATTTCATAATTAATATCTAATTATTCATTTTTTTAAATATTAGCTTAATAATTTCACGGAACATATTAATACATATTTCCAGACAGAACGAATTTCAATATAAGATGTATATTAGTCAACAAAATGACGAGATGTTTTGGGAATTTTCACAAAATTTTTAAGAGAAAAAAGTTTAAAAGTTCCTGGTTTTTTTGTATATTTACTCTCCAAATCGTTTATTTGTTTAGCCACCTTTATTACGTCATGGATTTACCTAAAACGTGAACTCATTTCTGCACATTACTTTTAATATTTAATTTGTTTGTCATGCGGAATAAATATAAAACTGTCCTATTTTAAATTTCTGTTAGTTATAACTATGTTTATATAAATAAATGTGTCTGTAATCTCTTAAATGATAAAATTACGGTTCATTAAGTTGTAAAAATTTGTTAGTTGTTGAGTCAGAAGTCTCCTGATTAATAAAGAAAATTACGAAAGCTTTCCAGTTGCCAATTATCGGGTTTATTGTTTGTTGGTGGTAATCTCTCATTGTATTTATATTGTAAAATCTGACATTTTGCACTTTTTCAAAAGTAACCGATAACCCCCCGAGTTTTTAGCACGAGAACAAACTGGTATCATATTATTGTTATCAAGAAAATGTAACCACTCAATGTTGTTGATCGTACGTTATCAGGGCCGTTTAATTACACTTCGAATATAAAGATTGCGCGCAATGTCATCAAAAATCGAATTATCGCCTACAGAAAATTCCATTTTGATAGCTACCAGAAGTAAATAGAAACAGATTAAAAATAGAAATGATTGTTAATATAAAAACCGACGTTACGCGTGCTTGATAAACTCGAACTTAAAACTTGTATTTAGTTTTTAAGTAATAAATATTTACAGAAATAAGAAAACTTTTTAACACATGACTGGAAGTCGTTATAAATCAGACCTTTTTTGCAAAAATAAATAAACATATTATTTAACGGTTAACGATAAGATACAAACCTATGAAGAAATTTTAATACAAAAGCCTTGTCTCGGGAGGTTATCGTTTTTGTTATCGTGTTCCTGGGCAGAACCAACAACTCAAAATTAATACAGCTGTCTGTAGATATTCGATGTTTCTTTTTTTAATTTATGACGTGTAATATTTATTTTCTAATCAATCAAACTAGAACGAGTACACTAATTAGTTCCTTAATAAATATAAATCATACTTACAAGCAAGTTTACAACAATGTTTGAAAATATCGTTATTTAGCATTAGCATCGTGTTATGAATAACGCAAGAACCGTAGTTACCTTTTTTATAAATAGCAAAAACCATAATAATTAATAAAAATATAAGAGTTTAAATAATCGAAACTATTGCAACGTACATTTATTAAACATGTAACTTGATTCTTTTTAGTGCTAGTATAGATTACCATAAATAATGATGCTAAATAACGTCTCGGCTATAAAAGTTCCTTTACGATTCATCGTAAAATTCTAAATAGCAACACGTTTTATTTAAATAGATCGATTTTATTGTCGATAGACCATTAAATGTCAATAAGTAAGCATGTGGATTTTGACTACAATTTTAACTAATGGAATTTTGAATTAACGCATTTTAATTATCTTAATTGCAGTTTCAGTCGGTGTTTTGGATCCTTTTTGCAGACGTTTCTATGGATAAAATACCTTCTCAATTTATCACAGCGAAAACAATTAGTTGTTACTTCAAATATTTTTATGGTACACACAGCTAGTTTGTATTATTATGGGAAACAGGAAAAAAGTTGTTTTAATAATTGTAGTCTTATGGAGCTCAACAGTTTTTCAAAATTGAAAGATTTTCAAATTAGCTGGTGCCATCTTACAGCTAAAATAATATTTACGGATATTCATTTGGTGTTGAATTAAACGAAAACGATAATGAGTGGTTCGAGGTTTTGATAAAGTCCTGTACGATGTGTTGCCTAACTATTTACCTGAACAATGATTGAAAAATGTTTCTTTTTTATTAATTACTTATAATCCTAAGTAAACTGATGGTTTAAAAATATAAAGTATGTTCACGTTTTAAATAATTATTATAAGTTTTGTATTTGTGAACAACTGAAACTACAAAGTGCCTGCTGCAAGGCCCTGGATACCTTAGAACTGTCTGTATTAAGCTTTTATTCCCCCTCTTTAGCTATTTGAAATCTGAAGTAACAAAAATATTTGTCAATTTCATAAATAAAAATTTCACATTTAGTCAGTTAATAATAATACAGACAGTTCGGAGGCTATCCAAGGCCTGCTAGAATTCAGTTTTTAAAAATCACTTTGTATAGCAGGAAAATTAAATGGAAAAACCAACGAAAGTTTAAATATTGAGATAAAATGTTTATTTCTGGATCGTAATTTGAGTTAAATTTTCCTTTTTTTTATAAAATAAAATTAAAAAAATATTTGCAGCCATTTCTTTGACTTTTGTGTGTTGCTGCGATTCTGTTCCAATTTAATTCTTTTTTTTTCGTTATTATTTTTTATCAGAAAATTCAGAATATTATAGTTGAGGCTCCTACGGACTGCTTTGAAACAATTGTTGTTTTGTATAAATAACTGCAATTTTGGAGGATGTTTTATTTTAAAATTCTGATTAGCGTATAACTGTACTGTGGAAATCGATAGAGGCATTTAGAATAATTGTTTTTTTTCAAAATTGTGTTGTCTAATTGATCTAAAGCTGTAACTTTGCAGCCCTTTTTCTCAAAAAATGGACAGACAGATATAAAAGCCATTTAATGAAAATGGAATACTTTCAAAGATGCATCAAATTTTCAAAACTTTTCTTCTCCCAATTCAAAAACCCAATTTATTTATAAATATCTGTTTTCAATTTTTTTCTAGCCCCTCACACGACCCATCCAAGGGTTTAATTTTATTTTTTTTAAGAGGCAATCAGGCATTATTAACAAACGGATTACTTAATTATTCAAACTTAATGGCGGATTTTTTCAAAATAATAACTTCTATATAAAAATGGAAATACAAAATATTTGGCGAGTATGTGGTTGCACAATTGGTAAGTCATTTAAATACCTTTTTATCCATCAAGTTAGTCACAAATAACTTAATACAGGTTATAACTTATAACAGTCACTTATTTACTATAATTAGTTGTAAATTTAAATTAAGAAAGCATTTATTTTAAACCACCACTCCTACGAAATGCTTTAATAAGGTTTTCAATCAGGGAAAGCGAAATTGGCCATGTTAATTCTAAGAATTTTTGAAATGAGCTCTCTTATTAAACGTATTTTAGTGTGAAAAGAGTAATGAATCATGAAAGTATCTTACGCAGCTCTTCAATGCTATTCTGCACATTGGGTACTTCCCGACCCAGTGGAAAGTGGCTCAGATTGTTCTAATTTTAAACTATGGAAATCCCCTTATGACTTAAAATCGTATCGACCAACAAGCCTTTTACCAATACTGTCCAAAGTGTCTGAGAAGCTGTTACTGAACAAACTCCTAAGTAACAAATGGATTTTCATCCCTTGTGTGATTTAGGACAACAAAACTTACATACTAAACCAGGGCCGGCCTTCTCTATGACGGGTCCCTGGCGCAAGAAACATTTTGGGGGCCTTAAAAAATTTTTTTCAAAGGCAAAAATAACAGTATTCGAAAAAAAAGAACGTATATTGCGTCATATATGTTCCTTTTGGGGGCCCCATAAAAGCGCGAGTTCCGGGTGCTTTACACCCGCTGCACCCCTCCTATGGCGGGCTCTGTACAAAACCTTAACAATTAAAACTAACTTAAGATAAACACATTAGAATCTGATAGGCAGATCATTGGGCATACCATGCGTAGCACTTTCGCCTGGAAACGCTCGAGAATTTCAATATTAGAGGTAAATGCTGTGCCCCAAAGTTGTATACCATAGGACCAGCTTGGTTTAACTATGAGTTTGTAGATCAGGAGTTTGTTTTCAATGGTGAGTTTGAGGGTGCATCCAAGCAGCCAGTACAGTTTTGAAAGAGTCAGTCCTAGCTGTTTGCTGTTTACGTTTAGTAAAGATGTGTTTTCGCCAGGTAAGTCCCCTATCAAGATAGAGCCCACAGCCCAAGATATTTAACTTCGTCTTGTTGAGGCAGCTATTGAAATTATTTAGATGTACGGGAGTACAGGTTTTTCTTCGTGTAGTAAACGTCACATGGATAGATTTTGCTTTTATTCTCCATTTCTTTT
The DNA here is from genome assembly GCA_963082815.1 of Melanotus villosus. Classification (NCBI taxonomy): domain Eukaryota; kingdom Metazoa; phylum Arthropoda; class Insecta; order Coleoptera; family Elateridae; genus Melanotus; species Melanotus villosus. The sequence goes on from OY720423.1 coordinate 22,536,594, forward strand.
GCCGTGCTTGGATCTCAGTTAAGTTGGTTTGCAATATTTAGTTGGGAAGCAATGGCTGAATCAGTATCAGAGGCTAGCCCTGTGGTGTCATCTGCAAAGATTGATGTTACGACGTTTGGTGTTGTAGGAAGATCTGCAGTGTATAAGAGATAGAGCAGTGGTCCAAGGACACTACATTGGGGCACTCTAGCATTTATAGGGTAGAGTTTTGTGTACTCACTTTCAAACTTAACCAGGAAGAATCTGTTATGGAGATAGGATTTAAGCACAATAAAATAGCTTGTGGGGAGAAGTAGACGTAACTTGTATAAGAGACCAATGTGCCACACTCTGTCGAACGTCTGTGATATGTCCAAAAACGCTGCAGTATTGCTTGTTTTCATAACTTTCGTTAATTTTTTGGACAACACGATGAATCTGTTCAATTGTAGAGTGCATCTGCCTGAAGCCAAATTGGTGATCAGGGATTGACTAGTTGTTTTCAATAATTGAGGAGATTGCTACTGAGTACTTTCCTATATGTCATTTAACTCGTCACAAAATTTGCTGAATGTACATTGTATATGTAATTTCAAATAAAGGGGGATGCTAAAAAAAAATTAGTAAACCAGAAGAAAAGTGGCTCTGTTGTTTTCAATGAAACGGGGTATTTTATGTCATTGTTTTTAATCTGTGCTTTTGGTATGCATATACATACAGTCCCTGATCAAATTATTAGCCCACCTCCCCATTTTAACAAAATCACGGCAATGGTTTGGTAACAATGAGAATATAGTTTTTCTGCAAGATTATGCTCCTTGTCATACTGCCAAATCAGTAACAAAGTTACGGTTAGGTACATAGTTGATTATCTGTTCTAGACTGACCGGGCATCTCGCCCAATCGAAGCCCTACTGAAAATGTATGGGAATTGCTTAAAAGAGAAATGGCGAAGGTAAATTTTGCAAATAAATGTCAATAGAAAAAGTCGATTGGCACTGGAATTACAACCAACGCCAACGTCTGAAAGAAATGGAATTTAATGAGTATTAGTAAAATGTCACGGAGATTACAGACTTTACTAAAAAAATAAGGGAGGCCAGATCAAATATTGACTTAAGATTTGTTGACCACTATTTTCTGTTCATTAAAATGTTGCACATGCTATTTTTGCTTTTTATTTCTTTACGGTATCCGATTTAACCCCGACGAAAAATGCAAAAAATTAAATGATGGGCTAATAATTTGCTCAGTGACTGTATACATATTTTTTTAATTTAAATTATTAATCATAGCAAAATTTACTTACTCGTACGCTACCACGAGTAATGTATTTGCTACACAGTTTAAAGAAATATAGAGAACCAAAGCAGAACTTGGGAGTAAAGCAATCTGTTGAAAGTTGAGAGAATTAAAAAAAAATTGTTAATTCCATAAGTCAACTTAGGCACAACGGATTTTTTACTAGCAGCTAGGAGGAGTCTTAACTCAGAAATCATAAATTGTAAAAAGTAGTTTTCAAATTGATGATAAACCTTTCTATAATCATCTATAAAATTTGGTAGTCAAGGACGTAGATTAGTCAAAGCTAAAAAAGTAATTTTTGTAGTTGATTATCAAAAAATCAAGTAACACTTTAGATAGGTAATTCAAACTTACCGATATTATTTTAGAACCGAATGAATGAATTTCGTAATTAATCTTTTATCTTTGAAATCCTCTTCACCTTTAGTATCAAAATTATTAGAAATTTGAGTAAGTAGTAAACCCTTATAAATTCGTATAATTTTATTACAAAGATTTGTTTACAGAAATTCTACAGTACTATTGATTCTCTTTTCTTTAGAATACAGTGAAGCAGTAAATCCCACATTAGGTATTATACAATTAGTAACAATTAAGTATAGGTGCGGTACAATTTTCAAAAACTGTAATCGCATAGGTTGTCCTAAAATTTTCCTACTTATTACAAATAGTAGGTACAATTTCGGGGTATTAAATTTTAATTCACGTAAAAAGGAAGTTTTTGTTTTGGTGATAACAAACATTTTTAAGTAAAATATTTGCTAAGCTCATTGCGCACTTTCAATAATTATTACAAAATATTTTTAGGTCCAGCCTAATTTTTTTTTTAATTACAGCGTAATCGCTGTTAAAATAAACTTTGTAGAATAGAACAGTGCTATAAATAATTAAGCGTTTAAGTATAATAACAAATCACAGACTTTTACAGCTAAAAGAATATTATCTACTCAGACCTATGATGTTTTTTTGCTCTTGTTGAAACATATAAAATTTTAGTTTTTTGGTCTTCCATTATTAAAATAAAATGCGTCTATATGTGACAAGAGCAAGTTTAAAAATAAAAGCTAAAAATATATAAAAAAGAACACATGTGAGAAAGACACTTACGCTAGAAAATTAAAAAATAGTTTAAAATCACATTAAGGTAACAATATTATTAGTTTACGTCATATAAATACGAAAGACTGGTATACGTTAAGTTATTGGTTGATTGTATTAAAAATGAGTCAACAAAAAACTTATTCAGTCAAAAACGGCAGTCCAACAGGTTAAAAAATTAATAAACCATTTCTCACATGAAGTCTTGTTTCGGCAGTTGTTTCCTGCAACCGTAGAACTTGCATTGGTCGCAAGTGGCGAGGAACTTCTTGAGCTTAAAACTTTTGGCTTCTCAATACCGATCATTCTTAGTTGTGACCATTTATACGGTAGACATTCGACTGGCCTTTTTTTACTTTTTTCTTCGATGTAAAATTTGATGAGTCTCCAGTCCTTTTCCTCCAAAATTCCACTACGTGATGGCCCTTTTACACCATCTACGGTTCTGCTCATAAATTTACTCTTAGTAAGCAGACCATACCGGGGCGTGTAGCATAATTCTCTTAACACAGCTCTTATATTTAATAAATGAGTATTTAAGGTTCGTCTGTGGCATTCGGCAATTGCCCAACGATGTATGGCACTATAAATTAATATTTCATCCGACACTTGTAAGGTATCCCTTTCTGTTATGCTTAAAATATCAGGATAAGAAAGGTTTAATATTTCTTTTTGTTTTAATATGTAATCCGCGTGCTTGTCTATTTCCAATAAACAATTGTGACGTAATCTGTCGGTTAATTCTTGTACCCAGTCCGTGTCCCTTTGGTGTTCGTTTTCTATAATCGGGGGTGCCGAAGGTTGGTAATCGTTTTTGCTGCTGCTAGGCATTTTACATTTTGATAAAGTGGAGTATATCATAAGAAGGTTCGTTTTGTCTAATTGTTCATCGAGGTTTTCAATGCATTGTTTAACTAAAGGCATATTCTGTAGACGGGCTCCCGTCGATAAAAGTTCCAGTGCGGTTTTTGGTGATCTGATTTGGAGTGGATCAGCCTTCATCGAACTGCAATAAAGATAAAAAGACAATTCGTAAATATTGTTACAGCTTGATACATTTTTGTAGAGTAATTTAGTTTTGGGTGAAAATAAAAATTCAGAATCACACAGGAATGTGCTCGAATCATAAATAACACACTGAGTTTCCTGTTACCTTCCACTAATGCGTTTCAAAATACACTTGGTTATTTTACAAGTACCACTTTTAAGTGTTTATCATCAAAGATTTTTCACCAATTTTCCTTGTTTTTTACACGTATAATGTTAAATAATTTCGATTGGTCTACAAATTTCGATCTACTTAAAATGTTTTGGGTTTTGTTATAGATAACTCTGAAAAGTTATTGAAAGTTCCCCATACTCTGAAAATAAATCAATTTTGGTAGCAAATAAACATTTGGATGTTAAACAATTAAGGGAATTCTGTTTGTTGTTCTAAACACGGATACAACAGAAATTTTCGTAATTTAAAAGTTGTTCGAAAGAGGGTTGACTTTAACATTTTTCCTATATAAATATTTTAACTCGACAAAAACGAATGACGACAATTGCAGAAAATTTATTAAAAATTAATCGCAAGCACAGAAATAATTTTGTGACCTTTAAAACTGGCAATTTCTTTTAATTTTGTAATATTATTTTTATTAATTAGGTGCACTGTTTTAGGCCTTTTCATTTTTAAATGAAATATTATTGTCATTAATAAATGTTTACGTATGTAATACAGATTTCGCATGGTTTATAATATGGATAAGTATAAAAATGTTGGGATATTGCATTTGGTTTTTTGTTGACTTTTTTGGTATATTTTCCTTATATTTTTGATTTATATTTCTTCTTTTCGGAATTTAAAGTTTAGTTATCTAGAGAGCTTTGAATTCAAAATAGATGATCAATCAAATTGCTATATTAAATTACCTCAAATTTGGAAAGCGTTTCTGGTTTAATAAAGGCACATTTTAACATTTGTTATCCACAAAAAAAATTACCCCAAAAATTTTCTCATGGCACAGCTGACTCAGATTTTTTCCTTTGTCTAAAAATAAATTATCTAAGATAACCTTCTTTCTGGAATTTTTTCTGCGCTGTTTAAATCTTAATTAACTGAAGTGATACCGATAACGTTAAGGAAATAAAAATTATATTGGCGCCAAATTAGCCGTACATTTTCATTATAACTTAAAGTTATAATTAACATTTGAGTTTGAACAAATTTATACTTTATCATCATTTATACCAATCCAAGCGAGAGATTCGAAAACATAAGCTGTGTCATCGTTGTCATTCTGTTAAAAATTCTATGAGCAATATTCTATCAGGCTCACTCGGATGGATCATTGATGTGCATTATATGTGGTCATTGTGGTGGTATTAGCTTTATCTACTCCTAATATAATGTGTTTTATTTTTACACGTTTTTCCCTATAGTTTTTACCACGCAGTTTAATTCGCAACTGACAGTTTTCTATTAATATTCCGGAGTAACTGGCATTTATTTCATAAAAACTTTAAATTTTATAATAACTATAATAAAAAACGTCTATTGTCATTCGATAACATCAATAATCGGTATAAATTCTTTTGGTAATTATCAGTGTGATGATTAATAAATATAATTGATTACTAAATCAAAGGCGGCTTTCTTAGTAATTGTTAGTTCTTCCCCATACTTCCAATAAAAATTACATAAAGGTTGATTAACATTAAAAATTAGTTATAATAATTTAATATAAAGTTAGTTGCATTTACAGGTTGTTGACAGGAGGCTGGAGTTATTTTGTAAAATTGTAAGTTATTTCTAATTGCGCTTTTTTTGTCGGTCTTTGAAAAAATTAAATTAATGTTTTCTGAAATCTTAGGCCAACATTTAAATTAGAGAATTCCTAAGATGTTTCTTTGTATTTAAGACTTAAATTAAACTATTGTTCTATCAATTTTTCTGCAACAAAATAACCCTAAATTTAAACGCCTAAAATCAAATCGTCTTTTTCGAAATTTAATTACATTAAATATTTGGAAAAGTAAACAATTCACAGTTTAAACATGTTCTGCAATATTCTGTACTTAGAAAGTATGGAAGTAACATAAATTGTTAAAGAAATAAGAGCAGTATTTATTAGTAGTGCTAATTTTTTTGTCAGCATGAATCATTGTACGTTTATGAATCTGTAATGATACTTATTAAAATTGCAATTCTAAAGTCTTCCAGGTCACTGTGGAAAACTTCGTTCAAAGAACAGTTTTTAGTGGTGTAAATAGAATTTTAAACTTTTAAAATAAGTAAATGGCGATTATGATTACCTACCTGGTAATATTTTTGTAGGCTTCTTCAGCATAGGAATTTCTTCTTAAGTTACTATTAAGGTCATCTGAGCTTCCAGCACCCAGCATGGGTTCCGTTTCTGCAAACGGTTCGTTTGCAACGACAACCATTTCTCTGCAAAGTAACCGAACCATTTTTTAAGTTATTTTGTTGTCAATACGATATTAAACTTAATATAACGGTCTCGTAGGAATTGCTTTCGATAATTTAACGTTTTTTTAATTCAAAGGCGGTTTGTCAATGACATAATTTGTGAAATTTGCGCTAGTTTTATAGTATCAGTATTGGGAGTGGTAGGGGATCATCTGTGTTTATCTTTCGAACGTTATCACTAGTAATAGTAACGGATATCTGGATTTTTTTATGAATTTTTATTGATTTGGGTTTAAAGTTTTTAGAGATATTTTTTTAAATTTGTTTTGGTTTGACTCCGCCCTGCAGTTTATCATCATTTAATTTAAATCGTAGACCAAATTTAATTATAGAATATCCGTTGGACTAATTTAATTTCTAAAATGAGCTGACGTTATTATCGGAATATTTTGTTAAATTAAATGATAATAATTAATAGATACTTTAACGGAATTAATAGATTGATTAAAATGAATCAGTGCAAATTTTCCACTTGCTTTCGGTTGCAGGTTGCAAGTTTTATTTCTTTCGACTGGGAAACTTCTTACACTATTGAACTGAATGATAATTTTTTTTTAATTTCCCGGTTGAGATTATAAATTGTTCGTAACGACCTGCATATTTGGAATTTAACCTTCAAGGTCCTGCTGATGCACTTTGCAATTTTAAAATGAAAATGTTTGAAAATAAATCGGTGACTTATTAAGGTCCATATTGGAATTTCTTCCACATTTGAATAACCAAATTTTGTGGGCAATACCAAGGAAATTTAATATTATTATTATTATCATCAATAAATTTAATATATAATTTTTATAAATAGAATATGTAGATAAAAGTTCAATTAAATTATTTATTTTTCAGAAATTGGCGAATAATTTCCTCGAACGTTTACAAACAAAGTAAATGGGACGCATTTTTAATTATTTTGTTTTGTTAATCTCGTCTAATCCATTCTCACCTTCCTCTTTCCTCTTTTCATCTCTTGATGACGCACACTATTAATTTATGATTTTTTTTAATTGTGTACGGGATCCGTCTACCTTCATATGTTTAGAGTCTAAACCTATACTTAAATATCTGATTTGAAAACAAGGTTTGTAGGGATAATTTTTTGAAAATAATGACTCCATTTCGAATGTACGAAAAAAATTTGCATATCATAAACTATCTTAATCATGAAAATAAATAAACAAAACGCGTGCAGTGTAAAAGCACGCCTTTTTAACACATCCAAATTAATCTAAACGTACTAATCGAACTGTTTAAATTTGTTAAATGTTAAAACAACAAAGCTACTACACAGAATCCGCACGAGTTGCGTCATATCCATTCTCTCCACATTAAAAATTTAAAGGCCCAAAGAAGCTTTAGCTTTTTTTCGTCGTATTTGTACAAGATAAAGTAAGTTACTGAAAATTTAAATATTTAAAGAGGCAACATTAAAGCCACTACTGTGATTCAGTAGCCCTGAATAAATATTGTAATTAGTTGTTTTTCAGCTTGATTGTTTTAGTTTATCACAACTGCTAACGAAAGTTTCCGGTTGTGAGTAATTTAGTTACTTGGTTTAATTAATACAAATTATTATGCGAAATCTAATTTAGAAACTAAAGTAAATGTATTAAAGTTTGTTGACAGCATTTTTTTAACACTCTTAATAATTGTGCTAATAACGGCTGGCAATCAGCGTTGTCCTTTTAATTAAATAAAAATATTGTCATGAGTTCATGATGGAAATACCAAAATAAAATGAACATTTATTTTTTTAATTAACTTTCAAACAGTTCCAAAAACTAAAATGCACCTCTCTTAGAGGTTATCATCGGGGTAATTTTAGAATTGAACAAATGGGCAAATTCTAATTAATATTTTACGAGTAACAAAGAAGGGTTTCATTTAATTAAGTTTCGTGTGAAGGGAAATGCATACTGGTAGATCATTTGACTTCTGACCTTCTACTTACTCATTTTGTTAATTTTTGTACTGTTAGTACGTGCTATTTCAGAACAGCTAGCTTACTAGATGACGAAAATTGTAGATGAATACCTACCCAATTCGTTTGGTGACATTAGAAAACAAGTACTTTTGCAATTTGAAATGCCATTTGTTAAATATGAAGTTAAACAAACGTTTAGAACAGAACCAAAACAGCCTAAGTACAATTATTGTTTAAAAAAGGTGGGCAACCTTTTTAAAATAATATTCATTAATATATGGAAAAATAAAATTTTTCTACACATGATACGAAAACAAGTATTTTCTTCACGATAAACCCTATGCGAAAACGCTACATTTTCTATCTAGAGATGAAAACATATTCACTTCTAGAGATGAAAACAAGAATTCCAAATCTATGGCAACAAAATAAAAAAATGCGTGTGTTACTATGGAACCGATTAAACAAACAATTAATAATTTGCATTGACACAATTCGGTTTGAATTAAGTCGAATTAAAACTTATTTCAAACAGATAATTAAAATGTCGTAGAAAAAATAGCATTTACTACTCGACATGAAATACGTTTTTTTCGTTCGTGATTGCCCTACTCGCTGCTAACGCAGCAACTTCTCATCTCACGAAAAAAACGTCATTTTCATGTCTTGTTGTAAAATATACTATTTCCTCTCTGTTAAACTAACATAACTGATTTTAAAATTTTAACATCCATGATTATTGTGAAACATTTCTAAATTTTCTGGACTTAACCCTTATGGTTGTAACCCTTTCAATTATGCTTTGTTCGCCCCTTATTTAGCTTACAGTGGGTCATGATTTCCCTTTAATGTATTGGTGCAACTTACTATAAATCAGAAAACTTATGTAACTATTTCATTTTTGTAATTTTAGATTGTGTAAGTGGTGTTTTGTTGAAAAATGTTGCTAAGTAATATTATTTTTTCACTAATGATTTGGTTAGTTGAACTGGGCGTGATATTTTGTTGTACTTGAAGGAGTTAGGTTGATGTCACCGTTTATTTATTGGTTATTATGACAGTAGGACTCTCAGATATAACAAGTTGATTGTGAGTGGTACTGAGGACGGAATAGAAGATCTTGAAAATAAAGAAAAGGAGGACCAAGGTGTCAAGAAACGGACGGTGAGTGAAAGGTCCCCGAATAATGATGAACTCAATTAACAATTGAGGAAAATCACGAGAACCGGACGAAAAAAGGTAGAGGGATGGTCGAAGAAGATAATGAAAGTCAATGAAAAGGAAAACGAGTAAAAATATAAATCGGAAGAACAAGAAGAAAAGACAATAGTAAGAATAGGAACATGGAACAAAAAAACAATACCATAGGGAACATGGAAGAAGTTGCTAGAGAAATGATGAAATACTGGCCCTGCAGGATATAAGATGGAAAGGGGAAGGTAGGATTGATTAAGAAAAATATACGCTGTTGTATGGAGAGGTGAAACGAAGCAAGGGAGCAATGGAACTGGATTTATGGTCAGCAAAAGATTGAGGGAAAGTATAATAGAATATAAGAAAATAAGTGGAAGGATCACCTATAAGAGGATAAGAAATAAGGTAGCTAAACATCACATTAGTAAATGTATATGCACCAACTGAGGAAGCGAACGCTAAGGATAAGGACGACTTTTATGAAAGATTAGGCGAGGAAATACCAAAACTCAATGTTCAAATAGGTAACGAGGAATACTTGGTAGGCACAGCAGCAAAAAAAAAACAGTGCATGATAAATGATAATACAAATGACAACGGAACGAGAATCTGTAACATAGTGGCTGAAATAATAGTTATTTATGTATCAAGGACGTAAAGAAGGCGATTTTGGCCTGTGGCGTGAATATTATTAATGAAGCGGTTAGGAATACGAAAAAAAGTAAAGACAAAAACTGAAGCTAATAAAATAGCGCATTAGATGACCTATTTTATTTGCAAAATTATACAGGGTGGTATGCTTTTTCTTGATAACCAATGACCAATGATACCCACATCTCCGCCACTGGTGCGTTTCTAAAGCTTGTAATTTTTTGATTTATACCCATCGACATACTAAATATGTACACCGGATTTGGTAAAATTTCCTCAAGCGGTATAAAAATTAAAAATAAAAAACCGTTGTTTTTTTAAATTTTTGACACTCTGTAGCTCGACAACGGCTGCCCTAAGACCCCATGTTTATATAACAAAAAAACCTTATTTTTGGCCTCACAATACGTCCCTGGATTTTTGACCTCTACTTAAGAAACACCCTGTATGTATCAGGCAGCCATCAGATCAATAGTGATGAAAGGAAGATCATAAGAAAAGTATATGGACCGAATAAAACAGAAGATGGGGAAAACCGAAGACTTCTGAATTTTGAAATTAGAAAAATTTTAAAAGGAGAAAACTTAGTAAAAATAATAAAAGCTCAAAGAATACAATAGTATGGGCACATACAAAGATTGAAGGAAAGTACAGAACTGAAGAAGATTACACACTGGAAACCATACAACAAGGGACCAAGAGGGAGACCTAAAAGCAGATGGGAGGACCAAGTTGCAAAGAATATAAGAAGTGTAGAAATACAAGGATGGCGAAAGCAAATCCAGGACAGAAATAAATGGAGAAAAATAGTAGAAAAGTTAAAAGAGCTCAATGGAGCGGCTACTATTCCACCTGGAATGTACACATGTACAGCCTTGAATATAAGGGTACATATGACAGTAGGGCAGTAAGCGTAAACTTACCTCCTTAGAGATGTAAATGAGTGATTAATTTATTGAAAATTTATATATAACTTGTTTAGTCAAAAATTACTTTAGGGGAGCAAGTGTTTATATTAGGAGTGAAGAAAATATTTACAAAAAATATAAAATTATTAAAATTTTAATAATTGCAATTTGAATGTTCTAAAATTGCTAGTTCTATGTGGTTTACTGGCAAGATACATCTATAGGTACTAGAAGTCCTGTTTATTTCAACAAAGCTGTCTTCATAATATGGCCCACTTTGGTCTAAAATGATTCTGGATGCATTATACCAAACGTATTCTAACTGAGGCTATTTTGTTTGGGATTTACTTCTTTGAAAAAAATTCATGAAAAATACTGTAAAGTATACAACAAAAAATCCCCTTATTATAATCAGGTATATACGCTTTTTAGATAAGTTATAAAAAAAAAACTGATAAGCTCATCATGTAAGTATTTTCTATAACTTTTTAAACTTACGAGTGTAAATTTTATAAATCAGTTTACGGTCATTCTAAATTTGAAACTTTGAAAGCGTTTCTACGTCGCTCTTCAGCTTCACATTCCGCAGGCGATGAATTCTATTTCCGATGTGTAAATTTAGAAATGTAAATATTAAATTCACCAACAATTTTCCCCGTAGGCATCCGCGACTCGGTTGTTGAACAAACTGAAGTTGTATTAATGAGGAAAATTAAGATATAGGACGTGAAACTTGAGGTTTTGTTGATTTTTGTTTATTTACTTCTGAAATTCTAATTAATATCTTGCTTGGATGCTTCTGAAAGTCTGTTTAAGTAAATATTTCATTACTTATGATGTTTTTTAAAGTATTGAAAAAGTAACTGGATTTTTAGTTAGAGAACTTGTAGAAAAATTTCTAATGTATAAACAACTGGATAGTTTTCCTGGATATAAGATATTTTCTTTATATTTTTCTAAAACAAAAAAAATGCGCTAAGCTCAGCATATATGCCAGGAGTTGTGTTAAAGTAATTAATGCAAATGAGATAATTCTGTATACCAACAAGGGTAAAATTTTGTGTAGCCAGGAGTTGCTTTTAAAGAACATCCAACAAAACATAGCTCTTCGTTGGTACCTATAACTTCTACAACTTTTGTATGGTAATATCGATCAAACTCGAAACAGACTACTTTATGGCTTTTATTTATTAATAATTCTTAACAGTCTAGCTGAGTGCAATATACGAAGCATTAAAACCACGTAGAAACTCAGGTGGAGTTGATCAATAACTACTTCTTGTGCGCGGACACAAAACGAACCAGCCTTGCTTCGTTTTACAAACGGAGGTCCTTTGTAGTATTTTCGTACGCATAGCTACAAACAAGGATTGAACTTGAACCCCTATGTATTTATATTATCTTTTCTACGAACCTTTTCTGTCATTTAAAATAAGAGTAATAAAACGCGATCTTGAATTATCCCGACTTACCCGCATCACTTTGCAGAAAAAAAAATTACCATGCACTTGGAACATTTTATTATTTAATCGGAGCTCTTTTAAAAGGTGCAGCTTGGACCTTGAGTGTAATTTATTAATTTAATCTTGCTAATTTTCTCCTTCGTTTTTGAACAAACTTTTTTACAATTAAACAAAAATTTAGAGACAAAATATCAAAATTTCTACACATTGTATATTATGGTGCAAATTTGCAAATTTCTGAATTTAACAGCTTCTCTTTTGTTTATAGCTCGATTGTTTATGTTTATGTTCATAATGCTCGTATGATACGAAGCAGTTGGGTATTTTGCGGTGTCAAAAGAGGTCGTTTCCTGGCCCAAGAGGATATGTGATAAGCAGATACTGCTTTAATCATAACTTGTTGCGTATTCATGCTTATTTCGGTTCTTGTTTGTTTGAAATTGCAAACCCACACAGTAATGCTTTTAATTTCTGGGGAACTTGTATTGAAACAGTTTCCCACCATGCAAAAATTAAAATTAACACATTTTTGTTGACATTAAGAAGTGACTTGGTATTTATAAAATTGTGATAGGATTTTTTGTTTTATTTTTGATGAAAATTGTTTAATTTATAATCTCGGTGGTTTAATTGAGCTTAACAGGAAAATTGGTAAGGTTGCCCAATTTTCCATCTATTTTAAGAGTTAAGCATGAATAGGGAATTCGAATAATCGTTTAAAAATAGTCAGCGTGATTTCAGATTTAATAATAGCATTTCAAGAATTTCTCTAAGAATAAAGTAAAGTAACAAAAATTCATTCTCATTTCTTTGGGTTAAGGACGCTTTTTATGTTCAAGATTATTTTTAAATCGGAGGTTGTAACAACTTTGATTATAATTTTAGTGAAGCTTCGACATTATATGTTAATTTTCTAAAATTGAAGAATGTACCTGTTGAAACAATATAAGCAAAAAAGGATGTTACACAATTTAAAGAATGCACTCAATATCAGATGCTAAATCAGTTGTAAATATAGATTATAACTGTTTCGGTGAAATCTGGTTTTCTAAATGTCTGATAATTTTTTAAAAATACTGAAAGGAGAAATGTGTCATTATTACGAATTGTTATGAAATTATTAGTTTTAGCTTTACGAATTGTTATGAAATTCTTTTTATTTTTCCTTGTATGATTAATATTGACTGGAAGTGCGCTTCATTTTAATCTTAATTCAGTTAAAGTTCGACAAAATGCAAGGAAAAATTAACTACGCGATTTAAGGGCTCATAATTAAACAAATTAAAATATAAATATTTTTAAAAAATTGTAATTCCGGATTTTTGGAACACCTCTAACTTTTTCTTATTAGATTTACCAGAGTTTTGATAATATAGTTAATGCACTGTATTCACGTAAATTAATGAATATGATTAAAATACAACAATTTCAAGTAGTCCCACAAACAAAAGCAGATGTTATTTATATTTAAATTGTGTATCTGGAAAATTATATGGAATAAAATATATTTAAATGAAAACGGTGGTTAAATTTTGAAGCCTTTTTTTTAAGGGAGGCTAGATTCTAGAATTTAAGGTAAAGCAAGACTTTCTTACAAAATGGAAAAATATTTGCCGCTAATTTTTTTAATTTCAAATTAAATTAAATCGGGAAAATACTTCAAATTAATCCTAAAACCTGAAAAATAGCAACAAAACTTATCAGAGTATATGTTGATTTTATTTATTAAACTTTTGCAAATAATATCATCAACTTCTTTTTAATTATTTAGTTTGCAAAGGGAAAATTTCAGTCAGTATAAGCCTTCAGCGTGGGATGGTAATTCTGAAATTTCAGTTTGATTAAATATTTCGTAAAGTAACATTTAAAGTGGAAACAATATCCAGATTCTTGACCTAAATATAAAAACCTTGACCCATTTTCCACCTTTCTGGAAGTGAACATTCTAGAATGCAACTCCAAGCATTTACCTCAACAACTTTGAATTTGGAAGTTTTGAAAGAATGTTTGCAACAAGTGGTTCTTTGAGTTAATTTGCACTTTATAAAAACTAATTTTAGATCATCTTTTTCCCTAATATTATTAGGACTACCAACTTGTGGTACTTGTGTAGGCCTCAAATTTACGTAATCAAATTCTTCGTAGAGGAAGTTACTAAAATAAAATTAAATGGTACTTTTGTTCCTAAAAATAACAAATTACGTTGTACTTCGATCAACAGCCTTTTTAAACTTTATTCAGGTTAACCTCGTAAAAAGGTTAAAAACAAATTTAACTTTGAGTCCCAAAAGACATCGAGTATACAGGGTGATTCAAATTCGACCCTCACCATGGGGATCTCGCTTATGAGCAGAGTTAGAGGGAATGTTTAAATTCGGCAAAGTTGCTATTTTTTGTTCTCTTTAAGAATCCGCCGGCAAAATTGACTTGCGACAATTGACAATCGAAATATTTTGAAAAATCGAAAAAAGTGGGATTTAGTTTTTTGCTTGTGGCGCTCTTATTTGAATTTATAATTAAAAACTAAAAACACATTTTCATAGCCATTTTTTCTCCTCTATCTGATGGTCTACTTATAATTTTATTAGCACGGTTGGTCTCTTGCAGGCCATCATCAACTTTCCTATTTCTTATGGGGGCCATTTTGTTTTTTTACACATTCGGATGCTCACTTTTTCTCTGATTACAAGGATATATGATATGTAGGGAAAATATTATAATTTAGTGCTTAATTCTCAAAAAAGGCGTATGTAACTTAAAATCATGTCTGCCATGCATCGTTTAAAAACAATGGAGCATCTAGTTAGGTCGCTTTTTATGCGTTAATGAAAACGGCAGATTATTTGAACATTTATTGTAATAAATTGTTTTTATTTTTAATATGTATTACATTTTCCAATTTTGTTCTCATTAATCCGGTATTTTCGTTAGATTAGGTTCATGATGAGCTTCATTATTATAATATTATGATATTTTGATATCACTGGCAGTAACAATTACACAAGTAAACAAAAGCGACCTAACTAGATGCTCCATTATTTTTAAACAATGCATGGCAGACATGATTTTAAGTTACATACGCTTTTTTTGAGAATTAAGCACTAAATTGAGAATATTTTCCCTACATATCATATATCGTTGTAATCAGAGAAAAAGTGAGCATCTGAATTTGTAAAAAGCAAAATGGCCCCCATAAGAAATAAGAAAGTTGATGATGACCTGCAAGAGACGAAACGTGCTAATAAAATTATAACCAGACCATCAGATAGAGGAGAAAAAATGGCTATGAAAATGTGTTTTTAGTTTTTAATTATAAATTCAAATAAGAGCGCCACAAGCAAAAAACTAAATCTCACTTTTTTCGATTTTTCAAAATATTTCGATTGTCAATTGTCGCAAGTCAATTTTGCCGGCGGATTCTTAAAGAGAACAAAAAATAGCAACTTTGCCAAATTTAAACATTCCCTCTAACTCTGCTCATAAGGGAGATCCCCATGGTGAGGGTCGAATTTGAATCACCCTGTATAACCGGCTCTATTTTGATCCCTAAATTAGGTGCGCACTTAGCTACCCCAAAGTGAATGCTCGTGACCTAAATATGAATACAAATTCCAACACAATGACCGGTCCCTTTTATAAGGTATTTAAGAATTGTACGTGGAATAAAATTAAATGATATATAAACTACCGGGTGTCCCTTTATAATAATTGTTAAAGAAATCGTACGGTGTGCAAGTTCATTTTAACCAATTGAAATTGAAAGTGAAAGTCTGAAATTCGATTGTTTATCAACATTAGAGTACTACAAGTACTACAAGAAGAAGATGTGCTATCAACCATAATCATCATTTACTACTAATTCAAGTCTCACTGACACAATTTTAATACACATTATAACACGTGTTACACTCAAAAAGAAAATATAAATTAGATAACGTATCATAGCTATCGATTTCGTGATAAACAATCAAAACCTTTCCAATGAACCCGGAAAATGTATAAATACAGATACTTACTGCGTTTATTATAGTGCCTTATACGTAAAAAGGCACTGGATTTTAGTGCCCACCTTATTTTTCTTTTAAATTAACAAATAATTAAGAAAAACGTACCCCGTACCCCCACTGTATACAACCAAAGGTAAATTTGAACTAAATGATTCCGCAAGCTTGAGCTTTTGGGGCTCGGACGTCGGCGACGCGGCGCAGGTCGCCTTCTACAAAGCAAGATCGAATCTTCGTATAAATCCGCTACTGCACTGCAGAATTTAATCCCTGTTCTAACGTAAATGTTTAATTTTTAATGCATGTTAAAGCTTATCCTTTTTGTTAATCTGTTGTTTTTTTAACTTGAAAATAAGGAAGAATTTTAAATCTAAGTTTTATTTTAGGGCCTAACTTAACCTTAAACGTAAAACTTTATAATTTAATTTAAAGTTTGCAAAAATGTAATTAGCTCAATTTAATTAAAATATGAAGTAATAACCTGTATAATTTTACAAAAACCCAAAATTGAAATCGCAACCTCAAGCTTTTCAGGTGCCAAAACAGAAACTGAAAATAAATTTCATTGCAATTCCACAGCATTAAAAAAATTTTAACCCTAATTTAACCCCAATTTTCATCCGATTTTCAAAAAAGCTGAACTTCACAAACTTTTTTGCTGCTTTGCTTAAAAATTTCTTAATTTTCTCGCCAGTTTAAAAGCATCCCAAAAAAATGTGGGGTAAGAAATTAAAGTGAGCCTTTAATTCCCAAATTCTTTGAGATTAGTGTTAAGCCGTTCCGTTCTAAAATTATCCCTCGAAATGTCGCACATTCCGTTATTAGAATTCCTGATTAAAAATATATTGTGCAATGAATTAGGTGTGGCCCAAATTTATTTTTTGTAATTAATCTAATGAATAAATATTTGCAGTAGACGATAAAGAAGTTTTCTCGTGTTATCAAATACATATTTACTCCCATAAAATTGCAATAATATACGGAACACTTTAATTTTATCTGTTGTTTTATGGATTAAAAATAGAAAACAACTTAGGACAAGTACATAATTTAAAGGGATTAATTTTTATTTGAAGCCCTAGTTTACTTAAACGAGTTGCGAACATTTCCGAAGCGATTTGTTCGCAGGGTCGTTGTAATAACATTTATTATCGATCGAAAATTGTTAACACTTTCACGTACATAGTATACAGAAAGGGAAATTAAAATTTCAAGAATTTTGAATTCTCACTAAAGTTTAAAATACCTACTTTGTTTTAATGAGTTAAACGAATGTTTCACAAATTATTTGAAAACTTGCGTCTTTGTTTATGCGAAGAATTTCAGGAGTTTTCAAGAAGTTTCTTCAGGTTCTAAAACCTTCTGAATCTTTTCTAAAAAAAACATTTCGTTGGATAATCACAGTTAACTATTTACTATGTACAAACCATTCCAATGGCTTTTGTTATTTTTAATTTAGTTTTTGAAATTAAATTAAGTCTTAAGAATCTTACTCCTAGCCAAATTGAAACATTTTTAGTGGTATCGCTCGTGTCTACACCAAATAATTTAAAAGAAAAGAGCTATTTCTGTTAACCCTTTAATGCATATCCCTGCTAAAATAAACAATTATATTGTTAATTTACTCGTTAAATAGTCGTTTCAGGGGCATCTTTAACAAATTAATTACTGTGAAGTTTTTCAGTTTTATTGAAAACTGTTTATTAAATAGTTTTGTTATTTATTCAAACGCTTTCGTATTCCCAGCCGAATGAATTTACGTTCTTAGATAATATTTATAATCAGTATGATCATGAAAATAAGTAAATAACCTACCTTGATTTTATGACTCATGTAGATCTATTTATTCCTTATCGCACTTCGGTGGTAACGCATTTTTTAAAACTATCTTTATAATCGAATGATAAGATTATACTATTTTTGAACGTTCGACTAATTTTTCTAATTTCCTTGCACAGTCACACTGGACATACACAAGCGAATTAATTACTAAATGGCAATTTTAATAATCATGTGTCCACCTTGCAAAATTATTTAAAAATTAAAACCTTGAGCTACCTAAATCATTCAGGTGAACAGTAACATTTAATAAGCTCACGTATAATGGTTTTTGCTTAATTCTTATAAAAAGTAACCTAGTGATCTTTTCGAATTTGTAACGCTTGTTTTTATTAATGAATTTTATTCTTGCATCTGTTTTACTTTGTAGTTGCTTAATAATTAATTTATGCTTTTAATACTTTGAATTTTAAGTTTTAAAAATACGCGTTGAAAAAACGTAAATTAAAAAATTAACAGGAAGCAAATACAAACCAATTTTGCGAACACTAATCCACACTTTACTTCAACAACGGAACAAACTAAACTGTTTGTAGTTTCTTCAGGTCTTTTAGTTTGTAGGAAAAGGTTGTTTAATAACCAGCCATAAAAATCGAATTTTAAGCTCCCAATATTTTAAAAATACCAACTATAAAAATTGAAAGGTTAATCGTAAATCTGTCGTTAGCAACCCCATTACTTTCTTAAAATTTATGAAACCAAAAAAAAATAAATAGCCCAAGCATTTAAGCCCCTTTTGTTTATTTCAGGAACAAACTAAAAAGAAAACACGCGTGTCTGGCGATCTTTAATACAATTTTGGTTTATGGTTTCTAAACTCTTGAGTTTCTACCAAATCTATTTTTAGAAAACGTTTGCTAGGAATTTATAAGGAAAAATATGGGAACCATTTGCGGGTGGTGGAACAATAGGCTTCGTTGCAAAACTAGGCTGGGATGTTTTCTGGTTATATCAAATATCGGTGTGAAATTCTAAAAATATCGATATATCAATGTATTGCCTTAATTATTGCGAATATATCGATTTAATTGACATTTTAAGATCTTGTTATTTAGGAAGTGATTTGATTGATTGATAATTATCAACATGTGAAGTATTTGATGAATTTATTTCGCGTGTTCATTAAACGAATGGAATAATTATTCGATATGTTACGGTCAATGTGGTAAATCCGGGCAGTGTTAACAATGCCCGGTCAATGTGGATAATGTGCTTTTTTTTAACTGTTCTTCCTCTACCTCTAACCTCCAATAAACACCTCTACTGTTTTGGCAGAGGTATTTATTGGAGGTTAGAGGTAGAGGAAGGTCAGTTTTAAAAAATAAATAAAAGTGCTATATAAGTACATTATCCACATTGACCGGGCATTGTTAACACTTCCCGGATTTACCACATTGACCGGAACATACACCGGTTTATTGGAGAAGACGATTTAATCGATTGGTTTGATAAAGATTTCACGGAGAATTTTTGCGGTTAAAAATTGTACTTTATAACTCTTGCATTTTTAAAGCCTATTTTAATAAAAAAAAAGGTTTACATTGCCTTTGTGTGAAAGCAACAAATGCGTTTATTTTTCTTGCATTTAAAAAAATGCATAAAATCAAAGTTAACAGTTGCTCAAAGATTTCTAACTATTTCAAACATTTATTGTTTATTTTAGGTTTGATTCTAATTTACTTTACGCAAATTTTATTAAACACAAAATTGTAATATACCTACAGAACGTTTTGCTACTCTTTAAACTTCTTATAATTAAAAAATCATATTTTGATTATAAATTTCAAATAAACGTACTTAAAACTATGAAAAATAATAAATCATAATTTTTATAGCAAGATGGTAAAGGAAGCAATCTGTATGTGGTAATGAAACTACCAGATTAAAGTATCAACATGTAAAGTATTTGGCGAATAAATACAGGTATTTATTTCACTAGAAATGGTGGAAAAGGAAAAGAAAAGATGTAATATAGTAATCAAACGTGTTAAATTTGAAGACCAATTCAAAGAGCCAGGCAGCGAAACAATACCTGAATGATAAGCTGGAAGTTGATATCGAAGTTAAAAAAGTGATAACTATTAACGGCAAGATCGGCCTAACAACGAATATTTTAGAAATGGGCAATTGGGCAGGGACACAGAAAGTAATGTCAAACAAAAACAAATTGAAATGCTCAAAGAATTATATTGATAATGACATGACTCAGGCAGAAATAAGAGAGGAAATAGGCAAAGCGAAAGGGCATAAGGGAAAGATGGGATACAGGAAGATAACTATAGGAGAAGTCGAATAAAAGAATGGACTCAGAAAACGCCCCAAAAATTAAGCAGCTCTAAAGTCCAGGCTGAAGAAAAGAAGACGAACAGCAATGAACAATGCAAAGGATAAAAAGCAAAGTAGGATCATTAAATATTTAGCAACAACAGAGACTAAAAAGAAAAAACAAGGACAGGAGGAATTAGAAAAAGGATTTCTACGTTGCTCTAGCGGGGTACAAAAACAAGAACATTCAAGGAAAAGGGTAGGATTCATATCACACAAGAACAACCTGAGCAATATTAAGGGATGGAAGTGTATAAATGAAAGAATCATGACAGTAAACCTACAAGAAGGAGGCGAACGAAGAGATACATCTGATCATTATTATGAACCAAATATCGAAGAAAGAGCAGAGGAAAAAGAAGAATTCAATGAAAAGTTACAACATAACATAGACGAAGGAAAGGGAGAAATAATGATAACCAGTGGCCTAAACGCAAGAGTAGAAAACAACCCCAAAGAATGGGAGATGGTAATTGGACCTTTCGGAGAGGAAACTATAAACGATACTAAGTTGCTGCATCGTAAATACTTTAGTGATCACGAATACTAAATTCCAGTACAAAGACATACACAAATACACGAGTTGCAAAGAAGGCAAAGTGGAAACGTCGATAATAGACTATTTTATACAAACAAATATTAATACATACAGGACTGCACAGTTAAAATAAGTGCAGAAATAAGTGGCCACGACTACTTCCTGATACTAACAATAGCTACAAGAGAGCAACGAAGGTTTGAAACTCCAAAGAAAATAATTAAACAGGCGCTGAAAACCTATAAACTCAAAGAGGAAGATTCTCAGAACTACTTAGTTAAACAGAAATTTAATAATAAGCATTTAACAAATGAAGAAAACCTGGCGTATATTCAATAGAATAATTATAGACGCAGCTACTGAGGTATGCGGCACAAGAAGAAGGACACAGGACACAGGAACTAAAAAGAGAAGTACAAGAAAACAAGAGGAGATGGAGTACCTTAAATACCTTAACAGCCACTCAAAAGAAGACTATGCAAATTACAAGGCACAAAGAACTGCAGTCAAAGAAGCAGTAAAGGCTGCAAAAAGCCAAGCACGGGAAACATTCGGGAACATTATGGAAACAAACAGCAGACGTAATCAAAATTTATTTTACAAAATACTAAAGAACCTAAAGAAAGGAAAAGAATCCCCAGTTAAATGTAGAAATTCTGAATTATGGACAGGTTAGAAAGAACTTATTTCTAATTTACTCAATTCAAACCATGACCAACGCCAAATACGAAAGGAAGAAGGGTTAGACGAGAACGCCGATAAAGAAGAGAGGTCAGTAGGTGCTGATGAAGACAGACAAATCAATATGGCAGAACTACAATGAGCCATAAAGAAGACCAAGAACTACAGGACGGAATTTCCACGGAAATGATCAAATACATGGGAAAGGCAAGAAGGGGCATCAGAGTACTTGCTAAAAATATGTAGCAAGGCATGGAGAACAAATCAAATGCCATATAGAATACTAGACACGGCCTAAGAACCCAAGTGGAACACCAGTTGGGAGAAATACAATGCTGATTTAGACCGAACAGAGGAACCCAAGGAGCGTTATTTACCATCAGGCAGATCTCTGAAAAAGTCATTGAGTTTGAGTACCAGAAGGAAGCGCACCTCTGCTTCCTAGACCTGAAGCAAGCAAGCATTCGATAGAGTGCCAAAGAATGAAATATTTAAGGTCCTAAAAAAAAAAACGAAATGCCAGCGCTGGTCTAAGAGCAGCAATCAAAAGTTTTTACCGGAACTCTCAAAATATAGGCAGAAAGGCCAATGAAGAATCACAACAATTTAGAACGAACTCAAGTGTAAGACAAGTGGCCATTTTATCCCCATACCTATTTATCATGACCATGGCCGACATCGGGAAAACATGCAGGCAGAAAACCAAAGGGCTAAGAGTTGGCTACTGAATGATGAAACCGGTAATATTCTCAGAAATATTGTATGCCGACCAGTGGCGGCTTGTGAATTTTTAGGGGTAAGTGGCTGTGTTTGTAAATGCAAGGTTGTCAAATTGTTATTCTCAGGTTTATCTCAGCGTCTACGAACATTTTTCTAATAAGATTTTTTTTGTATTTTTGTCCAAGGAATAATATTGCGGGAAGGTTGTATGCGAGTTTTTACACACCCTGTATATCAATACTTTTTCGAAATCGATGTAATGCCATATCGCCCACGCCTATGCAAAACCCTTGATTTCTTTCTTTTCCTTTTACCCTCTTATACCTTTTCAGTGTCGAGGGGGACAAACACACCGAGCCGCAGAGTGGTCACCCATTCAAGTTCTGACCAAGCAGGTTTTTGCTTAACTTTCTACATTGCGCTGCCACCCTGCAGGCCAACCCTTGATTTAAAAAAAACATATCAAAGCAATCTTATAAATGATAAGCAATTGTATTTAAATAATCCTCCCTGCAATGAGTATCTTTATGTCGATGATTTCAATGCCTATACATTTGTTTTGGTTATCAACAAGAGCAATTCTTATTTGGAATTTTATACTTCTACAATAAAATGTAAATATAATTTAAAATTAAGCATAGAGAAATAAAATAAACGATAAAATTATCTTTTTAATTTTAAAATTTTTTCATTGTTATTACTCGTATTAATGGTTTTACTTAATTTTTCTGTATCGTCTCCCGGTTTAAATCGGAGAGTTTCTTTTTAGACGGAAAACAAGAACTCAAGTTAGTTTTCAGATATAAACTACAAATATGGTAATGTAAGATTCCTATATTAGGAAGAAGCTTACTTGATTGGATACTGCTAATTTCCAAAGCAATTTTCAAATTTTAATCCTATGTTTAGTTAAAGAAAATTAATTTTTAAAGTTGCAACGCAAATATATTCTATTAAATATGCAAGGATGGCCTAAGAGGTGGAGGGACAAGGTCCTACACCTACACTATACACATTGTACAGTATGTAGGTATTAAACGATGCACAAATCACATAACTCGCAGTGTATGGCCCGATTGTGCATTGCACGGGTAAAGACCGCATACGCTAATGCACCAACCTCGACACTGTAAAGTAAAATAATATGTACGGATAAGAAAAAGTTTCATATGGTTTAAAGATGCTAAGCTAAATTATAAACAACTATTTTTTTTATTGTCAGTATTGGAACATTTTTTTTACTTAATTAAATCTTATTTTCTACACAAATTAAAAAATATTTTAAATCTTAATTTCAAAAATATAGTGATTCCTGTTGTAACTTGTATAATCTAATTATTTTATTTATATTTAGTACCAAAACTAAATCGTATATATATCTTTATATAAAACTGCCTTTAATGAATTTGCAGTTTATGGCGGACTTGAAATATAAGCACACTTTATTCGTCAATAATTATCAGCACAGTTTGTAAAATATAAAAACGTGAAATTAATAAAACACTCAAAAATATTTTATTAACATTTGTGAGTAGATGGAAATACAATAACTCGAGGAAATTGTACTAAGAAATACAGAAATGCATGATGCGAATTTACATAAATTTATTTAACCACTTAAGTTGATATTTAAGGTAACCTTTTGATTGTAATAAAACAGCAACCATTTCCAGATTCTCTTTGCCCCCCGAAGATAACAATACACAGCCCGGGCATTGCTGTTGCCTCATGGATATTTCGAACCCATTCGTCGATTTGCTTGAAAACCTTTGTGGTTTCTTTTTCGACTTGATTATCTGTAAACCTTATATGACCAATATTTATTGAATGCCCATTTGCAAACTCGCACATTTTCTTAATTACTAACTGATTAGTTTTCTCCGACATAAAACTAATTTTTGCATTGGGCGGTTGTTGTTCCTTGTATGTGAAGTAACGATACCTTGTAGAAATATCTTCTAAACTGACAATAAGAGCTCTTTTGTCCAGTCGAGTAGCATGTTTTAACATGCTTGTTGCGAAGTTTGGATGTCCTAGTTCTGGATGATGTCTAAAATGTGTTGCAACGTTTGCCATTACAGCATCACCATAATAGATATCATGAGCCAACTTATGTTTCGCTAATTTAAGAGACGCCAAACTGTCCTCTATAGAACAGTGACCGCCTCGTCCTTCTTGAATCCTCTCAGCTAAAAATTCTCGTGCTAACGTTTGTAATTTGGTTTTTCTTGAACGTTCACCAGTGATATTATAAATAACACTAGTATCGATGACGTACGGATGCATCATTTTAAGAGCATGCATGTCATTACTTAACGACTGTCCTACTAAAATCGTATCAGCTGGCAACATTCTCCGTAAGTCTTCTTGCACGTCAGGTAATCGCTTTGTAACATGTTTCATCATTTTTGGGGTAATTCCGGAATACCTTGTAAGATAATCTATAATATCATTATCGGGTTTAACAAACTCTTCATAAAATATTTTATAATCTTCATCAACTACCGAAACACGTGTAAGTTCTAAATCACCAGAACTAGTACGACACATTTCACAATCGATACCAAACATGCGACTGTTGGGAGTAACTTCTTTATATGTATCCTTTGTGAGTACGTAGCCGGCATATTTACTTTCCATTAGTCCTTTGATTGGTAAAGGAAAATTTTCTTCGACCATTTGCCACCCTGATAAAAGCAAATGGGTCCGAGGGAATTTGTCGCCTTTAGGTAAAACTGATACATGTGAATGGGATTTGTCTACCTCATCGTTTAAAGGAAACAAGTCTCGAATGCGATCGTATAAATCGGGACTTTTAATAACCGCCTCTTCCAAAGTTTTAAATTCATTTGCGTACTTTTTTACTTGTGTACCTGTTAAAGGAACCGTGGCAAGGTCTTGTACTATATCTCCTTTATAAGCTCCAGGTGTTATTATTTCTAATTTATGAGGAAAATTTGCACCGAGATAAGGAAATGCACTTTCATGTGATTGAAAGTGATAAGACGATATGTTTTCTACAATTAATACGTTTGCATGTTGCAATTTGGTATATTTTTCGATATGGCACCAACGTGATGGAATATATGGGGAATGATGTCCTATCTGTGAAAATAGCAATAAATGCTGTATGTCAGAAAGAAATAAAGGAATTCGATCTTCTATGTTTATATTTAGTGTGGCAGCTTCTCCTATTTCTCTTAATCTAAACTTAGGTTCTGCTCTCATTTTGTTTGTTTGTTCTCGTAATAACCGCTTTAATTGTAAAAATTCTTCACCATATATCTTCGGTTTTCCAGAGAACCCTATCTCTAAGTCTGGTTTAGGTTCTGTTTTAATTTGTTCCGTTGTTGGACAGTTTGTACATGAATCCTTTAATTCTGTTCTAAATCTTTTTGGACTAGGTTCTACTTCTATATTGTTTATTTCAAGATTGTTCATCTGTGCACTCTTGTTACGATCATGTTCGTTTAATTTAGAAATTTCTATTAATGCTGCCATTTTTTTCTTTTTCTTTTCGATGCGAATCATGCGTTTAGATGACACAGGCTTCATGTCTTCGGGCAGCCTTCCGTTTGCCGTGCAAAAACTGAAAAGAAACAAAAATAATGTCAAAACCTCGACAATGACATAATTAAACAAATAATACCTAAATTTATTACATAAACAAATATAAATTGCTAATATATACTTGGAGATATTAATTAGAATTTGAAGGTCGACTCCTAGTAACATTACTTCTTAAGTTACGGAAAAAAATTCGTTAAGATTTTCTAGACGATTTTCTGCATGAAATTATTTTGAGGTTACCAGATAAACTAGGTTTAACAAAAGAAAATCATGTTAATATAATATTACTCACCGTGTTCATTTGTCGCCGTTATGGAACTCGAGTTATGGACATTAATAATATTAAGTGCTTTTGAAACGGTTTTCTTTATTACAATTTATAATTATCACAAAAAATCTTTAAAAATGACAAGCACGTGTCCTCACAAACGTCAACAGGATATTTTCATCTTCGTTGTAACCGTTGTAACTGCTCCAGCGCCATCTAATGCAGAGATGCCAAAGTAAAGTATACAGTGACAGTCGAGTCGCCTGCGTTGATTAAAAACGGGGTTTTTTAATCAACGCAGGCGACGACTGTGAGGAGGCTTCGAAAAAATTATACAATAATCGTGTTTTCGATAATTAATCAAATAATCACAGAACCTTGAAGCAAGCAACTAATGTAATATTTTTAAGAAATTAGAAGGGTCTAAGTTTATCAAACAATTCATATTTAATATTATAATAATGTTCCACTTAGATGTTGTTATACTGATATACTGAAGCTATAAATCTAAACAAAAATTAGAAAACTGAAATTCTGCCTCAACGTCTTAATAATAAATAGTGCTTGTTACCACTAATTTCAAAATAACACTGAACAATAAGTTACACCAACACTGCTCCACTAATAATGAAGGTAATTTTCTCTCAGAACATAAGTTTTAAAGTCTTTAATGGCCTTTTGTATACTTAATTTTATTGTTAGCGATTATATATACACATAAATACAGGATGGTGACTTGGCAAACGCAGCATAAGGATTTCAATACTAATTTTTTTAAGTATTGTCTCCCCTAATTATTTTAGAGCTAAACTCTGATTATATTTCGATAGAGAAAAAAATCCTATATTCATTCGTATTATTGTTTATATATTTTTATCATCCGGAACCGGAAAAATCTAGAAAATTATAATTATAAAAATTAGCATTGAAATCCCTATGGTGTATTTGCCAAGTCACCACAAGAAGACCATGTGTGGTGGTGAAGATCTGCACTAGATGGTGTACAACAACTATGCATTTCCGGACCCATGTTTATAGGATTTTTTTTCATATTTTATGACAAGGAATCACCCTCTGAAATATCTCCGTCTATTTTTCGAACACCCTGTATAATGTTTCGGACTCGTTGAACTGGTTGATTGTTGAGCTGTAATTCAACTCCATGGTGTTCGTCTCTACTGAAAACCACGAATTTGTTTTTTTTCACGATTATTTTTATACCCATGTCTGCGCTTGCTTCGCTTATTTTAGTTTTTAGTAAGAAGTTCTTGTAGGTCTTTATGGTGTCGGATAGAATGGTCGTATCGTCAGCATATCTAATAACTTTCAAAAGTTCGTCATTGATTTTTATACCATGTGTTTGTCCTTCGAGTGCTATTTTGAAGATATGATATGAGTACAAGGTTAATAACGTTGCAACCTTGTCTTATACCTCGTTGAATGTTTAGTTTGTTGGTGTACTTGTTTCTGATCTTAACGAAGCAAGCGAAAACATTATTTCTTCTTGGTCTCTGCACTTCTGTAATGGGACCGTCAGAGTGAATAAAGCTTCTCTGGTTTCGAAAGCGTCCCTGAATCCAAATTGTGTCCCTTCTAAATCTTGTTCGCATTTGTTTCTGATCCGGTTGTGTATTATCTTTAGGATTATTTTAAGTGTTTGGATTATGGTGTTGTACAGTTGTGGACAGAAAAAAATAGGACAACTCGAAAAATCAAGTAAACTTTATTCTATAAAATTTAGTTACTTGATTGTGGCTTTATAATTATGATATTTGTCACATTGACTTGCAATCAAATTACAACACAGGGGCCATTTTAAACTAGAAAAAAAACACTGTCCTATTTTTTTCTGTCCACAACTGTACATTCGATAATCCGAGCACTTCCTAGCTTTATGTTTTTTTTTGGGATTGCTATGAAAATTGATTCGAACCAGTCTGAAGGGATTTCCCCTGTATTTTAGACTGCGTTGGATAATTTAACCAATAATAATTCTATATTACCTTCGTCTATTAATTTAAAAAAGGCTTCTTTAGTTGCCTTAAATAGGTACAGAAACTTGACAGAGTAGTTCAAAAATTTAGCAATTTTTAAATTGCGCTATTTTAAATTTTGCGCGTATGCTAGTTATGATATATCACTATTTAGAGCCAACATAGAATCAATAAAACCCTAAGATGTCTGCTACTCTAACCTCTAAACTTCATAAGCTGTTATTTGAATTTCGAAAAAATCTTAACTGTTGATATTAGGTATGGTATTTTTTGCATCTGTTTAGATTAATGATAAGCTACT
Organism: Melanotus villosus; assembly: GCA_963082815.1. Classification (NCBI taxonomy): domain Eukaryota; kingdom Metazoa; phylum Arthropoda; class Insecta; order Coleoptera; family Elateridae; genus Melanotus; species Melanotus villosus. Next base: position 22,564,825 of record OY720423.1, read on the forward strand.
TTAGTAACAATTTTTATAATCTGACTAATCAATTTTGTATTCAAAATGGCGTAAGCTTTACGATAACTTCACTGCCTAAATAATTCGTGATTTTTTTACAATTCTGTTGAAAAGTACAATGAAAGAACTAGTTTTAGCTGCCTTATCCGTAGTTTCATCGTTTTTCGTAATAATTCTGTTAGTAGGTTTAGGTAAGATGCCTAATTTTTGATTAATTATAACATAACCTAAAAATCACGTTATGCTCAAAACTTTTTAAATGTTATATCTTTCATAGGCTGGTACATCGTTTGGAAAGTATTCTTGTCGCGATTCAAATTTGTTCGTGAGCTTCTGGGTGGAATAAACGATAATTCTCCTTCTTCTGAATTTAGGGACGGCCGCAGCAGAGTACGAAAACCAAGACGTGACTAAACTTTTATAGACTTAACCTGACAAGACTGCAATCATGAATATTCGTTGTGCAAAACCCGAAGATTTAATGAACATGCAGCACTGCAATTTGCTGTGCCTGCCAGAAAATTATCAAATGAAATATTACTTTTATCATGGACTAAGTTGGCCCCAATTGAGTTACGTAGCCGAAGATGAAAAGGGAAACATAGTTGGCTACGTACTTGCTAAAATGGAGGAAGACAACGAAGACTTAAAACACGGTCATATTACTTCATTAGCTGTTAAGAGGTCATACCGTAGATTGGGATTAGCCCAAAAATTGATGGATCAAGCATCCGAAGCAATGGTAGAATGCTTCGATGCCAAATATGTATCGCTTCATGTAAGAAAAAGCAACCGAGCAGCTCTCAATCTCTACAAAAACGCTTTAAAATTTGAAACTGTCGAAATAGAACCGAAATACTATGCAGATGGTGAAGATGCGTATTCTATGAGACGAGATTTGTCAGAATTTGCAAAGAAATTGAAAGCACGAGATGCAAAAGGAGACGAAAAATTTGAAGAATAGCCCAATTTCTGTAAGCGCGCTTCATGCTTCGAGCCGTGAATTTATTTGCAATATACTATTAGCATAATGTACTCTTATAATTTAACGAATTTATTTGAAATTAAGTAAAATACACATCTGAAATAATTACAATGTTATTAAATCAGTTCTTTTTATCCTCTAACTTAATTGTAATTATTATACATAATAAATTATTATATGTATGAAACTATATACAGAAAGGTTTTTAAAAAGTATAATTACAAATATAAATGGGCACAAATGATTTCTTAAGTAGGTGTTTTATAAACATATCCAAAAATTGATTTTTACATTGATGGATATATGACGAGACATGATGGTTACATTAATGGTAGTAGAATGTTGTAAAATGGCAAAATTTTATACTAGTTATAGTACTACGAATAAGTGCTTGTTTGTGGTGGATATGTCGTGCTAAAACTTATTTGAGCAGCAGCATACTGTAAATCACAACCATTATACAAAAATGAAATTAAATTTCTAATTAACAGAGATCCCTATTTGGCACTAGCTTATTGCACTTAAGGCAAATCAAAAAGTAAGAAGAGTTCAAGTAATTTCTTATACAAAAAGAACTTTCATAATTACAGTCAAGGATTAAGTTAGAAGTAATTTAAAAAAATAAAGGTTTGAAGCTCTAACGACATGTAAATTTTATATTGAAATAATGATTTAGTTCTGGCATCAAAAGCCATGCATTTTTACATGTTTATACTCTAACAAACTCTTGATTTCTATAGTACGCTTTAACTTGTAATAAGTATTAAATATGACTGTAACAAGCAAGCAACATAAAACTGCAATTTGAAAAACCAGTAACTATGCGTAATGCAGTTTTAAAATGTTATTGCAAAGATCACTATCTAAGTACATAATTTCTCATAGCAGAATCAACGACCAATGCCGAGGAACAATTCCACCTACATCTCCTTGTTTTTTTATTGCAGTTTTCCTACAAATTGTTAATTTTAATCAACCTAAACAGGTTGTGCAGCCTGCACCAAACATAATTTCATATCCTTCGCTAAATGCGAAATATCTACTACCGAATCCACCATTTCTTGTACAGCTGTTACACTTGGAAATTGCAAAGCCGCTTGTTTTGTTTTACTAACACTTGTCGCTAGAGCTTCGCAAAGGGCATTTGCACAATTAAGGGCACGAGTTCGTGTATCAGGTTGTAAAACGTTTCTATGTACAGCATCTCCAATGTGTACTAATTTGTGAGCACTTAAAACGACGAACTTTCCGTGTGCTAGAAATACTTTTGGGGGCTGATTATGTTCCACAGTTTGTAAAAATGCATCGATGGCTTGTGTTAGGTGGTTGTGATGAGTAATAACTTGTGCGGCAAAAAATGTTAATACTTGTTTGTCTTCAGGATCTAAAGACGTACCTTTATCATTAATTATAGCTGCATTCTCTGCGTTTTTCACCAAATTATCGTAACCTTTTTTTAGTTCCTTTGGAAGAGCATCGCGGATTTCTGCATGTTTTTTTGCTACAGCCTCTTTCGATTCTAAGTTAACATAATCGTAATCCTCGAGCCATTCGCTGTTGTTATTACTATTTTGTGGAGAAGTGGCCCTTTTGAACAATAAGGTGCTGTTACCCTGTATAAAGGAAGCAGTTTGCCTTACATCTTCGGTAAGTGCTCGTGTACAAGCTACCAACTGTTCTAAAGCATCAGGTTTACCCTTATTTTCATTTTCCGATCTGGCAAGCAATTCCACAGACCAATCTTGTTGCTGTAATTGTTCTGCTGCTTCTTGCACAAGTCTATCTGATGTTCTTAAAGCCATTACAAGGGGCATAAGCTTAGTTCCTAAATTTTTATCGGAAGCCCTCGTAGCATTCCCTAGTGCTCCTTCGCCAAATTCTGCCAAATCTTGTAAAGACGTCCTTAATCTCATGACAGATAATTTTATATCCATTACATTTGCTTCTAATTTTTCTTTGGTCCTCCAACTAGGGCTTACAAAACCTAATAATTTTGAAATGGCAGACGTCGTTTCACTTTGTAATTTTTCTAAAGTGTCGAGTGCAAAACTCAACTCTAATGGCAACTCTTTCACTTGAGGATTAGACGGGGGAACATCGTACAATTGCGGTGTTGCTGCCTGTAAGACTAAATGCGTGCCACGAGGATGTGACCTTGGTACATCGTAATCAGGCATGTTGATTACACTACTTCTATTTGAGGAACTTAAAGAATCGGCAGTGGTTAAAGAACTAGCTGAACTAGAAGGTGTTAGTTGATTTTGGTGATTTAAAATTGGCCTGGGGATATCATAACTATCACCAGAATTTCTGCTTGAAGGAGATACACAGGAGGGTGCTGGTGAACATCGTGAGCAATTACGTGGCGCATCGTATGATACTGGAACTGCTCTTGGGGGGATATCGTATAAGTACACATCGTTGTATTTTTTTGGCGTTAGTACCTGAAAATTAAAAAAGAGAACTTTTAATTATGTGTAAAATATTTTTATAGTAGCGAAATTAAAACTATTTAGGTTTTTAGGTCAATAAATTAACTTGATTGTATGATGTGTTGCCTACAATTTTTAGTAACACATTTAAACTAGGCTAAATTTGTACAATTAGCACGACGCGAATGAGGGCAAAAAATTCTAACATTTGTGTATTCAAACTTTCGGATGGGATTGACGGCGAAGTATTTCCATTATCAGATAAAAATACAATTTCTTTGAATTGTGTTTTTTAAGCATTTTAAATTGAATTATTTCTTCGGTTTTAAACCGATTAACTACTTAATTTTTTCCGAGGACGAGAATCCTTCGCGTTTCAATACGTGTAATCGTGTTCATGACCAAATAGAGTTCGACCACATGAGTAACCAACTGTGGTGCATTGTTTTATTTCTTCGTCTGGCGCCGCCTTCGCGAATATCAGATGTAAGGGCATTGATATGCAGAACATGAAACCAATCGCTGGTACTTAACAACTCGTCGGCATTTATGTGGCAGAACAATTAGTTTTATTTTTAGCCCACCACCAAGTATGAATGTTATATGTGCAAAAAAGGGCAAAACGGAAAACCCGAGAGGAAAATCAGCATTCAACACGTTTCGTATACCGCATTCATAGCAAATGACCATGCAAGGTGAGATAAGAAAAATCACCCCAATGAATCCCATATCGAGGTTTGGGAATCAAGTGGCCGTAGATACAGACGCCCGGTTTCCATGGAGACGTCCGCGTCCCGGTGCTATCGATTAGCGTCGCCAGAATGTTTTTTGATGGGAAGCCAACAAAATCCGAATTGCTCCCGAATAACCCGTTTTAACAATAAACAATCCGAAGTTAGTTTTGTCAAGTAATTTCTCAGAGGATCGAAATGTCGTTAGTTAAACCCTTAGCTAATTTCCGATTTAAATTAATGTTAAGTCCTAGAAGGGATGCGCCCCATCGACAGTTTTACACCCACGTTGTCCTTAAGTGTCAGAATTTAATGAACGGACGCTTCAGGGCATCGGAGACCCCAAAACCAGTCAGTTTTATAAATATTTTGTATTAGAAGATATACCCTTCTCAGCGATCGTCGTTTTGTTTTATTTGCGAGACATTTATCTTCTCCTCGAGGAGTACAACTCGTTACTTATAAAGCTTTTTACCCAAAAATGGTCATGCAGTTTCATAAGAGCAATAATGTTAAACCTGTTGAGTTAACGACTTATAGCTGTAGAAAATATGTAAGAATCGGTTTTTAAAACCGAAGTTGTTTTTGACAAAGTGGTAGTAAATAAGGAAAGAAACTGAAATTATTAATCTACGAAATGAAGTATTATTTGTTTACTTTAACTGCAAATACATATTTGAGAATTGATATCGATTACTACGTTTGCTAAAAACTTGTTGAGACATTCTTATCTCATTAATGCACTTAATTTAAAAAATCAAACTTATTTTTTTTGAAATTTTCCGGGTTGATAATAAACTTTTGTTTTTTACTGCCAGTATCTTCCAAAATTCCACTGACGCTGAAGTTCTTTAGAATATCAAAGCATTTTTATTTACATATAATTTTTAAAAACAGCTTGCAGTATCTAATCACCTGCTTGCTTATTTATATTTTGACGAAAATACTGCGACCTTTATAATTAGCTGACACTAAAATAACACCTCTTCTTTGTTTTCAAGAATTGTGGGCAATGTGATTGTTTACGGAGACCCGGTTTATTTTCGGAAATTTGAAAGACCTAAAATTAATCATACATTTATGTAAAAATTATACCTACACTACCGCTCAAAAGTTTGGAGTCATACACAAATGTGCCTGTAAATGAATACAAATATTTCCCACTCATGCAACCGTTTTTGTTGACTATTTTCATTAACATTTCAACAAAAAACAAGCCGCCAAGGAGTTTACAAAACGATATAAAAATAAAACTTTAGGTTCTGAAAAAAAACCTTTTCTTTATTAGTCTTATTACCTTTTTCAATTAATTTATCAAGATTTTCTGATGAGATATCTTTTCAAGGCTGTTGTATAATTCTCGACAACTAATTTTTAGAGCTCGAATACCGTTTTTGAACCTTTCTATCGGATTCCCCCCATAACAACTCAATTGGACTCAAATCGGGTGATTGAGAAGGTCAATTCATTAGATACAGTTTTTGTGTGTTCTCTTGTGTTTCGAAATAAATTTTAGATAATTGGTATTTATACTATTTATACTGCAAATCATTATCCCGTTGAAAAATAAAACCACTTCCAATTAAACATTGTCCAAAGGGTTTTGAAAAATCTTCTAGTAACCTTCTTTTGTTAATATTCCCCCAATACGATGGAAATTTCGTACTTTTCTGTTACCAAAATAACCCTAAACCATTATAAATTCTCCTCAGTGTTTTATAGATGGTATTATACGAGGTTTGATCAAATAATACGCGGAATTTTCGTTTTTCTCAAAATAGTATATTATGCAACAAGCACAAAATGATGCTCATTTTGCGCGAGTTGCGTACTATACTTTTTCTACGACTACGTACTGCTCACCTTTAATATACTATAATAGTTATTTAAGCTACAAGGAATGTAAGGACGTATGTATTAACATTTAAGGTGGGCGAATACGAGCCGAGGCGAAGCCAAGGCTCGTCGCCGTCCGAAAATGTTAATAGTCCATACATTCCGTGTTGCTTATTATATTTTTTGCTCTTAGCAAGTAGTTTAAAAGAACAAGAAAATATTATTTGCAAACTATGAATTATTTTGTGACAGTTTTTGTGGTAATTATGCGTCCTATAATACTTGGCAACGTAAAAAAAATCAATATAATAATCGTCCTTTCATGTTTTTTTTTAAATCCTCGGGAATAGGAAGAAGTCGCAGGGGGCCATGCCCGGAGAATACGGAGGCTGAGGCATCATAACGGTGTTGTTTTTGGTTAAAAATTCACGAACAAGCAGTGCAGGTGCATTATCGTGGTGCAATTGCCATGAGCTGTTTCGCCACAAATCCGGGCGTTTTCTTCGGATTGCTTCACGCAAACGGCGTAGAACTCCCATGTAGTACCTACTTACTCCTTATTGAACGAACTCATGGTACACTATGCCGTTGAAATCGAGGAAAACAGTGCGCAGAACCTTCACATTCGATCGAACTTGACGAGCATTTTTCGGTCTTGGCTCTTCAGGAAGCTTCCATTGGGACGATTGGACCTTAGTTTCGACGTCATATCCGTACAACCATGTTATGACCCGTTTGAGCAGTTCTGGATCATCGTTGACTTCATTCAGCAACTCTTGGGCAATGTCCATTCGGCACTGCTTTTGGTCGAAATTCAACAATTTCGGAACAAATTTTGCTGCCACATGTCTCATACCCAAAATATTCGAAAAAATTGCTTGGCATGAGCCAAATGATATGCCAACATTATCAGCAACCACTCTGGGCTCTCCGACAGTGATTCGGCGATTGTCCATAGTCCATAGATGTGCTGGGGCGCCCAGGGCGCTCGTCATCTTCAACGTCCTCACGGCCCTCTTGGAAACGTTTGTACCACTTGTAAACGCTTGTTTTATTCATAGAAGATTCGCCAAAAGCAACATTCAACATTTCCAATGCGGTGCTGCACTTTATTCCATTCTTTAAGCAAAATTTAATGCAAATTCTTTGCTCAATTTTTTTCCCTCTTCGGCAGCCAATAATAAAGTAAGTATCCAATTTAGGCTACAAATGTCAATATACGTCAAGGACAAGTCTACCAACACAACAAAAAAAAATGTGACAATTGGACTTATACAGCCCGCGAAATTCCGCGTATTTTTTGATCAAGCCCCGTACATTGTTACTAGTTCTCCCTCCTTGCAATTCCCGAACAAATGTTCGTCCTTTACAGCCAAATATCTCAAACTTTCATTCGTCAAACCAAAGTACTTTATTTCATTATTGCACACTTTGCACAGTCCAGTTAACGTGATATTTAACCCAAACTAGTCTTTTCCTTTGTTATGACGTCTTAGAAGCCAAATAAGTCAATTTTGTTACGATAGCTTTTAACAGTAGAAACACTAACTAATTAACTACGATATTCATCAATAACTGCAGTAATTTTAGATGCTCCAAGTCGACGATGTCTCTTACTTTGAAGTATTACAGGATTATCTTTGCTTTTGTTGTAATTCTGGGACGCTCAGATCTTATACAGTCTGCATCTGAATGACTGGTAAGGTACTGCTTAACAGTTTAGAAATTTTGGGTTGTTTTGCTATTTCACACAGCGAATCTACCTCTTTATAAGGGGTAATAACTGCACTACATTTTTCTATCGATAATTCTTTCATTTTTCCCATTCTTTATTCAATTTTAACAGCTTAATTTTATTGTTTGTTAAAACAAACCAAAGTAATCATGCATAGGTGTCTTGAGATGTATATGTATGTATATGAATATGGTATTTCAATATGGGAATAACATTATAAAGCCAATTAAAATGACAACAAGTGCAAATATATTAAACTCAAAAGTTCTGCTTCTCTGAGACTGACAACTTTAAATAAAAAAAGAAAAAAAAATACAAGGAATGATAATTACAGTAGACACGCGGTAACGTGAACATCGGGTAACGTGAATATCCGGCTAACATGAACAACATTTTTATTATATTCACTAACGTGAACATTGTTTATGATATATGAAAACAATAAAACATATTGAATTTCTGACGTTTCCTGTAACTTGTTTACATGTCTATGCCGCATTAAAGGTATGTATTTGCAGACATAACAGCGTTGACGGTGCACAAATGTCACTGCATAATATCTGTTTTGGTTTATTTTGGGTTGTCTATTGATACGCGTTTTTATTTAGTAGACAGTTATTAAATACGGCCGTTTCCCATGGCGCCAAATCTCTTTTAAAGCTGCTGCGATGCATTAAAAACGTAATTGTTGCTTAAGTTCAGTGTGTTTAATTTAGCAGTAAACGTTTCAATACAGAATTTTCGATTTTTTTCTGCAACAGTAGTTTGTATTTTAATATAAAACGTTAATAAACAATTTTTACTTTTTTTTTATCTTTTTTTATCAGTTTCTAGTAGAAAATCATTACTATTCGATAGCATGAACAAATCGCAAACGTGAACACGCCTTGTTTTATTTTGTTCACATTATCGCGTGTCTACTGTATAATCATAACACAAGTCAGTATCTCATTGTAATCGCCAACGTGCTGGAGATACTTCAAATATGTAATTTTTATGCTGTGGCCGAAAACGTTTGAGCGGTAGTTACTTGTTATTAGTCATCAAATAAAATGGAATAAAATTACTTGAAACTTAACACGTTTATGAATTATCAATAAGATTTTTTCTACATATTTAAAACTACAAAAATCAGGTTCTCATAATCTAAGTGGTGGCTTTCAAATTATTCCAGCCTCCCATAAAGAGGGTTAAAATATTATCGTCTAAATCACCTTAACTAATGCAACCTGTCTGACGCGACATTTTTATAATAGAGACCCATTATTACGGAACAACAGCGTACCCTACTATCCAAAAAGGCGAAAGATTAAAGCTAAAGCACAATTACGTTTCTATTATAATAAAAAACCAAGGTGCAGCAGCATCGTCTGATATACATAGTTTCCTAATTATTATTTAAAAGTGACAACAACTAACTTACTTTGTTGGGTTGTACGTGCCAACTTCTTCTTTTTCCTTGTCTTTGCAATGTGCTAAGGTCTGGGATAACTTCCGTAAGTTGCGGAGAAGGTTCTCTACTTTGTCCCGAGTCTTCGTAAACACCAGCTATAAGCCTTAGGCGATTTCCTGGGCAAATTCCCTGGAAATGAAGAAAATAACTTAAAGGTCGATGTACAGTTGCATAATGAAACAAATCCAATTGGTTTCTTTGATTATCTCAATTGAGGGTGAAATTGGATAAAATTAACCTTTTAACTGTAAGTTTACAACTGCGTAGGAAGCAACATATAATGCACGACGTTCACGTTCTTTATTGATGTATTAATTTTGCTGTTTGACTACGATTGAATTAAATTGGAGAATTTAAAATAGCGGGTCTTTTAATATCTAGCACAAGTATGATTTGGCGGAATTATTTTCTAAGATTACAGGCTTGTACTTATTTAATCAAACAAGAGTGCACGTATGATCGAGTTCTGTTGCTCGGGCACTAATTACGTTGCCGAAAATTGAAGCTTTTCACCTGTCATTTACAAAAATCATGTCACATTTTTCATAACTAATAACTTACTAAAATTCACCTGCCTATTTAGAAAATAATAAATCAAAATTCTAGTATGTCCTACATTACATTAATAGAAGAAAATGCAGAAGAACGTACACCTGATTTGCAACTCGCCCAAAAAAAATTTCTAGTAACCCTTCCCGAATATCAAGGCGATGGGGAGCTCAAAAATAATCTCTTGGATATCGTTAAAATCGGGAACATGGCGCCTTGGTATGAAACTATTCATCAAGAGATTGGTTGGGATTTTGACGAGGAGTTATTAATGGAAATGAAAGCCAGTAATGAAGAGGAACTGGAAATTTTAGATGAAAGTATAAAATCAGCACAAACGCACTCTCCTGTAACGGAAGTAAAAGATGCGTTCCTTAGAAAAGCTGAATATTTTGTAAAAATCGGGGATAAGAAAAATGCCATTAATACTTTAGGACAGGCATTTGCCCGAACTATAGCTTTAGGTTACCAGCTTGAGATTGTATTTACTTGTATTAGAATTGGGTTCTTCTTTATAGATCACGATTTAATCAGAAAAAATCTAGAAAGAGCGGAAGAAATCGTTAGTATGGGTGTAGATTACGACAAAAGAAATCGTTTCAAAATCTATCAAGGATTTTATGGCTTAATTACCAGAGACTTTAAAACCGCCGCTTATAATTTTCTCAGTACTGTTACTACTTACAGTTGTTACGAACTTATGGATTATACCACCTATATTCGCTACACAGTGCTGGCAGGAGTGTTTGAATTACCAAGGCAAGAATTAAAACAGAAAATAATAGAAAATTCTGATATCTTAGAAGCTTTGCACCGCATCCCTGACGTACAAAAATTCGCATTCACGTTATATCAATGTAAATACGCCGATTTTTTCCAAAGTTTGGCCGTAATAGAACAGGCATTTCGAGAAGATTTCATTTTACATCCTCATTATCAATTTTATGTAAGAGAAATGAAAATTAAGGCCTACTCTCAGTTTCTGACGTCTTATAAAAGCTTAACCTTTTCATACATGGCCCAACAGTTTGGGGTTACGAATGAATTTGTGGAAAATGAAATAAGTCACCTGATATCAATAGGAAGAGTTTATGCAAAAATTGATAAAGTTAAAGATGCGATTGTTGTATCGCGTGGTACGATGGAAAAAAGAAACGAATCATTTAATAATGTTATCAGGCAAGGGGATTTGCTCTTAAATCGCATTCAGAAATTGGCTAGGATTGTGGCTAACTGCAATTAAAATTTTATTTTCTGATAGTACATCCGGAATTTTTGCCATAAGCTGAAACTGAACTTCTCACCCTTTATGCAACACCAACGTAATCTTCTACAGTAATCCATAAGATTTAGTCGAACACGTATTAATTTCCCTTACGTAATCCGATCAGTATTATTGGAAGTAACAATAAAGATATAGTCTGGCGCTTTAATTAAGACTTAATGAATATATCCGATTTAAGGGGTCCAGGAATAGTATAATGTTAAATGGCAATTTCCGTTACTCAAGTTAATTACACCACTTTCTCGGAAATGCAAGCAGTTTTAGTCAAAAGCTTTATTGAAATTACGAAGGGGTTCATCAAAAATTATGCAGGCTCCTTTGTAGTTTCTGCGTTTTAAGAAGAGAGAAGCCGAGACTCGACAATGTGGAGTTATTTAAGCAAATAAAAGAAATATTCGTTTAATTAGCTAAAACGAAACCACTACATAAATATTGCAGATGTAATCAGCGTAAAAATAAGGCAATATTTTAAAACACGCAAACTCATTTCGTGAAGGGATTTAATAAACAGTTTTTATGCAGAAAGTCATACCTGTCTCCCTCGTAACGAGCACAGCCACCAACCCTCTATGTTTCCGGTATTTTGTTCCAATACCACCAAAACGTCACCTTTCCGAAATGCCAATTCATCTGGTGATTCGGCAATATTGTCGTACAGGGCTCTTGCAAGACAATTCTGTAACAGAAAATTATTATATATTAATATCGCCAGTTCCATTAATAAATTTATGAAATTATCCCGTTTTGTGCGTGCACAAGATTGATTTTCCATCCGGGTCTTGTATTCATAGGTTTTCAATATTATTTACAGCTTTGTAGCTATAGCCACGTGGTAAATCACAGCTATTGTTAATGCAGACCTCCCATGATGAGGTGCAATCGTATATTATCGAATATAAAGAGGAAACGATATTCTTATAGAATTGGGAGCTTTGTTGTAAAATATTAACTTTTAGTATTTACTTACTTTAGTTTGTATGTAAGAGACGCGTTGGCTTTGTTAGCCCCGTATGTCCAAAAGGGGAAGAAATATTGTATTAAAATAACCTGATACTTTATCAGAAAAACTTTTGTTATTAATTATTCCTAGAGTTTCTATATTCTAGAGTGTCGTAGTAGGTCGACCCTTTGTTCCTTGGCTCTTGTTCGATAAAACTTCGTGCCTTGAGTTTTCAGATTTTAGGATGTAAGAAATTTATGTAATATTACTTGATCAGCAATTAAACTACAAAAACAGGAGCAGGAGTTCTTACACTTTTAATTTTGAGGTAAGTCAGTACTCTAAATTACAACATTTGACAAAGAGAAGCTACAAAAAGCACTTTCCTATATTAAAAATGCTTTTGGATTCAATAGAAAGGGATTCTTGCCTTCAAGGCAATTGTAATTAATGCTGCTAGTCGAAGTTGTGCAGTGTCTAAATTCTCCAATGAAAGAAAGACAACAGCTTGGTGGACACATACAAAGAGAAGTCAAAACGAAGAAACAGTACTGGATGAATTATATCAGCTCGAAAAACAACGAAAGCTACTGCATCTACAAAGAGCAAAGAGAGAAGATTAAAACGGTTAACGATAGTTAAGGAAGCAAAGGCCAAAGCGTGGGAGGACTTCGGAAATAAAATGGAAGAAAATAGTGTAGGACAATGGTTCCTAAAGTGTGTTTCCTGGAACTCTGGGGTTCCGCGAGTCAGGTGCCATAATATTATTAATATGGCCGAATTAATTATTTGTAGGTCACTTATGACGAGGGTTCCACAGTATGTGAAATATTGTATAAAGTTTCCGCGGAAATAGAAGTTTTGGGAACTGGTGTAGGGAATACTAAAGTATTCTTCAGAGTTCTCAAAGGGTTAACAAAAACTCAGTTAGCGGGATAAAAAGCAAAAGTGGGAAACTATTCACCACAAAAAAAGTGATAAAAGAAAGATGGCACGAATACTTCTCGGAGCTCCTAAAAGCTCAAGTTTCCCAGGTCCAAAGATAACACGAAGAAAGTAGGAGGGCAACGAGAAAATGTAGAAATAGGGCATGAAGAAAAGCCGGAGATACAACTGGAAGAAGTAGAAGAAGCGATACAAACACTCATGATTGGAAAACGGCATAAAGCCATAAATGCTAAAATATATGGGAGAAAAGGGCATCTCATTAGTACACAAGGTAATAAATTTAACGTGGAGAAGATGGTACCCAAAGACTTGAAAATTGCGGAGGAATCTCACTACTGAGTGTGGTGGGAAAAATCTATGAACGAATACTAGATAAACATTTGAGAGCATGCATAGAAGAAACACTGGATGATAACCAAGCTGGATTTAGACCTGGACTTTTAGTCTGGGACAAATACAAGAAAATACTAGAACATAACGGAAAAGTTTATGTATGCCCAATTGATTTAGCAAAAGCCTTTGATAGCGTGGCGAGAGAGGAAATATGGAAAACGCTTAACAAACGAGAAACTGGCCACAATCTATTAAAGGCGATTAAAAGTATATACGACGAAACAAGAAATCTAGTACGAGTAAACGGCTTGTGTACAGACGAATTCACAACTGACAAAGTGTATACTCGGCCCAGTGTTACTTATTGCTATAATGGACGAAATCTCCAAACAAGTGGATGATAAGGTAAAAGGGGCAATAGTGAAAGTGAGAAACTTCAAAGCAATGAAAGTGAAAGAGTGTAGACGACTTAATACTTTTCACAAATAGCGAAACGGAGTTTCAAAAAAGCTTCATAGCATGGAAGGATGACACAGCAAAATGAAGAATGAAAATGAACACCAATAAAACCGAGGTACCAATGGTGATAGCCAGAGAACCGGAGGCGATAGAGGTACACATTGATAATGAAAGTCTTCTTCTTCTTTTTCTTAACCCTTATACCATTAAGGTGTCGGGTAATGTTCCATGATCCATTTTTTCCATCCATTTCGGTCTCTTGCTTTTTTTGTAGTTCTTCGCGTGTAGTGTCATGTTTCTTTGCGATATCTTGGAAATGAAAGGCTAAAAAATTAAAATACTAGGAAGCAATAATTGAAGAACAAGGAGGCTTAGAAGGTGGGGTGACCAACAGAATAAGTGCAGCAACCAGACTTCTCAATGCCTTAAATCACGTCTTCATATCCAAGAAAGAAGTGTCCAACAAAACTAACGACTGTAACCTACGGCTGCGAATCCTGGGTACTCCCCAAAAGGCAAAAGAGCAAGATAAAAGCCCTGCGAAATGAAATTTTTAAGAAAAGTGGCTCGAGTTACTAGACTACTCAAGATGGGATACGAAACCATGAAATAAGAAAAGGATTAGAAGTGGAACAAGTACAATTAAAAATTGAAAGACTCCTCAGATGGTTGGACACATGGTAAGAATGCCTACCGACAGAAAAGTTAAAGAACTGTGGGAACTGAGCTCGGATAAGAAACGAACAAGAGGAAGACCAAAGAAAACGTTTAACAAGGAAGTAACAAGAATTGTGGAGAAAAAAGAAGCAGCTAGAGACAAACACTGTCGATAGCGAAGGAGAGGAATAGCTGGAAGCTATTCTACTGGTTTAGGCGTCTGGTATTGCCTATTTTTATTAGGTTGCCAGGAAACAATATTTTGTTGTTGACAGTTCTACTGACACGTTTGTATGAATCAATATTTGCAATTTAATTAGTCATGGACAAATTTCCGATTAATCAACGAATTTTTGTCGTAAAACAATTTATACGAAGTGAGTCAGTTGTGCAGGCTCAAAGAAATTTTCGTCGTGAGTTTAATGTGGAAAGACAGGACGACAAACCATAATTAGGTGGGTCAGAGATTTTGAGAGTAGAGGGAACGTTGCATCAAATTTTAGTGGAGGTGTACGTATAGTCAGAACACCTGAAAATATCGAACGGGTAAGACAAGCTGTACTGAGAAGTCCGAATCGATCTGAATCAAGGCAGTCACTTGCTTTGCACATTTCCAACAGAACTTTGGGAAGAATTCTGCATTTTGATTTACATCTCCACCCATACAAAATTCAAGTGGTTCACAAGTTAAAAGAAGCAGACAAACCTGCTTGTATTACTTTCTGTAGACAATTTTTACAAATTTTAAAAATGATCAAAACCAGTTAAACTTTTTGATGATGTCAGACGAAGCTCACTTCCATTTAAGCGGCTATGTCAATAAACAAAATTATCGTTATCGTTAAATTCACAACAGGTTCATGAAAGACCCCTACATCATCAAAAAGTCACCGTATGGTGTGGTATTTCGACGTTTGGTATCGTAGGACCATATTTTTTCGAAGAAAATAACGAAACTGTGACAGTAAACTCCGAACGTTACATTCACATGTTAGAGACATTTTTAAGACCAGAATTACGAAGATTTGGACAAGATCAAATTTGGTTTCAACAAGACGGCGCCACAGCACATCGGCAAACTCGAAATGTATTGCAAGAAATGTTCCCCGGTCGCTTGATATCAAGATTGGGTGCTTTACATGGCCAGCTAATTCCCCCGATTTGATGGCTCCTGATTCTTTCCTCTGGGGATACCTGAAGGGAAAAGTTTACGAAAGGCGACCCCATACAATCCACGAACTTCAAATTCGTATTTCGGAAAAAATAAATAATATTAGAGCAGAAATGTTGGAACGAGTGATGCAAAATTAGATACAGATTGCAAAAATGTATAGAGAATCAAGGAGATCATTTAGCAAATATAATTTTCATTTTTCAAAACATGAATTGCACATACTAAATTTTTTTTCAATAAACTATTTTTTAGCCTTGTAGCATATTTTTGAAAATAGGTGATACCAGATGCGTAACCCTGTACAAGTAAGACTAAACCCAACCCCTCGACACCTAACGGTAAAAGAGGAACCCGATAGAAGAATGGGATTTATCTTCAATAAAAATTTTTGAATAACTGCTAAAACACATAGGTACAGAGAGTCTAGCGAAGTCAGTTTTAATGGCATAAAGCCTAAGTTACAATTTACTTGGAAGCCCCGAATTTTTTTTTGCTAATTATTTGGTTACTTTAGGCTAATACATACTTAAAAAGAAAACTAACTCATAAAGTCCAGAGAAATATAAAAATAACAGACAAAATTATATGGCAAGCTTAGGAGTGCGAAAATAAATTCTCAATATTAAAAACTATTTTTTCTACTCCCATGTATAAAGTAGGTAGTAGTTTCACATACTGATCGCAGTACGTGAAGTCTTATTCTTTATATCGATGCGTGAAGTGCAATGCATTTCTTATGGAGTTTATTTTACGCATTTCTGCCATAAGAGCCTATACACTTTTCGGTACGGGTAAACATTGAATAGATTGCTGTGCTTGTTTTTTGTTTGAACGACGAATTTGTGAGAACTGCCAAGTGAAGTGAACGTTTGCTAATTTAACTCATTTTTTAAGTTTGAGGTAGTAGAAAAAGTATAGTGTGCAACATATACGTGAAGCCTTTTTTACACTCGTGTGCTTGTGACACTCGCCTTACGACTCGTGTCGCAAAGTGCACACTCGTGTAAAAAAAGCTTAACGTACTTGTTACACTGTATACTATTTATTGTAGTTAGCAGTGCATTTGCTTCGGCAGAAAATGCACAGACGTGAATCGATAACTGCTAATATTTATTTTTACTTAAAAGAATAAACAGGGAATATTTATTCATGTATTCCAGTAGAAAATAAGATAAAAACCAGCTCAAATGCAGACGTCTCTCTTTATCTGACGTTCTTAAATTAAAACATTTGTAATTTTATTGCTTTATTTTTCTTTGCCAGCTAAATGTAAAGAAAATAAATGTTTAAACAGCTTACGTAATATAATTTTAAGATAACACAACTGTAGTTACTTACACAAACGTAACGTTACCCGAGGGAACAACTCAGCGTTCTAAATACCTTATCATTGCTTTTCCTTCATACACCACATGCCCGTGAGGCAATATTACTTTATCTTCTGTTATTTACTGCCTGTTTAAATGATTTGCTTATCATCAATTCCCTTCTGAACAATTTTGATACCAAAAATTGAAAAATTAACCCCTTCAACAGTCAACCCTTCAGGCTACGTTGCCCATTTTAATAATCGAATATCTTCAGATTCGATGATTTCAATTAAATAATTTCATCCAATTCCGTCGTCACGTGTCGGATTAACCATCAACTTCAGCAATTCTCCTGACGTTATGAGCAAAACGAGGGTTGATGTTCCTTCAAATGATACGATCATGATTTAATAAACAAAAGCGTCAGAAATTATGGGGGCTTCGTACTGCGTTTTGTACGAAGTGATTCGTCGGATTCACATTAATTGCGATTTATTGACAACATAACGGTTGTAAATTGATCCTGTCTTTGTACTGCAGATAAAATTGAAGTAATTCTTCGTGTCGTTTTGTCACGTGTTTTTATATCCTTGAGTTTATAAATTAAGTATTATTTATCGCAATTTAGATTTTAATAGAGGAGTATTATGACTTGTCGATTTGGTAAATTATATTAATGATAGCGATATCAGTTATGTAGGTTAAATAGCTTTACAGCTGAATATTTTTGGTTTTATCAAGATTTTTTAGATTATTTTGACCTATCGAACTGGCAACTGCAAAAATTTAACTATAAAATAAATATTTTTTAAAGTTTGTTGGGGCGAGTTTGACATTTACTTCTTCATTAATTTAATTTCTATCTTAGCAATTGGTAGCAAAATACCCAATAAATATAAAATAAAATAAATGACAATAAATGAATCCAAACTAATAAATTATTCGAACATTGAAAACCAAAAAGAACATCAAAGAAATCAATTCAGATTGCCATTTAATGCACCATAATAAAAAAATCACACGAATATAAAGACATCAATAAACTTTATTAACATAACTAGTCCTTTGCTTATGCAAATCAATCCATATTAAACTATGACAGATTTACTAAGCGAACGAATATAATTTGCAATTTTTTAAGTTAACCATGACTTATTTAGTTTAACAGTCATTAAGTTAGTCACTTGTTACCCGTTGTTTGACATACGGGAATAACCTGTAGGTAAATTGTTTTTTAAATATTTCAGGTTCTATTCCGCCTACCTGTTCAAATGTGAATGAAATTTAATATTGCATATTTTAATTAGGTTTGGTTAGAGGAGGAAATGTCAAGCGCCACAGCAAATTACTAATTTTAAAATAATAAAATCGATTCGTTTTATACAAGCTGGAGATAAAATCGCGATCGATTTTAATTATCATTTATAGCTGGCAGCATACTTCCGTAATTTAAAAATACATGTTTCTATTTGCAGTGTAATTGTTTGTGTTGTTATTGTCGTAATTACAGTTGACACGTAACAAACAACTTTGTAAAAGTTTAGCCTACGTGACTTGTTGTAGTAATGCGTTTTTTTCGAGGGAAAATATTTTTGAATAGTTTATAAAACGCGAGGCAGCAACGACGATTATAATCCCAAAGGAAAAATTAAGTTTAAAATTCACTGCACAACCATTTGTTGAAAATTACCCAATATTTGCCATTTCCGCAGTACACATTTTAATTGGTTTTTTCTTTGTTTCAGGTAAACCATGAGAATTTCCACAGTGCATGTTTTCCTTTGGGCATGGGTGAGTCGATTATTTTAATTAACTCGAAAGCCAGCAGATTATGTGGATTTTAACCCCATTTTACCCCCATTCAACCCCACTAACATTATCGACAACCTCTCAAAATTTAAATCTCAACTCAAACTTCCTGACAATCTCCTCAAAATGAACTCGAAGTCTTCTTCCTGTCAATTTCTGATATAACAGTAATATGAGAGACATGCCGGGGCAGTTTCTCGTCAAATCCGAGCTTAACACCCTTGTTTGCCTTTCGGATTAAATAAGCGTCCCTATCGTGATGTAAAATTTAAATATTGGCTTTGCTTTGAGCACATTTAGTTGTCGTATGGTCAGGGGAGGATAGCTCCGAGGGATTTCCAAATGTTGATGGTATTTAGGAAATTATTCTGGTCGACATGGTAAGGTGTGTCGAATTTTGTTATGTGATCCTTTTTGTGTAATAACCGGTATGGGGATTTCAAAAGCTTCCGATGTTCCGCGAAGTCTTTTCGACATACTTTTTAAGGTGATTCGCGGTTTGCGGTTTTAATGTCGACGACTGAGAAGGAATCAAATAGAAATAGAAATAGAAATAGACGACCTTTTTTGGCCTTGAGTATAATTTGAGGTTAAATGACGCACTTTCTTTTAACAAATAATATTTTAAGTTAAGTTAGTTGAGCTTAGCACGATCTTAATTGACGTTAATTCATGCATCGGTTATGTACGTAACTATAATTTTATTTTTCTGAGGTTATCTCATGGGTAGGTGTTAATATTGACGTATCTTTTTATCTAAGTAGATAAGAGAATCACCTATTAATATCCACGTAACCAGATCGACCTTCTCCATAAAACCAGGAAAAAACAGTTCTTATCGGAATTATGGGAAAATTTGCCTTTCTACGAAAGAAGACTTACGAAATCTTTACAGTATTTGACACAAAAGGTAATTAAAGCTGGATACACCTAAAATAAACAGCTGTGCCCCTGTTGGTTGGTTGGTTATTCAGTACTTTTAATTATATTCGGTATGAATCAGAAGTGCGATGACGCAATAAAAATAATGGGGAGTTGGATTTTATGAAGGGGTGAAGCGTTAATTAGATGTGGGTGGGGTTCTTCGATATAACTGCAATTGATTTATCAATGCATTCGAGATATACTAACTGAAAAGTTTAATTTTATTCTGTCATCGATAAATTGCTGATCGTTAAAATAAATTAGTTAAATTGTAACTGAAATACGCAAATTAAAATGCTAATGGAAAAAATTTGCAATTCAAATCAAGGGAATTAAAATAAGATTCACTTTTTTGCGTGTATGGTAATCTAGTTTAATTTTATTTAAGTTTATTTTGATAAGGGATGCACGGTTAGAATTGTTTTAAATTGAACTTTAGATAACAGAATTGCTTAGCGAAATTTAACAATTTTACTTCTGGTTTTGGTTTGATATTCATTTGTAATATGTCATCATCATCATCATCAGTTGACATGGAGCAGATCCCCGTGGATCAATCCTGGATTACGCCAGGCCCACCCCATGCCAATAAGGTGTGAAGGGATTTGTTATGATCGGTGGGGATTGGGAGCACTGTATAACGTTAACATGCCTGTGACGCCTGCCGCAGAACACCGCTTCTACATTGCAAGGTAGTTAGTAGATCACATATTCAATGGGAGTTGGATACATGACCGAGATGGTTAAGCATGTTTTATCATCTTAAGCTAATAATATTTCTAGTACTACAGCTAATGTCCTAGGTCTATGATATGGAACACATTAGCTCAGACATGCCTGTCCTGTCACATGTTACTTTATGCTAATTTAGTCTAATCATAATTATTATCATTATTGGTATTCTATTTGATATTCATTTGTAATATGTAAATACAAAACTTCAAAAGGATCAGCAACTTTAACTCGAGCAAGCTCTTAATAAACAACCTCATTTTTGTAATTTCAAACAATCAATCCCCCTTTTAGGGATATTTCAATTAAAAATTCGAAATGATTTATTAGTTATTTTATATAATTATTAATTCTTCTACGAATTATTAGTCATAATTAGTAATAGACAACCATAAAACACAATAAACAAATTTAACCGCTTATTAATTACGTTCTTAACAAATGATAACTTTTGCGAATCTGATATTTAAGGTGGTTAAAGTTCAAGTGTAACGTTATAAAACTGCAAAAGTAATTTCTTTATTTGGCGTTACAAATATCAAACATAATACGACCTTCATCTTTTATAATTAGCTATAATATTTCTGCGTACAATCCGAATGAAATTTAATTGGAACCACACGTCTCAAATATTTTTATAAGCTGTTTCAGAAGTTTCTAATTTTAATAAAAAGTTGTTGCTGCATGTTAAGCAACATAAATAATTAAAAATTTTCAGCTAGTTTAGTCTGAGTAGGCCATTGTATTTAAAGTCGAAGCCTACTACGATTGCATTTATGTTTGGTGTTCTCGGTGGGCCAATTTCAATAATTAAATCAATTTGTTGTTTTTTTACGTAATAGAAATAAAATCCCAATGCTTTTGGTAATAATCTCAATGCGAATTCTTTAAAACTTCCCACGTCTTCCTTATTGTATTGTATGTTGTATGATCAAAAAGTCTTTGGGTGGAAGTTACATATGTCATCTCGTATTTACTTCTATTATTTTTACATTATTGGCCATTTTCCAAAATTCTAATGAAAGTAAATTTTCAAGGAAAAAACAATTTTATAACTAAACAAAGTTTAGTTGAGATTTACAACAAACAATTATCTTTTTGGGACATTTTTAGTTACAATCTGTTAACTTTTGAAAGATGTCAAGTAAATGTCAATGCCGTAAAAATAATAAAAATAACCAAATTCAGAGATGACTTTTAATTCCACAGCAACCGCGATCCAAAGACTTTTTAATCGCACTATATTTTCATATTATTTATTAAATGCATTTTTGTGTAGGTGTTTCTGGATTACGTTTCTGCTTATAATAGGTGATCGAACTTACTAATTCTTCGTCTTCGTACATCCTCATGAGTCAGACAGACAAGTTTATTTAATTCCTCAGCTCATTAATGATACCGATGATGTATCAAAAATTTTACGCATGGTTAAGTAACAACGGGATTTTATTCAGATCCGGTTCTTAATACTTGGTGAATCACCCACGTCCCCTTCCAGAAAATCAACCCACATTTTCAGTTGCTGGGTGACGATTTAATTTTGATTAATTTTGCACGCTTCTGTGTTTCGTCTTGCTGCTACAAACCGTACGTGTGGAATGTTTGAATTTTTGTGAAAAAAGACCTTTAAATTTAT
The DNA here is from genome assembly GCA_963082815.1 of Melanotus villosus. Lineage (NCBI taxonomy): Eukaryota > Metazoa > Arthropoda > Insecta > Coleoptera > Elateridae > Melanotus > Melanotus villosus. The sequence goes on from OY720423.1 coordinate 22,586,753, forward strand.
GACCTCTTTGGCGGCGTTTCCACAAGACACCGTCTCAAATTAACAGATATCGCTCGAACGGCCCCGGTTTAGGAAAGAAGGGAGGAACCTGAGTACCACTTGACCACATGTGATTGATTTTCAACAGCGTTTTGCCCTTAGTTTGGCGGGGCTTTAAAAGTAAAATTTACATGGGAGATTTGCCAGGAGTTATGTATGCACTTGTATGCTGGAAACGTGTCTGTTTTATTTCACATCAAGACCGCCAAGGCGGCTAAAGACAAAGGGAAAATGAAATCTTGCACTTTATCGTTCCGGGGCAATGTGGTCGGAATACAAATGGGCGTACCGGAGAGTATTGTTGCTCGTTGTAAATGCAGTTATTGCAGAAAAAAAAATACAAGAGCAAAATTAGGGTACACCAACCTGTACGAAAGAAAACCTGTAAATTGCGCCGACAGGTTGAAGAATTGTTGCTCGAGGAGTTCATGCTCTATTTTTAGAATGTGTACTTAAGAACAGGTCGTACTTGACTATCTAAGATTTCATAACTGCCAATTTTTTACACAACAAAACAAGAAAATATTTTGAGTTTTTATCGGTCAAAGTTCCAGTCTAAATCCGCCCCTGAGTTCAAATAAAAAACAAAAACAAAAAAGCGTGCGGAGGTGCAACAAGCACCATCTGCCAAGAAGTTTTTCAAAGATATTATCAGCTTTTTATGGGGTTTGTTTAAGTACAAGCGGATATGATAACATTCTACAAGAAAATGTTGGGAGGAAGATGATAGTCTTGTTTAGACTTTAGACAAACGACGCTTTCTAGTGCGTATATTTGCATGTAAACGTGCCTTGGATTACCAAGAATTTTATAATGGCCATTTTCATTTAAGCGAACGAACTTTTATTTTTTAAATGTTTTATGGGGCCACTTACACGTGCACTTTCTAATTAGCCCGAAATTGTTTGGATGATTTAAGGCTAATTAATGAGAAGGAATTCAGTTTACAACAAACACTGCAAAAGTTTTTAACATGAAGAAGATAACCGCGACAATCGAGGACAAAACTGAAAATTCAACTTTCTCTTTATTTCTTCTTTTGAATTCTAAAAAATTTCTTATTTTATTAAGTACATACATAGCAAATCAGGAAAATTAATAAACGGAATTCCTTGAACTTGAGGTTCAAATATAATCTGAACTGGGCATAGAAATGATAAACACCTTATTTTTTAAAATGACAATTGAACAAATAATGTAACAATTATTAATTAAAGTGTTCGATCGTAGATAACTCAAACGAATAATTTAGTTAGGCAATTATTATGTTATTTAAAATTAGGCTAAACTGTTTACCTTACTTCTGATTTTAAGTGCTTTAAGTACAAATAATTTTGAAATATTTATTACAAAAATTGTATCATAACTTGAATTTATGTAGTGGAAGTCTATTATTTTGTGGAAATAGGTTAAGATTTAAAAGTCCTGATAACACTCAAAATATGTATTAATATTTTATTAAATTTAATAAATGTCAGGATTTAAAATATAATCACCTACAAGTGCCATTTAAAAAACTGAAACCAGAGCAATTATTACTCTAACTGTACATAAGTTTAAAATCGTGGGCTTTAATTTAGTGCTTTACAAAAATTATAAGTTCCAAAAATGAGAAATACAAGTATTCTGATTCAGACATCTAAATGATATTCAGATCCTGAGAATTAACAGGTGGGTAGGTATTAGAACTTGTGGCTGAAGTTCTGTTTTAGACATTTACACGTAGGAGTATTCTAGATAAGTTAAAGTCAGTTTTTCCTTGGTATTCCATTTTTCAAAATGAATGAAAAAATTATTAAATTACCTCTTCAGTAGGAATTCGCACAGAAAATGATCAAAGCTTGTCATATACGATTCTACTTAATTCCTCCAGGCGTTGTTTTAGCCTTTTCCTGTTTAAAGATCATCAAACGAAAAACCCAATAGTTAAAAGTTTTTGCCAAGCTTCGTTAAGGGTCTTCGAAACTTTTATGTTTCCTGTGTTTTGTGCTGCCCGAAGCATCTTTTTTCTCGTCAGAAGCTAAAATTTTCTAAAAGGCTAAAATGTTTTTCCTTTAACCGTTTTTCAACGTTTAATGTTAGATGTTAGAGAATCAATATCCGTTTGGGAGTTTTTCATTTATTTAAAATTCCGGAAATGAGAAGTAGCCGCACCCGTGGTTATAACTGTGCACATATCGGTTTGCTATTTATCAATACGAATCGAACTTAATTCAAAAAAATACGGACGATCGGTGGTCACGGTTAGTAATCGCGCAATGATGTAGTGCTGCAATTTATTGTAAATTGCGCCCATAAATTTAACTGGGAAATGATGCGGAATTGCAAAAAGGTATCGACATGCGTTTTATTAACGTTAAATTTTACATTCCAACACAATTAAATAATCTTAGCGGCAAATATTTTAGTTTTTATAATGTTAAAAACAAATGTTAACGATCGTATAAGGAAATAGGCATCCTATAATCTTATTGCAAGAAAATAAAAGATTTCTTAATAGTTTTACGGACTTTAAGGAGTTCAGAAATGCTTCCTTTATTTTTGTGAATATTCTACTGAATCAAATAAATATTGATACAAAATTATAATAAAAAGTTGTTGTTCAAACTAGTAAGAAGGGAAATTGCTAGGAAATTTAATTAAGTTCAGATGTGTATGGAATACCGTTTGCTAAAATTCATTTGATACAGCGATCAGTCAAGAACAACAATTTTAGATACATATTTTGATTGGTTTTATTCAAAATTATCTTTTAAGTATTTTTTGTTTATTACAACCAAGTTGATAATTATTTAAAAGTGGACAGAAATTGAATCGAAATTGTCATGGTAATCGCTTTAGTATTGATTAACAAAGACGAATTGCTCTGGACTGTGGCGGCAGCAAGGTTAACTCTACAGTTTGATTAAAAAAGTTAGGTTTAAAGTCACTACTCCAGGGCTCGGATTGAAAATTTTATTTAAAAAAGGTTAAATAGTAAAATCTTTTATGAGAAAAGATTAAAAAGGAACTTGCAATGCAGTCATGTATCACTTTCAAATTATTTACTAAACAAAGATTTGCCTAACTGTATCAAATGAACCATTATGAGCTGAACTGTAAAGAATACGAACAAAGTAAAAGCTTCAAGCATCATAAGGGAGGTTTGACAATTAATTCCAGCACTACCACAATAAAAAGAAACAAAATTTAAGTAACACGAAAAATGTATCATATTCATTTAAAGTAATCTCCATTTACATGAATACACTTATTGCAACGTTCTAAAAGTTTTTGAACGCAGTTGGAAAATGCGTCCAAAGGAATTGCCTTCAATTCGGCGGTTATATATTTTTTAATGTCTTCCGCGTCCTGAAACCGTTTTCCTTTGAGAACAGTTTTCACTTTAGGGAAGCGAAAAAAGTCTGCCGGTGCTAAATCTGGCGAATTGGGTGGATGATAGATTTCAACAACGCCGTATTTCATGAGAAATGACTTCACAATCAGTGCGGAATTGCAGATTATGCGGGACAAACTTCGCACAGATTTTGCTCTTTCCCAAATCTTCATGTAAAATTTGTCGAATCGTCTCCTTATTAATATTCAACTAATCTGCCATCAGTCGGAGAGCCAGTCGCTGATCTTTTGTCACAATTTCTCTGACCTTTGCGATCGAATCTGCGTTTCGAGCGGTTGACGGACGCACGGTTCTAGCGTCATCTTGATCATCCCCCATCCTCACGACCATCTTTGAAGTTTGAAACGTTCAAACCACGTTCAAACCATTCAAAAATAGTAGTGTACGACCTAAGGTGTTGTCACCGTACACAGTTTTTAACATTTCGTAAGTTTCTGTCGCAGTTTTTCCTAATTTACAACAAAACTTAATATTAATTCATTGCTCCATGACGACTGACAGAAATACGATTTGCGAACTAACTGACAGCTATTCGATATTTCTATTAGCCAAGCCTTCTTGATAAAAGTGTAAACTAAAACATGCTGCTTCAATTTTGGCTTAATATCACATATCTTTAGAGCTGCAACGTCAGTCCGGGAATTAAATTGCCAAACCTCGTATAGCGTCAAAATACAACATCATTATCATATCAAATTTTAAAAATTCTGGTCTAATTAATAATTACTAATATACTTAAAAGAGGTTACAGATAATACATACAATATATGACGAGAGTTCAAATTTAAACCGCAATTTTGTTGCCATGATTCTATATAAATTGAAATAAAGTGAAAAAAGAGAGAAGAGAGAAGAGAAAAGAGGAAGCTGGAGAGTCTGAAAACATGGTGCTATAGAAGAGCCTTAAAGATAAGCTGGACCGAAAGAGGAACTATCCCGAAGAATTGATGTGGGAAGACAACTCTGGAAGCAGATTGCGAAGAGATGTATTAGTGGGACACATACTACGAAACAGAGGCCTGCCTACTACAAACAATTATCGAAGGAAGGATAGAAGGGAAAAAGCCGCCAGGACGCCCCAGACTAAAATATATCAAACAAATTATGGCAGATACAGACAGTAACAACGAAACTATAACAAAATGAAGAGGAACGCCAGTAACCGAATCGAATGGAGAGCTGCAGTAAACCAGTCAATAGACCAACAACTTGGATGGATGGATGGTTTATAACATACAAAATTGTAAGTTTAGTAAATTGTATTTTTCTTAATTTAGATAAAACTTAAGCAATCATCTTGCGGACAACATCTGTATCTATTTCTCGAACCTTCTTCTTAATTTTACGGATTAGCTGCTTCCTCGAATGTACGTCCCAGTCTTCACCATAAACATACTTAATTGGAAAGCGTCGCCCAAAAATTTTTAATGGGACAATGGGACGAGCTTTGGGTATGTTAGGAGGATCCTGGACGTCTCTTACATAATGAGAGCTAAGAAGATCGGGCCAGAACAGAATATTCTCTTCCTTATAATACTCCTCAATAAACTTCTTCAGTTTAGGAGACATTCATTCATATACACTACCTGGTTAATAGAAACACTTTTGGATTTAACAATGGACTCGATACATTACGTTCAGATAGATTTGGCGAGGCACTCTAAAACTTTCGATTCAAATTTAGACTTTGGTATTTTACATTGTCAGAGTCACAGTTTCCCGACAGTATTGGCTGTGCAAACGTGAATATTTTTCGTCGTCCAAAATCAATACTTCCCAATCTTACACACTTTTTTGGTATTTTAGCAAACTGCTTTTCCGAATATATTGGAATTTTTTCACGTTTTGTGTTTTTTTTAACCTGCATTCTTTTCTTTTCTTCACATTATTTAATACGCTAGCATGAGAGGAGAATCCTAATTTCCGACCTGTCTTTCCTAATGAGGATCCAACTTTGTGTTTAACGTAATTAACAAATTGTTTCATTTGACAATTATTATTTTATTGGCCTACCAGTTCTACTAGTTTCCCTCATAGGAGCATGTTATAATTGCACTGGCTGTATTTCGCATATCATTTTCCGCTACAAAATTATCCACAACATTTTCCTTCTTGTTTTGTTGTTTGCAACCATAAAATTAAAAATGTTAGCAATATTTTTTTAGCAGAAGAATTGGACAGGGCCATCTTTATGCATCCTGCAATTTCTGATTTGGTATTTTCGTCTTTTAATACTTTGAATCACAACAACAGCTTGACTACTGAAACTAGAAACTTCTTGAAATCTACTTAAGTATCAGTTATCACAAATTGGTTTTAAATAAATCCTGAACTTCACCGACTGTTCACTTACACTTTTTTATTTATTATTACAATTGGGTAAGGTCCCGAGTTGTGGTAGCTAGGGTACCGCAGTTCAGCACGATCAGGAGAGTTAAGCATCGTTGTATCCGGCCAGTGTTGAAATGGGTGGCTCCGTTAACGCGGCACCTCTCTTCCACGAGGATCTGCCACTATCAGAGGGTACACAAAAAAGTCTTGGGCTTATGAAGCCTGTTGAATTTAGTATATATGGATAAAAAAATTAATTGTGGGCGAAAACAAAACAAACCTATACTCTTTCCCATTTGATACGATGCGCTCTCGCTTACGCTAAATACAATATACGCAAGAATGAGGAAACTTACTATATTGACTGATATTAAATACAAGAACAAAAACCAAAATTAATATGTAGAGGTACTTATGAGTCTTATGACACACGATAAGTAAATAAACCGCAAACATTTGATTTCTCTTCTTCTTCTCCCAACTCCTTCTGCCCCTTTAGGCGATTTCTCAATATGTGTATTTTGTGGTTTTTCCACTTTAAATTAATTAAAGCACACAGTTATTACTCTAGTGCAGCGGCGTAGTATAAAAATTCATAACAATTGTGCATTTAGTGATACAAGCATAAAATTTTTATCATTATTGTTACATTATATGAACTTGATTTTAAGATATTGGGGCACTTCATATTCCATCTCTAAAGGTTTATATAAGAGTGAATATTTTTTAGCTTTCGTTTTCATGTTCCCAAAACATTTTGCTGTTAAATTTTAAAAAATTATTAGTTGTTGTATTGTTTTTTTAGTTTTTGTAGAACGTGTTTTATTATTTTCTCGAAAAACCAAGTGATATATTGGTTATACATTTTTTTAATGTTAAAATTAAAAATGTCACGGCCATAATGTGTCCCTAGGTATGAATTTTAAAATTTGAGGTGACGTTTCTACTAAACAAATATTTCTCGGACTTCTAAAAACTAACTATATGTTTTCCTAAACTCTTTATTTCTATAAATAAAACGCTAAAACACTTTCAACATGTACTTAGATGCTTTAACAGAGCTTGCACATAATTTTTGTACATTAGACCAATATAATTATGCTCGTTGGATTCCAGTTCATCTAAAAGATATGGCTGAATTATTAGTCAAGCATCCAACGATTGCCAAAGAGTTCAGTGATGGCCATTTTGTTGTTCAAAAGACTAAACATGCTTTTTCTGCAATTGCAATTGATCAGGCTCACGAGCAGAACAACGCTTGTATAAAAGGGGAAGGAGGTGCTATAGGAATCCTCGACAATGCTAACGCCCTTCGTCGATGGATGGTAGCAGGTCCCGAGATTGCCAGAGTAATTAAAGAGTTTGAGAAAACATTCAAACACAGAGGAAAACAATTAGAAGCACGTCATCATGAGCAGACAGCGAGCTTCCAGACAGCATTATCTAAAGATGTACGATCATTATTGAATGTGTTTGAAGATTTTGGAAACCCTTTTGAAGAGAAAAGCAAGGACCTGTTGCACCTACAAAGTAAGGAAATTGCAGCCCCTTCTGTTACTAAAACAATACAAGACATACAACAAATTGGACAGGATTATTTGTGGAAGAACGTCTTGTAAGGAGAATGAAACCATTGGATGATGTCATACATCAAAACAACCTCCTCTTATTCACCAGTTTAACTAAAAGGACTTCAAAGGAAGGTTCAAAACTGCCTGCCAAACCAGAAATGGAAATCTGGAAGAATTTTTCAAACACGAAAATCGGATATATCCTCCTTCATTAACTCGAGATGGAAAACTCAATATTGTTACAAAAAGTAATCTATTGCCATGCTTTGAAACGCTTTCTGTTCCACAGACTGAGAAACCCATAACTACAAGTATGGTCGTTAATGGAGCTGCAATCATTCATATGTTGTCTCCTGGTATTGCCAAAACATTTGATGAGTATGCTAACCTAGTTTTCATTCCGTATGTGAAAAAGTAGTTTGACAATATTATCTCACGTTTAGATAGTGTGTGGGATATCTACAAATCAAATTCTCTTAAAGGTATTGCAAGAGCCAAGAGAGGAAAGGAAGTGAGACTGCGTGCGGTTGGAAATGCACCCATACCAAGAAACTGGAAGGACTTCTTGCGTGTAGATATTAACAAAATCTGTTATAGCAGCATTTAACGAGATTAACAAGACACTTATTGTCACAGATGAAGGTCAGATCCTCAGTAAATCACCGCAAGTTTTATTACATTTGATTTCTCCATGTAATCACGAAGAAGCTGACACCCGAATTTTATTGCACGTTGCACATGCAGTTCAATGTGGGCACCGTAAGATACTAATACGTACCGTTGACACAGATGTTGTGGTTCTTTCAGTGATGGTAATGCAAACATTTCCAGCTGATGTTCAGCTTTGGTTAACTTTTGGGACGTTACTTAGCTGCACATGAGATTGCCAATGCCCTTGGACTTGAAAAATGCAGTGCACTGCCAATGTTCCATGCGATGACAGGATGTGACACAGTTTCTTCTTTTGTTGGACATAGTGGAAACAATGTCCGCAACAGAGAGATTCGTCATACTATTGTACGATCGCACAAGCACAAGTACTGATATCAACAAAACCAGAACGAAACTATTTACAAGGAAAAGGTCAGTGCAAAGAATTCCACCAACATTAGATGCACTCAAGCAACATGTTAAGAGAGCCATATATCAGGGTTGCTACATCTGGGGCCAGACACTGATTCCAAATCCTGTACTACCTCCTGTGACAAGTTGGGGTTGGAGTAAAGTGAATGATAACCTATATGTTTCAGAGTGGATAACAATCCCTCAAGCAGCTAAAGCATGTGATGAGCTAATTCGTTGTGGTTGCAAGAAGGGATGCAAGAAGGGATGCAAATGTAAGAAAAGCAAATTGCCATGCACGGATCTATGCATATGCGAAGGAGCGTGTTCCAGGGTTCCCTAAAAATTAAATTTTGCGCTCATTTTGAGACACCCTTTATTATTATGTTTCAATAAATTAATATGTTAGTATCAATTTATTATCAAATTTACTGTATTTTTACAATTAAATGCCAACTTCAATGTTCTAACGCCCAAAAATATGCTGAATCTAAAATAGCTTCAATACAAAAGACATACAGAATTTAAAATAGCTCCCAAATCTCACACATGCACAATACTAACAACGATAACAGCTTTATGCTTTTATCACAAAATGCACAATTTTTATATTATGCCGCTGCACTACTCATTTTATATGGAAAAAAGTTGTTAAAGTAACCCGATTTCCAAAAATAGTTGAAAAAGTAATTGCTTCTGGAATTAACGACAAAAATGTTGAAATTTTAGAAAATGTAACTTCTAGTTGAAATAGTGAACAATCCAACCTCTGCTATTCGATTATGATAATCGCATTTTAACTACCTTAATAATTCATTTGTTTGATGATTTACAATACAGACGAACTTGAGAATTATTCTTTAATTTGATGAAGAAGTTTTTGAAATTTATTTTTAATAAAATGAGGTTAGGAGAACACTTGCAAAAATTAACCTACAAAAGAAAGCCTTTTTTATCATGTCAGACGTAATTATCATTTATCTTATCAGCCTGCAGTTTCTTCCGTAAATGTATTTAATTAAATTAATTAAGTTGGGCAATAAATAATTTAATGATAACACATACTCGACCTTGTAAATACAAGGTTGTTTATATTTCGTCAAATTAGTATTTTGGAACTCGTTATGTAATAACCAAATGATTGCCCTTTTTTGGGCTTAATTTAGAAATAGCTTCGTCATTATTATACATTTACATATGTTCAATTAAGTATTATGCATTTTGTTTATACTTGGTTTAATGAATACAGGAAATGCCAAAGATTCATTCACATTAATGTGGAAATGAAGAAACGTTATTGTTTTGTTTTGAATCATATCAATGCGTGATTAATATGCACGCAGCGAATTGAATATGAATGTGCAACTATCGCGGTAATATAAACCTACATTTAATAAACAACAATAATTGCCATTGTCTTGAGTAATAGCACCTCCATTTCCTGAATCTTTTCATTGATTTATGCACATATTAAATTTTACATGATAACTGTTTGATTTTTTAAATTCTCATTGATTTATTTAATATCAGAAATCAAAGTAGGCCCAGAACATCTATAAATTTGATTAACATCTGGGCCGACGATTAAAGCGTTTCCAAAGCGCTTAAATCGATCAACATTGCGGAAGGAGTTTCAAGCTGTTACATTTTATTTGTCCATCGTGTTCACATTTAACGAGAACAACCATCGTGTATAACGGAATGCAAATGTGAACATTCAGCAGCGTTTGAGTCAGTTTGAAAGATTGCATCTGGAATTCTTCCTCGAAATCATTAGTCGTTTTGTCGCGACCGCGTAACTCCTTGAATCTTGTGAGTAGTCGACTTGCACTTCTACTTGTCCATCAACAAGCTATGACAGGAGGAATTACGATCTTTGATCAGCACGCTAAGGCCAAGACTTCTTTCTCACGGCAAGTGCTTTTGTTCCTCTTTGTACCCGCGAGGTGTTCAATTTCGGCTGTCAGTTTGCTATCGATTGTATTGTTTATTATTTCTATAGTTGGGACGAGGATTTTCCGGCCTTACAAGCACAAGTTCGATAGTAAACAAAATCTATAAAACTGCGCTATAAATAAATAGCCTCGATATTTTCATAGCTGTTCCTTTAATTTACTGCTTCTTCATTTTTACTAATTAATTGTAAAGTTAACCAACGGACATCTGTTGCTTCTTAAATAATTAGATAGCCAGCTATGATAATCAAACACGATATTACGAGAATAACAAAGCTGGTTTCATCGATACACCTAAATTGGTTTTATTTGCTTTATAACTGTTATTTTATTTAAATTAATTTTGACTGCCTCGTTTATTTGCTTTTCTTTTTTCATTTCTGGAATTTGTAAAATGAGCGCATAAATATGATGCTGCTTCTGTTGTAGGTTTAATTACAAACTAACGCAGCATTTTTTTTTTAATTTTCCGAACTACAAAAATTATGGTTTAAATAGTTTCTAAAAGATTTTGACACCAATTGCTAAAATGGAATTATATTAATTAACTAATAACCCAAACGTTTCGGAGACAAGTCTAAATTAAAAATGTTTTAAATTGTTTGAAAACGGAGATAGACTTGTCTCCGAAACATTACATGAGTTATTGGTTAATTAATATAATTCCATTTTAGCAACTTGCAGCGAAAATCCCAACAAATAAATATAAAATGGTTTAATTTACAAATACCGGAGCGTTTTTTTTTTTTTTTCTTTAAGAGTTTGAACAATACTTCAGACATGGTTGCTTTAATATCCTGGAAAAACAAAACTAAACCAATATGTCCTACTTAATTTTTTCAAATTCCACCCGTTTAACTTCACTTTAATAAAAGCAGCAGTTTAGAAACTTGCGTGTTTGAATTTCTAAGGATGTCTACTCAGCCATGACTAACGTTCAAAAAATTAAAACTTTAATGTTGTACACGTGAGAAGTACACAATTTTCCAATCCATTGAATTTCTGTTTTATACGATTCCACAGCCGCAGCGTTAACTATTTTCAGTATATCACACGCACTTTGTGGTTAGTATACTAAAAAATGCCGAAGATTTCAATGCTAAATCAGACCGCAAGTCCATTCGTTTAGTTTGTATTTAATTTTCTAATTACGTACTAAACTTCTTGCTTTAATTTGAATACCATATAAATTCCTCGAGAAGAAGAAATTACCGACAGTTAGCAAAAGTTCTTTAAACTCTTACGTAAAAGGCCAAGTATGAAATTCTCATACGAGCAAAATAATCAAGATTAACGACACCAATTTAGAAACATAAATATAAATATTAATACAAATCACTGTTTACGTTAAATAATTATTGGATCTAATACTAATTTATTACGTTTGTAGACTGCAATTACCAGACGACATTTAGGTTGATCGTGCAGCAAGCTTCCCACATGTTTTTTGCACATTTTAATCCGGTTAATACTCGTCATATTTCTTCATTCACTAAACCCAGCAACACTTAACGAAGTGAAGATGCATAAGCTAATAACTAATAACACATGTTGTTGAGTTCAATTACGTCAGTCGGAAGTAAAGATGCCTAAAAAAAAGCCACCTCTCTTTACATGTTAATAAGTCGGGATATCGTTTGAAGTTCTTCGACCTCTTTGATTGAATTTCGTACGTATCGGGCCCCAAATTTGGTTAGTTTAAATTGTAAATAAAAAGATAACGGTTCCGGTTTGGTGATTGCACGCGAAACTAAACGCGACAATGCTTTTGTTACACCAACAGTATTAGGTGTTATTATCTCATTGTGTAATTTAAGGTCTTTGAGGCGTTTACCGACCGAAACAAACATTGCAAGCCGCGTTTAACACAACGAATTTAATTTAAACTATATGTTAATTAAAAAATTAAAATATAAAAAACGTGGGCTGATGAATTATTTGTTTTTTATTATTATTGCAAGGTTGATGGCAACTTCCGAGTGAAAATATTGAAATTTTGATGAAAAAAGACTGTCAGGATCAGGACACATCGTTTGTTTAATCCGATAGATAAGACATAATGAAAACTTAAATCTAAATGAGTTGACAGATTTTGAAAAATGAGTGCAAAGGTCATGTTTTAGTAAAAATACTTTGAAACGCTTTTGATTCGTATACAGGGTGGGACTGAACACAGATCGACATTAGATTTGTAGGATCAAAATATTACGATTTACCTAGGATTACTTTTGACATTGAGGAGAACATTTTGATTTTGACCTTGTATCTCAATATTTTCTTGAACTGCGGTAATCCTAGATAAATCGTAATATTTTGACCTCACGGATCTACCGTTACGCTATGCATAACTTAAGGATCGCCCTGTAATATTTTACAATTTTATAGTATCTTTGATCCTCTCTTCTACCGGACTACATTTCCATCCTTCGCCATTGTTACTTTGAGAACGTATCAAATTTATCTACCAATGTTTAGTAAAGCTAGCTTAACAATTCTAGCTTAAGCTGCTACAGTACAAGCGGCGTTATATACATACAGTGAGAGTAGAAAAGGTTGACCGAAAAAAAAAAACTACTTCCAATCTTTACTTCCACTTTGCTTATGCGCGTCTTGCGGTTCAGTGTGATATTAGATATTAGCTTCGCATTTTAACGTTTGCTTGCAAGTTTAATTTTTCGCCTTTTCTCTAGTAAAAGCCTTCATAATCTTCTACAGCCCGTGTTGGCCCATATCGCTACTGTTATTTTCCGCCAGTTCTTCCTGTCCATGGCTGCTTTCCTCCAGTCTTTCACTCCCATTTCCTTCAGGTTCTGTATTACTTCATCTTTCCACTTACTTCTAAGTCTTCCTGTGGTTTTTGTCCCTATTGGGCTGCCCTTTATCGCCATTTTCGTCATTCTGCTGTTATCCATTCGCTGAATATGACATATCCATCTGACTCTCTGTTGTTTTATGTATTGTAGTATCATTGGTTCCTTGTATAGTTCTTGTAATTCCTTATTCGTTCTTCTTCTCCATTCTTCATCCACTTTTCGTCCTCCGTAAATTCTTCTTGGGATCTCTCTTTCCCACACTTGTAGTTTTGCTTCTTTTACTATCTCTAGCTTCCATAGTTCACAACCGTATGCAGGGCCGCCGATAGAAATTTTCGGCCCCACTTAAAAAAGTGCATCACTTTTGTTTAATACAAAAAGTCGTATAAAACATTAAACGTTTCGTCGGGGCCTGGGGCCCTACGATGCCGGGCCTGTGACAAAAGTCTCGATTATCACTCCTTCTCGGCGGCCCTGACCGTATGTAACTGTTAAAACTGTTTTGTATAATCGTAGTTTTGCTTTTTGCGATACATACTTAGAGTATAGAATACGGTTTAGAGCCCCTGCTACGCTATCTCCTTACATTAATTTTGTTTTTAGGTCTTCTTCTTCTCTTCCGTCTTCTGCTATTTGTACACCTAAGTATGTGGTTGTTCTTACTCTTTCTATAACTGTTCTTTCTTTACCTGGCCGTTCTATCGTTAGGTTCGGATCTTCTTTTTTGCTAGCTTGTCTCCTTAGTATCATGTACTTTGACTTTTGCTTATTAATCTGTAATCCCTCTTGTCTTGCATTCTGCAGTGTCATCTGTATCAATTTTATTAGTTGTTTGGGTATCTTTAGATCTTCCATGGCTCTGAATACCATTTCCCCCCTTAACAGATCGTAGGCTTTTGAGAACTCAATGAAAATTACATGAATTTCGTTGTTATACTCCCAGCACCATTCTTGAGTTTCTTTTAGTACGAACAGTTCTGTAAAACGACTGTAACTGAACTGTTTGCTCGGAATCCTGCTTGGTACTCGCCTATTTCCTTCTCCACATATTTTTGTATTTGGTTTCTTAAATTTATTGCTAGTACTTTGTAGGCTGTATCCAATAATCCTTTTTTGTAGATTGGTGTTATTACAGCATTATTTGCTGTTGCCATATTTTCTTTATCAGGTTATATATCTCAGTGAGAAGCTCTTCTCCTCCATTTCTGATTAGTTATTAGTTCATTCTTAACTTCATTCCTTCCTGGAGCTTTTCTATTCTTCATGGTCTTTATTGTTTCTTTTACTTCTTCTACACTCTTTTCTTCTTCGTCTTGTAAAAGTTCTTGGAAGTATCCGTTCCAACTCTCCACAATTTGGTTTTCTTCTGTTATTCTTTCTCATTTCTTATTCTTAAACATTGTTGGTATTTGCTGAAAGCCTTTTCTTGTCTGCTTCATTTCCTGATAGAAATTTCCTATTTCTCCGGTTTTGTAATACTCTTCCGTTTGCTCTGTTAATTTATTCCAATAGTTTCCCTTTGTTTCCCTGTATATTCTTTTTCTTTGTTGTCTGTATTCTTCCATATCTTCCTGCGTACCGGTTTGCAGCATTTTGTTTCTTGCAGATATCGTCTTCTCTCTTTCTTTTTCACAATTGGAGTTGAACCATTTGTTTTGTTTTTTTTTCTTTCCCATTACATTTCTGTTGCGGTTTTTATACATTCTTGTATCACCTTCCAATTCTCCTTTTATCGTCTGTCCTAATTTTTCTGTTACAGTTTCTGCGTATCTTTCTTGCCAGTCTTTTTGTATTAGTTTTTCTTTATCGTATTCTTTTTCCCTGTTCTTCCTTAAATTTGTTTTCTTTTACACCTTACAGTTTCCTTCTATTCTTGCTGTGACAAAGTAATGGTCTGAATTTGACGATTTTTACCACTTTCAAGTGTTTGCCTGATTTATAGAATTTGAAAAAGGAGTGCCAAAAGCGATGTTTTGTTGTTGTTGATATTTTCTTGAACTACAGTAATCCTAGATAAATCGTAATACGTATGTTGATACCACGGATCTACGGTTGCGCTGTGCCCCATAACTTAAGGATCACCCTGTATTAATATTTTAGAAATTTGTAGTATCTTTGATCCTCTCTTTTACCATCCTACATTTCCATCCTTCGCCATTGCTACTTTGCAGAACGTATCAAATTTATCTATCTATGTAGAGCTAGCTTTAAACAATTCTAGCTTAAGCTGCTGCTACTACACAATAAGCGGCGTTAACAGACGTAAAAAATATTAAGTCGCTTTCACAAATTATGGGCTATAAATACGAAGGTGTCTTGTTCCTTTTTAGTCTTTAAACTTAGCGTTAAAATGAAAAAAGAGAACTCGTTTTGCCAAGTGTGCTCACGACTCCTGCTTTCATTATTTCGTTTTGTCCATCGTGAACGGTATAAGTAGCTACTTATCCTAAATTAGCTCGCTTATTTGTTGTGCTATTTTGCAGGATAACAGGGGCGAATTCAGGAAATTCCTATGAATTCAATGTTTTGTTTTGGTTTAATTCCAATATAGGTACCTTCTACAAATTTAAGATCAAAGAAAAGGGGGAATTCTAGGAGCGAGACTGAACATTGACATACTTTCATAAAAGGGGTTTTCAAAAAAATACATTACAATCGCGTGTCGAATTCCAACTCGGTTCGATTTATCAGACAAGGATGGGTCAACGTAAAATATACCCCGAATAACCGAAAGGGAACCTTAAGTCTATTGATGGAAGCACCACTTTCTTTGATTAGTTTTCCCGGTGTGTTTGAATGACCTCGTATATATAATGGCCTTCTGAAAATGCTCATTTTTTTTTTCCTTTGATGGAATGTACCGGTCTGCAAATAACGGTAGAAACGAACAGAACTCACAAAAACCAATGATTTATTTATCTAGAATTCATTTAGCACAGATTTTAGATTTGGTTTCGGCATAAACTCCGAGTATTGAAAGGAATAATTTTTAGACAGATTTCAGTTTTGACCTTAATACAATAGTTTTTAGTTTCAATAATTTTGATTGAACTTTCAGCCTCAAAATTTAATTGGAAATCACAGTTGCAACTAAAATTTTAATTTCCACTAGAAATTTTTATTTTTAAGTGTAATTTCAAAAACCTTTAAAAGTTTCACTTTATTTTCAAAATTTAATTCTGAAGTTGAAATTTTGATGAAAACATCAAAGCTTATTATTAACTGTGTAGCGATTTTTAACCTTTATTTCACTTCGAAAACTGCCTTTTTATTTTCAAAATAAATCTATGTTCTAAATATCAATTCTAAGCTTTTACCTTCAGTTTTCAAGTCAATACTCCCTTTTCCGCACTTCTAATTTGGATATAAATTTAATTCCAATTCAATTAAACCTCAAATAGAAATTCAATGTTTATTTTTTAAATGCAAATAGTACTTAGTGGAAAGTCCTGATTTTCAATAACAATAAAATTATCTCATCTATGCAAATCGTAATTATAGCTGCTACATAATTTTTAGATGATCTCAGAAAGAGCCCGCGGCGTTTTTGAAATATTGACTTGTATTTATCCAGTTTCTTTTGTAAATGAACTGTAAACGTGATATTAAAATTTATTACTTGTCGTGTATACACGCGAACAGCTTCAAAAAATCAATGGGGGCGCCTTTAACCTTTCTATCCACCCCAAGTCAGGGCTGTTTTTGTTTTCTTCCCCTTTTACAAACCACAACACAAACATACTACAATGCTCTCTATTTTTTTTTTATTTCCAAAAAAGAAAACAAAATAGAATGACTATACAAAGTCATCCCTTTCATTTTAATAATATTTATCTGAAAACATTCCATAATTGGAAATTTAGCTTTCCAAATATGCATTATAATCACATGATAGGTACGCAAAAACAGGTAATGCAACAACGCAAAATTTGCAGATAACAAACAAATCTTGATAAGACCATTATTCATATGATATTAATAACAACGGGTGATTTTTTTAAATGAAAATGTAGATAGATCCTTGCAATAAAAATTTTGCTTTTCCGAAGATGACCCACATTAATTTACGAAACATTGCAATTTTGGTACTGACCTGTGATCCGGGAAATACAGCACTATTTTCAGGCGGTTGTGGCATTTTCCGGAAAGTATTTTCAGCACCAAACACTTTTTTAAATCAATTTAATAAACCTTTTAAGTAAAATTGTAAAACTTTGCCAGCCGTTTAAATAAACTATCAATAACGTACATTCTCAACAGCAGCAACTTCTCACTTTCGCAGTTGCGGAGCGACTGGTGCTACATATTTTGTGAATTGTTCGGATCATTTCGTCATAATTCGTGGAAGTTGTAAAGATTGTCCAGATAAAGGACATTAATGATTTTATCACCGTCATAGCAAAAACTTGCTTGATCAACTTTGAAACTACTGATCCACGATCTTGTACCGACTCAGCATCCAACTATGCAAAATCGGGTAGTAGATTAATAATAATTATTAAAAGTTAACGATTCGTAGCTAATTGAAACACGTGAACATTTGTTGGTCTAACAATGAAACATTTATTTCTAATTATTCTTCATTAATTACTTTTTTTTTAATTTGATCTCCGAAGCACCTTACATAATTTGATATTTAAATAATCAACAATTTTCAGTCTGTATGTTTATTAAATCAAGAAATATTAATCTAGTACAATTCAAATTAGGAATGTTAACAATTTCAAATGAATAACAGGGACGATTTCGAATGTTTATCATAAGATACAAACTATAATCCTAAATAATCGATCTGTTAATTAAAAGCATTTATCAAATTAATGGACGCTCCTAGCTTACATTTTTAAATTCGAAACTCTTAATAAATACTGTTTCACATTGCTCTGTTCCATTCAATACCATGAATCACATTTATAAATGATCAAACACCAAATACATATTACAAATTGTTCATCCTATTACTTCTGAGAGTGCTTCGTATTCCCTTCTCTATCTCAAATCGTCGATGGTCAGCTCTTTCCAGAAAATCTTGTTTTTCTAAATAACTGTAACAGAATTGATATTGTATTATAAAAACGGTAACCGCATCATTAAATCAAAATAATACTAACCCATCCTTGCTTTTGCCGTATGCTTTTAATTCATCCTGAATATCCTCATCCTTTTTAAATTTTTCCCAGTCCAGTTTAGATTTTTCTAAAGTATTTATTTTGGATTTTTTACCCAATTGATTCAAAATCGAACCAAGGCCTGCTGGTTTTCTTGTGGAGTCAGAACTTGAAGCTATATTTGATAATCGTGCCTCCGCAGAATCGGCACTAACTTCCTTTTCTATTTCCACTTCTTCACCGGCAAATTTAACAACCTCAGTAATTTTCACCATTTTTTTAGCTTCCGATTTAATCGGTTCAGTCTCTTTACCTTTAACGATATTACTCGTAGTACTCGTTTCAGTATTTTGCTGTCTCTCAGCTCTGGTTTTAAAGCCGGTGTCTTTTATAAAGTCAGCCCATAAATCATCAGTTTTTTGTTTTTCTTCTTTGTTAGGTGGTTGCTCTTTTATAATTTCAGTGGCGACCTTTAGCTTTTTCTTTCCTCGATTACCTTTTTTTTGTCGTTTAGTACCATGTCTCCCGATGTTCCCTTCGTCAGCTAGCGGGTCTTCTGCATCTCCATCCGATTCTTCTTCGGATGGTAACTCGGCGTTAGTTCCTTCTGGAACGTAATCTTCATCGCTGCTATCGCTTTCGTCTGGTAAATTAGCTATGTTCATTTTAGGCTATGTTTACACCTGGTAAAACATACTTTTATGTTTTATTTAAAACTCAGAAATGTTATTATTACTTACAATATTCCAGAAAATTCTGTTGACGTTGTCTGTATTTAAATAACACGAAGTATAAATTTCTTTGTTTAAAATAATGGCCTTTTACTTTCTTATGATATTACACTGTGCTAGGATTTAAATATCCCAATCTTTCCACTAACAAACCGTGCAGTTTGTTAACCTTAAATGACACTTTATTGTCGCGAAGTTAGTAGAAAGAATTAGTCCCTACTGAAGTTAGCAGTAGTCAGTGCATGCGAACATTATAAAAATGAAATTGGTTACGAATGTCATCCGTGATGGTTGACCGTGACTATCTATACAATTATAGAAAAGTAAATAATAAATTTTGAGTTTTACAGAAATATAATGAATAATAAGTTATATTAAAATGTTTAAATTATCAGTTGCGTGATAGTTATAATTTGTTTTTATGTAGTGGCTCTTATAATAAGAATAAGTCACTAAAAATTCGATCGTTGCTGACAATATAACAAAACGAAAGTTACCAAGTTTCGATTTTATTATTGAAATGTCAAAATAGCTGTCAGTGATTGATTTAAATGGTTTGTGTACTCACAAATATTATTTACACATTTAGAACCAAAAAAATGTGAAGTAAACATATCTGCAGAATAACATTTCAAAGTAAGTTCCAACTTTATAGTGCAGTTTTCGAGTAATCAAAAAATTGAATTGTTTTATCTCTGTCAAGTAGTGGATTAAATAAGATAAGGAAGCTCTAAACGGTAATATTTAAATGTAGATTACTATTGGTTATATCAATTTAGGTGCATCATGGGGCAACACCATGTAGCCAAAACTGTAACAACATGAGCTAACCGCTCAGCGCAGATCCTTAAATGTGACAATGTCCAAGAGCACAGAGCTGGACTCCCTCAGCACGGTGTTCTGGCTGCAGCAAGATGCGCTTAATACGTTTACTAAGATGTGGTATCACGTCTTCCTGTGGGCCTTGTTTTCATCTATTTTTGTACATACGGTATATGTTTAATTTAACGTTTGTAACATTATTATTTTGAGTAAATTTTAACGTTTTAGATAGCAGCATTGATAGCATTTTTAACTCTAAGGAAACATAAGTTTGGCAAATTTTTCCCTATATTAATCCTGTTAATGGGCGTTTTACCTCCGATAACATCAGGTATTGTGAGCAGTGCTGCAATAGCGTTCGTATACAGAGCAGCAACTTATCCGATGGAACCCCTCTATGCCCTTTTTTGGGGCATAGGACAGACTGTTGTATCTGCCTGCATAGGATTTACGCGCATCTTGGCAACTTTATAAATGTAGGATATTTGGTATACAGTGACTTATTTAAGTATTTAACTTCACTAAATGTGATGGTGCTACGTGCATAATTAGGAAAATATGATTTTATATCTTCGCATTATTTATTTATTCGGTAAATCAATGTTATTATTGGTGTATATTTTCATCAAATGTATAAAGTACACTTTTTCTAGCTCTAGGACTCTTTTGTATATAATGCACTGTATAAATAGCGTAGCTAATATTAAATAACGGAGCCTAAAATATAATCTGAAACACTGCATATCTATTTTGTTTGCGTTCATTTAATATTTAAATGTGAAATACGATAAAACCACATAATAGTGTCGGTCGTTTTAAATTGCATAAACAAGCTTGTGTTGATGACAGATCTAACGTAACACAAGCTGTAAAAGATTGAATTAAAATGTTACATACACAAAAAATCAATAATAGGGTTGTAATTACTCTCTCTAAAATAGGCCGCTTAAAAATATTATTGTGGTAAAGAAAGCAATTAATTTTGCATGTAAGATTATATAAATAAATTTAAATTTTTTAAATGGGTTTTGTTTGACAATCATTTATTTCTAGAGTTAATGTACATGTTCAGTAAATGAAAATCCCTTTTGTAATTCTACAATCGTTGTAATTACTTACAGACTGATAGAAAAGGTTGTTAATGCAAATTGGGTTTGCTGATAATATAAAGTTTTTTATTTTTAATTATATATTTGTTGAATATACATGACCAACTGACCAGAATTTAAATATTTTTTCTGTTACATCAAAGTTCGAACGTTCAGGTAACATATTATTGAATGAAGTTGAAGAATATGATTGCTTAAAATCAATTCGTATTTCATTCATTTTGTAGTTATTACAAGTATTTTTGAAATTGTCAATTACAACAGTTAAATGTTAAATTTAAAGCTAAGAATATACCTACAAGTTGATAACAAACATATGGAAAAAAAATAAGAATGCCCTATGAATGGAAAAAAGGTTTGACTGTTTCTATACCTAAAACTGGAGTAGGGTGACCAGACGTACTCTTTTTCAGAGTATTATACTCTTTTCTAAATAAAATCCTCTTTACTCTTACTTTTTATAAAAAACCTATTAAAATACTCTTTTTAGAGTTTTCTTCAAAATTTTTTACAAATTTTTTGGCTCACGGGATAATGGCGACAAAAAATGTTGCACTCGCATCTCGCGTAGCTTTTATAATGACCGCTTACTGCTTACATGGAGTGTACATAGTACACAGTAGTGTAATCTATGCCATTAATAAAATATTGTTATTACCCCAAAAATATTATTTGTTTTTTTTCACCTCTTGTTATTTTTATGCGTTATTTTTCATGTTTTCTGAAGCTTAAATTAGATAATCAGTGGCAAAAATACAGTCAATTGGAAGCGTTAAAACTGTGTATTTGAACACAAATTTTTCAAAATTTTCCGGACCCCCCCCTTCTACCTGGACCTGGGGGTAGACCCCCCGGTGAGTATCTCTCCACACTTTTTAAAAATGTACTCTTTTTGGTTCCAAGATTTCTGGTCACCCTAAACTGGAGACCTATCAGAATGTAACAATTATAGAGCAATTACATTGCTAAACATTACCTAGAAGGTACTAACATCTATACTAAGAAGCAGGTTGTCAAAACACGTAGAAACAGTAATAGGAGACTACCAGATGGGATACAGAACAGATGCAATTCACATGTTAAAGCAGATAACTGAAAAATCCTATGAACATGATAGACACATTTATATATACCTTGTTACGGCTAAAAGCCGAAGTGCGCCTAGAACTAGGTCTAGCCGGCTAGAGCTGGGTGCAGCCGGTCACAAGGTTAGGTTAGTGTTAAGTTTGCTTAGTACTAGCCGGCTAGATCTAGTTGTAGCCGCACTTCGGCTTCTAGCCGTAACATATACAGGGTGTTAAAAAAAAGTGTTCGGAAATTTTAAGGGCATATAGTATAGACCAAAATAAGTGAAAAAAGCCTAATAAACATGGGTCCGCAAACTAACCGTTTCAAAGATATGAGCTAAAACAGAACAGAACAAAACAAACCAAGTTACTACACATGCAATCAAGTTTGCTGTGATTAACAGTAAAAACAAATCGCCAATACTTTGGCGCCTTTGGACTTTTTTGCTTGGGGATATTTAAAGAGTTTAGTTTATTCTACTCCAATTAATAATAATAATGTAGCAACGTAGCGCACTTACAAGAGCGAATAGAACATGCCTGTGAGATAATTAGAGTAAAACCGGGAATTTTTGAAAAGGTTCGAAACTCGTTTATAAGAAGATGTGAATCATGTGTTGAGATGGAATGGGGACATGTAGAACACCTATTGTAAAATGGCTTAAATAAAAAACGTAAATTTGATACAACACACTTTCTTATTTTCTTAGATAGTACATTTCTGGAAATGCTCCTATGCTCCTATCTTTGAAACGGTTAGTTTGCGGACCCATGTTTATTAGGCTTTTTTCACCTATTTTGGTCTATACTATACGCCCTTAAAATTTCCGAATACTTTTTTTTAACACCCTGTATACTATTTATTGATTTCAGAAGAGAATTTGATGAACCTGGAAGAACAAAGATATTAGAAGATCTGGAAAGCATAAAAACGCCGAAGAAACTAATACAACTAATAAAAATGACTGTGGAGGAATCTAGAGCTTCAATAATAATGAATCAAAACAGATAGAGATCTAGAAAGGAGTAAGACAAGGAGACACGCTGTTCATAACATCCCTAAACAATGTCATGAAAGAATTAAAACATACAGGAACAATCAATAAGAAGTCGGTCCAAGTGATTGCCTACGCAGATGGCATAGCAATAATAGCCGGAAACCATAAAGACCTAGAACACACACTGATGAAAGAAGGATTAGAAATTAACGAAAAGGAAACTAGGTATACTATGTACTGCAGCAGAAGGAAAAAGAAAACAATGCAAGGCATAATGATCAGTAATTATAATTTTAAAGAAGTAGAGACGTATAAGTATCTAGGATTTATTTTACACAGAAGAAATGAAAGAACACAAACATATAAAGCAGAGAATACAACAAGGATATAAAGCTTTTTATGCAAACAAACAAATTCTAAAAGATAAAAAGACTTATGCAGCAGAAGTGGCAAATCTTACTAACAAAGAAGAACACCTTAAAATTTTCAAAAGGAAAATAGCAAGAATGATTGGGGCCCAAAAAAGTAAAACAAAACCACACGAGACTGCCAATGAACTATGAAATTGAGAATATACTAAAGAATGAAAATATAGTAAAAGTATTTAAATCAATGAGAATAAGATGGTATGGACACAAGAACACATACCACAAAGAATATTAACTGAATGGCAACCACAAAACACTAGAGCAGCGGTTCCCAACCTTTTTGACTTGCGGAGCCCTTTTTAGAATCAATTTCTATGGCGGAGCCACTTATGTCTTACAAGTTAATAGTGTTTAGGAGTAATGTTACGGGGGTTGGAGGAAGAGGGGATTTAATCATTACATCCAATTCAATTCAACTACATATTTGTTTATTACTTGTTATTCGAAATTTTTATTATTCATTATAGCAGTCAAAATGATCGTTTAATGAGACCCCTGTGGTTGCATTTTTTTGCACAGTTTTTTTATTTCAGGTTCAATTGATGATAATTGCAAGCGAATGTCTGGTTTTGCAATTAAGCGGCTTCAAGATTTGGTACCTGCATAGGCGAAGAATCCTGCTTCACAGAGATTATGTGGTTGAGAAAGGCAGCAATACTAATTTTGCTTTCTCGGACAAGATTTTGAATTCATCTTGTAAATGCAGCCAAAACTCCAGTAGACTTTGGTTTTGAAACGTGATTTTTAGTTCGCTGTGAGATGTCAAATCTATGAGGACCTCGTATTCGGGATTTTTCGTTAACGCTGAATACATTCAGTACCCATTTAATCGAGCGGCGTGATCGGCTACCTAGTGCTATATGCCGGCCACGTCGTGAAGCGTAATACACACATTTGCTATTTATCTGTTACCGTTTGTCTGGCATTGACAACTAGGCTGTTTGCTTATGTCGGCATTGTTGTGAAGGCCTGAATTTGTGTTTCATATTGTTGGTTAGAATTTTTTTTACTCAAAGTGCTTTTCATTCGCTTTTGAATATGGATAACTCTAAGGCAGGTCCATCTGCATCTAAAAAAGCTAGATATGAATGGAAGAGGCCTTTATTAGTTAGATGCTGAATTACTAGAATTATTAGAAAATGACGATCCATTATCGGACCTGGACCTAAATGGCCTTGATGGTAGCGACAATGAGTTTGGTAGTGATAGTAACGATTCTGGGAATGATGATGATTTATAATCAGTAAATACCTGTAAGGTTTTCTATTATCATTTTTGTTTATTTCCTCATTCTAGATATTTAGATTTTATAATGTCTTTCTTTTGCTGATAAAGTTATACACTGCTTTCTTTACTAGAACGTCGAGCCTAATTAGTTACAATGCTTTACCTTCCATGGCTCCTAGGATAAGTAATACATTAATGAACCTGAAGCGAAAGTGTTAAAGTCATCAAGCACTTTCTCTTGAGCTGTCGGAAAATAATGTTCAAACAAATCTTTCAAAGCTTCAAAATGCTCCTCAATATTTTTCAGTATTTTTTCTTGAATCTTGATGTTATTTTCATTTAGGAAGCTTTTTGTAAGAGGGAAGCAATCGATATCTTCCTTTTCCACACTCTCCAACCAATACATAAGTTTCCTCTTAAAAGGAGACACTGTAACAATGCGGGTTGTTGAAAATTCACAATTTTCAATAACTGGTGAAAAACCCCGCAGCTTTGGGCCCTCGTTTGTTTTTGTTGTGTATTTGTAACTTGTAACCCAGTCTTTTATAAAGGGTAGGAAAGAAAAGTCAAAGAAACGCAGATCTCAAACATATTAATGTATTTATTAAATTGAATTCGTTCTGTGATCCCTCAAGGGTGGATGGTCGGAACGGACGGCGTAGTCTCAACCCAACGGACTGGTCAGTGCGTATGCCATGGGCGCTGATAGAAGGGTATTGCCCGAAGGGTTTTGTTTTAGAGTATTTACCTATTTACGTTTGTGTTCCTGAAAACTTCTTCTTCTTCACCATTTATCCTTATACCCGTCGGGTGTCGGATATTTAGGTCTTCCTAATCCATTTTTTATACTCTTTTCTATCTTTAGCCTTTTCTCTTAGTTCTCTTATACTGCATCCTCTGAGTCCGCTCCTTTTGGCCACTTCTTCCATCCATGTCTTTTTGGGGCTTCCCCTTTTCTTTTTCTTAATTATTTTGGCCTCCATTATCTTTTTCGGTATTCTGTTGTCTTGCATTCTGGACACGTGTCCGTACCACTCTAGCATCTTATTTTCATATTTTTTTATTATTGGTTCCTGTTGGGAGTTGATTCGCTATATCTGCATTTCTGATGTGATCCCATTTTGTTAGTCCAGCAATTTTTCTTAAAAATTTCATTTCGACCGCAGTTAGTCTACTCTCGTATTTTTGTTGTATATTCCATGTTTCACTTCCATACAATAACGATGGAACCGCTATACTATTATAGATTAGTAATTTTGTTTTTTCGTTTATTTCCTTTTTTCCAAATATTGTATTATTTAGTGCATAATAGATGTTGGTTGCTTTTTTAATTTTACTAGATATGTCTGCCTCTATGTTACCGTCATTTGTTATAATCGAGCCCAAGTATTCAAAAGTTGAGACCTCCTCAAGTCGTACTCCTAGTTGGTTTAGTTTAATATGCGTATTTTCTTTTTTCTTGTTAATGACCATCATCTTACTTTTGTCAGGGTTTATTTCCATTTTCAATTTATTTATTTCAGCTGTCCATATATTTAACAATTTTTGCATTTTCACTTTCGTCTCAGCTATTAGCACTACATCGTCAGCATATAGGAGGGAGTCAATTTGTATTGGTTGCATGTTCCGGTACCCTATTATAGTTTGTACACCTCCTATTTTATTCTTGATGTTTTTCAGGATTCTATCGATGGCTATTATAAATAGGAGGGGGCTTAATGTGTCGCCCTGTTTAACTCCTTTTCTGATGCGAAAACTTTCAGAGCGATACCCGTTTAGTTGGACCTTGGCTGAAATGTTTCTATATAATACATTTATGATTTGTAAAATTTTGGCTGGTACATTTATTTGTTTGAGGCATCCTAGTAAAGCTTTCCTGCATATCATATCAAAAGCTGCTCTGAGGTCGATGAACGTTAGTATGAGTTGTTCTCCGGTCTGTATCTTTTTTTTCTATAATATTTCTTATCGCAAAGATATTATCTGTTGTTTGCCTGCCTTTCCTGAATGCAGCTTGTTCATCCTCTAGTTGGTTATCTACATGTCTTCTCAATTTCTGTTCGATTATTCTCGTAAATGTTTTATAGGCTACCGAGGAGAGGCAAATTGCTCTATAATTATCGCAAATTTGTCTATCCCCTTTTTTGTAGATAGGTAATATTAAATTGTTGTCCCATTCGTGGGGTATTGTATTAGAATTCCATATTTCTACGTATATCTTCCTAACTAAACTAAACATAAATTGTAGGAATGTATGAGCCTAATCGGGCGTTTTACGACCCCAGAACTTTCTCCAGGCATCAGCGAAATATCGGCCGATAAAACGTGTTAGTAGGTACCTGTAGAAATGAAGTGTAGTGTAGTGAATTGTTATAATACTGATAATATGGCATCTAAGGAATTTATTAGTGGATTAATTGAACTTTACAGTAGTCACCAATCTTTGTGGAAAGTAACTTCACCCGAATACTCAAATAAAAACATAAAAAATAATAATTGGATGGAATTAGTGGAGTATTGCAAAAAAATTATAAAGAAGCGGACAAAATATTTGTTCAGCAAAAAATCCAAAACCTTCGAACGGCATTTCGAAAGGAGTTAAAAAAAGTTGAGGACTCAAATAAAAAGCGGAGCTGGAGCCGATGATGTTTATGTTCCGAAATTATGATACTTTACTTCTTTTTACAACTGATGATGTGGTGCAGTTCTTTCCTCTTTAACCACGTTTTAACCCTCTTTCTGCGATCTTTATTTCTTCTGCGTCGTTTTATAATTGTGTAACCCATCATTCCAAGTAATATCACACTCTTAAGACCGTTTTCGTTCATATTTTGCGCATCACTGAATGGATGTCTGTCAAAAAAATTGGTTGGATTTTTCAGAATTCCGAAAGATCATCAATTGCAGATAAATCTTCCCAGTTTAAAGATAAATCGTTGTCAACGGCACATACGTAACGAGTAAATGGTCAGATAAATTTTCTACGATAATTCGCTTAAATAAAACTGCGTGTTAGTATCTTAAGGTCAATTTATCTCAACCATATTTCATACAAATTTATCTGCCGATTATTTGGTACAATAAATAATTGATACAATAAATCTTTCTGTGTGTATGCAGCTAATTTCATCGTCATCTGCCGGAATAATTAATCTAGAAATTATTACTAATGCTGAAATAATTGAGATTGTTAACCATTTATAAAACTTCAGAGTTTCCGAACCTGATTAGGATTAGAATTTTCCAATTTCACTATTTCGATCGGATCTGTAATCAATTGTAAAATCATAAAATCAATGATCAAACATTTGAATGTGCATTCAATAACTTTTCAAGATAAAGTTAAAATTTACGATTATAAAGCTACACTAATTGTAAATTTATGTTTAACTGATTTAGTCAATTTAAAGGAAGAAGCCAAGTTTTTACAAGAACCAATCAATGCAAATCCGATACTTCAATTTGCGCATCTCTCTAATTGCTCCGATTATAATAACCTTTTGTATTAAGTATGTTGTAAGACACACAATTCTTACTCAAAATCTTTTTATTAAAAAATTTCCAAATTAAAAATTTTTAGGTTTTATTTCAAAGCCATGAACTTAATTTTTTAAGGCCAAGTGCCGCATAGCCCTATAATATCAAAAGATTTTGAAATTCAACTCAGATTTTCGCAAAATACTTGCGTGAAAACTTTCACTAAAAAGCTGAAAAACGAAAGAAATATTTGAATAGAGAACTTTAAACTTTGCTTTAGAACTTTCACTTAACAACTGAAGAAGACTAAATATATTCTACTGAAATTTGAATTTTTAAATTTAAAATATTTAAAGTTGTTGGGTTCCAAAGCTACGAATCTACAATTTTATGAAGAAATGTTATATTAAAAGAAAAATAAAATCCAAAACTTGGGTTTCGAGTCACGAATTTAATGTTAAAAATGGAATGCTGGTTTAATAAAAAGATTATCCCCTACTATAAAACAAGATGTTTGAAATTAAACTCGGATTTAATGGTATTTTCGCAAGGTTCTTGCTTGAAAATGTTTACATAAAAACTGAAAAAATAATATTTCTAAGCTACAAAATAAATTTTTATAAAGATATGCATATAAATATACAGGGTGTTAATACTAAGTCGTTACACCCGAAAATGGCAGTTAGAACTCATTAAAACAAACAACTTTTCTTAGTTCCAATTTTTGATTTGGTGCCCCGGTTCGTAGTTATTGGAGTTCTTTTGTTTTTCGAAAAATGGTCATAACTCCCTTATTTAAAGGACTATTGAAAAAATGCAAAAATTTTCAAAATTAGCTTTCGACTCGCTAAAACATTTGCATTTACAATTATTTTTTATTTTGTCAAATAACAAAATGGCGATCGAGCAAAAATTTCAAAACTAGATTTTTTGACAACCACTCCATCGATTTTTGAAAGTAAAACATTTATAAAATCCTTAAACTATCTACTACAACATTTGTCCTAAAAATTTTTTTCGATCTATCCAAAAAAAGTCTTAATTCATTTACTTGAATTACAGATAAGTATTAACAAACTAAAAAAACGATTTAAAACGAAGTAGCTTTCTACCATTGAACAATGAAACAAAAGAAGATTAGATTTGACAAGTGCACAAAGCCGAACAAGATACTTCAAACTTAATGCACGTGTGTTTTCTAGTTTGTATGTTGCAAATTTAAATACTTTTTAAAGTTAATCATTTGTGTGCGTATTTTGCATAATTTGTACGTAAAAATGAATTATTATCAAAACGTTGAACTTCTTGACATGCTTTTGGTTTTTGGGGAGACAATGCGTAATGCACAGGAAGCTCGAAGAATCTATCGGAGAAGATACCCTAATCGTCAACAACCAAGTAGCCATAAAAAAAAGTTGTAGACGTTTGTCAGAGACTAGTTGTTTTTACCCAACAATTGGTGGGAACGCCAACAGATTACGCCAAACCCCTGGATTTGAAGAGGCTATACTTGGTATTGTTGAAGATGACCCATCGACGAACACAAGGGTAATCGAAAGGGGTAATCGTAGGGGAGCACGTAATCGGGTCTTACCTTCTCCCAAACCGCTTCAATGGGGAAAATTATTTTATTTTCTTAGATACTGTGCTACCGGAGCTTCTTGAGGACTTGCCATTAAACATCAGACGGAGACTTTAGTTTCAGAATGATGGGGCACCGGCTCACACAACGCATTGCTAAATCGAGAATACCCAAATAAGTGGATTCGGAGGAGAGGTCCTATTGCGTGGCCAGCCCGGAGCCCCGACCTAACTCCACTAGATGAAGACCTCTGTATACGAGACACCGGGGAACACAGAGTTAGAACTAGTGGCTAGAATAGTGGCTGCAGCAGAAGATATAAAACAGAAGCAGGCAGTCCTTGCGAAGGTCTCCACCAACATTAAAACATGGTGCCGGGCTTGCGTTGCTGCGAATGGTGGTCATTTTGTAAATGTATTATAAATAGTGTACTTGTCAAATCTAATCTTCTTTTGTTTCATTGTTCAATGGCAGGAAGCTACTTCGTTTTAAATGATTTTTTTAGTTTGTTAATATTTATCTGTAATTCAATTAAATGAATAAAGACTTTTTTTGGATAGACTGAAAAAAATGTTTAGGACAAATGTTGTAGTAGATAGTTCAAGGATTTTATAAATGTTTTACTTTCAAAAATCGATAGAGTGGTTATCAAAAAATCTTGTTTTGAAATTTTTGCTCGATCGCCATTTTGTTATTTGAAAAAATAAAAAATAATTGTAAATACAAATGTTTTAGAGAGCCGAAAGCTAATTTTGAAAATTTTTGATTTTTTTCAATAGTCCGTAAAATAAAGGAGTTATGACGATTTTTCGAAAAACAAAAGAACTCCAATAACTACGAACCGGGGCACCAAATCAAAAATTGAAACTAAGAAAAGTTGTTTGTTTTAATGAGTTCTAACTGCCATTTTCGGGTGTAACGACTTAGTATTAACACCCTGTATAAATAAAATCCATGTAAAATTAATTACTTATATTAGATATCGGGTCTACTAATCGCTAGCGACAGTAAATGTCTTTTCATTAGCACCAAACGAATATGTCAGACTAACTTTTCTGTCTTTGGCCATGTGTAATCCTATAAAAATTTTCTTCGTTACACCTTTGTACTCATCACTAAAAGCTGTGTAATACTGTTTGTTTACAATTTGCTGATGGGCAATAACTGATGTGTCGTTTATATACTTAATCTCAATAATTATGCCTGCATTACGCAAAACCACAAGAATGTCCTGTATTCCGAATGTTTTCAATCTTCGGGTGCGCATCTCGCTCCGTGCCTCCAACCGTTTTACATTAAACGCCAAAGAGAAGAGAACAGAGTGAAACTCAGCCTCATTTTTGGGGTCTTTGTTACTAAATAATGCGGACACGGCATTTGCAAAACTTCTAAAGTCATCCACATCTCCCTGTTCTAATAATGAACATAATGCTTTCTCATATGCTCCTCGCTGTTTAGGATTAATTTCGAATTGCGCTGCAAAGAAATTTGCATTGTAACATTCTCCAATAAACATTTCTTTAAGTTCTGCGTTTGGAACCTTTAGAGTGATGTTTTTGCCAAAACATTTGACAACATTTAAGTACCCGTTTTGTAATAAAAACTGGAGAAAAAGATCTGCATTTGCTGGCTTGAGTTCATCATGAATCAACAATTTTAACTGGAGTATATGCCTTTTATATATTTTATCAATTGCTTTTATTGAAACCTCTTGACCATATATAAGATTTTCTATATGTTTTCGAATTTCACTTTTTGCAAAGAGTTCGTTTAGATTACTAATGCCCCCAGACTTAACCCAATAATTGCTAAACGTTGGTTTCTTCATTTTCCTGCTTTCTCGCAAGTATTTTAAAATGGAATAACCACTGTAAATAACAAACTCATTTGTATGCATCAATTTATACCCGTTATACCACTTTTTAATTTCAGCATCATTTCTGTAGGATCTGAATTCCTCTTTTTCAAA
The DNA here is from genome assembly GCA_963082815.1 of Melanotus villosus. Lineage (NCBI taxonomy): Eukaryota > Metazoa > Arthropoda > Insecta > Coleoptera > Elateridae > Melanotus > Melanotus villosus. Next base: position 22,618,439 of record OY720423.1, read on the forward strand.
TAGGTCTGTCACTTCTTTATCTGTAAAACCAAAATACGGAGCAAAACTAGGTTCTCTTAGGAATTCATAATATGCAATGTTATTTGCATGTGCCGACAACGTTTCTGCTACGCGGCCGCAAGCAGTTATTAATGCTTTCTTCACGCATTTGTTGTTACCTTTCAAGAAGTCGGAGATCAGGAGACTTAAAAGGTTGATGGTTTCATCTAGCTCTGCTGCATCAGGGTTTGTTTCCATTATTGCATTCATTACAGGGGCATCAAACTCGTCTATGAATACATATGCAGGTTCGTCATGGTGCAATTCTAAACATTCAGATAAAATTTTCAATCCGTATGTTACATCGTCTTCAGTAAGTTTTTTAGGATTCTTCCAATACTTCATAAATTCTTCAACAGTGATATCCGCCCTATTCAATTTCTTATCTGTCCAAATATAGTTTTCTCCAGCCTTTGTTACTAGATGATGATTATCAGAATATGCACGTCCAACAACATGCTTCAAATTTTGAAGGACTGCAGCCTTAGTTTTACCGCATACCGTCTTAAAATTGAGACTTATCACAGGATGCTTTTTACAGTTCTTTTCAAAAAAATCCGATTCCTGTTTACATATTTTTAGGTTTCGGAAAATTTCCTTCTTCCCTGATACGAATTGGCGCACCATATCCAAATTTGTTGATTTCCCGAACCTTCGGGGCGCTAATACCACTATCTCAGATTCTGGTGCTTGCATAAAAGCTTTGATGAACAGTGTTTTGTCCACGAATCCCGTCGTGTTAACGATCGGAGCAAACCTTTCTTCACATTGATTAAATATTATCGTTGGCGGCGTGCTCTGCAAAGATAGTAAGATATCAGAGATAACCACGGAGGAACGGGAATGTTACGTTAACACGTTTGAGACTACATTTACTAAACTTACCGTTCTTTGGGTCCCGCTTCCACTTGCACTTTCTGCATCCATTTTTGATCGTTTTGTTGCTGGATCACTCATAACCTAGAAACAGTGGTGTAGTCATTATAAAAATAGTAAAAAACATCTAGAGATCTAAACAGAATACTGCAGACACTTCTTAACAAGAAAAAGATCGGAGAATTACGCATCAACAGTAGAAATTTAATAATTAACATGGAATAGTTAAGTAGACAGAGTATGTATTATAAACCCCTGCGAAGATGTCAATCTGACTTACGAATATATTAACAATAATACAAATTCGGAACAAGCTCAAGTAAGGTTATAAAAATATCGCTATCCTTTCGGATGAGTTATAAACTTGTCGTACTTGCGTTGTAAAAATTACATGACATGTGCGCCATCAACTGGTGGATCTCTAAAATTAGTAGGTATTATTCGTCGCCTGCGTTGATTAAAAACGGAGTTTATAAAGCCTGCCGAATAGCAAAAATGGCCATTATGCAAATTTTCGCCACTGCTTACTTGTGGCGCTAGTTATCCATCGTTGACAGCTGTCAACTGGCTTTGATTTTTACGATTTACAACAAATACGGGTTATTGGATGTTTAATATTTAATCCAGAAAGTGTATTACAATATAAATTTCAATTGTATGCAGGTTTTCAGAACCTTATGAGACTGTGTAAAAAATTAACTAAATAGGAGTGTAAGAAGGGTGCAGATACTTACTACTTTTCCTCGGCACAAACCAGGAAGACCTTCCAGGGATTGGACTGGTTATTTAGCTTAAATATAAAACTTAAATCTGTAGAATTATGGCAAGGAGGGATGCAAAAAGACATTTTTAGAACGTACTTTTTGTCGTATAACTAAACGAATAACCAAAAATTAACAAATTTAAATTAGAAATACAGCTGTCAGTGAAAGGATAAGTAGCGCCACGGAGAAAATTTGAACTAGTCGATTAACTGTCAAACGGCCCTATTCGGCAGGCTTTATAAACCCCGTTTTGAATCCACGCAGGCGACGGTATTATTCAAGGCCCGCTGAATTAATATTGCATATAAGGCCTTACAGCTTCATTTAGCCAAGACGCAATTAGCAAGGACGCAGGCACCATTTGACATTTACTATACATTTGCACAAATTTTCGATTCAAAATTGTTATCAACTTTAACAATCGTTTGCCGACCCATTACAAACATTTTTAAGCATTTATATAGTCGCATGGTACATTTTTAAAAATTTTAATGGCATAATTAATTGTGGGTGTTAGGTCATTCGTCTTACAAAGTAACCCAGAAAAACAATTAAAATGCCTTACTGTTGATTCATTTTCTATCAGAGTTGCCTATTCTGTAAGAAAGAAACAAAATTTTAACAGGTCCCTTATAAATAAAAATGCTGTAGCTGCAGATTTCTTGAATATGAAAATCGTATGAAACAAATGAGAGTGCATTTTTGAAACATAATTAACAGTAAAAAGTAAAATTAGTCTTGTGCCGATACCATAGAGATTTGCGGCACATTACTAAACCCATGTAATTGTGCCGAAGTCGAATTATTAACTTAATTTGAAAAGCCTTTTTTTGATAAAAAGATCTCTCATTTACCTAATGCCAAGTACAAGAAATACCTACAGCCATCGACAATATTTCAAACTGTTGTGTGTGTGTGTGTATATGTTTCACTACTTTTTGCAAGGTCCAATTACCAAACAGGTACCAGAAGGAATTAGGATTGGGCTATGAGCCAAACTGCTTGAAGACACTTCAAATCCCTATACAATATTACAAACAGGGTTTTGGTTTGAATTGTTTTTCATGTGACAATCATATGCAACAAATTGGGAATGATTATTTTCGAAAATACAAAATCGATTCTTTAATCACCGCTAATTTACCAACTAAATATGTAGCTTTAGGTCACAACGTCTCTGTAACGATATTAAATTAAGAAATGCCAAGTTTTGTCGCATGCTATACTGGCCTTGTTGCAGAGAACGGTAGTAATAATTAATTTGGTAATTATCATCGTATTCTGGATGTGAAAGTACGGTGCATTTCTTTAAAAAAGTGCAATGATAACCATGGAACCTGTACGTGTTCCATGTACCTAACTATATAAAATCAAAACTTAGGTACAATGGACAATGAAAAAGATTTACAACTATGGTCCAATTTTCGAGCCAGGTAATGCACGTCATCAATAAATTTTATGACATCATAACTTGGTACGTCTACATGAAGTTCCAAACGATTTACAAATTTTATAACCTAAAAAACGTCAAATGTCAAACAAACGTTAATGATACACAACACGATCTGTCAAAAATTTGCAAGTGAAATTGGAAATATAAACATGCCAAAAATAATACTAACTTTACAAAAAATAAATATGAGCTAAATTAGAAGAAAATTCATATTATACACACAAACAGAAGAAGCTCGTTGGCGCAGTAGTAAGAGCGCTGGGCTCCTAGTTAGGAGTCTTGGGTTTGAATCTCACGCAGTGGCAAGGATTTTTATAAAGAATTCCCCACTGTTTGAGGTCGATATTTGAGCGAGTGAAGCCATTTAATCGTTTGGTTACAATTAACAATTCTGTCTGCGGAGTGGTCGACTGCAGATAGTAACAAGATACATTTACACTATACACTTAATACATGGTCACAAACTCTGCAGAAGGCAACGGGAAACCACTGCAGAGAACACATTTCCCTTGTATAAGGGGGATATAACAAAGTTCACAACGCCAAGTCGTTTAAAAATGTGGCTTTGACCCCCTTGCCGACGTCCTTAGAGGATAAGACAGAGAAAGACACACAAACATATTATTTATGTGTTGGCAGGTAGTGGAGAATCCGTACGCAGGTAGTAAGATCCTCCTTCATAATCATATAGTCCAGTCACTTTAGGATTTAACCTCTAAAAAAATCCTAGCGAAGTGGACTTTGGTAAACTTTTTTATTTTGGCATTATAAACAATATGTTAAAAGTCCATTGCGAAATTGTGTACGCTAAGCAAATTATTCGAGGTCAAAGGTCACGAAAATATTTTTTTGCAAAAATCTCGTATCTATTGGTTTTACGTTAATTTTGGTTATTATGAAAAATATTTACTATAAAATTCTGCACAAAATAGGTTATATACAAAATTTACGTACGATAGACTATATTAGTGGAGTATGCGCCTTGCTCCAAAACTTTAGAGCTCGTGAGCTCGAAAACTATTGGTGGTAGGTAAATTTTGTATATAACTTTTTTGGGCAGAATTTTATAATAAATATTTTTTATAATAACCAAAATTAACGTAAAACCAATAGATAACAAGATTTTTCCGAAAAAACGATTTTCGCGACCTTTGACCTCGAGTAATTCGCTTAGCGTACACAATTTCGCAATGGACTTTTTACATATTGTTTATAATGCCAAAATGAAGAAGTATACGAAAGTCCACTTCGCTAAGATTTTTTTAGAGGTTAAATCCTAAAGTGACTGGGCTATATGAATAATAATGTTGAATATTCTAATGAGGAGAGGGCATTTATTGTCAAAACATTTTATAATATAAATTTATTTTGGCATAAATTCGAGTTTTTTGCAAATTAATTTGGGAGAAAACTCGCTCGACATTTACACTAGAATGGAGGAGACATAGCAAGTTAAATACAAGTGAGCTTAAATTAGGTAATTTTTTTTCACCACTTCCTAGCGTAATCTCGGAAATGTTGCGCCAAAATTCAATCACATCATTTAAATTGGAATCATCTAGATTTACCTAAATTCTTAAGCATCATCCACTCAGCCATGCCATGTTATGCCGTAGCCGAATTAAATGGTAAAGCCCGAATTGTTAGTCTGAATAATTATGGCCCCGAAGGCTGGAAAAATTGCTTTTTGATATTGTTAAGGCTGAAAAAAAATCGCTTTTTGGTATTTTTTTTTAAATCGTGAGATTTAATGGTTCTATCGTGAGACAACACATCAAATCGTTAGATCTCACGATTTATCCTGATATCTGGCAACTCTGACCGTAATAAATAGAAACAGGTGTAAAATTTGACAACTACGCGGTAAAACTGTTTGCCTTGCGCAAACAACAGTTTTGACTTTGACAAGTAATGCCAACAATGGCGGTTTCCACGTGTGCTACCAGAGATTCGCCGACGGGAATTTAAGATAAAAAAAAATTAAAGTTTCGAAAATATGAAGTTTTATGAAATAAAGCTTAGAAATATGAAGTAATATGAATTAGTATGAAAAATATGTAGTTTTTCCTAAAATATGTAGCGAATACGAACCCTGAAAGTGGAAGCGGCAGTACGGCAGAGTGGGAGTGTACGTAAAACTGACATATTTAAAGTTCAGCAGCGGCCTGCTTGGTCTGAAACTGAATCGGTGGACCACTCTGCGGCTCGGTGTGCCCGGCCCCCTTGACACTGTAAAGGTATAAGAGGTTAAAAGAGAAAGAAAACTGCATTCCTTGCCTAATGAAACTTCAGAAACCATAGTTAACTTTTGTAAAGGACCAATAATAGCAATATTGAAAATCAAAATTGTGTAGCCCTTTGCGGTGATAAATTTTGGCAGAGTAAACACGGCTGATCGCTGTAATGATTTCAACAAATTGAAGGAAATCACATCATAAAAATATTTAGTTACTTCTCAATACCTACCTAGGTACATAGTGTACAAAATGAAAAACTTATCACGTTCTAGTTAAAACTAGATAGTCGTCACTGTTTACGGCTATAGAAAGAGTTCTGAAGTTACATCGAGCATTTAAAATCGTTTTTCTTATCAGAAAAAAGCCATCAAAGATATTAGAACAATTTTCTTGAAATCCGCTAGGTGAAGCTTACTTTTGGTTTGTGCATAGCCAACAGAGTACTTTTCAAAGGGGCATACGGCATACTAAATATTGAAGGAAACCAAAAGCATTATCGAAATTCTTTCAACTTTAGAAGGCCCCTTCTTAATTATTGAAGGAAGGCGTGAGCGTAGATTTATTCCAATTAGTGTTTTTAAAACATTACATTTCTGAAACTACAATTTCAGCATTTTACGTTGAGAATGATTTTTATATGACTTGCGAAGAGCATCTAAAGTTTGTAGTTCGTTTTAAATAGATTTGTTATTTTGTTGATTGCAAAATAAAGTGTTCTTTCACACAAACTTCAAAATTTTTACGCTTTTTGCATGAAAGTGTACCGGTTTGTAAAATACAAAATATGGTCGCCCTATAATAGCGAGAATGTTAAAATTAATGTTACAGAATAGCTTTCACTGTTAGTAAAATAATAGCTATTTGTATTACTAGGGAGGAAAGTGTAAGATTGCCTCCCGCAGATGGTTTTTATGCACGAGCGAGCGAGGGCAGAATTATAATCTAAGGGAGGCGATAACACTTTCCCCCAGAGTAATACATATGATTTTTTGGCTACCTTCACTAAACGAACCTGACATTATTAATGTTGACAACTAAAAATATGACATTTTACTACAAAACTCGGTTTCATTAAAAAAAAAAACTCGTAGATAGCTTGAGTATATGTTTCCATGGTGACTGTACCATTAATATTAATCGTAAAACATGTTTACTCATTTTGCCACCCGTTTCTAATGGCAACGGGAGGCAATAGTAATTTGTATAACAAGTGTTGAAAGTACAGTTTTGCAGAACGAAAATGAAGGTTGCAGCCTGAGACGAAGTCGAAGGCTGCATTCATTTGAGTTTTGCAAAACACTTTCAACAAGTGTTATTACACACTATTTTTTCTACTCCTACAGAAGAAAGACATTTAATTCACTATTTAATATTTTAAAACAAATTTTATAATTTTTGTGGAATATTAAGTATGCTCATGAAAACTATGGTCACTATGGAAATAAGTCCGTTGCTATGAAAATAAACATATCACAAATATAAACAAACCATACAGTTAACCGGCGCCATTTTGAAAGTGTGTTGCAAAGTACTTTGCAACACACTTTTGGATTTTGTCGCACAGTTTCGACAAACAATTGCTTTCAGCATTAAAAATCATGTGGAAATCTCAACTTTCAATAGTAGGAGTAGAAAAAGTACTTTGCCTCCCGGTGCTAACTGCCGGGTGACAAACGTCTACTTTCGATGTTAAAAATTCATTTGACAAGGTATGGAAAATGTCACTTTCGAACAGAGGTGGCTAAAAACAAATTTGTTACAAACAAAATTAAAATACGTCTCTTAAGACGAATAACCTAACAACGGTTATTAAATATGGAAAAATTTTCCTTACCGTTTCCTGCCAAGTATATCACCACGTGCAACACGTAAGAGAAGACGATAAATGTGAATGACAAATGGCATATAGGCATATGGCATAGCCTTATGCAAATGGCTGCACACCCAGTGCTGCCAACCTTGTCAGTGTTTTATATAAAATATTAACTTTTGTGGATTATACAGGGTATCTCAGACATGACTCCCCAGGCCAATAACTTTGTTATTTTTAAAAATAACTATAATAAACTATATATATTCGTAAATGGGAGCAAATTCTCTAAGATGGGGGAAGAAAATGTTAGAAAATCTGTACTAATATTATGCCAGCGATATTCAACTTTTTTTTTTCAAATTGCACACTATGCTTTTTTTCGCTCATTCTGATAGTACTTTTTATTCTCTTTATAACCATGTAAACCAATATTGGTCTTACATAAGAAAATTCTCGAAAAAAATACGATTGAAAGTTGAAGTCTAGGTTTGCCATGGAAACAACTGATTGTTGTAATTTGTACTCGTCGGCGATAAAAACAATAGCGGATACCTTTCTGCATACAACCTTGCTGCTCTTCTTGCATTCCTCTCGCATAAACCATAAATAAGAATCGTATCTAGCTTTTCAGAATTAGTGTAATTCATTTCTAATACTCCTATGATTTTAAACAAGAACATACACATACAGAAAGAGCACTTGTCATTCTTTACAACGTAAATTGCAATTGTTTTACAGCTATACGCTATTGTTTTCATCGCCGACGAGTACAAATTACAACAATCAGTTGTTTCCATGGCAAACCTAGACTTCAACTTTCAATCGTATTTTTTCGAGAATTTTCTTATGTAGGACCCATATTGGTTTACATGGTTATAAAGAGAATAAAAAGTACTATCAGAAAATCAGAATGAGCGAAAAAAAGCAGTGTGCAATTTTTCTGAATTATTTTCATCCTGAAAATGTACCAATTCAATGAATACGCCGATATGTATTTAGCATTAGGCCGCTGTAATGGCAATGCGACTGCAGCTGCTAGACATTATGAACAACAATACCCTCTAAGAAGACATCCTGATCCTGATCCAAATGTCATTAGAAGATTAGACCAACGAGCGAGGCAGAATGGAAACTTTGTACCAGCAGTGGCGTAGCGAGGGGGTGTTCAGGGTGTTCGAAAGACACGGGCCCGCAGCCTCAGGGGGCCCGGCTTCCAGCCCCCGAATACTGCAATATAATGCTGTTTCCTATTTCTTTATAGATCAATAGTGCAAACAAAAGATCGCCTACCAAACGCTAACGAATATACCTATTCTTCTCTGACTAATTGTTTTGACTAAGTCGCAGCGAAAGTAGATAAAATGCAAAACGATACATTATTTATTATTTTCGCACGTGCATAGCTCTGATATTTACTTTTTCGTTTTTGGTCCTTTGACTTGACTCAGTTTACTTGCCATGTTCAGTGTTCAGTCAAATTATTTAAGAAACTCCATGAACCAAGGCAGGTTGTCTGCACTAGCAGTTATCTCAATCACAATAGCACACTTCACTTTAAGATAGCAAGAGATAGCATGTTCTACCCTAACCCTAGTGCTATCTTTGTCTGTCAGTAATGCCAATATAAAAGTGTGAATATCACTATATGATTCCCTTATATAGTTATTTTTCAACTTTTTTTTGTTGGCGTATTGACGCAGGCAGAACGACGGAACACCCTATTTTAGAACGCGCGCTGCGATGCTGTAAAGCTTTGGTTTCCTAGGAAGCGGTACCGTCATTTAGCGGCCGTAAAAGTAGGGTGGGTGACGTCACGAAAAACGGTGTCGTGTTTTTCAAGCGAAGTGTTTTCCAAAAGAGCGGTAGCGCACACCCAACGTAATAGAGCGGTGCCGTCTCATCTGAAGCGGTGGGCCAGTACGGTACGAATCAGTTCAGCAAAGTTTTTTGGCGGTGTGTCTTGTGTATATAGTCCAGTTAAAATAGACATAACAGTTCGGAATAATTCGCGACGGCCGTATTTTTTAACCGTTTTTCTGACGTCACCCACCGTATTTTTACGGCCGTTAAATGACGGCACCGCTTCCTAGGAAACCAAAGCTTAAGGGTTTATCTTCTGTGTGTAGCACGTGTTTTTTGTTTTCTGATCATTAAGAAGCGCTCTAGAGTTCAATATTTTATTAATTAATAAAACAGTCTTTTTCAAGACTATAGTGTACTTTTATACTGTGAGATAGTAATTTTCTTAACAAAAGAATAGAACATGAATTTACAAGGAACCGATGTTACTCTGATACCACAGGATGTACCTGGTGCATTGTTACGACAGGATGGTAGCAGCATATCAGATCATTCAAAACTAGAATTGCAAAGATGGTTAGAATGCCATGGTTTACAGAAAAATGGAAATAAATCTGAATTAATTCAAAGGTATAGGAAATTTAAGAATGTTATTTCATTATTTACTACGTCTTTTGTTTTAGAGTGGTAAACTGCATCACAGCGGGCTGGGAAAATCAGATATTCTTGGGTGTAGATGGTGGTAAATGGTACGATGCTAAACGAAATTTAATAGTTGGTGCTTCAGGATCCAATATTTCCCCAAGCAGCGATGAAGAACCTCAATGGAAAGCGTTTCCTTCATGTAATATTCCACAGTATTACAACAAAGGCCATATATATACTTATATTGTTGGATCGCAATTTGAAAGCGAAGAATATGAAATTTTTGACGATGCTAATGTTACTGAAAAACCTTTTAGAAGAGGTAATCAGTATGTAGGTAGTGATTACATCCATGATGTTCATGATGCCATAAGTGAAAAAATGTATTATTTAAAAGCAAAATGCTTTTCTTCCTTTAGAAAAGACACAGTGTATCTTGTCAAAGTCATTTTAAATCGCTTATCTGGAGCTGTAATTTCTGGCAAATGCGAATGCAAGCAATCCGCTCTTGGTAAATGTAGCCACGTTAGTGCTGTGCTGTTGTTTCTAGCAAAATTTACAGAAGTCCATGACCATGATAGACTATCTTCTACAAGTAAATTGCGACAGTGGGGATTAGATGCAAAATTAAAAAATCCAGGACCTGTAGCTTCAAAATATTATCCAACTGCACGGTTTCAACCATTGCAAAGGGCTGTATTTGATCCAAGGCCTAGTAGTTACACACGGAAAATTAATATAAACGATTTTGTATGTGACATTCAAAAAGGGAATGTATCAACAATGTTTGAAACTTTACTACCATTAAAATATGAGGATTTCAATGTTGATACGGCAGACATGAATATTCTTGCAGAAAAAGTCCTGAATTTTAAAAATAACATGCAGGAATACATGAACACCTACAATGAAAAAATTTTTGTTATAAAAGGGGCAGAAATTCAGGGATCCCAAGAATGGCACAAGTGGAGACGGTACTTTTTTACAGCATCGACCACAAAAATTGCTAGCTCTTTAACAACTATTTCAGCAAAATCAAATTATTTGAGAAAATATTTGTGGAATTTAACCCCAAACTACTGTTTACCCAATTTCAAATATGGAATTAGCAACGAACCGATTGCACGAAATAAATATATTACTAATTATCTCAATAATGGCGAAACATTGTTAGAAGTAGGTTTGTGTGTTAACAAAGAATATCCACATTTAGCTTGTAGTGTTGACGGGCTGGTAATGAAAAATAATAAGATTCAAAGAACTCTTGAAGTTAAATGCCCTGTTACTCTTCGCAATGCAGATCCAAATAATTTTGCTGCAATTTTGACACCCCAACAGAAAAGTAGTTTTTGTTTAGAACAGGTAAACGGTGTTGTAAAATTAAAACCAAATCATCCTTATCTTTATCAAGTGGCTACTTCAATGATAATATTTAATGTGCCTGTGTGTGACTTTATTATCTGGTCAAAAGTGAATATGCTGGTGTTAAAAGTAAAAAAGAGTGATATAGATGTAGGTACATGTTATCGAAGACATTCTTATAAAGTTAAGGCGTTTATACTACAGTATGTATGTTCCAGAAATATGTTTAATGAAAATTCCAAGAAATTTGTCATTGTATGAATTAGGTACTGCATGTGAATATAGTGTAAAATTTTGTAGATAGTGTAGGTACAATTAAAATTATATTCTTATGTTTTTGATATTTTGCTAGAATGTCAAAACAAATCTAAAAAAAATGTTTTTTATACATTTATTTACATATTAATACAATAATCATGTAACTAATGGTTTTTCAAAATTTACAATAAAGAAAAGTATCGTAGATTTCTTGCAGTTTTTGATTTTGAAGTGCTCTTGCAGTCCATATAGCTGCACTGCCTGCGTGAAGCTAGCCATACATTTGCCGGCCATGGATTAGAAATGCAGTGGTTCCCAAACGTTCACCTTGCGGATATTGATACACATTATTCAAATACATAATTTAAATAGATATCGTTTAATATTACATTCTTTTTTTTTTAAGTGCGTTGCAAAATAATTAAAAATAACAGTTCTTTGTCTATTTATTATTTATTACGTACCGTTCACTACTAAATCATTTAACCATCCTATAATTATCATAATAGTAAATAGTTAACCCACGATCAAACCGTTAGCATTCGGAAATCCACATTTTGTCTTATAAATGAATAATAAATAAAACTAACAAATAGACAATGATTCTGCCCTGGGATAACTAATAAGTGCTGTGTTGTTGCTATTTAAAACCCACTCCTCACATCTTTTAGAATCATCCGTTGGAAAACGGAATAACTTTTTCTCACTATTTTTTCCGGTATTTATGCATTTGACATATATTTCTTGCAACTCATTGTTTGTTTTTATTTCCATGTAAAATACAGAAACATCTAACGGATAAATAGTATTAACAACAATAATCTAAAAGGGAATACTATAGTGTGTTAAGTTTCATTTTTTTAGTATTCTTTCACTCCTAGCAGTCCTAGCTTTATCTTTTATAAATCATTCTCGTATTTAATTTGGTGTTTTAATAACATTTTTTGAATTTTGAATTAGTTTATAAACGGTAGTTAACATTTCTTTGTTTTGTTTTGTTCTACACTGTACGTGTTCTGTAAGTGTACCTATGCAAGTTTTTTTAAACAAAATATTGCTAATTTTTTTAAGTTAGTTTGGCTTTATTGGTTTTATCCGATTTAGTGCGATTCTATTGCATTTGTTAGTACTACCAAAGAGTATAAATTTATTATGTATTCTTTGGTACTACTGCCATTTTTTATTTGTTAAATTAGCCGTGTCAAAAACAATTTGTAAGATGGGTAGAAAAAATAGAATTCCGCTAAATCGTTTTGAAGAAGTATATATAAATATGGAACTGACGCCCAAGAAATTAGCGACATCCTATTGGATAGAGCACGGTGTATATGGTCAGATATGTAAAATGTTGGGTTTACTGAACAACGAAAAGAACAGAAGATATGTCCACATGGTATATTATAGGAAGTGTAATTTATTTGAAAATAATGAATGCGTAAGTCAGAAAATTACTCATGTAAAGAGTTCATTTGAATATGCAACTTCACCAACTCCTACAAAACAAGATGTTTATTTTTCCTCTACTCCTATAAAATCAAATATAGTAAAACAATTCCCTATATCCATTTCACCTGTAAAAATACAGGTTGAGATTGAGGCAAATGGATATCAAACTATGGAAACCTCTAAATCATTAAATAAAACCTTAAATGACAAATCTATATCTCAAGCTAAAGAGCGTGTCAAAAAACAATTATTAACTTCATTGGAATCATCGACCGAGTTTGCTGATGTAACTATCGATGAAGAATTTATTCCCGACAGTATCCGAAAATTATACAAATCTGATCGTATCGATAGTTCCACACTTTGTCTCTTGCCGTTAGGTACAAAAAATTTAAAAGATGTCAACTGGAAGCGTCCTAATTATAAGGAATGCAAATATCTAGAAGGAATATTTGAACTGTCACAGGAAGAATTCTTTGATATTAAACATGGCAATAACTTAATACCAGGTCGATACACAGCTACCATGATCAAAAAAATTTCGTTAGTGAATAACACTTGCGTGGTCAATTTTAAAGACAAGAGGTACATCCGTTCTCGAGATCAAATAAAAATATACGCTTACTGCGCTCATAACTGTAAAATGTTTTGCATTTTTATAAACAATGTTTCTAAAATTCAACCTTTATACAAAGTAAGTGTCTATAGTTCGTCTAAAAATTTTAATCACCTTCAAGGACTAAGTAGACACCTTAGAGGTGACGCTAGAAAGATAGCTCGTGGAAATTTATCAACCATTAAACCTTCCAAGTACAGACAATCCTGTATAGAAAATGAATCCCCATTTATTGTGAGAAGGGGAAATTTGGGAGACATAAAATCAGAAACGGTTTGCAGGAAAATTAGATCTGAAAAGATGCAATTAAATGATAGGCACAAGGATGATTTTATGGATGTATGTTTAATGCGTAGGAATAATAACAATAGTTGTTATATTCAACAAGTTGGAGAACCTTTCCATGTTTACATATTTAGTAAAGAACAAATACAAATTGTTCGACAGGCTTGGAGAGAAAAGTCGTTACCAATATTACATCTTGATGCAACTGGATCAGTCGTTAAAAAACCATCTTTTACGGAAAAGAAAATACTTTATTACGCAGGTGTAATACAAATGAAATTTAATAAACGAGTATGTCCAGTTGTCGAAATGATCAGCAGCAGTCATGATGGAACATCTATCGGTTCATGGTTGGGAAAATATAAACACTTTTGGAAAAATGTTTGTCATTTGGAATGGCCTCTTTTTTCTTATGTCGTAACAGATTTCAGTTATGCACTAATAAATGCGGTAATGCTGTTTTGGAACAATATGACATTAGATGAATATATGCAATACTGTTATTCTATAGTAATTTGCGATGCTCCTGAAAAAAACGAAGTAATAAAATTAAGGCTCTGTTGCACGCATATTTTTAAATTAATGTGTAGCGATATAGAAAAATCTACTGATTCTGTTGATTTAAAAACCTTTTTAAAAGAATTAGTTGCTTCGGCTTTTAATATTGCAGAATATAATGCACTATGCGAGTGGTTTAAATGCGTTTGCACTGTATTAAAATCTCGCCAAAATTCAGAAATCGTACAAGAGTCTTTGAAAAAGCTTCTAAAGCTTAGTAACAATGATAATGGAACTTTATATGCGGATTTAAAAGAAATAGAAAAAGGCGATTTTCTTCCGCAGAGTACTGGACCTTTCAAAAAAGTTTTTATGGATATATTCGTCAACATTTCCGTCGATGAAAGTGAAACGGACCAAATAACCAATAAATATTTCAATGTGAAATTTTTAAATATTTTTTTGGAAAAGTATATTCCGTTTGTTTGTTTATGGAGCGCTATTGTACCTGGGGAGAAAGGTCGTCTTAGTAATGCTCCTGTAGAAAACTGGTTTTCCTTCGTAAAAAATAACATTTTAAGTGGTATTATGAATACTAGATGTTCCAGATTTATAAGATCCGTAAGGCAAAGAGTTCATGTTCTCCACAAAGAAATCATTCTTAAAATTCCTAAGAATAGATGCGCTACCAAACAGAAGAAAGCAAATAAACTTGTAAAAGGATTGTCTGCAAACGAAGAATGGAATAAGAAACGAGTTTTCCGTCATTCTTATTTTAAAGGAACACACCTTAAAAGCGTGCTTAAAAAAATAGATGCTAATAAACCTCGTTTAAGTTTAAAAAAGGTAGACTCTGAACTCGTGGCTTTAAACCATACGAATGATATTCAGACTACTAAATCACGTCACGAAGATTTTAAATTGAAACTTTTGCAAAATAATTTAATTAAGGACGTTCAGTACTACAAAAGTATTCCAGGACTGATATATATAGTCTCTATGTATAACGATTTAGGTGGTAACTGCATGTCAATTACTTCTCAAGAATTTAACAATATTTCAAAAACGGAATGTAAGATTACAGAAAATGTCATTAATATTTGTTCAAAATTATTATGGAAGTATGGTGTAAAAAACACGCACATAAATTTACTTCCCCCAACTACAGCCAAATCACGTTCTCCCGCACTTTTCAGAAAATTTTCTGATTCAGACACGATACTTTTACCCTACAATGTTAATAATCATTGGTGCTTAATCATATTAAAATTATCAAATAAACGATGTTTATGTTTGAACCCGCATTCTAACCGTACTTCTGATTCAAGATTTTACATGAAACTCGTTTTGAACTATTTATGTGAAGAGCCAGATGGATGGAACGCGGAAAACGTGCATGTTTTAAGTACTTCCAACAATCAAAATTGTGGACTCTTAGTTTTACATTGCTTAGAACTTCTAGTAAATGATTGGTCTCTAGATACGAACATATCGGAAAATTATGGAAGCTATATGCAAGAACTTGTAATTACCAGTTCTGATGATATGAAAATGCGATGTTTGTATTGCGGGCGTGTAGAAATAGATACAACGGTCGATTGGGTTTGTTGTGATAAATGTGGAAGATGGATACACCAAATTTGCAATCATCAGACACTGCGTAACACGGCGTATCAAGAACTAGAACGCTTTTTTTGTTTTTTGTGTAATGTGGATGAAACAACATTTGGTCAAGATCACCCTGCATTGCTCACCAAAGCTGAACAACCATCACTTCAGTTGAAAGAAGTCTGCATTTCTTATTTAAATACACTCAAATTAAACAAAGGCCAAAGACATGATCCAGAAGTAAAAACTCAAAACCAATGTAACTCTGAACTATGGCATGTCGAACGCAAAAAGAGGCTTACCTCCTCGAATTCTGGATCAATTTGTAAAGTGAGGTCAGTCGTATCGTATGTAAATAAGGTCAAAAACTTGCTGTATGGAAAAGTGTATCGTACTGAACCTATACAACATGGTTTAGATAACGAATCCGTTGCTATTCAACATTATCAAATCCGTTACGATAAAGTTCAGTCTGTAGGGATGGTAATCGACCAAGAGTATCCATATTTGGCCTCTTCTCCTGACGGTTTATAGAAGTTAAGTGTCCATATTCAATCAGAAATGATGATCCTAATACTACTTTTTCGAAATTACTATATTTGGATAGCAACGGAAATTTGAAAAAAACGCATGATTACTTTTATCAAATACAGGGTGTGCTACATATAACACAGAGACAGTGGTGCGACTTTATTATTTGGACATTTGAAGGAATAAAAGTGGAAAAAATATGTGTAGACAACAATTTCTGGAATGTAAAAATGTTACCTAAACTACGATATTTTTATTTGTACCTACTATCTTCTACCGGAATTAATTCTCCCTCAATATCCTTTACACCAAATTAAAGAATTGCGTTGGGACATTGACTACACATATGACTTCTTTGAAAATGGTTTAATTAAAAACCATGGATATTATGACAAGTTGCTTGGTAAAAGTGAGTATTACATTTGCTTTTTTTCATATACGAATTGTTTATGGAAGGAAATATCTGCGGCTGATTTTTTTACAATGAATGAAGGGGAATGGCTTTCCGACGTTATTATAGATCTTGCCATAGCAACTTTAATAAAGAAACATGAAATACCAGATGCCACGCAACTAACATGTAATCAAACGCACGTGGTTTTTAATTGTAATGCTACTTTAAGTTTTTATTTTATGGATGGAATGCCAAGTACTTTCAAGAACTCTATAATCATGCCTTTAAATGTCCGTGGAAATCACTGGTGCTTATGCATTGCAGATTTTCAGAAGAAAATGTTTAGCTTTGTCGATCCTTTAACAAATGAGTCAACTTATATACAAAAGGAAAGTTACAAGCATCTACAAAATTTCAAACAATTCCTCAAACTACACGATGAAGTCTATTATTTAAATAATTGCGATCTTGAATGGAGTGTGACTACTTTGCAACATGCGCAACAGCAAGACACATACAACTGCGGAGTTTTTGTCATATATTTCGTCCAACAGTTACTTCAACAATGTAGTCTAACTTCCGAGGTTAATATTATTCGGTACAGACTTCTAATCAAAGAAATGTTACTTGAATTTTGTGATAAAATTTTTAATTTATGCATGTTATGTTCTCATAACGTCTCTGAAAAGAATTTCTTCCAGTGTAAAGTATGTATGAGACAATTCCCTTGAATTTAAAAAGCTAAGTTTTACAAACGAGGGCTTATGTAAACTATGTTTCGACAATAGCCCACAGGTATAATATCCCGTTGTATATTTTTCCATTGTTTCTAATAAATCTCTTATCATAATCTACTGACTAATACAGGCGGTACTATTATTTTTACAATTTCGTTAAATCTAAAGCAAACTTCTGTATGCCTTCGTTTTCCACGTTTTCCTTTCTTTTCCACTCTTTCCTTCTTTTACTTTTTATGCTTACCACTATGTTGCTATGACATAGAACTAGAAACTTATTAAAACCAACAAAGTACCATTTTGAAGGAAAACGCCGGGTTTAAATACACGTGAATCAATTCCTAGTAAGAAGGGCACCACCCATGCTAAATATTATTAACGGACAAATACTTTCCAGGTAGTTAGAGCGTTGAAAGTCTCGAGGGCCCCAAGGGGAGTGCCATTTTGAAGGGGGGTTCCGGGTTTAAATACACGTGAATCAATTCCTAGTAAGAGCAGCACCACCCATGCTAAATATTATTAACGGACAAATACTTTCCAGGTAGTTAGAGCGTTGAAAGTCTCGAGGGCCCCAAGGGGAGTGCCATTTTGAAGGGGGGTTCCGGGTTTAAATACACGTGAATCAATTCCTAGTAAGAGCAGCACCACCCATGCTAAATATTATTAACGGACAAATACTTTCCAGGTAGTTAGAGCGTTGAAAGTCTCGCGGGCCCCAAGGGGAGTTCCATTTTGAAGGGGGGTGCCGGGTTTAAATACACGTGAATCAATTCCTAGTAAGAGCAGCACCACCCATGCTAAATATTATTAACGGACAAATACTTTCCAGGTAGTTACAGCGTTGAAAGTCTCGAGGGCCCCAAGGGGAGTGCCATTTTGAAGGGGGGTTCCGGGTTTAAATACACGTGAATCAATTCCTAGTAAGAGCAGCACCACCCATGCTAAATATTATTAACGGACAAATACTTTCCAGGTAGTTAGAGCGTTGAAAGTCTCGCGGGCCCCAAGGGGAGTTCCATTTTGAAGGGGGGTGCCGGGTTTAAATACACGTGAATCAATTCCTAGTAAGAGCAGCACCACCCATGCTAAATATTATTAACGGACAAATACTTTCCAGGTAGTTACAGCGTTGAAAGTCTCGAGGGCCCCAAGGGGAGTACCATTTTGAAGGGGGGTGCCGGGTTTAAATACACGTGAATCAAGTCCTAGTAAGAAGGGCACCACCCATGCTAAATATTATTAACGGACAAATACTTTCCAGGTAGTTAGAGCGTTGAAAGTCTCGAGGGCCCCAAGGGGAGTGCCATTTTGAAGGGGGGTGCCGGGTTTAAATACAAGTGAATCAATTCCTAGTAAGAGTAGCACCACCCATGCTAAATAATATTAACGGACAAATACTTTCCAGGTAGTTAGAGCGTTGAAAGTCTCGAGGGCCCCAAGGGGAGTACCATTTTAAAGGGGGGTGTCAGGTCTAAATATGCATGAATTGATTCTTGGCGGAAAGGAAATCACTGATGCTGAGTTTGTTTGTCGGTGAAATACTTTACAAGAAAGATCATGTACATAGCAGTAATAAAGTTTGGGTGCCACTGAATTTTTGGTTCATGGCTAGCGCGTGTATGGCTAAGTTCACTCTGATTTTTTTTTTAATATTGTTAAGTTGGCCATAGATGTTTCCAATAACGTGACGTCATCCGTCACCATGCATGTGTCATTCTAAAAATATTTTGATTATTCGTACACAATCTGTTGTAATAATTAACGATGATTTTGGATGTGTGATATTGTTTTTAATTAAGGCACTAAGATGTCTAGCATACCAGCAGCTGATGACACCAAGTCGCAACAAATGAACAAACAGATTAATTATCAGGATATTGCTATGAAACTCATTAACGATAGATTCCTTTTAACAGCATTAGAACTGCACACGGAATTAGTAGAATCAGGAAAGGAGCTACGAGTATTAAGAGATTACTTTTCAAATCCAGGAAATTTTGAAGTGCAATCGCATGAGACACCTTCGTTGATATGTTAGTATCGCTGTAGTCCATTGTGTTTAAGGGTTTAAATCTTTGATTATTTTAGCACGTTCTGGCAGCCAAGTAACATTAGATAGTTTAGATTTAACTAGATTTTCGGAAGATGGCGAACGAAGCGTAGACGAAAGGGTAGCAGTTCTGGAATTCGAATTACGGAAAGCTCGAGAAACCATAAGTGCACTACGTAACAATTTAACAGTCGCTACAGGTACTTGATTAGGTAAAATGTAATTATAATGCGTAATTTTGTAATTCATTAGAGTCTGAAACTAGCACACCAGATAAAAAGGCTACTTGTTTACAAAGCACCGATGGTATCAAACCACACGAACAAAGAGCATTCAATTTTCTAATTAACGAATATCTTTTAACTCACGGCTATAAATTAACTTCCATAACATTTGCCGATGAAAATGAAAGTCAGGTTTGTAGATTTTTGTAATTGCATGCGTTAAGTTAATTATTTTTAAACTTAAAGGACTTCGAAGATTGGGATGATGTTGGCTTAAATATATCGAAGCCAGCCGAGTTATTATCTTTGTATAGGGAAGGTTTGAAACAAACTGGGCAGAACTGTACGTGTGCTTGTACACAAACCGATTTTGTTGTTAGAGATGAAAAAACAGGTCAGATTGAAAGTTTGGTAAGATTTTATCTGTTTGTGTTAGCATAAAAAAGTATTCCTGTTATTTTGTAGACAATGGAAGTTCAAAAATTAAGTTCCAAAACTCTCGAATTAAGCACTAAAATAATAGATCTACAAAACGAGAGTGTTCGGTTATGTCATGAAAACGAGGAATTAAACAGTAAGAAAATGGAATTTGCATTAGATTCTCAAAAATTATACACGAACAGCAGTAAAAACTCAAGTAGTAATGGTAATTCACCGGAGCATTTTGAAATTATTGATCGAAATACTTTCATCGCCAAGAAGCATGACGGTAATGTTAGCATGGATGATAATATGTCGAATAATAGTCTAAACGAAAGTGAGTGGACAAATTTAACTTTGAATACAACCGAACTAATCGAAGAAGTGGTCGAAAAAAAGGAATCTCGTAATAATCAAATCAAAACGAATCTCTCTAATTATTGTAAGAGCTCTAGGTATGTTTGTTCAACGTCTATCTATTTCGAGTGCCGAGGTTTTAACTTATTAAATTGCAGACAACTTCCTGAGAATTTTAAAAGGGAGTTACTGCCTCTCTGTTTAAAAGCCGCAAGTAGTAATATAGAAAATCAAGTTTTCGAAAGCATTACAAATGAAACATTAATTCATGTACTCTCTCAATCTCTCTTACGTATAATTCCTAATATTATTTTAAACAAACGTGAGGAAGTCATTCCTTTACTTGTAAGTGCAGTCTATTTAAATCCAAATCCATCAGAAAGGGATAAACTGCTCCAGCAACTATTTAATTTAAAGAAGAAACCCTCTCAAGAAGAAAGAGAAATAATTTTGGCAGGTAAAAGCGTAAAAGTTTTTGGGAATTAGTAGTGCATGATTGATTTTTTTTTTAGGTGTAATTACTATAGCCCGTTGTTCAGGAGAAAATTTAGTTGAAAATGAAATTCTGCCCCAGTGTTGGGAACAATTGACGCACAAACATTTAGAAAGGCGGCTTTTAGTTGTAGAATCGTGTATCACACTTATACCTTATGTTTCTGTAAGTTGATTGGCTTACGACTGTATTTGTGTTATTTATTGATTTTTAATAGAGTCCAATACGTAATTCTTTAATGCTTTCGATGTTACAACAAATGCTGGAAGATCGGGAAGAGAAAGTCAGAGAAATGGTGATACGTGCATTAGCTTACGTCGTGGCTTGCTGTGATGATGTAGATAAATACTGGCAATGCGAGGAACTTGCTATTCGTACTTTAAATGATGCTAGCGATAATATTGCAAACGTTAGTATGCGTGTGTTATTTCCAGTTCTGGCACAATGGGCTTCGAGTATAAGTAAGTTCAGTGTTGTTTAACCATGAGTTTTCTTCTAAGACTTTGATTTTAGATCGATTACAATCAGATTTAATCAAACAGTTATTGTACAAACTGAATAAGTGTTTAAAAGATACTCAAAATGAATCTCAAAGCATGATTGATAAAATGGTTCGTCTTGTTAACATTCTTGATCGTTTGCTTCCATTTATTTTATTACACGTGGCTAGTGATGAAAAAATTTTAGATAATATAGAAAAGGATATGGCAATAGAATTAAGTAAGTTTTAATGTGGAGATTTTACGAGGGTATTTTTTAAAGTTATCCACCTAGCCATGAAGGAAAACTCGCAGAGCTTAAAAAAAATTTATTTTTCTACATAACTACTGTCTACACTAATACACTTTGTCCAGCGTTTCTTGAGTTGTTTCGTTCCATCCAAAAAAATTCTTTTCATTCCAAGTGGAATATGGCCGCTCATAGGAGTTCTACTGATTCAATTATCGGGGTGGATAAGTCCCCATAACCAATTTTTCTATCTCGCATTTAAAGTTTAGGGTGTGAGTTAGCTTCATTTACTATTCTTTTCTACTGCTTTCTGTTCTGTGTTTTTTCCTCCCATTTCAACACTTTCATTGAGAAAATTTTAGACGAAGTGCTTAAAATAATCTTGCAGCTGCTTCTATGCTTTTATTTACTTCATCTTCCAACGTTCCCTGACAATTAAAAATGGACCCCAAGTATTTATAATTATTGACTTGCTCTAGATGCTCATCATTCAGAAGTAACTGACCATTTACCTTGTTGTTTGCCACTACCATGAACTTCGTTTTATCGGCATTTATTCGTAAGTTGTACTTTGTTATTATTTGATTCCATACAGTTACATTTTGTTGCAATTTAGCTCCGCACATAACATTAAATTGTCAGCAAAAGTACACATTTCCATATTAACACTATGCAGTTTTGTATAGCCTACTTGAAATGTTTTCATTTTTGCTTTACACTCGTGTATGATATCATCCATAAGACAAATAAAGAGAAGCGGACTCAATACACCTCCTTGTCTTACTCCTTCTGTAGTAACAAATGGTTTTGATAATAATCTGTTTTTAATTCTCACATAATTTGTAGTATTGTGGTATGTTACTTTTATGGTCTCAAGCAATTCAGGGCCTACACCTTTTCTAGCTAGGCTGTTGCATATATCTTTTCTACATATACTATCAAAAGCCCTTCTTAGGTCAATAAAGCATAAGAAAACTTTTTTGTTTTTAATTAAGATTTTCTCTGTTATTTGTTGCAACATAAATATCTGATCTTGCACGCCGTAACCTGCCCCAAATCCACTTTGTACACATTCAATTTTGTTTTAGATTATTTCCTAAAATTCGTTCATATAACTTTCCGTCTACAGACAGTAACGAAATTCCTCTATAATTGGAACAATCTCATGGATACCCTTTTTTATGGTTTTGTTGAGAATAATCTTGACAGTTTTTCTTATGAGATTTATTTATTTTACACTATAGGTACAACCTAGTACCTTTCTTGCGAGTTGTTAGTGGACTGTGTCGATTTTTTGCAACTGTAAGGGATGGGCAGTTTGTGCACACCCTCTATGTCCGGTTTGAATAACGCGGGAGAATTTAAACGTAGTTAACAGGTGTAATTATTGCAATACTTCAGTCAGTTGGTATTTGTTTATTTTTCCACGCTTTGTTGAATATCCGTTATAGTTCTTTGAGCTCACTATTTCCTACATATTTTATTAGTTTTGGAGCCACTTCATCATCTATTTTAAGCCTTTTTATTGCTAATGTAACTTCCTCTAAACTAATATTTTCTTGATCTAGATTTAAAATTTCTGGTGGTTCTACTGTAGCATTTTCTGGTTCTGCTTCCTCACGTTCATGTGATTTATCTTGTAAGTTCACATTTGATAAATTCTGGAAGTATTCCATCCATCTTTCCATTATATCTTGATCCACAGTCAGTATGTTTCTTTGATATGCTTAAGGTGAGTTGTTTTATTATCTCTTAAATTGTTTAAAACTTTGTAGAAAAGCTTCTGGTTTTCTTTGTTATTCTGTTTTAGTTTCAGTCCAAATTCTTCCCAGGACTCCTTTTGAGCATTAATAACTGCCTCTTTTGCTTTCTTTCTTTGTAGCCGATAAGTTTCGTAAGATTCCCTATTATTCATTTTTAAGTGCAGTTTCCACAACCTCTTTTATCTTTCATTTCTTTTTTAACCCTGCCGTTCCACCATTATTAACAATCCTACCTTTTTTGTTTTTTTTTCCAATTTGGTGAAATCCTCAATTGATTTGTTCTTTGTTCTGGGGATTAACGGAATATCATCCGCATATGGCGCATATGCTATTAATTGGCTTTTCTTATTTATTATTGTTCCAGTGATACCAAGTTTCCTCGCTACGCTTTCCATAACTAAGTTAAAAAGCGTAGCTGATAGTGCATCACCCTGCCTCACTCCTGCTGTAATTGTAAATGCCGCCACTGATGTACAATTACAGCGTGACTTTAGGAATGAGCGAAGCAGATTATTAGGTCCCCCCCCAACCATTTAGGGTCGAGCTGCAGGAGCAGCCCCCCCTGTTGTGTTTTTCAAAGTTCAAGGTCAATCGCTTTTTTGAAATTTTGATGGAACCTGGGTTCGCTTAATGTAAAACTAAAAATATATATTTTGGAATTATTCTTTAAAAGTGTATTAAGAGCAATTTTAAAGAAATTAGGGTTAATAATAAACATTAAAATCAAATCCACTTACCAAAAAACGTGAAAAAATAATCCACTACTCCGGATCATTTGATGGGAACATTGTATAAAAATTCGCGTGGTCTGCCCGTTAAAATGAACAACAAACCAAAATATGTAACACCAAAACCAGAAGGCAGGTTGCGACTGACGCAGGTCTAGAATTTGTTTCACTTCTCCGTACAAATTCATTTGCAAGCGTGCCGTTGCCATGACAATGGCACGTATGCAAACATACCAAAATTGACGCAGTATTCCTGTATAAGCGAACCTGCTTTATTTGAATGCTTGTGGTTTGCAGTATGTACTGCGGAGCGGCATAACCTGCAGGGGCTTGCTGTACGATGTCTGCGTTCCGGGCATAAAATACAGCTAATAATTAGGAATAGAAGTAATTATTTCATTCTTTTCTGGTTATATCAACTGAATTAAAGAAAATGAAAAAAATTAAAATGATTTCGGATTTTGAATAAAAAAAAACATATAACTGTAAATATAGGTTAAGCGTCGCTTCGCCTGTGTCATCAGACGGGCTATATTTTTTTGTGTTCTTTTGTCTTCGCATTTTTCATCGAACCATTCCTTATTCTGCTTTTCCTTCTTGTATTCTATTATTTTTTTCTGCACTGTTTATTATGGCAGTTTTAATGTTTCTCCATTCTTTCTCAATATTGTTTTCATTTCTATTGATTTCTAGTTACCAATATTCACTGTTTTCATGAAATCCACTTTACACTTCTTATTGTTGAATTTATCCAATGCCCCCTTCGTGCTTATTTGTTTCTGTTGTGTTTTGGTGTACTTTTGTCTCATTTTTGCTATTACCAAGTAATGATCCGTGTTCACATGGGCTCCTCTGAAGGATCTTACATCCAATATTGATGTTGCTTTACTTTTAGCTATTAGAATGTGGTCTATTTGGGTACCTTTATTTGGACTCCCTTCTGGTTTCACCCAGGTGTTGTGGCTGGTGCATGAATTGTATAATTTAACTCTGCCGCGAGATTGCATATTCTATACCCATTATGATTATCATTCGTTAGTGTGTGTAAGCTATGTTTGCGTGCTACCTTGTTCAAATAACTTTCTTTTCCGATTTGTGCATTAAAATTCCCTAAGATAATCATTGTCTTGACCAGGTATATTGTTATGCAATATATCTAGTTCATTATAGAATTTGTCTTTTTCTTCTTCTTGGGCGTCTTCTGTCGTCAACCAATCTAAATCTATCTAAATCTAAATAGCTTATTGAAACCCTTTAAAGAGCAAAGGCCTCCCCCAAAGAAAACCACTTCTGTCTATCACTCGCGGCACTCTGCCACTGATCACTTCCCACTCTCACTATATCATCCACCCATCTGGTTGATGGTCTGCCTCTTTTTCTTTTGTTAAATGGTACCTCAGTTGATAGTTTGACCCATCTGTTTTGTCCATCCGAGCTATGTGGCCTCCCCAGTTCCACTTTAACATTCTTGCCTGTTGTACACTTTCTAGGGTTTTTAATTTTTTCCTTCATTGTTTGTATTCTTGCTTTATCTTTTAATGTTATATTTAAAATACTGCGTTCCATTTTGTGCTGGGCTATTGATGGTTGATTCAGGTTGGTTGGCGATGTGGACCAAGTTTGAGCTCCATATGTAAGTACTGGAATTACTGTTTTGTTAAATATGTTCTTCTTTAGATTAAGTTGAAAATCCTTCAGGGACCAGAATTTTTTCCATCCATAACTAATTCTGCGGTATATTTCTTTATCGTGTTTGTTTGTAAATGATATGATTTGTCCTAGATAGGGCCCTTCTTTTGTATATTCCAGTGTTTTTCCAGCTATGATTATATGTTCGTGTTTGTTGTTGGTTAGTATATGTGTTTTATTAAAGTTCATCTCGAGGCCTACATTTTTACTCTCCTTGTTAAGTTGGTTTATCATTCTTTCTAAGATTTTATAGTTCTTCGTGAACAAGACCACATCATCGGCGAATCTTAGATTTGTTAGGTTTGTGCCGGATATGTTTATGCCGTAATTATCCCATTTAAGTTTTCTGAATATGTGCTTTGGTACTGTATTAAATATGTTTGGAAACAAGGGATCTCCCTGTTTAACTCCTCTATAAATGTTGAAGATTTGACCTTTCCTTTTGGTTTTTATACAGATTGTCTGAAAATCAGTCTAAACATACAAAAATTAATCAGTGCAACGAGGAAGACATAAATAATATGTGTAGCACAACAAAGATAGAATGCAATCATGGCTAGGTAAATTTTTAAACTAAAGATCTCTCTCCAATAACAAGCAAGCAAGCAAAAACATCTGTCATAAATATTTTATCAGTCATTAAAAGCATAAAGTGAGGTTAAATTGCTGATCGTTTTAATTCATGTATTCAAAGTGTGCAGTTTAAAACCACGATATGCTATTCAATTGTGAAGAAGAGATGTGATGCCATAAGAACCACTAATCGATACGGAGAAAGAATTGGAATTTATGCTTTTAATGACAGATAAAATATTCATGACAGTTGTTTTTGCTTGCTTGTTTCTTATTGGAGAGAGATCGTTAGTTTAAAAGTTTACCTAGCCATGATTGCATTGTATCTCTGTTGTGCTACCCATATTGTTTATGTCTTCCTTGTTGCACTCATTAACTTTTGTATGTTTAGACTGGTTTTCGGACAATCTGTATATGTTGTATTATTGTCATATACGGTTTTGATGGAATTTCTTGTTCTAGTAGCGCAGAAGTTATTTGGTTATGTTTGATGCTATCAAAAGCCTTAGTATAATCAATTAGCGCAATATACAAAGGTTTGTTATGTTCATCACATTTATTACATAACTCTCATTGTTTTCTAAAGCGGCCAAATGTTCTTGAGAAGTTTCTTTCCTCGCCAGTTTCTGCTCTGGTGTAAGGAGTTTGGGGATCCATCGCGCAGATACTTTTTTCATCCCTAAATCTTCGTGCACAATCTTGAAAACTGCAGTTTCGGATACTTAGGCAAGCATTGGGATCTTCATTCGTTGATCTGACAGCAGCAAATCTTCAAGAAGCCTGATGCTTTCCTCAGTTCTTGCTTCAACCGGTCTTCCTGATCCAGGGTCATCCTTAATTGATTCTCGACTCGATCGAAATTGTTTACACCAAAATTTTACTTGAAAATTGGCTTACACCTGGGACATTCTTTCATGAATAACTTTTGGTCCATTTCCCTCGTTAGTGAGACACTTTATCACTGTGCGATGCCCCAAATTACTTTCACTCATTTTTTGGAATAAAAAATCGTGGAAAACGCAACGAACTCATTAGAACAGCGACAATAATTTTTTTGTTTGAAGTCATTTTCATGGCTGGGTAGATAACTTAAAGAAACACCCTCGTATGTTTGAAATATTATTAAAAATGTTGTAGGGCCGGATGTTTTAAAATTGTGTACAAGTTTAACGAATCCATGTAATTTTTATGAAGGTGATATTAATGTAGGAATGATATTTTATGAGTTTGATAAGTATGTTGCTGAAAACCCTGTCGGAACATGGGCACAACTCGACTGGTTTGTTGATATTGTGTAAGTTTCTAATCATTATGTGAAATTGTTAAGAGTGTTACATGTTATTATTTGCAGTTTACCAGATCTGTTAAATAATCTCAACCATGTGGAAGTGACACAGCATGCATTATTACAAAGTATTATAAATTTACAGTTACATATATGCATAATTTTCGGTAAAAACTTCACTCAAGCAAAAATTTATCCATTGTTTCATACGCACATTCAGAATTTAGAACAAATACTCTCTAGTTTTAATCAGTATTCACCCAATTTAAGCATAATACCAGTTTATTTAGTTTCGGTACTAAGTTGTTGTGACGATACCAATGAATTGTCTAACGTTTTGAAGCGATTTATTTGTGCATTACCTTTGTGTGGGACTCCCTTGGATTGTCTTGAAGTAACTGTTAAGGGCTTGTGTAATCTTGGCATGCAAGAATTGGTTGTGTCTTGTTTTTGGGAAGGTGTTGTGCATCAACGACCACTTGTTAGAGCGGCAACCGCTGGACTTTTTGCTACAGTTGTAGGACTTTGTAGTGAAACGTTGCTCGCTTCGAAAGTTACACCTGCATTGGTTACTTTGGCAAATGATACCGATGTGTTAGTAGTGTTTTTTTTATTAAGAGAATGAGCTTAATAATGACGAATTAATTTCAGGTTGGTTCGTACGGCCGCTGTTCCAGCTTTAGGTAATTTAATAACGGATTGTGCCATGCAAGAAGTTCATGACAAAGCATACATGCAGCTTCACGGTTGCTTATCTGATCCAACATGTAGAGACAATCATAGTTTATTGAGGCAATTAGTTGTTACCTTAGGTAATATTGTCAATAGTTGTAAAGCAACATTTAGGGATGAAGGTAAGGGTAAGTTGATTTTAAGAGCAAAGGTTATGCGAATCGTTTTGCAGTTATTTTAACTCAGTTATCCGCACTATCCGCATTTACTTGTCACATGTCGAATCAGACGAGAAAAGTTGATATGGCATTGGCATTATTGGAGGCATTCTCGAATGTTATTTATAGTCCGTTGAGCAAGCAGATAATGAGTTCTGTACTTTTACCTGGATTACGGTATGAATAATCATGTTACCTTTTTTCAAATTAAACGGTGCAATTTTGCTTTTAGCTGTTTGGAAACGATAGTACTAGAAAATCCTTCGTTATTACCACATCGAGATTCTGTAATGTCCATGCTAAGAGAAACCGAAAATAGGGTAAATTTTACAGTAGTTCAGTCACCAACAGATAGAGGTAGTAGCAGTCTTAGTCAGAATGTAAATCAAGGAGTGGAAGATATGAAGCAGAGAGTGAGTAAAATATTCCAAAAACCTTCAAGCAGCACCAAACAGAACACTTTACCTAATTTACAAGGAATATTTAAGAAAAAATAAGTATATCACCTTTAACTAATTGAAAAATGTTAATTTAAAGCGAGCATTCCAAAGCATGAAGTACGTCAAATTTATGTAATGCTTCATAATATGAATTCAGTGTGGTTCAGTGCCTATTTATGGCATAGTGATAGTGCCTTTAGAAGTCCCATATTTTGTTACAATTTAAATTTCACATAATGTAGTAAAAAGCACCGAGGTTGTGAAATGTATTTTAACTATATGCGCTTGTTTTTAGCTGTTGTACTTAACGTAACTATTATTAATTCTAATATGTATGTTGTTCAGAGTTGGAAAGGGATAGGTAATTTTTATATTCTATTTGTTTGTTAATACATGTTTTACATTTTTAATGTTACAGTTTACTGTTTCCTGTGAATATTTCCTTTACTAATTGTACCGCATGTTTAGCGGTTCCTGGTGCAGTAGTTACACTATAACCACCGTGTCCATAATTGAGCACAACTATAAGAATTTAATAACAAAGAGGGGTTTTCCTTAAGGAAGCAAGGAAAATTAAGTAGGAAATAATATAATTGTGTAAACTAAAGTAAATTTTAGTTAATAATCGAGTGCAATCAGAACAAGAAATTTAATGTGGTCGGAAAGATACACTTGCCAGTTAAGTGAAAGTGGGGTGTAAAGGGTGGCTTTTAAAATTAGAATGTTGAAAATTAACAGGCCGACAGTATGGTAGAGTGGAAGTGCACATAGTACTGCTTGGTCAGAACTCGAATGGGTGACCACTCTGCAGCTCGGTGTGTTCAGCCCGCTTGACACTGTAAAGGTATAGCGGGTAAAAGGAAAAGAAAGAAAGAAAAAGAATGGGCGGTAGAAAGAGCAAACCTGGAAACCAGAATTATTAGTTAGAAGAAAAATTGATAGGCAGATACTGGCTGTAAGAATTTTAAATGCAGCCAACGTTGGTATGGATCACAGTCTACTACTAACAAAAATAAAGATGAAAATAAAACTCAAGAAAGATATAGTAAATACAACAACGGAAGGGAAATTTAACATCGAATCACTGTGGAATAACTACTAAAACCCTATACCAATGGAGAATAGAAAGACACATAGGCGAAAACCCTATAACAAGCGAAGAAAGCTGGAACAAGCTCCGTACAAATATCGAAAGAGTTGCCAATGAAGCAATAGGAAAAAGAAAAATTGCTAAAAAAACTACCACAAAGGTCCCTTGGTTTCGCAAGGAAGTGAAGGAAAAATGCCGAGAAAAGAAAAGAGCTTATCTCAAGTACAAATCTACAAACACACCCGAAGCATACGAAGAATACAAAATAGTTAGAAATGAAACAAAGCAATTTCTATGGCTTACAAAAACAGATGTGAAGCCAACGCAAAAAAATAGCAGAACTAGAGGAATACAATAATAAAATAGATGAAGAGACATGGGTAAAATACTTAAGTGAATTATTTAAGGAATAAATAAATACCAAGGAGGAGAATACACCAAATATAGTGGTAGAAGACGAAATAAACATCAGTTATTCGGAGGTGGAACACAGTTCACCAAGTTTGCTTGAATCCTGGAAACTCTTTCACTGGTCTACTCAAACGCTTTGCAGAGGTTCCAACAAGGCTCGTTAGAATGACATTGAAGGAGACT
The DNA here is from genome assembly GCA_963082815.1 of Melanotus villosus. Lineage (NCBI taxonomy): Eukaryota > Metazoa > Arthropoda > Insecta > Coleoptera > Elateridae > Melanotus > Melanotus villosus. The sequence goes on from OY720423.1 coordinate 22,649,126, forward strand.
TGGTGGATTATCAGTTTTGTTCACAAAGTGCACATTTGCAGCTTTCAAGAAATCTATAACTTTCTTTGAGTAATGCGCTGGTGCAAGATCAGGCCAAGATGAAACGGTGATGAAACTGGCCTACTACTTTGTTTTCTCTATAGAAATTGCATAATCCGCTTATTAAGGCACTCCTCCAGACAAATTTTTCCTGCTGTGGTAATGAAACATCACCATCGTCTGTAATGGTCTGTCAAATTAAATACTTCCGTACAAATTTAGTTTTCTGTTGCACTTTAGCTTCCTTTAGGATAGTATGACTTGGCACAGCGATGTAAAATTCCACACCTGGAAACAGAGATGAATCACCAAACACCTTGGTTTCGTAATCAAGAACGGAGAAAAATTTGCCCCCACATGGCAATTCCGTTTTACAGAGCTTCCTAGCACCTTTTTTAACATATTCGAGCTGGTTGTGGGTGTACTGCGGTCTTTTCTGTTTTTATACCAAGTTTGGTTTTTGCTGTTTGGACGGGTTTTTCTGCAACTGACGGCACAACCGTTTCAGTAACCTGGATGGGTAGCTTTTGCGGGTACATTTTCAGCTTCACTTCTTTTCAATTTACAACTATTTTCAGTATAAGACACGTGTTTCATTTCCACAATTGACAAGCTGTCAAGTGACATAAACATTACATTACTAGTTGTAATTATTTTAAAACGGTGACACTTTACCTGAAACACCCTTTATTATATACCCTTATGAAAATGTCTTCTTCTCGACTACTGCTAATATTTAATTTCGGTAAATTGTATTATTTTATTTTATTAATAGATAATTTATTGTTTTAATTATAATCTTATTTTTGGTGGTTCTGCATCTCTGCAGCTCTTAACCCATTCGCGCCGGCGCCGGGAATTTACTGATCTAACCTATGCCGGGAATGCATCTGCTGCAATGGCCGGCCGACCTTGGGTAGGAATGATTATGCGGCACGTCGCTCGGCTGAGAATGACACAACTTCGGACATACCAGTACGTCAGTGTGTAATATAGGTGACGTCTATGATCCGTCAACGGGATGTGAAATGCTTAAAATGAGACAAACACTTACGACACCCGGCTAAGAACATTAACGGTTTTTTTGAAAAGTACGTCAGTCGGCCATGACAAGCACCTAGATCTGAACGTACCTGTTCGTCAACCGTCCCGAATGGGTTAAAGACCCACCGCTGTTGTATAATATACTTTTTTGTGTATTTCGCAAGAAGTGCAATATTATTTAATTATTTAATGTATTATGTTCAGAAAATATATTCGAACAGGCTTCGTCTACGTTTTTGACTAAAACCTATTATAGTAGAGACGAAAACTGAAATTTAATATTTTGTGTGCGTTCTGAAACGGCACATTCGGTACGGTAAAGTTAATATGAGACCCATTACGAAATAGTAATTAACGTCACAAGTCCGGGAACTTATATTTTACAGTACGAGTGAGATGTTTAAAGACGAGGCGACGAAGGAGCCAAGTCTTGAAACTCGTAACATGTGACATTACTGTATCAAAGCCTGTAGGTGTGGCTTGGTTACACTTTTACAGGCTTTGATTGGCTGCATAAAATAACAGTCTGATACCGTAATAGCTCACTTTCCGGACTCAAAATGGCGCCGGGAAACTGCATTTACTGGACAGTATGAAATAAATAAATTGTACTTCACAACTAAGAAAACTTTTATTAAATGTTTCTACATATTTTATTAGCAAAATATATGTTCTTTTACAAAACGTTGGAAAATACAGTAAAAAAAACTTAGTTTCTACATAAAACAATGAAAACACAGCAAATAAAAAAAAATTGTCCTTTAAAATTACATATTTTGTCTTTTCTTACACATTGGACGGATGAAATCTATTTCTTCGGCACCACAGTCTTAATGGGCCCACCGGTAATACTTCATACCATTGTTCACCATGTGTGTCCGAAGAATAAAGATCTGTGCAAAACAAGCACTGCGCGTCATAATTCTCTTCGTCGTCATTTTCATCATTACGCATTTAACAAAATTTGTTCTTCACTCTCATCAGTTGAGCTGTCACTTTCCACGTGCTTCTTTTTAAGATTGTTTTTTCTCTTGGGTTCAGCGTCACTAAAGAACTTCTTGGCAACTTCAGCTATTTGCTTGTTTTTCAACGACTTGTTTTTACCTTTTTTTACTGAAGCTTTCTTCTAGCCCATTTTTATAAGGCGAAGCGGTGATAACAGCTGAACCTCTAGAACGTTTATTGGACCTATTAGCAGATATTTTTAGCAAAGGTTTTATTTGCAATAGGCTTATGATCTTTGTAGAAGCGCTCGAATGAAATTGTTCAGTCGGTATAAAACCTTTTGATGTTCCTGGTTGTATTTGTTTTTCAACAGAATTTTCTGGAGTATGTATCTCCATCGCTGTTTACGTTTTTTAATGTTTCTGGGCAGGGTTCTGAAATTTCATGGAAATCTTTTGATTCTAAATGTGTAGAGATATTTTCGTTTTCGTTATATTTTTCTTTGCCTTCGAAAATGTCGAAATCATGGTCCCGACAAATATCTTTGGTTTCTGAAGGCGTTGACTAATATTTCCATTATGACTGCTCGATTGTAAGCAGCAGCAAATAATCGAGCAGTTATGAATGGAGTTACAATTCGATCCGGGCAAGTCCTTAGCCAATTTTCAATCTCTTGGCATAGTATGTTTTCAATGGATTCATGAATCCCATATATAATGGCTGCATGCGGTGCGTGCTGTGGGGAGGAAGACACACAATGGATACGTGATTTTCTCTAGCTTTATTGATAACTTCAATATTTCGCGTATGTGAAAAATGTCCATGTAGCACTAATAATTCAGGTTCGAATGATGTTGGTTTAGTTAACTTGACAAAATGATCAAACCATTTTGTAAAGATTTCGATTTGAATGCAACCAGAAGGATTGCAAGCATAGATATAACCGCCTGGGGCACCATCCATCAATTCAGGCTTCATGTTTTTTCTAGGCCAGCCATTTAAAGGTGGTACATAGGTAGATACCTACAGCATTCATGCAAGTAACAGTAGTGATAAGCCCATCTCTCTCTGCTGATGTAAGTATGCACATATCACTTTATTTTTTTTATGCTGTATCACAGTAATTCCTGTTTCATCAACGTTATATAACCTGTGGGTTTCTGCCAAGAGACTGTGATTGAACATTAAAATTGAGCGCAAAATGGTTCCTAATATGAGACGGTTTTATTAGGAAACCACAACAATTAGAAAAAATAGTTTCGAGGTTAAATCTGTATTATTTATTGATATAAAGCTAGTAAGCCTTGATTTTCTTTAAATGTACCATGAAACTGTGTTTATAAAAGGAATTAACTACTTACTATAATGGAGATATTTATAATTTACGATAACCACCTGAAAAACTTTTTACAACGTATTTCACAACCATGTGCTCTCGCAAGACATTTGACTGAATTCAGCAGCATCCTGCGGACATAGGAACTGTTACGTGACTACCTACCTTCAAACGGTTTCACTATTGCATTCAAGACTCTTGTATTGCAGATAACCTAGGGTCTTATATTGGGAGATATCCCATATTAGGCTAGTTTACGCTTATATCGACTCAGCAAATTCCCTGTATTCACCGCTACATATACATCTAATTTCATGTTGGCCCAAAATCTATAACTGAAATTTAATATTTTGTTGCATTGTTATTCATGTTCAATATTAAACTTTTGTGTTTCTTGCTGTTCTGTTTATGTTGACCATAATTCTTTGATACTAAATTTAATTTCATTTATAATTTTTGACTCCTTGCAAAAATAGCCAAATACTGAGGATCTCCAAAAATGGACCAATCAAAATGACTTCTATCATTTTACATTTTTTAACGTCAATAAAAAGATAAAGAGACAGGAGGTGCGTTCGTTTATCTGTTCGGAACACTCTTTTTACTCCAAAAAATGTTCTGAGCAAACTCCAAATGCTCCGATCCGTTATAAAAAAATGCGGAGTTCCGCAATAAAGGAACGCAGAACAGAGTTTTTGGAGTAAAAAGAGCATTCCGAACAGATAAACGAACGCACCTCTAATGAGATAAAAATGTTGTAACTCGACGTACTAATATGTCGTCTCGAGTTGATAATTGTTGTAATTTTAATTGCTCGAAGGACCATATTAAAACACTCGGAACATAAGTTATTCAAACCAATTTTATTTTTACACCAACCTTCTGGAATGGTGGCTGAGTAACGACTGCTGTGTTTACATAAAATATTAGTGAAGTAAACTACCTAAACTAAAGGGCGCCAGTGGCGGAAAACTTTCTAAGAAAGGGTTCGTTGGTACGAACAGCGGAGTTCCGCAATAAACGAACGCAGAACAGAGTTTTTGGAGTAAAAAGAGCATTCCGAACAGATAAACGAACGCACCTCTAATTATATCAATTACCTAGTATTGCCGTAACTACTGTTACAAAATCAAACCTACCATTGCTTTACACAGCATCGAGACATCCATGACATTTTGACATATGATTGCGATTGTCAAGTCTTAATGCAACGTACTGTTTGGTGCCATCCGGCATTGAGAGAATTTAACTCCAAGCTCTGTTATTTGTTGAACAGTAATAATTGTGTGCTATCATAAATGTAATTCTAGAATTTAATAGGTCTGAAAACATCAGCTTTAGTATATATACACACAGATTGATCGAACATGCTAATGAACTAAAACGCAATCGTTTGTGGAACTTACGTACGTGTCTCGCAACATTTCTCTTAATATTAACTTAACTAAAAGTATACAATAAAGTGTATTATGAGAATATAATACGCTGAAATTGTATATGGTGACTTGACGAAATATATGCTAAAGTAAAGCTTATTTAATTCCAAAAAAAAAGCAAATATGCTCAGCTTTATGAGGTAAATGGAATAAAAGTTTGAATTAATCAATAGACTGGTAACCAAACACTGAATCAAGTCATGCGGGCTATAAAGGGCCACTCTTTAACCCAGCATTTTCTCGTTCACTTCTTCCTTCGTTCTTTTATAATATATTTAATGATCACTGCGGCTGCTAAACGACATCTCTTTCGTGACATGATTAAAAAGTAGGTGACATCAAGTGTCTGATTTCCTACGGCCGGGCCGGCCTGTCTGAACACACGATAGAGAAGTGTAATAGTTATTTACGATATGAGTATCGTAACAACTCGTATTACGATACGAGATGGAAAGTTTGACAAATCTATTGGGGATCGTAATATGAGGTTACGATATGAATATAGTACAAAGCTTTATCTACTTTCATGAAATTAGCAAAAAAAAATTAAATATTTGTCAATGTAATTAATTGGCTGATGCAAAAGTTGACTGTTCCAATTTTCATTGAAATCTAATACGTTAAGGCTTGATCCGGCTTGATTTTTTTGTTTATTTGGTGTTGGTTGCTGTCAGTTTGAATGAAAATTGAAACAGTCAACTTTTGCATCAGGAGATTAATTATTGGCAAATATTTAATTTTTTTTGCTAATTTCATGAAAGTAGATAAAGCTTTGTACTATACTCATATCGTAAAAATCGTAAAAAGTGCATAATAAATGTTTATAATAAATAAAATAACTATGAATTCTCTTGTCAATCTGTAATTTTTATGTCAAAAATCATTACGATACTAGTGCTGTAATATAGTTCATTACAAAACGATTTTTCGTTTCGTAATATTGATATTACGAAATGAAAGTATGTAGATAAATCTGTTACAAAACCAAACCTACCCTTGCTTTACACCAAGGAGTATAAAAATAGAATAGGAGTAGCCACTCGGTTAATGTGGCGTGTTGATGTAAAGCACGCATTGTGCGACAGAGATCCTGTGACAAAGACGCTGGAGGGGAGCCTGTCACCTCCGGCGGCCGGCCACCGGCTCGCATGCTTCTTATATGATTCAGTTCAATTGATAATTTTATTTAAGATCGTCTTTCTTATATTATTTTAAATAAAATTTTATAGCTTTTCAGTAACTCCGCGACAGATGGTCTTATGTTGTATTATTTAAACAAAGGAACTTAAAGAATTGGACGACGCAGATATGACAATTTTATTCACAAAAATGGACGATCTTTTTGATTCTCCAAATTCGAGTAAGGGAATAAAGTTAGGTTCTGCAGAAATGAAGGTTACCTAATAACATAAAATGAGAAGAAATCAATATTTATTTTCTAAGTTATAGATTATAACAGATAACAGAGGGTCTGGAATGATTAAATAGTTGGGAACAATATTTAAAGGATGGACAAATTCAAAAAGATGAATTTTTATCAGAATCGACTGCTGAAGGTCTTAGGGTCACCTTATTATCTTCTTTAGATATTATCAAATATCTGATATCTAAGCAAGGTTTCAAATACGTACTAACAAGAAAAATTAATCAAGACCCTATAAAGGCATGCACTATAAAAAAATGTTTTAGTATAATTTCGTTTTAGCATTTTTTTGGAGTGATTAGACAATCAGGGGATTGTAACGACCATCCTTCATGTCCTTCGTTCATGCAATTATACAAGTTGCTCACTCTTTATAAATTAATCAAGCCTCCTCGTTGTGGAAATTGTACCGTTGACGAAGTTGATTCTGGTCTTCTTGACTTTGAAAATTTTAAACTTATTTTTGAACAAGATAGAACAAATCATGTTCAGAAAATCGAATAAAAAATGGAAGAGGTCTCATCTGTATTATCCGAAGAAGAAGATCATGAAAGACTGCTCGATCAACTAATTTGCAGTTACGGTAATGATGTTAGCGATGCTAAACTTTATTCCATAGGAGGTTTTTTGATTCGAAAAATTTCCAAGACAACTACCTGTTCAAACTGTTTAAATGGCTTATCTGGAAACGTAACTTATCAAAATGTTTCTGTTGCTGGTCTCGTTAACTGTAAAACGAAAGGATTTTTAACTCATCCCGCAATTGAAATGTTTCATATTTTTTAAAAGAGCTGAGGAAATTTTTCTAGGACATGTAAAGTCAAAGTCCAAGCATCTATACGACGATACAATGCACGAGTGTATTGATAAGATTCAATTTAAATTTACCTGCGAGGCACATAAGATTAAAATGGTTTCTACTGTTCTGCATCTTTTTATTTCAATGCGAATGAGACAGTACTTTAAAGCAGAAGAATTAAAAATGAAATCAAACTTTAAAGACAAAAATAAGTTGTCGAAACTACAGGCAAATTAAGAGCTCGTCTTTTTCTTTCTCAATGTGTAGGTATACCTATAGCGATATTATAACTGTTTTAATCTTGATTACTATTGGCTTATCAACTATTATGAATCAATATAAACATTGACAGATTATTACTTAATGTTACTTTAAATTCATAAAAGTAAATAACAAAAAACGTAACTGTTATTTTATTTTATTGCCTGTAAACTTGGATACATTTGTTGTATTCGCCAGACCTCCTGTAGCGTCTCTCTCTAGCATCCATCCCGCTCTTGTGCGTGCTTTATGTGAACACTGGCGGAACGAGAGCGGTATAGGGAGTAGCTGCTCCTATTCTATTTTTATACTCCTTGCTTTACACAGCATCAAGATATCCATGACATTGACATATGGTTCTGATTGTCAAAGTTGTAAGTTACATTGTCTTTCTTGTCAAGTTTTGGTTATTTATATTTACCAATGTAGTGGGGTTGATAAAGAGAACCTATTGTTGTAATAGCATTACATAAGTGTGGAATGGAAAAGTGTAATCTTTAAGACCCCGCAACCTCTTGGCATTAGCCGTATGTTTGTGTATCGAGCTATAAAATTGTTTAATGAGACTAGAGGTGTCGAGGATCGTCCAAGATCTGGAAGACCATGTACAGTTCAGGCAGTCAAAGCCGTAAGTGTTCTAATTAAACGAAATCCTCTTCGTAAGCAGAAGATTATGTCTCAGAAGATGCAAATTTTCAAGACTTTGATGTCTCGCATTATTAAACAAGACCTAGGACTAGCTGCTTACAAAAGACATACTGGACATTTGCTGGCAGATGCTTTAAAGAAAGGTAGAAGAGAAAAAACAAAGAGGTTGTTGACTGAGTAGGCGCATGATGGCCACAGATGGATGGAAATATTTTTACAGTGGAGGAATCTTTTAACAAACAAAATGACAGGGTGTATGCTAGGTCGTCCAAAAAAGCATCTCAGCTAGTGCCGAGAGGCCATCATCCAGCAGCTGTAATGGTTTGGTGGGGAGTGTGTTACTGGCATTCATTTTTGAGAAAAGGGAGTCAAAACTTCGGCTGCTGTGTATCAACAGAATGTTTTGGAAGGTGTAGTGAAACCTCTGAATCACACGCTTTTTCGGGGCGAGCCTTGCATCTTTCAGGAAGACTCCACACCCGCGCATGCAAGGTCAACTCAAACTTGGCTGAGCAACAATCGTACCTCGTTTTCTAACAGTCGAGGATTGGCCTTCTGGTAGCCCAGATCACAATCCATTAGATTACAAATTATGAGCAGTTTTAGAGGACATGTTTTACTCAAAAAGACACCCTAATGATGATTCTTTGAAGCGAGCCCTGAAGGCTGCAGTCAATAGTTTTCTAACGAATGTAGTGCGTGCTGCCACAGATGAGTGTAGAGGCTAAGGGTGGCCATTTTGAATAAATCCGTTGTATTTATATTTAATAAATCCTGAAAATATTATGCAAAAACACTTTGTCCTTCTAATCAGTATGTAACAGTATTTATGGGCCTACTGAGTATTCATAATCTAAATAAAACCCATTTCTTTTGCTCAATTCAATTACTGAAAATTTTTAATACAAGTAGGTAGTACTTTTTTTAATAATATTTTTGAATGAAAAGGTAGGAAAACCAAGAATATCTCTTATTAAATATTATAGAAAAATTAGGGGAAAAACTAGGTAAAAACAGTCAAGGAAATCGCGATGAGCAGTAGAAAAGATTGGAGGAGATGGATTAGATGCGAGTTACCCGACGCTGTAAAGGGATAAGGGTATAAAAGAAGAAGAAGAAGGAATAAATCAATGTTAGCTCATTATTCGATATTTCTCTCCATTTATCGGTGGTTACTGTCATTCTTAAATGTCGCAGTTTTTAATATGGGTGTAAAGTTAGTGAACTTAGTTGGAAAGGGATAGGTAATTGTTATATTCTATTTGTTTGTTAATACATGTTTTACATTTTTAATGTTACAGTTTACTGTTTCCTGCGAATATTTCTTTTACTAATTGTACGGCATGTTTAGCGGTTCCTGGTGCGGTGGTTACACCATAACCACCGTGTCCATAATGGTGCACAACTTTCAGTTTACTTTCATAAATGGTTGTTATTTCTTTTTCTACCCGTACAGGATCTCTATGAGGCCGTAGACCTACTCGTTGACCAACCAACGGTGCTGTTCTTAAACTTGGTAGTAACGCTTCACACCGTTCCCTTATAGCAAATTCATCATACTTGCAAATGTTTATATTGTATGATTCATACTGCCGACATCCCCCAAGTGTCACCGATTCAAATCCGGGAATAACATAAGTATCATAATCGCCATAAAAGAATGTTTTAACCCATGGTGCATGAACCTAGATTTATTATTATTATTTAGATTATTTGTAGAATTTTTGTTTGTATGCATACTTTTAGTACTTGCCCTCTAATCGGCACAAGCTTCGAGTCGTTGCACAAATATTTCGAACCTAATCCGGTGCAGTTCACTACGACATCGTATTTTCCTGCCAAATGAGATAGGGCATCAATTTTTCTTTCAAAGATTTTGCCTCCTGCATCAAGGAATTGATTGGTTGCCCAAGGGAGAAATATTCCACATTCTACTAGAAGCGTGGTGAAGAACGAACCATATTTCCAATCGCCAGGACATATTTTAAGTTCCTCTGTAGTAGCAGCTCTGTACAATGGCAGCAGTTTTTCTAAATAATGGTTCTAGAAATATAGATATTGGAACTTGAAAATATTATTAGTAGAATTTGTAAAAAAAGAAGTGAGGTTAAAGCATTCCAGTTTTGATGAAATTTGTGTACTAATCATGTCTTTTTGAAACTTACTTGTTTGATATAGAATTCAAAAAATTTAATACAGTTATGAAATCGATTGTAAAAAATTTGTAATGTTACATTTACCCTAACTAAACTAGGAGATACGCTAGAAAATAAATATCCTGATAATTGTACGATGCCTGCTCGAGGGCCATCTGCAGTTATTCGAATGTTGTCCCAATATTCATAGGCATTATTGATCCATTGCCTGGCGATGTAAACCAAAAATAGGTTAAGTTTTCGTCATGCAAACATTTCACCTAATTAATGTACATATAGGTACCTTGTTATGTCTTCTGTGGGACCAGCAAAATTAGTACTGGGTCTGAATAAACCGGCTGCAACAAAACTTGTTGTGTCTTCTTTAAATTTATCAGCTAGTATTGTCACTTGTGTTCCTCTAAATTGTGATTGAAGTTCAAGGGCAGTTGTTAAACCAACAACCCCGGCACCCAACACAACTATATTAAAATCAGACATTTTAGTAACCGCTCTGTTACTGTTCTCTTAGTAGTTGCATGTCATTTATCTACTGATAAGGTTCAACTTGAATTACATCAAAGGTCGAATATATTAATAAATAAGCATTTGCTTAGCACATAGAAACCTGTATCAAGTTATAAAATTTTCGTAGTTATATAAGATATTAGTCTTTTACATAGCAAAAATTAATTTGATTTTAATATAATATGTCGCAAACAAATGATTTTAATTTGATCTGCTTTGTGTAAAGATAACAATTTGTGGGTAATTTTATTACTTAAATAGCAAAAAAACAAATATCAGTATTGGGGAGCTATATAATTGGGCTGTTACATGTGTATACAGTGTATGTTAATGGCAGTGTTAAATGAGAAAAAAAAACTACAAAATGATGAGTGTTACACTGTAATGTAAAACATTCGCAGTACTTTGGTTTCATATTGTATTTCAAATATTTATGGAATGCGAAACTGTCGACTCTGAATTTTTCCTTGAATACTTGGAACATGATTTTAGAAATACAATTCAACAATTATTGACCAAGGAAATAAACAAAACTTTCCTAATAATTAACATAGTTTATTAAACTGTGCTAATACTACTGTTTAAGATAAGGGATATTCACTTAATTAGTGACAAACTCACAAGGAGATTCTTGAGGTCAATTGAAGACAAAAAGTCTTAAGTTATAAGGTGTTAGTGTTTACACAAACACAATTTCTATGCAAAAATCATGGCATTATTTACAATCTTAGATTATCAACCATTTTGTTTTCAAACGATTTCCAGAATCTCTTGCGCAAGTTTGTCATTAAGTCTTCAATTTGTGGTTTTAAAATTTAAATTTCGCCCTGGAAACTAAAAAGACAACTTATATTATTAAAGTTCAAATACGGTAGACATTTTATTTAATTACTTTTATTTTCATCTTAAAAAAAAAAGACTGTAAAACACTGGACAAGGCTTTAATTTTTGTATTAACTTTAACACTGAACTAAGACAAACCAACGAATTTGTAATTACAGCCGTCATACTGAATAATAAAAAATAAAGGTATATAATAAAAAAATTGCATTAAAATGTATATTTCAATGTACTTTTCGCATTTAGTGATAATTTTGTATAATGTGTTTTGTTCCAATTCATATAATGGTATGAGTAATACAAATATTGGTGCTTTAAACTAGTTGGTTGGAACTGATAGCTGCTACTTGTCTACGTCACATTGGTAGACATTCATCTACAGCCCCTCCTTGGCATTCTTAACTACAATAAAGCTATAACCGAACAATTATAAATAAAGCGGTTCGTCCATAACTAACTAATAAAATGAAAGGATGTTGGTAGCCAAGGAGTGCGTTATATATTGTCTATACAAACACATACATCACAATTTTTCTATGTTATTCTATTTACACGGATTATAACAAAGGCCCTGTTGAACCGGATCGGGTGGGTAGTATAACATAAAATAATAAAATACAATACAGAAAAATAAGATCTTGGTGACCAAACGGGTCCTTATTGGATTCGAGCGGGCACCGTTTGGGAGCAATAATTTAAATAAATAGACATAGCCTAGAGAGACAAAAAAGGTTCACCGGCTCAATTACCACCGAGCCAAGGATGTTGTAAACATTCTGCCGCTGTAGCACGTCGATCAGGATCAAAATTTAACATGGGCTTCAGAAAAGCGGCGAAGTTTTCGGCATCTTTTCGTGACCATTCATATTTCTCCATGAGGACAGCTTCCAGACCCCAAGGTTTCAGTCCAGTTATATGACGCAGCTCGTTCTTTTTATTAAAGAATTGCTTGGAGTTCTTGCCCGCCATGATGATTCTTCGGGGTATATCTCCTAGTAATTCAATAATGTGAGCCAAATGATCTTCGTCTCTGCTGTATTCTTCTCCAGAGTGAGGTTCGAATAGGTAATCACCGGTTGCTAATTCAAAAGCCATACATGCTGTACTCCAAATATCCGCAGAAGAGCCATAACCTGCACCTAAGAGTACTTCCAAGGAACGATATTGACGTGTTTGAATATCTTCGGTAAAATGTTTGTCGACCCAGCAAGCATTTCCTAAATCTGCAATTTTTACCTCGAATTCGCATTCGACGAACGCTGGATCGGGTTCCGCCTTAGACTTGCTTTTATTAGTAAGAGAATTAGAGTCGTCCTCGGACATAGGTGTAATAGCTTCACCGGCTCCTTCCAAGGGTGCTGCAGTTTCAGTTTCACATTCCGAACCTTCGACGACTTCGCCACCTGCCATATCGTCTACGCAGCCGTTAGGTAATTTTTCCTCGCTGCTTTCAGGACTAGGACTGTTGCCGTTAGCTTCTGTAGTAATATCACCGTTTACATCTCCATTTTCTTTTAGGCGTTTCTGTTCTTCCAATTCGACGATTTGTTCCATTTGTCGTTTAAGAAGTTCATTTTGTCTTTTAGCCTTTTTCTTTAGTTTTTTCTTTTTATTTTTACTCATTTTACCGGTAGTTTGAAGCTCTTGCGGTGGTGCTGTGCTAATCAAAGATGTAGGTAATTTAAGTCCTAATTGATGCATTTCTGCAGCTTCGGAAGCCAATCGCCTAATATAGTCTTCGCTAACGCAAACCAACACATTTTCCGGTTTGATATCGGTATGAATTATACGGCATTTGGAATGCAAATAATCTAGTCCTTCTAGTACTTGACGCATAATGGTACGAACGTTTTCCAATGGGATACCTCGATAATTTGATTTGATTATTAGTTTTAAAAGATTATGACCCAGAACTTCAAAAACCATGCACACATGCACCCCATTCACTCCGCTGATCTTGAAATCATTCAGTAACTGCACCGTTTTGTTACGCTTAGGATCTGCAGGGTCTGAGTCACGCACGGATTTCAGAATCTTTATTTCATCCAAAGCAGTTTCGGTGAAATGTTGTGCTGACTTTACAACTTTTAGGGCAACGAATCGTTTATCTTCTAAATCCCAACACAGCCATACGGTGGAGAAATGACCCCAGCCCAATTTTCTAGTGACATGATACCTGCCCAGGAATAAATCTCCTATTTTGACGGGGTGATAGCCTCCCTTGCGATAATCGGCGCTGTCTTCTTGTTCCTCCTCCTCACTTGAATAGGGCTCGCCCGCGTCCTCGATTGTCTCGTTACTAGAGCTGTGGGATGGCTCAAATCGGGCACTATTACGATTACCACCCCCTTGCCCATTTTGTTCTTCATTTTTACCTTTCTTTTTGCCTGGCTTATGCCTTTTCTTTTTAGCTTGAATGGCTAACACTCGCCTGTTTACGTCGGATTTGGAACTCATTTAGGAAGCATACAGTGACGATCACAAATTGAAATAACGAATACAAATGTCAAAATGTCTATCTTATCATCGCACACACTTTTGTTTAACTAGAATGTTCGCATTCAATATAACATAAATGCGTAACGCCACGGAAATTCGCCAAACCACAGCTTAAATAAGAAGTACCACAGCCACAATAATGACGAATGGCCGTGATGTTAGCTAGCGTTTGTAAAAACGAAATAACCTCCCTCTAACCAAAAATAACTATTACACACTTTTATTTTAGAGCATTTAATTTTAACTTCTAAAGCAAATATAATACGATGTAGATGTATTATTTATTTAATTACAGTTAGTAGCGCATTTTATTAGAATATTAGAATGCAATCAACAAAAAGCGTATTAACAGAAATGACAGAACGCAAGGCATACTACCAATAGTTTATCAATTCTAATACCAACATAAACGTCACTAATTCTCTAGGCGTTTTAAATATTAAATCACCAATTTTTTTTTTGGAATTTAAAAAGTTTGATTATTTATTTAGCGTTTATCACTTATCACTGAAAATATACATAATTCAACCTATATACTTTAGAAATTTCTACTTTACTGGTTGTTACTGCAGTAAAAATTATTATTAAATTAACGTACCAGTAAGACCACTAAGACTCACATACAGTTTAATCAGCTATTATAGAATATAGGTACACTTATTCGGTTAATATAACTTTAAATCGAATTCGTCTGAATACTGCCTCTTTAACAATAATAATAAGCAAATATTTAATTTGTGTGGTGTTCGTTTTAGGGAATTTAGTGAATTTAAATTTGTAGCTAATATCAGATCGAATTTTTGGAGGGAAACGAAGTAACAGTTTGTTGACAAGCCTCTGGACCTTTAAATTTTGTTGTATTAAATTTCTTGTGTTTGTGTAAAAAATGGCTCAACCTTCAATTGTAAATTACTTTAGTACCAGAAAACGAGCAGCGGCCGACGAATTAAAAATAAATAAAGCGAAGAAAGTGTTAATATTAGACCGAGATAATTCACAAAATATTTTAGGAAGCGTTGTAAATGCTTACACTGAACCTAAAATTAGAGAGGATACTCTAAACAATAATTCCAAGTCCGAAATGGTTGTTAAAATTTCTAGTGCACTTGAAGTAAATAAGGTGAGTTCCTCACCGATAACTGTTTCTGCAGCAACAAGAAAAAAAGCAACCGTCAGAACGAAGAAGACGAAAACAGTTGGAAAACATGGAACGATTGAGCAGCTATTAAGCAATATGAATAAGAATGTTGTTTCTGAAACTGTGACCAACATTAATCACGTAAAGTTAGATAATCCTAAGCCGAATACACCTACAAAAAGTACAAATGTAACCAATGAATCGTGTACATCACAAAAGGAAAAAATACAGGTTCCAGTACAACCCAGCACACCTACAAGGCATATAGGCTCGCCCGGTAAAACAACTCTAGGAGTTACCCAACCTCGTACACCCACAAAAATCGTGAACGCTTTGGATAAAATTAAAGTAACCGGTGCAGAACCTACTTTGGCCGAACTTAAGCAAAAATTAAGTCGTAGTTCACGTTTGGCTGAATTGAAAGCATCACTGACTCGTTTCAAGCAATCGGAGAAAAAATTAGAAGAAGCAAAAAAGAAAACCGATAAAACCAAAGAATCAGTTGCTTTGAAAAATTTTAAAGCTATTGAATTAGAAGTTCATCTTAGCCCCCAAAAACCGCAGTCGCCTGTAAAACAATATCTTAGTCCAAAGAAAGATACAACAGTTCGTAAGAATCTTTTTAATTTACTTAGTCCAACTAAAAATGCCCTACCAATGCCGGCTAGTCCTTCAAAGCAAGCTATCGAACCAATTCGAAGAGAGTCTCTTGCTTTACCTTACAAATACCGATGCCTTGCTGAAATATTTAGGGCCATCGATACTGTCTCTCAAATTTTACATAATCGTAAAGAAATGATTACATTTAAGAAGCTGAAGCCTGCCGTCGAAGAAATGTTGAAACGTAATGTGACAGAAAAGCATTTGGCACAAATTAAATTTTTATATCCGGAAGCATTTCTGTTACAACGGGAAAAACTAAGAGAATTTGGAACTGGTACTCGTCGTGAACAGTGGGAGTTAGTTGTGATACCGAACGTAGAACAACAAAATATGACGTCGGAAATTTTGTTAGAAAGACGTAGAAAATTGTATAAGATTCTAATTGAGAACTTAAAAAATTATCACCAAGAATTTTTGGGAACACTTAATCCCCCTATGGAAATTGCCCGTGATAATATTACTCGTTGGCATCCACTATTTGATTTAGAAAAAGTACCCGATATTGACTTGGCTACTTTACCGCAACCTCCTGATGAAGAGAAATTTACAACAGGATCGCAAGTTCTTGAAAAGGCCAGGTCTTTATTTAATTGTAGTACTCGCATGGAGAGGGCTTTAGAAAAACTGAAGCAGTCGAATATTTCTAATGAAACTCCTAAAGAAGAAGCAACTCCACAATTACAGGGTTCAATACTGAAGGGAATTCCTAAGGCACTTTTGGAGAAAGTACGACAAAGGCAGGCGGCAAAGGCTTTAGAATCGATGACACGTACTCCTGTCAAAGAAAAAGAAGTACAACTGTATTCGCGACTCCCAGAAATAGCAAGACTTACACGAAATTTATTCGTGTCCGAAAAGAAGAATGTGTTACCGCTTGAACTAGTCGTTGATAAATTGTGTCATAGTTATCGAGCATTTGCGAACAAAACCCAAATGGAGGAATATTTGAGGACGATTGCGAAGGAAGAGGGTAAATGGTTGAAATTCGAAGAGGTTCGTGGTATCGTTTTTGTTAAAGTCGCCAAAAATCATGATTTAAGTTTAGTTATGAGTAAACTTCAAAGCCTAGCTGAACAAAAAATGACTTGATTAGTTTTAAATTGTACTAAGTTGTAAACTTAATTATAAGTATAACGCTTTATGTATGCTTTTGTAGATGTTATTTTTTACAATATATGCATTTTTGAAATAATCATTTATTTATTTATGTATATGCAATGTTGGTTAACAACAAAAAGAAGGGAATGATAGAAAATAACTGTACAATTTGGATAAGGGGACAGAAATGATAGAGGAAGAATGCTGCTATTAAACTATGTATTACTAGTTAATACCTTTTTCAAAAGACCAGCAGGAGGAACATTGACGTGAGTCTCTCCAAATGGTGAGTATAAGAATGAAATAGACTTTATTCTTAGCAACACTATGAAATTAATTAAGAACACTTCTTTACAGCCCTTGTTTACGTCCACTGCAGAACATGGGCCTCCCTTAAAATTTTCCATGTGGTTCTCTCCTGGGCTTGTCGAATCCAGTTCTCCGGTGTTCTTCTGAGATCATCACTCCATCTCGTTGGAGGTCGTCCTCTGCTTGTAAACTGGATTCACGGTAACCATGCAGACGGTGTAACCAAACAAGTTTGACAGCGGCATGATTCGCTCAGCAAATGCTTTGTGTAAAAAAGCATAAAAATAGGAAATAGGAATTCTTTCTTTTAATATAATTGTGGTTTTTTTTCAATTATGTAGGTCCAGGTGTAGCAATTGCAGAACTAGAATTTTCACACCTATTGAAAGCGATCTGCAAAATAATTTAATAATGCATAAATAAAACCTAACACAAATTATATTAAATTCCAAAACAAAAAGTATAATTTACAAAACATTAATAGCAATTACATATATTGTTTTCAAATAAATGAAAGTATAATGTAAAATTAGATGATTGGTTATGACTAGCGTAATTAGCAAATATTTTTGTTATGAATTGTTTGAAATTTTACCAGAAATTACGAATATTACCTATTAATTACTGTTTTTGTCTTCCGAACTTTATTCGTCAAGGTTAATTACTAGTTTCTCTACGGTTACTTCGATTATAGTACATGCGTTTTGCTTCTTTAAAAACATGCTCCACACATTTCGACCATTTATCGGAAGTAATTAAGGAAAAATAAATTTTGTACTTCTTCTAATTTGAAGGTTTTGGTTATTTGATGTGATGTGCCCTCTAGTATTTAGTATTTATTAAACCAGAAAATTTACAAAGTAAATCCTATAGGTAAACAGAGTCACCTGTACATAGGTTGGCTTACAGTGTAAATCCTATAGAGGTAAATAAGTTACCTGTGTAAATAACATAATCGTACTTCCTGAATAGTATTTAACTTCTTAATCTAATATAAAAATTTACGCAAAATAACAAAAAAGGTGGCATTTATGCATTAACTATAATCTTTTAATTCATTATAAATTTTTATTAATTTTTTCTTCATAGTAGTTTTATTAGTAGTCAAATATTTGAGGTCATT
Organism: Melanotus villosus; assembly: GCA_963082815.1. Classification (NCBI taxonomy): domain Eukaryota; kingdom Metazoa; phylum Arthropoda; class Insecta; order Coleoptera; family Elateridae; genus Melanotus; species Melanotus villosus. Next base: position 22,667,390 of record OY720423.1, read on the forward strand.
TGTCAGCCTATTGAAAACCTTAATAGCTACAATGTAGGTACAGTAGACACGCGATAATGTGAACAAAATAAAACAAGGCGTGTTCACGTTTGCGATTTGTTCATGCTATCGAATAGTAATGATTTTCTACTAGAAACTGATAAAAAAAGATCAAAAACAAAGTAAAAATTGTTTATTAACGTTTTATATTAAAATACAAACTACTGTTGCAGAAAAAAATCGAAAATGTTGTATTGAAACGTTTACTGCTAAATTAAACACACTGAACACAAGCAACAATTACGTTTTTAATGCATCGCATCAGCTTTAAAAGAGATTTGGCGCCATGGAAAACGGCCGTATTTAATAACTGTCTACTAAATAAAAACGCGTATCAGTAGACAACCCAAAATTAACCAAAACACATATTATGCAGTCACATTTGTGCACCGTCAACGCTGTTATGTCTGCAAATACCTTTAATGCGGCATAGACATGTAAACAAGTTACAGGAAACGTCAGAAATTCAATATGTTTTATTGTTTTCATACATAATAAACAATGTTCACGTTAGTGAGGGTTAGTGTGTTCACGTTATACGGTGGTCAATATAATAAAAATGTTGTTCATGTTAGCCGGATATTCACGTTACCCGATGTTCACGTTAGCGCGTGTCTACTGTATTTGAAAGGTTTCCAGTTTTTGCATTAAGCATTGAGCCCTTTAATCTTCAATAATTTAAGTTGCAGTGATAGGATGGTAAATGTAAAACTTTGATCCCACAAGATTTTGCAATTTCGTCTACAACAAACACTTTAAAATTATTTTTATATTGATTGCGTAATGCTAAGTGCTACTGTTTCAGTTGCATAAGTAATTATTGGTCTAATCAGCGTTTTATAAATTTTAATTTTGGTTGGTTTAGTTAGGTTCTTATTTTTTAATAAAGGTCTGTTGATGCTATATGATTTAATTCCTTTCTGGATTCTTTCTTTAACTCTTTCTTTTACGTTTCCTATCACTACTCCTAAGTAGTTAAATGACGTTACATTTTCAAAGGTATGCTGATTGTTTATTGTTAAAGGTCTATCCGTAGTGTTATTCCTTCCGAAGTTGATGTACTTTGTTTTTTGGTCGTTTATCTGTAGCCCAAACTTTTCGGCTTCTATGATCAGTTTTGTATTGCATCTATTAAATCTTCCTTTGCTTTAGCTATTATCGCCAGGTCATCTGCATATGCTATAGTTTGGAATTGGTCGGTTATAATATATTTATTTAACTTTGCTTTGCGGATAATAGTTTCTAGCACCAAGTTGAAGAGTGTTGGGGACAGGGCATCGCCCTGCTTTACTCCCACATTTGTGTCAAACTCTTCAGTTTTTGTACTTTGAAACTGCACTTTTGAGACATATTTCCACCAGTTGTATTAATTTTAATGGTATTCCCAGATGTTTCAGTTCTTCTAGCAATAAATTCCTGTTTACTTTATCAAAGGCGGTTCTGAAGTCTATGAAAATGATGTGTATATTCCTATTATATTCCCAGAATTTCTGATATATTTGTTGTATTACGTGTATTGCGTTAACCGTAGATCTCCCAGGTCTAAATCCGTTCTGGTAATCCCCTAGAATTCCTTCGGTATACGTTCATAGTTTGTTATTTAGTAAACTAGAAAAAATTGTATATGCTGAGTTCAGAAGTGTTATGGCCCTATAGTTTTGACATTCTTCTTTGTTACCTTTTTTATGGATAGGTACTATTATTCCGATGTTCCACTCTGCCGGCAATTTATTTTGTATCCATATTTGCTCTATTAATGAATGTATTTGTTTGTGCAATTGTTTTCCTCCATATTTTAGTAATTCAATTCTTATCTCATCTTCCCCAGGTGCTTTGTTATTTCTCATTTTGTTTATCTCTACCTGAAGCTCTTCTAGGGATGCGGCGATTGCTACTTCATTTTCCTTTTCTGCTATTATGGCTTCCTCTTGGGTTTGGTTAGCTGTTGTGTTGTTTTCCTCTACATATAGGGTGGTGCCGTAATATTCTTTCCATATTTTACTTATTTGTTGGGGGTCATTTTCTACTATTCCTTTCTTGTTTTTTAATCCTCTTATTTTTTTATAAAATTGTCTTATTTTTTGATTTTTTCTATTGTCTTTTATGTCTTATCTATCCACTCATTTTTTGTTGTTTTTACTATTATTGCTGCCCTATTTCTTGTTGCTTTGAATGCTTCTCTGTCTTGTTCTGTATTTGAGTTTATCCATTTTAATCTTGTGATGCTTTTCTTCTTAACTGCTTCTCCACAGTCTCTTTCAAACCATTCTTTTATTCGTTTTTGTTTGTGTTCTTGTTTCAAGATCTGTGATGCTGTTTTAATTACTTTTGCGTTTATATTTTGCCATAGTTCTTGTATTTCCCTTATTGGCATCTCTTTAAACCCTTCATTTATTTGTTGTACAAATTTTTGCACATATTTACATATGTATTTATATTTACTTACTGTTGTTGTGTTTCATTATTATTATATTCATTATATGTATTATTTTCAAGATGCTTCTGACATGAATAAAGAACCTAAAAGTCAAGAACACTATACAAAGAGTAAGAAAGGACATCATGAATGTAGCTACAGAATATTTTGAGAAATTGTACAGAAGTAACAGCAGACACTTAACGGAACAGCAAGGAGATGACATCATTCAGTAGGTTAATAATGAATACGAGGACATAAACGCAAAAGAATTTCAAAAAGCGATTTGTCAGCTGAAAACGGACACTGCTCCAGGTCCAGATGGTATAAGAACAGAGCTTATCACTGCCGGTTCATTAATGTATTACCTACTTATCCCACGAGCCACGCAAAGTAAAACATTGTAACTAATTATGTAATATAATATTAGCAAAATAACGACATTATAAAATCAAAACATCTAGAATGAGTATCAGAAAATAAACAAAGATGATAATAGAAAACCTTACGGTAATTTACTGATTGTAAATCACAGTCATTTCCAGAATCGTTTCTATCACCACCAAGCTCATTGTCGCTATTATTAAGGCCATTTAGGTTTGCATCCAGTGCCGTCTTTTGAAATTTGCCGCCCCTAGGCAAAATTCTTTTGATCGCCCCTCAATTTGGCTATATTATCATGAATAGGCAGTTTTCATTGTCTGTCGTACTACTACTAGCGATGTTATTATAGACTTCCTCAACCTGGCTTTGGTTTTTAGGTTGACTAACGACATGTTCTACCACTTTTTCTTTTCATATAAAGAAACTATCAACTTTTTTCACTGTTTTTAAAAAATTAGTCTCTTTCCCCGTTTTTCGACTGCTGCTTTGTGGAAGGCTGTCCCGCTTGCCTTTTTTCGTTTATCACTCATAGCTAATTATATTTGTCATAGACCACACAAATAAACGTAAAACGTCAACAATATCTTCAACACAATACAGAACTATAGTAAGACCACTGAGCGAGTGGAGCACGCCGAGTCGGCGGTGGGAGGGGGGCGCGCAATCTTTCTATTTTTAGTTTAGACCTTTGTCTGTAAGGTCAGTGACTGAGTAGAGTGACTCATACTTGCAGTTCGGCCGCACTAGCACGGCCACGGTAGTACCGCACTCGGTCCAGATGAGCTGAACACAACACAAGCAATTCATATCTCTTCCTTCAAGTTTTATTAAAACGTAACTGTCTTCTCGTATGACAACATGTCTATTTTCAGTTTAGACCTTTGTCTGTCAGGTCAGTGATTATAGAGTGTTCTGTGGTCAGTGACTGAGTAGAGTGACTCACACTTGCAGTTCGGCCACGCTAGCACGGACAGTTTTAATAAAACGTAACTGTCTTCTCATATGACAACTAACATTGTGGAATTTGTTTCGGTCTAGTGCCGCCCCCAAGAGCTGCCGCCCCTAAGCCCGTGCCTAGTGGGCCTAGTTACAAAATCGCCACTGTTCGCATCCGTTAATGGATCGTCATTTTCAAATAATTCTAGTAATTCAGCATCTAACTAATAAAGGCCTCTTCTATTCATATTTAGCTCATTTAGGTGCAGATGGACCTGCCTTAGAGTTATCCATATTCAGAAGCGAGTAAAAAAAAATTGTAACCAATAATATGCAACACAAATTCAGGCTTTCACAACAATGCTGACATAAGCAGAGAGCCAGCCTAGTCACCAATGTCAGACAAATATGCGTATTACATCTCTCGGCATGGTCGGCATATAGCGCTAGGTTGGTGTGTTAAGGGTGCACTACCGAGAATGCAGGAAATAATAAGAATGTTATTTAACGAATTCCTTAACCTGTGCAGTGGAAAGAATCAAGAATCATACTGCTTTTCAAAGAGGGAAAGAAAGAATTAATTGAAAACTATCACCTGATCAGTCTAATACCAACCCTGTGCAACATTTTACTGCAATAATTAAATCAAAAATTATTAAAACGCTAGATAAAACCAATCAGTTGAGCAAGCGGGTTTTAGAAAATGCTACTCAACAATGGACCACATTCAAGCGATAAATCAGCTAACGGAAAAACAAGGAATTCAACAAACCTTTATATCTCGCCTTTATTGATTTTAATAAAGCGTTTAATAGCATAGAGCACGATTCGTTGATACTTGCCTTAGAAGAACAAGGAATCCCTACAAAGTACATAAAAATGGAAAGAGAGGGCAGAAGTTTTAAAATTAAAAAGGGCGACCCGATTTCTTCAAATGTGTTCAATGCGTTGTTCGAGAGTATCTTTAGAAAGCTGAAGTTGGAGAACAGAGGCATAAGAATAGACGAAAGTGGTGCAGAGTAGAACAAAACTAACAAAAATGATTTCTGAATTAGACGAAGAGAGTGGTAAAATGCGACTGACTATAAATTTTGAGAAAACAAATCTGCAATCGAACAGGGCTTCAGTTGATTTACAAATAGGGAATCAGCAGTAAAATATGCAGACCAAGTGATTTACCTGGGGCAGTTAACATCGTTTTCAAACTGAATGGAGAAAGAGGTACAAAGAAGAAGGGACGTTAAAAAGTGACATTTCTTTAAAACAGAAAAAGAAAGTGTACAACACGTGTAATCGCTACAATTAGTTATAGAGTGCAAACCTGATCCTTAAACAATAAGAGTAACATTACACATTAGGTACTCAAACAAGAATCCAAAGGGCCATACTGAATATAAAACTAGCCGATGGGATTCGAATCATAAAAATAAGAAGAAGGATAGGATATAGAATAGGAAGATCCGGTTGCCAAATGCATAAAACCAAAGCGGAACTGGGCAGGCCATATCGATAGACTGACTGACAACAGATGGACTAGCATGGTAACAAGATGGGTCCCCAGGCTAGAGTTGTGCTTATCGATATTTTTGACATTCGATACGATGATGTCAGAAATTTAAGAAAAATAATGGCAGACATAGCATGCTACATATCAGCTGTGTGAAACTGTGAACGTCAACCAATCAACAAGCAGTTTCGTAAAAGAACCAATTACAAGAGTAAACTTGTACGATGTTGATTGGCTAAAGTCGACTTAGAAAACAACTGTATGTAAAACCTTAGAAATTATTTTGTAAAAATGCGAAACGTAAAAAATAATATTTATAACGATACATATCGATCCTGTATCGATATTTAAATTGTGTATCGATATTGTCTGCTTGTTTACTGAATCGATATGATATCGATATATCGTATCGCTAAGCACAACTCTACCCCAGGCAGGGGCGGCGACTACATGGGTGCAAGGGAGCAGTTGCACCCCATCAAAGTTATCCATGGGTGCATAGCACCCGATGGGAAGTTGACTAAAATTCAGATGTTTGAAATAATACATTAAAATAGCATTTAAAAACTTCCCAAACTCATCGTTAGACAGGCAAGGTGTAGTTCAAACACTGAATTGCTGTAATCCGAATATCTTCTCAGAATTGCATAGTTCTCCTGACTATTGTGGCCAGCTGTTCTACGTTTGCATACCTATACCTACTTTTTTGCCATTGCAGGAACAAAATACACTAAAACTAATTTACCTGTGACAGCTAAACAATAACGGGGTTAAACTAAGTAGGGAAATGTTTATTTACAATATTTCAGGTAAACATCCTTGTTGTTGCATTAGGCGATTTTCTCGGAAGTTGTTATTATGGCTCAGGCGTCAGGCGCTCAGGGGATTTGTTATAAATGCATTGGTTGTAAATAATACTGTATTTCTTTAAGATAAGAATTGAAGCTTTTTCAAGAAATTTAAACAAAAAACCAGAGTTCTAAAACAATTTTGTCATTAGTTTTGTCTTGCTAGTTCTCGCGTTCGCTTGTGTCTTTTCGCTTTTCCTTAGTTTGGTTTTTGGTTTATACAAATATACACGAATTTTGGCTACGACTTTGGTTTACGATTTTGTGGAATTGAATGGTAAATATATACAATAAGAAAAGTTTGTGCACCCAATGGCAATATCAAAACTCTCCGCCCCTGACCCCAGGCATGGGGCCACCTGCAGGATGGATGGACAAAGTTGAAGGAAGTGAGGGGGAGACCTTTGCTCAACAATGGGATTAATTAGGCTTATTAATAATAATGATAATAATATGTAATGTTATAGGTACATTTAAAATGTAGATTTAGCAGTGTATGTAGAATCTAATTGACAACTAAATCTTGTACAGCATGAAATAAAGAACACATTTTAATTTATTTTTAGTAAAAAGTATATTTATGAAATAAGTTAGTATGAATATCAATTACAGAAATGCATTCACATTGATCTATTTAAATTACATAACAAATTACAGTCTTTTTAAACCTTAGTACTGGAGTTTGCTTTCAGTTTTTAAGGCAGAGCTTTTACACAGTTAAACAGTTCTATTAAAAATTAACAGTTTTAAATATAATCATAAATATCTGAGCTGAGCGTAATCATTACTTTTGTAGGTAGTTTTAGCAATATATCCTTCTAATTCAGTCTCTCTGTTATAAATGTAGCAAATTTAGGACTTGGCAGAGATTAAACCTGTAAATTTAGTCGACACATTCCAGGAAAATATAAATTAATTTTCTTTTGTAATTTCACTGTTTTAATTATATCTTAGAGTATATTTGTTTTAAAAATTAAATAAATTAACTCATGTTTTAGGTGTACTTTAAAGACGTACAACATTCACATACAAAATTCAAAACTTCCATCATATTCGAGTTATTTTTACATAATTTACAATTACGAAGCAAAAATTTGGCAACTGACATGCACAAGTTGCCTCAGCATCATACATTTAAAAGCTTATCTGTTTATTTACAAGTGGAATGTATACCTAAGTTTGAAGAGTCAAAGCATCGATGCAAATAATACTTAAATAAATGTTTCGGTATTTTCAGCCTGTTCGACTTCAACCAAAATATTATACAATCGTTTTCGAGTATCTTCATTAGCAGCAGCCCTTGGAATTCTGTCTTCATTTTCAGGATTAGCACATTGTCGAAGCACTGACATTAGTTCATCAGGAGCGTATTTAGATAATAATAAACCCGAAAGAAGTATCGTATTTGACATTCTCCAACCTAGAAAAATTTTTTCGCACACGATTTGTAAATTATTATTGATAACGGCCTTTTCACACTTCCCCGTTTTTTTATTACACCTACCACGACAGTCAAAAAACTTACAGTCTTCGTCTTTTTTACACATTTCTATGTCACCCATTAGTTTATTAATCACAGGTTTTGGGTAAATCGTATCCAAGTCGAGAATTTTAACCCTGCCGTTTTCCTGATGGGTTACACCGAAGTCTCTTAATTTTACATCACATAGATGGAGAGGTTCTTTGAAGTTGTTGTCCAGTTCCTCCAGTAGTTCCATTATCCAAATGGAGTATCTAAGATTTTTATTCCAATTTTCTTTGGTGTCCTGGTCGTACCATATTGAAAAGGGTTCTGGTATTGGTTCAACATATTCCATAGCAAAGTAAGGACCACAAGTACCCAAAACTTGAGGAAAAACGTCTCTGTCCCAGTAAGCATTCGATAGAAGATATTCGTTATCTTGAATCAACACCCATATGTTATCCATTTCCGTGTGTCGCCTTGTTACATCCGTTTCTTTGTGTTTAGGTCTTAAATGTACTAATTTACTGATAACATCAGTAGATAAAGTATAATTCAGCATATTTTTCGTAACAGCTCGAACTGTTGACATAAATTCCTTTTCTGTAGGATATTTAAGGACACCATTGTCATACCAGTGTAAAGCTGGAATGTCTGAAATCGCCGATTTGAATATAAGCTTAGTATCGCCCCAGATTGCATCGAAAACTGCTTCTTTTGCTGTATGGTAGGCATGACAGGTTAACGAGGATAATTCTTTGGATTCGCAAATTGACGCACATAATGAACCATCCGCTTGTCCGTTTTTATATAAATTACACTACAAAAATAATCGTTATTTTATTATAGGTAGATATTTTAGGTAAATTTCTAATTAAACTAAGAATCTATGAATGTAGTTTTCGGGTTTTTAAATAAGAGATTTATTTGTTCGTAAATGTCTTACTAATTCGTCAACTTACGTGTAAGAATGACCCGTTTTTTATTTTCTTAGACGTTAATTTTTTCACACCGAAAATTTCAGATATGAAAAGTAAAACACAACTAAATCATTTCTGGCCATTATCCAATTTATTACCTACTTTATAGTAATAAAAATAATTTGACAGCCTACACGTATTTATGTCGACACTTTAAATAATCTTGTGATCTACTTACGGACGGTATTATTTTATAATATTAAGGAGCGAATAACTGGATATTTTGCTCTTTTAAATATAAGAAAAGAAGTGAAACTGAATTATATTTTGCTTGATTTTTAATATCAATTTTTCTGTTTAGTTTTAATTGATTATTTACTTTTTCCTAAAGGAACGAACCCCTAAAAATTTATTCTGAATAAAAATAATACTCCTTCAACAAGATGTATAATTTAGTTTGCTTAACATGTTTTTATTTTGTGTGATGAAAATCGAAAAAGATGACCTGAAACAGTGAGTGTACAAACTCAATTAAAAAATCAATTTTCCTAAATCTGGAGTAATTTTTTGGAATATTAATTTTTTAACAAGCTTTACTTATATCAGAGGTCGCAACCTTTAATTACTTTAGATAATGTCCTGCAACAAATTTAATTTATTTTTAATTCATTTTCGAATCTTTAAAAAATAAACAACAATTTAATAAAAATGTTTTGGCGTGCTTCGATTTTTAGTTTTAGAAACTTAATATTATTAAAGAGGATGATAACAAAAAAATATATAGAATAGGATTTTGAAGTACTTTATCGATAGATAGATGTACGTTAGAAGGTAGTAGCAAACTATTTGTTTCTAAAACACGTTTGTTTATGCACTTCAAGTAGGTGCATAAACCCAACCCTGTTCTAGTTTCAGCTCACATTCTAGTTAACCATGATCTATGAAGAACTGCTGACAGCTCAATGATAGAAAGGCATAAATATAAAGAAACTCTTAGGGCATTTCATATTAACTTGTTCTGTTTCTGTATTAGGATGTATCAAGTGTGCTTTTATTACTAAAGTTACCTATGCTTTTTAATTGTAGGCACTTGGATTGTAAAAATAAACGTTTGCTTAATTAAGGTTAAAAAAAAATGAGTTTGGGTGAGGGCTTGAAAAGCCCATTAACATCTAGTAATCCTTGTCTGTGAGGTATTCTTAATTTAAATTTCAATGAAGGGCTGATATAGGTTTTCGAAATCCTTTAATTTTGACAGACTTACCATTTTATAAACATGACGATGTGGTTCGAAATTCGTACAGACCCAGTTCCATTTATACATTATTCCGATTTGTAGTAAAACTAATCCAATAGTAAAATAATAAAAAAGACGAGACCAAGAACGTATTGCTTTCATGTTTTATTGTTTTTATAGAATGTTATTGAGGTTACATCTTGAATTTTGACGTAACTAAAGCTCAAATCATATGACTACGACGTGGTGCGTCGCGACGCTGGCGCATAGAGGGAACGTCCATCGTGACGACGGCGTCCATCGATAAAATCGGTGGAGCTTTTTTGCAGCTTCATTTTTAACATACGATAGGTTCAAGGTCCATGAGTGCATCCTGTACACAAATAAAATAAAAGTCGAAAGTGGTACTCAAGTAGCTAGAATGAGAGAACCTCCGGTGTTCTTCTCGAAGAGGGGATCGACGTCCGACAGCCGTGAGAGGCGCCTCGGTCAGTTTGACGACCTTGGTTTGCCCTTGTTGAACGAGTGTTGTGACTGCAACCGGCCAGTACGGACGCTCGTCTTATCAAGACGTCCGGCGTCGCGACGTATCTCCTCACCAACCGTCAACAGTACACAATAGCCCTAACCATCCAGGTCTGTGTCGCTCGAAGTACGCCAGTGGCATGTAAATTACAAAAATTAGTTTGTTATTAATCGCCGCTAATGTTAGCCTAGGTCGCTGCTTTCATTGATAACAATGTTGTAACTATGATAAGTCTCACAACTTTTTTTTTTAAATCTCATGTATCTGTTTGTAGTCACGCACTTTTGCTGGTTTTATAACCGGTCAACCGCTTGTCTCTTCATCCTTAAAACTGCATGTAGCATTCTTGCACTCGCCTGCTGGAATCATTGGTGTAGGTCATTTACTTTCAGTTTCAATGCGTATTTTTGACTTGACCCATTTAAATACTTTGCGTTTTATTGTTCGTCGATATCTCGTTTTTGTTTGTTATTAGCAGAAAATCACGTTACAAGATGCTTATGTTAATATCAAAACATGTTTATAAATTATCCGTAAACCGTGAAGATAATAAACAATCTTTTTAAAAATAAGGGTTTTGCTCCAGTTTATACAAATCGAATGCTGCGCGGTCTGTCGTTTCTAACCCATTTGTCCCATTTTGTTAATACATAATCTCTTAATTATGTTCGTTTGCCTTTAACATTCCAGTGCAAATTAAGAATGTAAATTAAGAGGATTCAGCACGTAGTTTAACGTTTAAACAGTGAGTACATTGACATATATCCCGTTTTATTTTTGACTTTTTGCGCCTCAGTTTTGGATCTATGTTTCGATTATTTAACGTTAAAATAGTGCCTCGGGCTAAGTACAAAAATAAAATCCAGTTCGAACAATCCTTTTAATAATAAATTTCACTCAAACATCCAAAAAAACTGGCATTTTTAATTGTTTTGCTTACGTAAAGAGCACGGATGCTCTCCAAAGGTGCTAGATTTGTTTCAGGGTTTTGTATTTAAAATTAACCGGCATAACCTTTGCGTTTAATTTAAGTCCATCACTTGGCGGGAACGCGAATCAGTTTATAATTCATTGACTGACGAAATAAGACAGTACGTATTTGACTGCGTACCAAAAATCGCATAAAATCTTCTTCAAGTTTGTCTTTAATTTATAATAGTGCCGATCTTTTAAACGTTTGAAAGTTTTAACTTAAGAATTTGGTACAAGATTTGTTTGTGTTGCTTTAACCGAGTTTGCACACGTGATCATATCTAATCAACATCAATTGCAGTGACGCCTCAAACCATTTCGTCAACTCCTGGTAGGTCTTGACCTTCGTTTCATTCTAAAATTGGCAACAATTAAAAGACGAGCCCTTTCCTGCTTTGATCATAACAAATCAGTTTAGTAACTTGTTGCAATTAAACAAATTCGCTTGAGGGCCATGGAAAATTTTGGAAAATCTAGTGGAAACCTATGGAAAAGCTAGTGGAAAATTCTTTAAATGGCCTGCTTAGCACAAATCGATAGTGTCCTAGAATTATTAAGATAAAAGCCGGAGCAACACGTAAACTTCGTAGATTTCTCAAACGTTTTAAGCAAATCAAATAACTTAGGATTTCCACAGATTGCATCATAGGGTGCTTTTTGGTGGAAATAGGAATTTCCACAGATTGCATCACAGGGTGCGTGTTTGATGGAAATAGGGATCATAGAACGAATTTATTTAAGAAATGCATTAAGCAATCCGATTTGGAACCTCCACCAATTGTGAAACATAAGTAAAATATTTCTGGCTCGACTAAATCACTGATTATATTAAGTCTTCAGATCTAACCAAACAGTAGTAAAAAATTTAGTTTAAACTTAGATACTTAGATTTGTTGCCTACACTTCTGCGTAAGAAGTCACAAGAAACAAATTTAATTTCTCGAATAAATATAGGTAACTGCCAATGTAAATGTTTTATTTATAACATTTACTTCCCGTATTTGCGCTTGTCCTTTGTGCGATATTGCACAGTAAAGTAAATTACTGTGCAATTAAGTCTGTAGTGTGGTATTTAATTTATTTATTACTCATGGACGTTCTTAATGCCAATATTGTTCTGCGGAAAACAATAGGTTGTTTAAAAAATAAATTGTTAAAAATTGTAAATTTAAGTTTACAAAGTTTCTGATTAAAAATACTAAAATTGCCTCTTTGGGGAATAATTAATTAAGCCGTAATAATCATTTAGTTTTAAAAACAATAAAGCTGAGATAAATTTAACAGTTAAAATTAGGCAAGCTTATTAAGATGACGTATTGCCTTTAAATAACTAAAGTTACCAAATTTAAAATGATCAATAAAAACGTAAAACTTCAATTAACCAATTAGACTTTGAACGTGGCCCACTGGGTTTAATTAAATGAAAACCACTTTTGAATGTAGGCTATCAAAGGGTACTTTGTTACTTTTAAAAATGTTGTCTGAACACAATTTTTTAGTGAAGTGTGGGTTTAAAGTTTTCAAATTGTTTAAATAAATATAATTCCTCTAATTAAAGTTGGTTCCAGTTAAGAAACGAACGAAGTTGGGGGTTAATAGTTAAATGTGCTTGTGTAATGGTCAGGAGTGCTGTTTAAAAGTATCAGTAATTTCTTCCGCAGAAAAAATTGAAATTGGCACGATGTATTTTTAATACTTTCCTACGTAATGTACACCCCCGTTGCTACATAGCGTAGGATTTATTTTTCTACAAGGCAGTAAAAGAGGTAATTTTATTAGTTTAGAAAGCAGGAAGATCCATGTTTTAGTTTAGTTTGTGTTATAATTTTTCCCAATCTATCTATCTCATTTTTACACTTCCTTTTAATTTTTGTTTGAAGTATAAAGAATTTACCTAAAATGGTTCAGAATTTCAGCATCAAAATTATGAAAATACTCAGAAAACTCAGATATATTTAAGGGCGATTTTTACGAATATTTGTTTGAAAGAGGTTGTTTATTTTTATTCAAATAGCAAAATGATAAAAATGTGTTTATGTAATTACTAATACATTGTTGAGATAAATATGAAAACGTGATATAATCATCAGTAAACAAAGATAAAAACAGCGAAATATTTGATAATTTTAGTTGTCTAACTTTGCACTTAAATCCATTTGTTTATAAACATTTGCTTACGTATTTATATATTTGTTTACTCATTGTGTTCATTAACAATGCTGTTTTTTTATTAACAACAGTTTTCTTTCGCTTCATATAAAATAAAGAAAAGACTTGTTTCGAATACTAATTTTATTTTTAACAATCCAGTTGTTTGCATCTTGTGTTTTTACATTCTTCATAGTTTTTATGTTGTTGTGAAATCTTGTAATGCAAATACGTTATTATTTATTAGTAAAAGAGGCATTAACAAAGGAGAACGTTTCTGAAAAATTTGTTTCAGTGTAACAAACATAACAAACACGTTTTCTTGCAGTGCCAAGTAAAAGTTAAATTTGGAACAAATTTGTAACAAGCAAGGGCAGGTTTTTGGAAGCTTTTTGGATTTTTTGAACTGCCTTGAACCCAGCCGAATAAAGTTCTTTTATCCAAATTAAAATATAACAAGAAAAATGAAGCAGTTTTAAATATTTGAAATTACGCATTTGCGAAATTATTTAAAAAAAAAATCAGTTACCATCGCAACAGAAATTCTGACAATTTGGGAGATTTGTTGGTATGGTTTTGGCAAAAGCTTTCTCTCAGTAAAAAATTACGTCGGCGGGAAAGCATTTGTTTTTGTTTGAATTTCTGAAAATGTTACCTGTGATGTGAGCGAAACGTGTAAGCTTTTTGACGTAGTTTATGAGAAAGCGTCTATTTTTGAAAATAAAATTGTTTCGTTATTAGCTAATTATATAAACGTCATTGCATTTTGTAGATGTGACTTCTGACTATTTTCAATCAAACACACGTGTGTACAATGCAAAGGTGCAATTTAAATTAGAATGGGGGCTACTATGTTTGGCAGTTCTTTTACTTTGCCGCCCACTTAACTCAGAAAACTCGTGATTGCCGCGTGATATTTTCACAAAGTATCCACTAGATTTGTGTTTTCTTAATCGACGTCGGTGGCTTAATCTCACGTTCTTTTATTTACATCAAGCAGTGGTTCTGTCCTTTAACAATAAAAAAGAACGAATTTTATTTGCCGTGATATTCCGCATCTGTTTGCGTTCCATTTATTTATAAAACTTCCGAAGAATATTATAAATCGTAGGCGTTTCCAAATTTAATTTTGTCTTTATGTAAAAACTGAATATTTCGCATGCGCCACCATAATATAAATTTTTGAATATAAATAAACTCGACAGGTCTATGACCTATCCTATCATGATGTCAAGAAGTGCAAGCGAACAAACAATGATAAGAAAATATCTTTTAAATAAACCTTGAGTTTTTATGAAAACTAATCGTGTAAATTCAGGACTTTTTTTGGTTTTTTCATACTTTCTCCATGTTGCTCGCTCTCCCTTGAGATAACACAGCAGCTTTTCCAGAATGACCACGTTCTCACCGCATGATGTGCCGTGTTTGCTTTTGCTATTTTTAAGATCGGTGTTAATGCTATTTCTTTATGGGTCATCGAGGGAAACCTTGTTGATATAAATTTGTTTTCGTTATTTCACGAATTTAGTGCCATTAGGGACGGGAAGTTGACAACGATTAAATTTTAGGACCGTCGATTGGGCTGCCGTAAAATTTTGATTTTCTTTGCTAGGCCAGCTGACGTAACGAAAAGAAAATTGTACTTCGCGTTAGCACTTGTGTGAAAATTTTGACCGACAAATAACGGAACCGTTAAACGGACGAGTTGCTTTCTCGTAGAAAAATTCCAAATTTGTGTGTTAAGAAGTAACACCTAGAAACCTAGAAAAAATAAACGTGAATAATCAATGCTTAAATGGTTTAAACTCGTAAAACAAGTCTTTGGATTGATCCGAAGACATTTATAAACACATAATTGTTAATATTGTGAATGATAAGTGTCATGTGATTTTAAAACCTCCATTGTGTCGTGAACGATCTAGAATATTATAAAATATAAAAGATGAAGCAGTATCAATTGTAGTTCAGTGGAACACGTTTGATGTTAATGGATTGGTTAAAAGGAATGTTAAAAATTTTGTTGAGACTGGCTTCAATCATCAGGTTATTAAATGGTACGTGTTGACTAACGGATTAAAAACAATTATCGTTATCTAATAGTTATAAATGATACTGTTTACCGTACAGATAAAAAAGATAAAAAAATTAGAATCGTTTGGGTTTGGTGTGCGTGCGTTAGGTCGGGTATTTCTGTACTAATTTTAGAAAAGCGTCTGGATCGTATGAGCTAAGCAACTTACGTTTCAAATAAATTAAAAAAAGACGTAGACATTTCGCAGATGTTTGATTAATGTTAATATTGATCCTAATAAGTTTTATTTTTAAAGGCGCCTTTATCGGAATCACGTTTATGGGTGCACTTTCGGTCGATTTTCTAATCGAACCCTCATAAAAGTGCTTTTCGTTTAGCTAAAACATCATTTTGTTGATTCGTTTTGCGGCCCATCCAAGAACATGAGAGAGGTATGCGAAGAACTATTTTAAGCTTAAAAATAATAAAATCGCTTGCTTGGAAATGCTCCAATTTTTTACAACATACGTCCGTTCTAAAATTTTATATTTGCCCGTCTATCGAAATAGTTATTAACTAGTTTTATTGCTGCACTAATATAGATTTCCAATTAACTCCGCTTGTTAGATCATAGCCTCCTTAGCCTAATTTTTAACGATGTTTATTTCAGGGTGAGGGCTTTCACCCCCATGTCGACAACGGAGCGGGATAAGTGTGGTTTATCCTCATTACTTCCAATGTCTTGCCGGGATCGGGCAGAGACTTTTGCCCGTCATCTTCATTCTCGATTGCGGTCCCTCGGCTCGGAAGATGGTGCATCTTCTGCAGACGAGAGTAGCTGGTTGGCGGCGAACGAAGTGCCTGTCGCTGTCTCGCATCAACCACGACACTCCTCCGATTCGGATTTGTATTTCGATTTCGGATTGTTGGAATCCCCCGGCAGTCCGGAAGAAGAAATAACCGAGTCGGAGTTGTCGACGCTTATTAATAACAAGGATAATTTAGAACTAACACGCTGTGAGAATTGCAATTGCCCTAAAAACCCTAATTATACGAATTCGAATGTGATCATAGCAAATCCACATGACAGTGATTCCAGTGATGGTCCATATTACGATACAGAAACAGAAGCGAATCATAAAATAACTCACATAAATGGAATTTCGGAATCGCCCGAAGACAGAGAGGAAGAAGACACGCGACAACTGGATAAAGTGATAGAAAACCATGTTCATGAATCTCCACCTGAAACACCTTTAGATACACCCGTTGAAAATCACCTGAACGATTCCAGTTATGAATCACCATTAGGGTCTGAACAAAATGGGCCTCGACAAAGCATCACCGACGACGAATCTACTTTGAGCCTTAGAGACGAAGACTACCCTTCATTAGAATATAGTAGTACTTTTCAGGACTTGCCTATAGGAGAAATCCAAGACGAACCACAAGAAATACCACCTGATACCCCACTCGAATGCCCAGAGTGCGCCGAGGAGAAGTCTTCGGAAGCAGAAGTATATAGCAGTAGCTTAAATGTTGGAAAAGACTTGATAGTTGAGTGTCCTCTTACGAATGTGCAACTAACGAAATGTGAAAGTTTAGATAAAGATGATAGTCCAAAAGAATCACGAGCTTTTCTTGAAGTTGGAACGACTGATGATAACGAGGACGATATAGATAAGGAAGAACGGATACCGAGAGTTAGGAGATGTTCGTCTTTGAAAACGGGTAAAACTCCTCCGGGTACTCCCGGAAGGAAAAAGATCGTACGTTTTGCAGACGTATTGGGACTGGATTTAGCGGATGTAAGGACATTTTTAGACGAAATTCCAAAAGTTCCCACGTCTGCTTACGACGATTTGACCGGCGTCGAAATAACGGCATCTGCTTCCGATACTTCCTTGAGTTCCTGTTCGCTTTTAGAAAAATATCATCCGAGTGCGGGTCATAAGGCTGAAAAAATTTTGCTTCCACTGTTTCAACAACCAGGGGGCCAAGCAAATTTCTTAGATAAAGTTAGAGAAAAGAATGTGTGCCTAGAAAATGCCGTGGTAAGCGATCCTATAGATTTATCTATAAAAGGAACCGTCCGGGTTCGAAATTTGGACTTTCACAAATCGGTGCATATCAGATATACTTTGGATTCGTGGAAAACGTACGCGGATTTACAAGCAACCTACGTCGAGAATTCTTGCGATGGTTTTTCAGACACTTTCAGCTTTTTGATGTACGCACACACGCTGACAATTGGACAGAAGTTGGAATTTGCTGTGAGGTTCCACTGCAAGGGAAGCCAGTTTTGGGATAGCAATTACGGATCGAACTATTGTTTCCAATGCCTTCCCGCTTCAAACAACACGAATTATCTTTCGAATGGGAGTTTCGACGAACACTGGGGGGCTAGTTTTTACTAGTAAGTGTTGCACAATTTATCATACGTTATTAATTTTCCTTTTTTTTGGCAGTCATGCAAACCTCGCACCAGCACGTACTTTTAATTGTTTGTGCACGATTTTTACTTTCACTATTATTTCAGTAAAGCACGATATTATTTTTGGAAACGTCAATTGCATCAATTTTGCATGAATTTTAAATAGAAGACAAACGTGTTTTGTTTTTCAGATTGGTTGGCCATTCTTTTTGTGAAGTCAGATTACTTTGTGACTGTCTTTTTGTCTATATGTTCATGTACATTTATTTTAATAAACGTTTCTGTCCGATGTCTGCAACACCAATAATAACAGCAAGCTTTATGTTATAGATTCTATTAAATAGAACAGATTCTTGCTAGTGATTAACATCTGTTGCATGATATTAAATATTATTTAGTTACTTTTGAAATCAATCACATCTTATAAATGCGATTGAACGTATGAGTTTGCTTGCATTTATTTCGTAAACGGATTTGGTGCTGAATTTATGTGGTATTTAGAATTACAGGTGGCTGACTTTAATCCAGTATTTCACAAGTACTTTATTAGCTAAGTTTCTTTGGGCCTTTATTATTGCGTTACTCAGCTAGTCGTACAAAATATATTTTATTATTCGGGCAAAACCTTAACATTTGTTATCAAAGCATTACGTAAGGAGTTCATGTAAACTTGGCAAGCTTTTATATGAGTATGTATCGGAATATTATTGATGGTCTGGAAATAAAATAATCTAAAAATATAAAAAATGTTTACACCGTGACTGGAGATATTTAAAATGTTTTATCTGCATTCGCCGTGAAAACAAAGTTTGCTTAAAAATAAGGCGGTTGTTTTATTACTCGTTTGTGGTACTTTTCCATCACTCAAACTTTCTGAAAGTGTCCAAGAACTGTTAAGTTTTTATTGTAGTTACTTCGATATGATTAGTTTTACAAAATTAACTTTTAACTAAAACAGTTTGTTTTTGTTTGCTTAAACTTTTTAAACCACACAAATATGCTGTAAATTCTCGTGGATTGTGGGTTTAAGCTTAAAAGGATTACGTCTACTTTGTATTGTGTGAGTTGAGTGTAATTATTAAACAAAAGACAACTTAAATAAGGCTGCTCTGTACAACTTCTCTGAGCATTTTCTATTATGAGGAAATTTATTTCGTATAGGTAGGTCCCGAGTTGCGGTAGCTAGGTGCTCCAGTCCAGTACCATCAGGAGAGTTAAGCTTCGTTGTCTCCAGTCAGTACTGGATTGGGTGGCCCGATTGTTCCGTTAACGAGAGTAGATTAAAAAGTGCAAAGAATAAGATAAAAGAGGGAGGACTTTGCCCTATATGTAGAGCCCAGCCCTGATTCTAAAACGATAATCCCAAAAACTTAAAAAAGTGCTGGAGTCAAACACGAGAAAATAATTGTTGGAACCCTCAAGCGTCTTAATTTAATTCAAGCGTCATTTCTTTTTTTACATTTATGGCAAAAGGCATGTTAACAAAGAAAGTTGACGTCTTAAGTTCATTACAGATATAATTCAGAATTTTACGACAGTTTCTTCATCTGCAGTAGGTTTTACTTGGTACTAAAGAAAATTAGATTTTCTTATTCGCTATTGTGTAGCTCGATTAAAAGAGAATGGATACGTTTGTAATATAATTCCATGCAACATAAATTTATTTCCAGACCTTTAGTTTCTATAGTCTGATCGTATTTCACTGTGAAATAAAATAAAATTTTTGCTTCCTTATGACATTGAACAATGACAATAATGTGGTTGTTATTATTAGAAGCAGAAGCAAGTTTGGTTATTTAAATTTAAACTGGGGTTTTCCTTATGTAAATTGATTCAAATCAAGGCTTTTTAGCAGTCTTCTTTATAACGTATTTCAATCAGTTATTTAAATAAATTTTATGGGCGCACTTTTTCTTCGGTGGGTTATTGACTTTAATTTTGAGCTTAAGCTTGCATTTTAGATTAATTTTTTGGTATTTAAATTCAGTTAGATAACTTGGAAAACTACGGCATTTACATGATTTTGAAGCCTTGAAAAGCCAAACCTTTGAAGAACTCTGTTAATTTAAAAAGCCAGATTTCAACCTAAAAATGACGATAAACACTTTGTTAGCCAAATTTTCAATTTAATTTTTACGTAGGCCCTGTTTGTTGAGCTAAATACCACATTAAAATTCATATTTAGCACTAATATACGACCAGATTGTTTACCTGTCGTATTATCGTATAAACGATTTTTAAAGCCTGTTTTACATCTTTCATTGCCTTTGACAGAAACGATAAATTTAAAAAACGAACCTGATATTTATTTTTCTTCATTAAATTTGTTGATTTAAATCTGTTGTAAATTTTGAATTTTATATTTACCGAAAAGGCACTTTTCTATGTTGCAGCAACTCATTTCAGAAGTTTGTCTCCGTACAGTGAGTTTGGAACATGTTAAGTTCGAGGTTTAATGTTACAGAATTAATTCACTTCAGTACAAATCGTTTTGTAATATTTTATCTGCGAATTTGTAGCTCGAACACGCAAGTTGCGTACAATTTAGGGCAACCTTCTGTTTTCTATTATAAAAGCGATTTGAATAGAATCTGATGTTACATTTTCGTTTGTTTCTGGATGTAATTTTATAAAATGAAACTTAAAACTTGTTATCGTTTTTTTGTTTTGATTCTATTTTGCTTAAAGTTGTTATACTGTTTAAATACGATTTTTTGGTTGAGATCTCGACCTGCGGGTGCTAAGGATCTCAGATCTCATTCTTAAGAGTGAATTAGTAGAAAAGTGCCTTAGAAATTTAATAAAGAATTCTTTGCCAATACAGGAAATAAAAATAATTTTTAAAAAGAAGGAGTCAATCATTCTGAAATGCAACTTAACGATTTGAATTTCAGGAAGGGCGGAATCGATTGACGTAACTTCCACAAAGGTAGTGCATTGCTGCCAACCTAATACTATCCCAGCATATAAACTAGCTGTGTGTCCTTAGCCAGGATAACGAAAATATAGACTCCACGGACGAAGAATTAGTTTTACACGAAGATGTTGACGTTCACACCTACAACAAACAGAGGGAAAAACGACGGTGGAAGCAGAATCAAAAATTAGTGACTGTTCGTCGGAGGAAAGTTGACGTAGTGACTGTGTTTGTTATTTTAGTTTTTTCAGTTTTCTTTATGTATCTGCAAAGCAATATATTTTGAGATAATATAGGAGAAAGAGTATTTTCACGGAGCATTCGTTAGAGACTTGTTAACTACATTTTTATCATAAGTGAACGAATTTTAATCGTTGTTCGTTGTTAAACAGTATAAAAATTTATTGTAACATGTAAAAAAAAGAATATACCTATTTACAGTAGTTATATTTACAAAAAACAAATTAGAAGGTATGCACGAAGAACTGATCTTATAAGCGTATGGGGATTTGGTCAAATTTTAATTAAATTAAGGCTTCGTTCCGGGCAATGAATTTAAGTGTGTTTTGTTTCAGTCTTGGTGTCGTATTGAAGATGCGATGAATTAATTAGTAATGCCTATGCCTGGACCCGAGCCTTCTTTTTTGTCACTAATTCTCTCCATAATTATGTGCATACTTTAAGATAATAATCGTTATTCTTCCTGGTGCCACAAGAACAATCAAATTTTCTTACTGGACCCCCTTTCTTTGTTAATTGAGTGAATCTCGTATACGCTCGTATGTAATTCTATTATCACTATTAGATAAGTTATTTATAGCCATCCAATTAACTTATATGTCCTCGTCAAATATGTCTTTTTCGCTTCTATGTGCTTGAATATAGGAGTAAAAGGACTAAAACTATGGATAGGCGTCAGTGATTCGAAGTGTGCTGATTTAATTGTACCTGAACGAAGGTCATGCGAATTATGTAAAGTTTGTACTGCAACAGATCGAAATGATTAAATTTTTATTCTTAAAATTTTATTGTTATTATTGCTTCGTTATTTTAAAAATTGGCCAACTAAACGCTTATTCTCTATATACATAAAATAACAATGTTCTAATTACCCTATAATTCTACTAACTAAAATAAATATAAAACAATAATCACAATTAATAACACTCTAATCCCGGGACTGACCACCAAGCTAGAGTAAAACATCACACGCTTTCGTTCCCAAAAATATTGTCCTTCATTACGGAAACTAGCATGCACTTTATGGGCTTTCTGGCAGTCTTAACGCGAATAGTTGCTTGTGCAATCTCTGTTTGCAGAACTGATAAAATTCTATTTCTTTCGTGAAATTTCTTCTTACTATATCCTTCACCTCTTCGCTTACCGGTGGTTTGAAGATATTCCTGTTGATGGTGTTGTATCTGCTTATTTCATCTAGAAAATAAAAGGAAAACATGTTATAAAAACAAAAAGGCCATAAAACGTAAAAGTTATGTACAGAACCTAGTTCTCGATAAGGTAAACTTTAACATATTGGTGAAGTTGTAGGTTTTGTATACAGGCTGGACAAAAAGTAATCTTGTCGAATTTTAATTGCACAATTTTTAAGGGTTTCTGCAACCGGATTACTTTTTGCCTGGTCTGTAGTTTAATGATATGCTATTAAAAACAGGTTCAGGTTAAATCTATAACGAAAGCTGTGCTTCCGATCTAATGGAAACCTTGAAAAAAGAAACGTAATAATATTTCGTAACCAATTATGTATTTCAGTGACTTGCCCTTCTTAATTGGAAATTTCCTGCCAAACATTCACCAAGTTTAAAGTAGAGTTAGCTGATACTTATTTAATAATTTGGCGAAGAGAACATCTTTAGGAATTACTTAGTAGTAAGTTTGTCAGGAATCATTCCATTGAGTTTGTCAATTTAGTTGTCGAATACGGATTGTAGTTTCACAGGTTTTTTGAAAGGTTTCACTTTACTTTCAGAGTTTCAGTTTAGAAGGACATCGATTTTATAAACATTTGACGTGTTTCTGTAGACAAAATTTATAAAAGGGTTCTCGATTTCTACAGCTTCAATAACAATCTCAAAAAAATGAATTAAAAGTGTTAACCACGACTCAGTTTGTTAAAACGTATCGACTTCATTAAAAGTTCAAGTTTAATCGTTAAACAACTCACCAAAATAAACGTCAGAGGCACCATTGAAAAACTTAGGAACGTAATGTTCCAAAACAGTTAGAGTTGTATTTAAGTCTTCTAAAACACCCACAACCGCGTAATGTTGCTCCACGGCTTGTTTGGCCTTTTCGAGGGCCCCTCTTGTATTAAAAGGAGTACAAGCTTCATCATGTCCGCAGAAAAACATGGATTGTCGCCGATGGTCCCCAATTCCTTCTCTGGTTTCACCTTTTAAGTACTTACATTCCCTATCACCGGATAAGACGCAGGTCTCGAAATCCTGTGTTAAATAACAGGTTTTGTTAATTTGGTAATTTTGTAGTTAATTTCGTAATAAGTTGAATTCGCACCTTTTTGAGCCACTTTGGATCCGGTAATGGTATATCTGGGAAGGCCATTTTCCTTTCTACGTAGTACCAAGGGGCCCTGACGTAGTAGTACCAAGAAATAACTCTCTCCACAGGATCTCTTACGATGTTCACATAGATTGGTTCTGGTAAACCAAACCTGTTAATCAAAAATATTTTAGTTTCTTTAAGCAATACAATAAACTACATTTTTTCCTAATTAGGGGAGGACTGGACTGGGGTGCTGTTTTGGTTGTTGGGCTCCCCTTGTATTTCTTCAATTAGCCAAAATTTAAATGAATTATTGTTTAACAGGAGTGGTTTCGGGGCCCCTGAAAAACGTTTGCTAGTCCACCCCTGTTTCCAATGCTATCCATGAATGGGGTTCTAATTGCTCGCGCTATAGATTTTCCAAACAATTGGCACTTTTTGCTTTGAAAACAGTACTTACAAATAAATAAATACGCCAAACTTACTCAGAAAAGTTTGTGAAGCAGACGTGTTTGATGTAAACACCCGGTGGATCATAAGTAGAAACCAAAGCAGCTAATCTTGCTTGATCTTCAGGAGCTAAACGAATGGTTTCAACCCTTTGCACTCGATCCTGATGGAAACCGAAATGGTTTCGTATACTTAAACGTCTAAGGAGTTCCATGAATGTTTGTGAGCCAACTTTAGGGACTCTGTTGAAAAATATAAGCTCCTGTTGGGCATTTCGGGTGTTGTTAATCTGATACGGTTGGAGTGATGTCATCTTAAAAAATAATTGTTTACATTAATCCAAAGATTAATGACAACTTCAGGGGACACTAAATAAGAATCAGACCGTAAAAAACGTGCAAAATCTTTTGTCTGTATGCATTAAGAGAAAAAGAAAGGTTGTGCTTTTTGAAAAAAATTGCTATTTTTGTTTCCAGTACCTGCATTTAACACTAACCTAAAATCATCCAATTATTATTGTATAAAAGTGTTTTATTTAACTAAAAAAACATATTTAGGTTAATACATTGTATTTAACAATGGATAGCATTCTTGTTTACGACCGGAACAATTTGCATCTACTTTAACAAATATAATAAAGGAAAATAAAAGTTTTTTTAAAATCTAAACAACACGTTTTGTTTTCGTTTACTATAAAAATTACAGTTTTAGTGGGTCGATGTACAACAATAAACGGAAAAACAATTAACCTGATCAGGTTATTTAAAGCACTAATAAGTAAAAGTTTTAACGCTAATTTTCTGATTCATTGTTTAATTCTATTTTGGAAGAGTTCTTATGTAAATTTTAGGTAATAAACACTTTCAACTGACTGTAAAGATGTAATAATTTACAAGGGAAATATTAAAAATTTATTTACGTTTTAGCTTCGAATTTACTTAAGAAAATTATCAAAAAATTCGGCTTTAGTGGTTTTCGCGTACAAACAAAAAATGCATGCAAATATGAGGTTACAGGATTGTTTAGAAACCAGGCTTTCATTTTTTTAAATTCCTATGACATCAGAAGGCAACGGGAAACCACTGCACAGAACACATTTTCCTAGTATAAGGGGGATATAATTCACGACGCCAAGTCGTTTAAAAATGTGGCTTTGACCCCCTTGCCAACGTCCTTAGAAAGGACAAGGCACAGAAAGAAGAAGATGACACCAGTAATCTGCCCAAAGGCAATAAACTAATTTTATACAGATTAGCCTTAGTCTAGTTCGACTAAGCAAACATGGGGTTAGTAGCTTACATTAAAACTCTAACTATCTAAATATAACATTGTTAGTTGTAAGAATAGGATGTGACTACATAGGCTTATCCGTTTCTTAAGTTTATACTTAAGTAATGTTAGTTTAGCTACATGTGTGATTATTCTGTTTGTTGTTAATCTTATTGTCTATTTGTAATGTCTAGTGGGATATATCGTTTAAGACTATAAGTAACTGTACTATTGTCTAGCAAGTTAATAGCTAAGAAATTGGTGTGATGTTCAAGTCGCGACACTCGCACTTGGTCTCTTGCAAAACATTGGGGATGTATAGTTCATGATGTAGGGTCTCATTGCTGACGAATCATGGCGCGTCGGTTATAATTCGTAGGGTCTTTGATTGAAACTGTTGCAGTTTATTAATGTTGGATTAACCAGTGTAACTTAGAGAGCTTTAGCCCAAGCTGTTTCCTCTTCTTGAAGACATGCTCTTTCCAGGTAAGTTTTCGATCCAAGTGCATTCCTAAGTACTGTGCACTCTTGGCTTGTGGCAATTGTACATTGAGAGTGATGCCTGGTGCCTGGACAGGTCTCCCTTCGAAAAGTAAAAGTGACGCGTTGGGATTTATTTTCATTAGCTTTAATTCTCCAGGTTTTCAGCTAGGTCTGTATGTGGTTAAGAACATCTTTTACTATTTCCGAGGCCAGTCTAAGAATCTCATTTGTTGCTAGAATTCATGTGTCGTCGGAGAATGTGGTGGTAAAAGTATTGGGAGTCACAGGGATATCAGCGGTGTATATAGTGTACAAGATAGGCCCGAGCACGCTCCCTTGTGGTACACCCGATTGGATGGGATAAAGGTCGGTTACTTCCTCCTGATGTTTTACTATGAAGATTCGCTCTGTTAAATATGATTTTAGCCGACCTAGTAAAATGGGGCAGGTAGTTGGGGTTTCAATTTACTCAGCAATCCGTGGTGCCAAACCTTGCCAAGAAAGGCAGCTGAGCAGTACTTTTTGCTTTCGAATGTGTTATTTATTTGTTCTACCACTCGGTGCACCTGCTCTATGGTAGCGTGTTGCTCACGGAACCCAAACTGGTGTTCTGGTATTTTTCCAGTTAGGTGTGGTTTGAGCCGTTGGAGAAATAGTTTCTCAAAGAGTTTCGATAACATGGGGAGTAGGCTGATCGGCCTATAAGAAGCTACCCGTTCGACGGGTTTTGGAATAAGTACGATTTGGGCAATCTTCCATTGGCTTGGAAAGTGCCCAGTTCTTAAGATGTGAGTAATTGCTACTAGTACTTTCTCTGGTAGTTGTTTAATGATTCTTCCATTAACTAAGTCATATCCAGGAGCTTTCTTAGGGTTAATATTCCTTTTGATCATATTCTTCACTTCGTTTACCTTTATGGCTTTTATAGGTAGTGTCATTGATAAGGGTGTTCTAATATTGCGACAATGCTTTCTTCTTCAGTCTGTGATAATTCGGTGGCAAACGATTGAAAAGCTTTGGTCAGGTGTTCGACAAACGCTTGAGCTTTCTGATTGTCGGTTCTAGCCCACGGGTGGAATATGTTCTTGACTTTTAATTAATTAATTTATTTTTGCCGCTGCCTTCTACAGGAAATGGTCAGTGGCTTGTGTGTATGTTAGACCTTCCAAATAGTTCTGGGTGGCCTCGTACTTCTCATTAGAGAGTAGTTCTTCAAGATCTCTAGTAGCTTTTCTTAATTTGGCTTTGTCCTGGGGAGCCCTAGTGATCATTCAGGTTTTCTTAAGTTTTCTTTTTTCCAGCATTGCTGTTCTAACAGCGTCTGAACAATCTTTATTATTATTTGCAGCATTGAGCTCAGGGGTTGCTTCCCAAGTTGCATGTTGTAAAACCTTAGTGAGGTTTTCGACAGCGTCGTCTATGTGCTTCTCTGTTTTAAGTGAAACACCAAGATTTGCTCTTTCATCGAGCAGATTCTAAAGAGCTCTCAGTACTCTCAGTTTGTTTTTTCTTGCTTATCGATGGTAGTTTTTGCTTTTGCATTATAGTTGTGCTTATTTGCACAAAGAGGGGTGTATGGTCGGACGAGAGGTCTAAACTTTCTTCAATTGATAAGTGATTTAATGGGATGCCTTTTACAACACAAAAGTCTATGGTATCTGCCATTTTAGTCAGATAGTCTAACCAGTGGGTGGGTCTACCTGTAGATAACACTTTGAAATTATTTAAGTCAAGGGATTTGAATAGTTCTCTTCCTCTAGTCACTTCTAATTGAGACCTCCCATCTTTTATGTTTGGCGTTATAATCTCCGGCAACCAAGAATCTGTTGCCAAGGGTAGCAAAGAACTGGGTATACTCAGTTTCTGTGAGCTTATGTTTTGGAGGGCAATAAAGGGCAGAGATTAATAGCGACCCATGTTTGTCTTGGTCGCAAACTGTTGTTACTTTGGATGTGAATTGTCCGATATTCAGGTGCTTTGTAATGTGTGATGGAATTTTTGATGCATGAGTCGTTCCATCAGTGTGTTTGGTGTGCTATATAGTATAGCCTTGTATATGGTAGTAACTTCTATTTGTATAGTGAGCTTCTGAGATTAACATAACGTCTATTCCATGTAGTCTAATAAAAGCTGTTATTTCGGGCCCATGGTTAATTAGACCCCTAGCGTTCCATATGGCCAGTTTTAAATTTGTATACATTACAATTTGTTTAGGAGCTTTGTTATAACGGACATCAAGGCATCCATTCCTTTGCCCATTTTTTCTATCATTTTTTCGAGCTCATTCAGCCTACCATTAGATTATTGACTTTCATTGTTGTTTGAGAGAGTGGTTAAGCTGTTAATTGTATTTTCGCCCTTTAGTGATAATGCAAAGGAAATGGTCTCGGATATTCTTTTGGAATTAATAGGAGTGAGGTTTGCTGGCGTTTGTACGATTTTTGGTCTTATCGCAGGGAATTTTCTTTGTTGTAGTTTTTTATAAACTACGTAGCCTTTGGCTGGATGACTTCCACTGCAAATGGCACATTTTAAGTAAGCCTTTTCTGTAATACCACATGTTTTGTGACTGTGGAAGCCGCCACATTTAATGCATCTTACGTTGTGTGTGCAATATCTTTTAGTATGGCTTAGTCGGAGGCAGTTGGCACACTGAGGAATAACCCTAGTCTGCATGTATTTTGAACTTACTTGATTTATGCAATAATTAAAGAGCATTCTGTCAAAGTAATTTAAATGTTTTGGTTTAGCAGATTAAACAATCTAGTAACTGATTTAGTTATATAAAGATATTTAGTTAATAAAGTATTAAAGGATAATTTTTATGTTCAATTCGAAACAATAAAATACCTTCGTTTTATTCCTAAATTATACGTTTCCATTGTAATCCTGCTTTAATACAAAAAAGTAGTTTCAGAGGTTGTTAAGCTGGTTACAACCAAAACACAGTATGGAATTTTTAAACAATGTAAAGTTATGTCAGTCTGAATGAATGTTCTATAGTTAGCAGTAATTTTACTTTATTGTAATGAATTTGCACGTTTTACAAGGTACTTAGTTCACGTTCACTATTTCCGGAATAGAACAATTTTGTTGTTGTTATTATTGCTACGATCACGCAAAACTTGTTAAATGTTTAAACCGGATTCCTTATTTTAACATGACAGGCTTATCCGTTGCGATAAATTAATTTCAGATCTTGTTTTGAGAGTTTCCACCTTAAAAAAGCTATGTTTTATTTTTATTAATTTAGAAAAGATCAATCAAAATCATAATACAATAAGTCGTGGCAGTAAACTCATTTAATTATACCCCGGAAGCTTTAGAAATATGCAATTTATCGCTTTAATTAAAATTAAATAAATAAATAAATAAATTCAATTGTATTTAAGGCGATAGATCCCACGTTCATCTGCAATACCTAATAAAATAAAAATGAAATATGTGTGGTTAATGTGTAGAAATGAATCAATTATTGCACTTCAGCTTTCATTTCTCTCAGTATCATGCTTTTTATTATGCCATTAAATTTTGCAGTAACGTTCTGAAGGTCATGAAAGATAAATATACCTTGTCTAGCTGATTAGTGAACATTTGCTTGCTATTAAAAGTTGTAAAATTGATACGTTCACTTTTATTGAAAGTACAATGCATGTGAAATGTAGATTTATTTTGTAAATTGCAGAGTAAATGATATGCAATTTAAAATATATTAAGTTGATGTACATTATCAGAACCAATAAACATATTTGGTGTTTAGGTGGTTAAATACCGTGAGCTCAAATTAATTTATCGTTAATTAGAGTAGGCTGTAATCTGTTTTACAGATTTGGTAGCCTGAGTGGCGCAATTTTGAGGTTCGAATTTGAATTTGTTGTGGATTTAACAACAATAATCGGCTATTCTAATTATAAATCTATTTGATTTCATGGTATTTTTTAAAACTGAAATTTTAACCAATATTGCAACAAGCTGCCTGGTGCTTCGTCAGGTTTTTGTGGATTTTAAATTTAAAAATCTACGAACAGTAAATTTACCTCTCCTGTGCTTTGCAGAATCTTCATCATAGCTCTCACGCCAGATGATGCTGGTGGTCCACTGTCACCTGGAAGTAACAATAAATCCTTTTAACAATGAGCGTTTAAAATTCCACAAAAATAAACTTTAAAATTTCTCCGCCTATTCCTATTCTTCGATATTTAAGTAGAAAGGGTTTTGTTCTTTGTTCGTATTCATTCGCTTGCTTCAGTTAATAACCACTAAATAAATGTTAAATTCTTAAACAATGTACGGTATACACTCTGAAGTGTGTTATTTGGAAACAATGGGTTTTACTGATTAGTTTATGGTTCGGTGTGTTTATTTTAAGTTATGTCAACTTTACACACTTACTAAAAACAAGGGGATTATAGTATGAGAACGTGTGGGCATCTTTTATGTAATCGATTAGGAAGTTTTCCATCAAGAATTGTGTGAGTTATTTGTTTCGTTAAGTGACTAGATCAGGTGATTTAATTTGTGCAACAAAAGGATTGTTATTTTCGAAGTTTTACTTACTAACTTACACAACATAACATATGTAAGATGATGAAGTTTAAAGGACTGAGAGTAATTTTGTTTTTCAGAAGCAACATTTCTTTATGTAACTGAGAGAAATTAATATAAGTAAAACCTATGTCAACTCTCCATAACTCGAACAGGCATTTGTTAGCTACAATTGTTCGAGTTAAGGAGAATTCGAATTAAAGATGAGTATTTTTAAAGTAAGATATGCACCATCTATTTTTATAATTACTCGTATAACATTTAATGCATACATAATAACAGACGGATTATTTTTAAATTAATTGTTCTTTATTTTTCCATATGTTTATGAATGTTGCATATTTTAGAAACATTACTATTCTTGCTTATACGGATCGTCTTCTCTTCATTAAGTGCCGTCATCACTGAAACTTGGCTGAAATTCTGGCAAACTCTTCTCTGTTTTGTGCTATCATGAGCAGAGAGTGTGTTTCTAAACCGGTCCATTTCCTGACATTTTTGAGCCAGGAACATTTTCTTCTCCTGGGACCTCTTCGTCCCGCGATCTTTCCTTCCATAATCAACCTGCGAAAGGCATACCTTGGTCCTCTGTAAATATATCTGAGATAGCTGGCTTTGCGTCTCTTGATGATACCTAAAAGCCCTCTATCTATCCGTTTCCATTCTTCTTAGAACGTTTTTATTAGTTACACTTCAGTCCATCTTAAGAAAGTTTGCTCTGACGATCTCTATATCGGCACGAATTTCGATTTCGGCTTCAAGATTATTTGTTATCCAAGTGCACAGATACCTGAATTTCCGCATTTCGTCTATTTTATTATTCATTTTGAGGTTGATTTAAATGTGTGGCGTTCTGGTAACGGCCATCAGCTTGTGTCTACTGTCAGGTTTGTCCCAACTCTGATCTATGCAATTTGATTTTAGTAGAGGTTGTTGATCGATACCTTGATTATATACAAGATTGAGTACGTTTAACTCGATCAAACGCTTTTTCGTAATCGATAAAGCAAAGATATACATTTTTGCGTTGCTACCTACATATTTGAATCAATACGGTAAGGCTAAACAGTGTTTGTATATTACCAAATCCCTGCCGAAACCCAAACTGTTCTTCACTAATACGCTGTTAAGATGGATAAGGTGTTGAACTATTCATAGCATGACTTTGAGCCTGGTTCATAAGGCCGATTAGCCTGAATTGCGAGCATTTATTTGCGCCACTTTTTTTGGGTATTAAATATGGTTTTAGCCAGTCGCTGAGAAATATATTTTGTTCAAAAGTGGTGTCAGTTGTTCAACACTATTGTCATCCTGAAGTTTTAGCATCTTGACCTATATGTCGTCTGAACCTGCGGCTTTTATGATCTTTGCTAATCTAATTGCTCGTTCTACTTCTGATTTTAAGTAATACGAGTAGGTATACTCATTGCTTGTTCTGAGTTTATTTCGATTTCTGGTTCTTCCCCCCCCCCCGTCGTCGAACAGGTCTCTAACATATTTCTGTCATATGTTTTTGATCACTCACAAGTTGATTGGATTCTGTCTTCTTTATTGTATTTGTTCTGTCCAGTTATTTCATTAACTTTTTTATAAATATTAAACAAATAATGTATTTTCTGTAGTTCCTTCAGTTCTCGAAATTCTTCAATCATCTAGCTTCCTTTAGCTTTCCTTGTTAGACGTCTTACAGTTTTCTGTATTTCTTAGTTTCTATTCTTATATACGTATTCTTCCTTGTTCCATGTGGTCTAAAATTTCTTCTGCCATCTAATCCTTTCTTACAATTGCAGCTTTAAGGGATTTCCATATACATATTATGTTCAATTATTTCCTCGGTTTGTGTAGTCGTTTTTTCTTTGATCTCTTCGTTTAGGGCTACTCCTGCTACTTTCTGTTTTCCAAAATTAGGTTTATTACGAATATGATGTGTAATTTTTTTTAATCTGACTCTAAATTTGCCGATAACCGAGTTTTGGTCTAATTCGATCTCAGCACTAGGATATGTTTTAACACCATGTATTCCGTTTCTATAACGTATGTCCATCAATATAAAATCAATTTGATTTTTAGTGACGATATTGAATGGCGCTTTCCATGTGTACAATCGTCTTTTGGGGAATTGAAACCTGGTATTTGTTATTGTTAGCTTAGTTCAGTTTTGTCAAGAGGCCATTCCTTTCTTCGAAGCCGAATTTTCCCACAATATTTTCCGTCCTTCCTTTGCTGATTTTAGCATTAAAGTCGCCAAGTATAATATTTACTTCACTTCTTTTCGTTATTTTCAGAAGTTTTTTAATTTTCTCATAGAAATGGCGTATATCATCATTGGATCTTGTATACAGTTTATATCTCTTAGGGTCCTAGGTACAGTTTTAATACGGATCGTAGTTGGTTTTATTATCACCATCAAGGAATTACTGGTTTATATGTTTGTAAATCTCGTTAAATTGCTGCTTTCATTAAGAAAAAAAAAATCAGATTTAAATGATAGGGGCCTAAGTGAATTTAAACAAAGTGCTTATACAGTATTTGGAAGTTTTGACGCAGTTCGATTTAGAGAATGTGTTTTTTTGTGTTGTGTTAATTGTAAATGTTTTAAAATTTGTTCGGTTTGAGGAATGTTCGACTTACAAAATTCCAGTTACAGAGTCTCGTTTTCATGTAAAATATCATGTTAATGCTATTGTCTTTTAAACTGATCAACCTACAGAGCAGAGCGTTTAAGATACAGAGAGGACCATAGTTTTCAGGATCCTTATAGGGACACAGCTAAATGACATTCTTTGTCTTAGTCTGGAGTATCGTTTGTCAAGCAAAATAATTATCTAACTTTTGGAGCCATCATAAATCATAATATGCAAAACAGTTAACCTTAATTATGTAAGGCTTTGATTCAGTTACCAAATTTTGCTATTTGTTTTATAGGGACACTACCCCCTAAAGGCCCCGGTTCCTCCATGGAGGGAGTCGGCGCCTAGGCCAATTATAATTTACAAGGATTAAATGAGGTGCTTTATATGAAAGTTTTTCAAACTTTTCCTTTTTAACTTATTTCGTCCTAAATAAGGTTAACAATAAAATAAACTCTTGCAATTTCTTAAAGATCAGAATTAAAATTAATAACAGCAGAAAATTCTATCAGAAAATTTGGCTTATTTTCTAACTTTTGTACCTTTTAATTGGAATTACTTTTTATAAATATTTATGATTGTAGGAATTGTAATTTTCGTCAAATTTATTCGTATTAAAAAAATTAAATTAATGTTACAACGTTACAACGAAATGCGGAAGAAGTCCAGCAGTTTCTTCCTGCTATCTTGGTTGGTTTTGCTGTATA
The DNA here is from genome assembly GCA_963082815.1 of Melanotus villosus. NCBI lineage: Eukaryota > Metazoa > Arthropoda > Insecta > Coleoptera > Elateridae > Melanotus > Melanotus villosus. The sequence goes on from OY720423.1 coordinate 22,700,751, forward strand.
AAAGTTTCAGCTGAGATTATATTTAGCTGTTTTCTAAAGGTTTCCTTTATAATGCCTTCCTTCTATTTTTAAAAATTGGATTGGTATAAAAAGCACATTTCCATTCTATTTTGAGCTCCGTCTTTCAGTGGTAATCCATGTTTTACTTGCAAATAGTAAAGTAAGTTTAACTATCCTTCCTATTATTTTCTTTTGCTTTCTTTTGGGAACACTTTCTGTTTTCGCGATTCTTTCGTTTATTTCGTCTCCTAGATATCCAGTCAAGAGGCAGGCTGGCAACAGTTTTTGAGGGGCGTCAAACCTAAGCACAGATCCACTTCAATAGAAATTGAATGAACTTTTCTAGAAGTTATACATAAATCTAATCATCATCATCATCAATTAACATGGAGCAGATCCCCGTGGATCAATCCTGGATAATGGATGTAAATTTTGTCTAGTAAGAAAAAGTATAAGGGGCCCCTCCCAGTACTTCTGCCTCAATTCTAATATCCTCCATGCTCAAAGTGTCCAGGAATTCTGTTAAAAATGACTTTAGACTGTCCTATTAACGACTGTTAGTTGTATTCAGATATGAGTGAAATAGTAAAGAGAAAAATGTAAAAACTATTTTTCACAATTTCGAGCTCCTCATGTTCTTTTAAAGTAGTGAAAATATAGGTAGTTCAAATAGGTGGAAAGCAGCCGGGAGGAGAACAAATCTTAAAGAAGTACAGAAATAAATTTTAATCAAATATTCTTAATGTAGACGTAAAATTTAATACAGTAAGAACTAATCATTGGGGGAATCTTTCACCGGTATCATTTTTTCTTCTTTCTAAACTGAAAATCAACGAAAAATGAAGAAGATTTTAATGAGCCATTTAAAAGAAGGGGATAACTACACAGAAAATCAAAATATTAATAAAATTTACGTAAAGCTCCTTTTCCATATAATTTTATTAAGTAAGTCTGTGAGTTGTTTGTACTCATTTTGGAAAAGCCCTAAATTACCTTATTGCCCTATATGACAGAGATTCAGTTCTGGAAACTAAATTTTATTTTTCTGTTTCAGAAATGGAGATTTTAGAATATTTTAGAAAATTTAGAATTCGGTAATGTTTCTTAACCCGAATCTGTCGTAACAAATTATTGCGTTGTAGTTGTAAGATATAAATTTATAATTTTGTAATCGATTTCTTCCTTTTCAGCAGCAAATGTTTAAAAGTATAACAACATGTTATCTGCGTTTTATGTAAATTTATTTATTGAGTCTTTGCCATTTTGTGATTGTTAGTTTAGTAATTTTACGATAGTCGTAAATTAAAGGCCTTACATTTTACAGGAAAACTTTTAATATGCTTTAATTTAATTATATTTCCACTTAGTTACCTTAAACATATTTAGACAATCCTTCAACAACGTTTTGACATTTTGATACGGTTTTAAAATTTAATCAATTAAGTCATATTTAAGTATAGACAAAAGAGGGCTTTGATGAACACGTGTGCAGTATAATAGGCTGGTGCAGCTTCTCCTTTTACAAATATGTACCAGATTTTTGGCGTAATTCTGAATGGCCCATTTTTTACGAATATTAAAACATTATTGGTCCTTATTTATCTCAATAAATTTGCTCTCTTTCTTATGTCTTGGTTGGGTGTTAAATTAATATAAAGGTAGGATTTTAACTATTTAAAGAAATTTGTTGTATTCGTAGATGCGATTTGTGTTTTTCCAGCATTCCCGGAAATGCAAAATTATTGACAAAATCGACACAAATTAGCTTTCAACAGGAATCAAGTCGCATTTAAGAAAACCACGCGACATACGAGACTTAAAACCGAAGAAAGACCAAATTTATTGAGATAAATAAGGCCCAACAATATTTTAATAAAAATGGACCACTCAGAAATAAGCTAAAAATCTTGTTTTTAGAAGGGCAAGATACGAAAGCCCAAGCTGCACACGTATTTACCAAAGCCTACCTTTATCTAAAATAAACATATTTTTAAGCAGTATCTTAATAACAAGTTTTTAAAAAGCTCCATTAAAATAATTAAAAGTCAGTAAAATGATTGTTTAAAACAATTTAATTTATATGAGCGTTCTCTATATCATTTAATCCTTAATTTATAACTTATTAAAATTATTAAACCGAGATAAAATTTCTAGTACCACAAAATGTTCCAGCTGAACTGTAATTTATTTGAAATGCAAAATCCTTACTTACAATATAATTTGTTAATAATCAGTTTCATTAAATGAGTTTAAGGACCAATTAAAAACTTTTTAATTATTATCAATTAAGACAAGATGGTTTCACTTTCTGTTTACATATGTAATCGTAGTCAGCATTGTTTAAATAAGCAACATTTAAAGGATAATCTCATAATTATTTATAAATTCAAGATTTAATTGTTAATTTGATATTGATACTCTTATTTAGCTGAGTGCAGGACATAACCTCCTGAATTTCATTCGTTAGGTTGAACGGGAAACCACTGCAGAGAACACATTTCCCTAGTATAAGGATGATGTAACAAAGTTCACGCCGCCGAGTCGTTTAAAAATGTGGCTTTGACTCCCTCGTCAACGTCCTCAAGAGGGCACGACACAGAAAAAAAAATAATCAAGTGTAAATTACAGTACTATCATGCCACCTTATGTATTTTACATCACATATGATAGAATCAAATATAAACCGGTAGTTGCCAACCTTAAACAAGTAGCCACGAATAAAAGCAATCTTTATAAAACAGGCAAAACATATAAATCGAACCTACAAATACTAATTTATTTAAATAATCAAAGTCCTACCTTTCAATTAATTTAGCACCAATAAGGCACAAAAGGAAAATATTATTAACAACACTTTCCAAAATGCAATATTGGCAAAATCGACGGAAATTAACTTTCAATCCGCTTTTAAGAATTTAAGAAAACCACACGACATATGAGACGTAAAATCAAATCCTAACTTTCGATTAATTTAATACCAACAAAGCCCACCTTGAAATAAAAAGCACAAAGACATGAAACGAAAATATTAATAGCGCATAGAGCTTCCCGAAATCCACAAATATTTGTCAAATTCAACAAAAGGTAGTTTTCAACACGAATAAATTTGTCTTTCAGAAAACCACGTGACGTATAAAATCGCAGAAAGTGACCAAATTTATTGAGATAAATAAGGGCGAATAATGTGTTAGTATTCATAAAAATGGACCACTCAGAAATATCAAATAAGCTTAAAATCCTGGTGTTTCTATAAGGGGAACATACAAAGGCCTACACTGCACGTCCACGTGGTTATCAAAATCTACTTTTATCTAGAATAAAATATTTTACAGCAATATCTTAGGTAATTGTTTTTAAAAAGCTACATTAAAATAATTAGCGGTTACTGAAAGGGTTGGTTAAATGTGTTTACTGTAATTAAATGAAAATATAATTCCGTTTAAGTTATGTTAACGTTTCCTATAAAATGTTGTTAAAATTATTAATCTGATAATCATGAAATGACAAACATCAAACAAAATTTTTAGAATCACAGAATCATTCAGCTCAGCTGCCATTTATCTGTAATGCAAATGGCTTACTCATAGTATAATTTGTTAATAATCGATTTCATGAAATGAGTTTAAAGATCAATTTAAAAATTCTTAAGGCAAGAGTGTGTCCTTTTTGCTATTTATGTGAATAAATAATAAATAATAAATTCAAAATGCAGCCTCTGAAATAATTTAATGTTGATGCCCCCAGTTTCTCTGACTGCAGAATATAACCTTCCAAATTTCGTTAAGTTAATAGCACTCACTGTATTACAATACTAAGCCACGCTATGCATTTTACACCACATATGAGAAAATCAAATATAACAGAATGATTGCTAGCCCTTAACCGGCAGTCACGATATTTTCGTTTCGTCTTCCTTGTGGTGTGGAGGTGCCCTTTTCTAAAATCAAATTCGCCGAAAGGTAAGATTTTGATTATTTAATGAAATGGCTTGCAAATATATTTTGCTTGTTTTTTGAGAATTTGTGTTCGTCTTTCTATTTCCTGACTTTTCATTTAAGGTCAGCAATCATCATGTTATATCTGATTCTGTCATGTGTGATGAATTAGTGTGGCTTAGTAACTTAATAATATGGTAAAAATGTAGAAGGTTATGTGTTATATTGAGGACTACGAATTCTGTTAAGCATCAACATTAAATTAACAATTAAATCATTTCAGGGGCTGCATGTTAAAATTACAAAGAATTATTAGATCATCATTTAAAATTCTGTTCATTTACAAAGTGCCGACTACAATTAAGCATGCAAACAGCAACGGAAATAACCTCGTCCTGTATAATTTTCAATTTGATCTTTAAATCTTTTAAAAAATTAGATTATTAACAAATTATTTCCTGCCTAAGACATTTGCATTTCAAATAAATTACGGTTCAGTTGAATGATTCTGTGGTGTTCGAATTCAAATACGCAATCTGCGTATTATTTAATGACATTCTCGCAGAATTTCCTATTTATCATTAGCCCACCTACCTAAACGTGAGGTCAAAGTTGACTACTACAACACTATTACGAAACGTAAATAACTGTACCTTCCTTTTTTGTTGGTGTAGTCATGAACTAGTTAATCTTATGAATAATTATGCATCTAAGGTCATTACAGTCATTATTCATTCGTATTATTCGCAAATATTCGTACTAACAATGTTTATTTTTGTTTAAACATATACTAAGCGTTAATTTTTCTTATAAACAAAGATTTCTCTTGGCTTATCGTGTTTTTAGTGCTTTCGTTTAAAAAAAAAATGACGCTAATTTGTAAGAACGCGTAGGCGTACGGAACTAAACGCAATTTACTATTGTCTATTATAGGGTATCATTAAAGAACGTACATAAACAAGGTTCACTTCTCTTTAAGGATAAGTGGCACCAAAAATTGTGCCGTAAATACAATTAGCAACAATTCTCATGGCATTGTTTTACAGATATCTTCGCATGTAACCTCTAATATTCTACCAGGAACTTAATTATCGGGTGGTATTATTTGCAAAATGCAACCTGGTTTAAAAAAATAACTGTTGTTTAATCTTGCGGGAAATTCTTGTACAGAAATCTAGTTTTCTGTTTTAATTACGTATGCAAGTGTAGTTTTAAAATTTAAATTTGTGGTGAGAGCTTCGTTGGAATATTTAATTTGCTACATTTCCTAAATCAGGAGGATTGTTATAAAAGTTTCTTCTTCTTCTTCTTTTGGCTCATAACCCTTTGTGGGTTTTGTTTCCATCGCGGTCTATCTATCGTGGCTTCGCTCCAATTCATTACCTTCATTATTTGTAAGTCTTCATGTACATCATCGAACCATCTCTTCCTGGGCCTTTCCCTTGATCTTCAGACTTGGGGCTTCCAGTCTAGTATTCTTTTAACATTTATTTGTGGTTCTATCCTGTACATATGTTCTAGCCATCTAAATTCTAACCTTTAATATGCCTTACTATGTCTACTCCATTTATGATACGTTCAATTTCATAATTCATCCTAACGCTCCATTCTCCGTTTTCCTCTACTGGACCGAATATTTTTCTAAGTATTCTTCTTTCAAAATGTTCCCAGGTTATTTTTCTCGTTGCTTGTCATTGTCCAACTTTCTGATCCATAAGTCACTATTGGTCTTATAATTGTTTTGTATTTTCTGTTCAATATATTGCTATTTACAAAGTGTCTCAAGATGAAATACATCTAGTATGTTTTGAAATAATGTAGTGGCATATAAAAGTTTATATGCAAACAAATTTCAAAGGTAACTAGATGGCATTCTTTTTAAGACACCCGGTAGTAGTTTTAAGTTTGCATAATAGCATTTGTTGCCTTTTAGTATTCTTGATCTTATTTCATCTTGTACGAGATCACTATTATTGATAATTTTGGTTCTCAGATAATCAAACGCTGTGACATGACTTACTTCATAATTGGTGAATGGCATCAAATCACATTTAATGGCCTTACTGGCCTATTAATTTTTATCGAAGCCTTGTTTACGATCGATAAACAAGCAATGCATATCTATGTTATGCTCATAGCATTTTTCTTGTGTCTGTCTTAGTGTTGATAAATGGTCGATGGTTGATCTGTTTTTCCTAAATCCACACCGATATTTGTTTAGTGTTTCTAGTGTTTCCTCCGAGTAAGGATTGCTTCGGTTGTGAATTACACCGGATATTATTTTATAGGGCACACTTAGCAATGTTATTCCTCTGTAGTTACTGCAGAGGGTTTTGGTTGTATTATTCCCATTTTCCAGTTGTTTGGCAGTTCTTCTCGTTCCCAAATTTGTAAAATCAGGTAGTGAATCTATCTCCACGGCTCTTCTCATCCATTCTTTATTAAATCTGTAATTCTACCGTCCAGTCCCGGTGCTTTGACATTCTTTAAGTCATTTACTACTTTTATTATTTATTCGTATGTTGGTGGTTTTATTTCAGGTTTTGCACTAAAGTATGCTATTTCGTTGTCATCTTCTTCCTGCGTTTCCTTTCCCCCTGCAGCACTTCCTCATCTTCTGAATATATATTATCATCTTGTTCTGTTAGGATTCTGTCATTTTTGTCTTTACATATATTTAATCGGGGCGTGAATTCTCTCGTCAGTTCTTTGACTTTACTGTAAAACTTGTTGCTTTTTGATCTTCTATTATTTTCTACCATTTCAATAACTTGTTTGTTCATCTCTTCATTCTCTTCTCTCATTTTTCGACGATACATTTTCGTTGCAAACTTTCCTGTATTGTTATACTACCTTCTATTACTTCTTGTATTCTTGTATCATAACCTTCCATGTTTCGTTTTTTATTTTTACGGCTTGTCTATATTATGTCGTACCATTCATGTTTCTTTTTCTTTCCTTCGCCCACTGTCTCTCCACCTGCTTCTGTTACAATGCTTTTTATTACTCTCCATTTCTCATCTACATTAATTGATTGTTGTTGAATTTTCGTTCAATTTGCTTTTAGTCCAGTCAAATGGTAATTTAGCTTTGCATTTTGGGTAGGCAGCGATTTTCTGTTTGCGATGTATATGGGGGTCAGTGGTGAGTCTAAATCCGGATTCTCGGGGTGGTAATCCCCTCCATTCGGCCGCCATCTTGAATAGAAGGGTTACTTAATTTTTCGGCTATACCTCTGTAGCTATCTACAACTTTTATTAATATGATCACCCTTCATTCGGCCGCCATCTTGAAAAGAAGGGTTAATTAGCTTTTCGGCTATATCTCTGTAGTCGCGAGTCTTACAAAAAGTTTGTATAAAGCTTTTTTGTAGAGAACCATATTCTCTAAAATTTCTATTAATAACTTTTTTTACGTAGCATTAATAATAAAACAGTCACAAGCCCTTAAGTTTCTGTATTTTCCGGCGTATAACTTTTTTATTGTTAATGCTATGTAAAAAAGTTATGAATATAAATCGTACATAATACGATTTTCTACAAAAAAGCTTTATGCCAATTTTTTGTGAGATTCCCGACTACAGAGATATACTCCAAAAACCAACTAACCCTTCTTTTCAAGATTGCGGCCGAATGGAGGGGGTTACCACCCCGAAAACCCTGATTTAGATTCACCACTAATCCCTCTACACACCGATAAAAAAAAATCGCTGCCTACTCAAAATGCAAAGTTTGCCTGTTTATTTCGACCATTTGACTGGACTATTTTGATATTGTAACGAGACGCGCCAGCTGTCATGCGGGAGGTAAATCATTTCACGCGTATGCGTCAGCTGTACCATGACTCATTGTTCGGGAAAATTTAAGGCGATTCACACTACACTGGAAGGCGGCAGTAGGGATATATAAGCCGCGATTTATTGGCAAGCTCACTATTGGCGAAAGTGGCGAACCCATTGCCATGCCAAACTCTTGCAGAAAGGACCAACCAGCAAAAGATACAGCAGAAACTCAAACACACACAGCTCTCATTCCATACATACATGGGGATTCCGACCAGTTAAGGAGGATTTGAAACAGATTCAATATACGCACTGAATTCAAGTCCAAGTAAGAAACACAAGACCAACATACGGAAAGGAGAAACCGAAAAAGTGGGAAGATGCACGGGTAGTCACGAAAGAAGATAGCCGAACCCGTAGGAAGCTCAAATAAACTACGTACATTGCCCTGGCAGAACAACCGATTAGCCAAGCAAGCATGGAGATCAAACCCATATTGATTCCATTACTGCGTGAAGAACTAAGACGAAACAAACCACCAGCTGTGCAAACATCTACAGCGCAGCCTGCGCAAAAGATTACTGCGCAACCTGTGCAATAAAACTACTACACATGCGTTACGGAGAAGGTGTAACTTAAATATTAGAAGTTAACAGCAATAATATTTGGACAACTCCGTAGCTGATTGGTTAACGCACGTGCTTAGAATCCTTAGCAATCCAAAAGCAATTACTGACCAAGGTTTGAATCCGAGTGCCGGGAAAAATATATAAATAAAAATATATGTCTTTCCCAAGACTAATGTATGCTTATCTACTCCGATAGACTTTTTAACTTCATGCCGGCTTTGCGTATTTTATAAAACCCATAAAATACACCTACACTGCTTGAAACACATCGAAATATCTGCAACCTTCGATAAAACTGTGTCTTGTGTAGCAAATGGACCCGTGTCAATTGGAATTGACGTTGCGTTAATTTTTTTAAAATATTTTAACAGATTTTGTTCATTTTGTTTGTTAATATTAACTAAAGACTAAAGTTGTACATTCTCAAAGTTGTTTAAGCAATTTGTTATTGTTAAACAAAATTACGTGCTTTTAACCTGACCGTCTAATTATCGAAAAAATGTAAAAATATTGACCCAGTAACCTACGTTATGTTAGATTAGATAAAACAATCGAGGCGTGTGTGAATATCCGAATTACCTTGCGAATGTAACAAACAAAGGGTCAGCAAAACCAATTAACAAAACTCATTAATTTGTTCATTGTTATGTTACTATAGTGTACTTGTAAACATTCTTTTAATGCATAATCATTTTAATTACCATGGTTTTGATTCTGCAACCGTTCATTCGATTTGATACAAAGTTAATAACCCGAAGACAGAATACAATTTTTAAGTTACAAAATATGGTAGTAGGTTTTATTATTATTAATATTTTTGAATAAAATTGTTACAAATTAAGCAGCAATAAATAAATTGCTTTGAAAAATTATTGAAGGCTTGAATCTTGTATTTGATTTATAAAAAAAAGCTTGTTTTGGTAAATAGCCATTGTTTGGGATTTTTAAAATCAAATTTTACTTTATTTTCAGGTAATTCATAAAAAAGCTAAAGTCTTTTGTGTTAATTCCTTTAAATTTCATACGTATCAAGTAACACTGCATTTATAAATTTCACAAATTATTTTCTTTTGGCCGAGTGCAGATTTAAAGTTTTTGTACTTCTTTTACGTAACTTAAATTCAACATCAGTCCAAAATCCTGTTAATCTTATTATATGAAATTAACCTAACGGAAAATTTTAGTTATGCGAATTCCCCATTTTAGATTAACTAAATCAGATGCATCTAAAGTTTTTATATAAATTTTTAACTATAATTAATATGTAATCGAAAACCAGATTTAGCCTCCTGACCTACAACGGTTTTCTTATTTTTATTAATCAATCTAAACAAGCAGAGTGAGTTTGCATAATATGTTAAAAAGATTTTAGAAATTGGGTCCTTAGGATGATGGCATTAATTAAGCTCGCATACTTTTGTTATAAAAAAGAACAAATATTGGGTTTCTGATCGATAACTTTATTTTTTGGTTGTAGAGGTTTTAGCATGGAATTTCCAGATTAAAATAACCAGTTGTAAATGTACTGGCATGTCTTAATCAGAATCAAATTTAAGTAATTTTTTGTGACATAACTCAATCATTAATTATTTATAAATAACGCTTTATAATAAATAGATTTTTGGGGAAGGTTATACTTTTAGTTAAACAAAATCTTCGCTTTCCTTGTTTCTTGGGGTTTTAATTATTCGGCAATTGGCTGTAAGTATTTAAAAATAAATAAATAAATAGATAAAAATTCTGTTAGTTAATATGTAAGGAAGTGATTTCACAATTTACGTAAACATCTAATTAAAAACGTGTAACAGTAATTCAAGTTAGAAGTACCTACACAGGTAAAATAATTTCTTCTACTTTTCCTGTTAGCGGTAGTTAAAACTAAAACTAACGGCCTTAAAGCGACCGTTTAAGCGGTTAATTAATAAAAACCGTCAACTAGCAGCGGTTTTACAAGTTACCACGTCAGTCTGCCATTTAATTCCATCACGTTATTTTAAATCAAGCTAGAAAAGTAACAAAAAAAAAACGTTATTTGTAAATTGTAGCAACGAAAAATTCCGTGAACGTTAACCTGCTTACCGGAAATAATTTGATTAGCTGAAACCAGATCCTCCGGCTGCATTTTCACCTCCATTTCTTTTAACCTACTACTTAGGTCCCTCGTGTGAAGGAATAAAAATAATGTTGTGGAAATTGCCATTAGTGCTACCAGTTCGCTTGTCCTGGAAATAGAACGAAATTAATCAGTTTAATTAGTGTTTTTCAGAACTGCTTATACTAGAATATTTGAAATTCTTGCGCAGAAACAAAATCTATGAGACTTTAAATTAATCATGAAAACCGCACAGACTATTAAAAATCCAAATATGTAATTCGACAAGTTTTTATTTAATACGTTATAGTTTTCAGGATCACATCACAGGCTTTACGTTTATAATTGAAATAAAAAGTTACATAGGATTTGAGTGATGTGATTCTAGTTTGGCTTTGGTTAAATTACGTTAAGTTTTCCGTTTGAGTTCTATTTTTATTTTAATTTTGATTTGTAATAAACTAAAACGAATGAAGTGTTTGTTTTATTAATTTCTTACATTTACAATTAATACGCAATCAATTTGTTATAAGTCAAACTTTTTTTAAATTGCAAAGCTTTGACAAATCCCCTTACAAAATTACCTTATTCCAACCTTACTGATGTTATTACAATAGTAGGAAGTCTTATCGACAAATAAACAATAAATTCCATACGAGAGAAATGAACGAGAAAATTAAGTTCAAAAATAGATTGTTCATTAAATAATTTTAGTTAAAGTCGATATAAAGCGTTAAAAAATTTAAATTAGCTGGCCTTCGTTGTCTGGAATTTATTAAAGCATTCCCAATTACAAAGTATTGGAGCCATTGTTATAATTGTAATTAGTGATTTTATTTTGTTGTGGTTTAAGATTTTCGTGCATGTTGATTTGTTCTGCAGCGAATTTCGTGTTTAAATGTTAAAAAAGTTTAAAGGATAGACTTTTCACTTAGGCTAATTTTTTTTTATTTTTCTTTTAATATAAATAACAGAACTTAATTTGTGAAGTAATTGGCAGTTAACTATAAACATACTGGACCGTATTTTCATCTAATGTTTAAAGTTGCCTTTAACTAAAGTCGTGTCTAACCGCCTAACGTAAATGTAAAACAATATAGCTCGATATAATTTTATATGTGTATAACAGAGAAACACGATATTGCCATGGCAATTAAACATTATGTTAAATTCAAATATGAGGTGAGAATACTGACCAATATGTTTATAAGGAAGTGAAATTTACCAGATGTAAAAGGATAATAACTCCTAAAGGAATGAAATCTTTAAGGTTAAATTATTTTTACAATCATCATTTTTCAGGGCTATTTGAAAACATTTTCAATCTAGAGCTCCAATTTTCAATGAAGTGTTTTTAAGAAGTATTAATATCTTACTTCTTAAAAACACTGGTGCAACACAAAAATTAAGATTTCTCGCAACTTTTCAGAATTGATTAACAAACATATTTGATTTTGTTAAAGGTTTTATGTTTTCAGAATTAATTTAATATATGCATATTTCGTTCCGGACTTAAATGTTTTTAAAGTTCGGTATTTTTTTTATAATAAAAGGGCTACTAAAAGAAAGGTAAACGTTTTAAGAAAATAAGTTTTTAAGTTTAAACCGGTAGGTTCCAGTCTTTTCTAAGTGATTAACGTATATTTTAAATTATCAGAAAAATGTTCACATTTTTCGAGACAAGCAACAGCGAAAGGATGTTTGTTAAGATTTTAAAAATTCCAAAATTATGTATAAACCTTTTAAAAATTTAAACATCCAAGCTTCAGTCTTCGTAATCTTCTTAACATGTTTCTTTTTATTCGTCCGTTAGGGTTTTAAATATTTTAAGAAACTTATAGAATCAATGTATTGCCAGAATTAAAATAAAGGTCTCAAGAAAAATTTTTTTTTTTTATAAAATATCCCAAAAACCCCATTGAACCGATGTTTACATCTTTGTTTTTGTATGTTTAAATTTTTTCAAAAATCTCTATTTTCTTAACATGTGGTTGATAAAATTTTTCTTGTCTTTTATCCTCTTCTTTGCCTTGTATGTTTTGGTGTTTTGTAGTCCTGTACGTTACATATACTTTTGCTTTTAATAGGAAGTGATCGCTCACTGATTTCGCTCCCCTATATACGCTTACGTCTTCCGTTTTCAATTTAGTATTTTGTCCCAGAAGAGTCGAAATTTCCGAATGCGTATTCGCAGATGACATTGTAATTATCACCAGCAAAAGAACAGTAGTAGTACTAACTAAAACGAAATATATTATAATTAAGGGCAACGCAACAAATTTAGAATTAAATAGATGGAGGGATCATCGAAGCTTGCAGAGAATATAAATATTTAGGGGCATTAATTGGCAAAGAAGGGCCGAGCAAACGAGAAATAACAAATAGAGTAAACCAAGCAACACAAGCTATACATAAACTTAACAGTATATTATGGTCAAACAATATTAGAAAGAATATAAAATACAGAATATATCAGACAATTATTCAGAGCAAACAACACAATGATATAGACAGAGACTGGAGGCTGTCAAAGGAGTTTGTAAGAAGGAGCGACCTGCAGAGTGTCAAGGTTGGAAAGAGTACCAAACGAAGAGATAAGAAGGATAATGCAGGTTACAGAAGAAATCGAGGTACGGCGATTGAAATGGTATGGCCATGTTAAATTAATGGAGGACCACCGTTGGCTCATGAAATCATTAAAATGGCATCCACTTTCAAGACCACCAGAAGATTGATTTAAACAAGTTTCCAAAGACATGGAAAAAGGGAGTTGGGAAATTAAAATTGGAGAGATAGAGAGATTTGGAGAAGAGGATGCGAGAGATGACCATGAGCTGTATAAACTTGCTATACAGGGTGTCATTAAAAGGGTGAAGAAAATTTTAATGGTGGGTAGTTTACATAGAAACGAAACACAAACCTAAAGTAATTTTTTTTAAACGTATAATAACTTAGTTACATGACTGTCTTTTAAACGATCTTCAAGTTTAAGTACTGCTATTTAGTTACAAAAAAATAGTGAGTATGCTGTGTTAATTTAACCTTAGTAAATGTCAGTGACACTTGTCATTAAAATTCCAATTTTTTTGTAGTAACAATGTTTATGTAATTATGAATAGGCCATTCAGTAACAGCGAATATGCAGATATGCACTTTATTTATGGCCAGGCTAATGGAAATGCGTTAGAAGCTGTAAGACAGTATCAAGCACGTTATCCTAATCGACGTCAACCATCTGCAAATACTTTTTCTCACTACCACCTTGGTAAATTGACATTTCATTGTCAAAAAGTCGACAATAATGGAAACTAAAACACTTAGTTGAACAAAAACAGACTGTATCTAAGGGCAAAAAAGACGATTTACCGCGCCAGGTCACTTTCCGCGCATGGTACCCCATAACGCTACACCATAACGGATATAAAAAAAATAAATAGTTATAATGGAGAATACGTGCTTATTTATTAATATTAAAACTAATTTTACAATTGGAACAACGTTGAATGTTAAATGAAGGTGTATTTACAAAATGTTTGATTTCATTCTTTTCGTTACTGAAAACAGAAATTGCGTTTATGTGTTTGTTTGTATCATAGCAACAGCGCCGTTAAACTGTCATAAATATAAACGTCACAATTTTTGTTAAATTATTAATGAATTTTATTTTGTGGTAGTGAGAAAAACGTAATGCGCAACGCGTAGGTAAGTTTCTTTTTTATCCTCGGTGGCTTTATGGACCTCAGCTGCGCTTCGGTCCACAAATTACCACCTCGGATAAAAAAGTCCACTTACCATAACTTGGAGCGCAAATAACTATTTCGACGCTCCATCAACGGTTGCATGAAACGGGAGTTTTACAGCCGAAGTTTGCAGACTGTAGCAGATACAGAACACGTAGAATAACTGATGCTGAGGATGATATTCTTCAAATGGTAGATGAAGATCCCTCATTAAGCACAAGAAATGTTGCAAGAGATACAGGTGTATCTCGACCTCGACACACAGTTTGGAGAACGTTACATGAAAATTTATTATATCCGTACCATCTTCAACGTGTTCAATGTTTAAGACCTGAAGACTACCCTAGAAGAGTTGCATTTTGTGAATGGCTGTTACAAAGACATCGACAAGACCAAGAGCTTATTTCCAAAATTCTGTTTACGGATGAGGCTAAATTTACAAGGCGAGGTATTGCAAATTATCACAATTACCACATTTAGGCAGATGAAAATCCTCACCAAACTAGAAATGCACGTTTTCAAGAAGAGTTTTCCATTAATGTTTGGTTGGGGATTTGTGGAGATCACCTAATCGGTCCACATTTATTACCCCCAAGACTATCTGGGATTATTTTTTTTAAATTTTCTGGAAAACGATTTACCAGGCTTACTCGAAGATTTGCCACTAGCTTTGAGACAAACCATGTGGTTTTTACTAGATGGTGTACCACCGCATTTTGCTGTTGCAGTGAGAAATTGGTTAAATGAACATTCCAGGGACCGATGGATAGGAAGAAATGGGGCGGTGGGTCTCCACGATCTCCAGATTTAAATATGTTAGACTTTTACGGTTGGGGAACAATTAAACAAATCGTTTATGCTAGTGAAGTTAACAATGCCGAAGAACTGTGGCAACGTGTGCAGGTTGCATGTGCACAAATACCAGAAGACCCCCAAACGTTTGCAAGAGTTCGTAACTCGCTTGTACATCGCGCCGAAACTTGTGTTGAGGTTGAAGGGAGACATTTTGAGCAACTTTTATAATTTGTTATTTTTGTATAACATTTCTGTTTATTAATATTGATTTCTTGTTAATAATAATAATCTAGTTTAGTATTCCCTTTGGTTTGTTTTATAATAAAAGCAACTAAATCTAGTCTCATAATAAACACATTTTGTCAAAAATTAGATATCAAATTGCTTGACTGCCTACTTATTGTTAAAAAAAAAACAGTGGTTCTCAAACGTAAGTGGCACATAAAAGAAACCTCTTTACCAGCTTTATCAAGCTTCGGAGAAAGAACATTTATAAGTATTTTTGCCTTATTTTAGTATGAACTACCCACCATTAAATTTTTCTTCACCCTTTTGATGACACCCTGTATAATATACCTATATAAAAAACGGCTTTGTATTTCAGTTCAAAATTGATAATTTGTGGCACTCAAAAACGAACTTTTGGTAATAGGAACACATGAGCTAAGAAGGGCAAGTTTGGCTTTGTATTTCAGTTCAAAATTGATAATTTGTCGCACTCGAAAACGAACTTTTGGTAATAGGAACACATGAGTTAAGAAGGGTAAGTTTGGCTTTGTGTTTCAGTCCAAAATTAATAATTTTTCATATTCGAAAATGAACTGTTTGTGACAGGAACGCATGAGTTAAGAAGGGTAACTTTGGCTTTGTATTTCAGTCCAAAATTGATAATTGTCGCACTCGAAAACGAACTTTTGGTAATAGGAACACATGAGTTAAGAAGAGCAAGTTTGGCTTTGTATTTCAGTTCAAAATTAATAATTTTTTATTTTCGAAAATGAACTGTTTGTAACAGGAACACATGAGTTAAGAAGGGTAACTTTGGCTTTGTATTTCAGTCCAAAATTAATTATTTTTAATACTCGAAAATGTACTGTTTGTAACAGGAACACATGAGCTAAGAAGGGTAAGTTTGGCTTTGTATTTCAGTCCAAAATTGATAATTGTCGCACTCGAAAACGAACTTTTGGTAATAGGAACACATGAGTTAAGAAGGGTAAGTTGGGCTTTGTATTTCAGTCTAAAATTAATAATCATTCGCACTCGAAAACTAAATGTTTGTAACAGGAACACATGAGCGAAGAAGGGTAAGTTTGGCTTTGTATTTCAGTTCAAAATTAATTATTTTTAATACTCGAAAATGTACTGTTTGTAACAGGAACACATGAGCTAAGAAGGGTAAGTTTGGTTTTTGTATTTCAGTTCAAAATTGATAATTGTCGCACTCGAAAACGAACTTTTGGTAATAGGAACACATGAGCTAAGAAGTGTAAGTGTGGCTTTGTATTTCAGTTCAAAATTAATAATTTTTTATTTTCGAAAATGAACTGTTTGTAACAGGAACACATGAGTTAAGAAGGGTAACTTTGGCTTTGTATTTCAGTCCAAAATTAATTATTTTGAATACTCGAAAATGTACTGTTTGTAACAGGAACACATGAGCTAAGAGGGGTAAGTTTGGCTTTGTATTTCAGTTCAAAATTAATTATTTTTAATACTCGAAAATGTACTGTTTGTAACAGGAAGGCATGAGCTAGAAGGGCAAGTTTGGCTTTGTATTTCGGTCCAACATTGATAATTGTCGCACTCGAAAACGAACTTTTGGTAATAGGAACACATGAGTTAAGAAGGGTAAGTTTGGCTTTGTATTTCAGTTCAAAATTAATAATTTTTCATTTTCGAAAATGAGCTGTTTGTAACAGGAACACATGAGTTAAGAAGGCAAACTTTGGCTTTGTATTTCAGTCCAAAATTGATAATTTGTGGCACTCGAAAACGAACTTTTGGTAATAGGAACACATGAGCTAAGAAGGGCAAGTTTGGCTTTGTATTTCAGTTCAAAATTGATAATTTTTCATTTTCGAAAATGAACTGTTTGTAACAGGAACACATGAGTTAAGAAGGCAAACTTTGGCTTTGTATTTCAGTCCAAAATTGATAATTTGTGGCACTCGAAAACGAACTTTTGGTAATAGGAACACATGAGTTAAGAAGGGTATGTTTGGCTTTGTATTTCAGTTCAAAATTAATAATTTTTCATTTTCGAAAATGAACTGTTTGTAACAGGAACACATGAGTTAAGATGGCAAACTTTGGCTTTGTATTTCAGTCCAAAATTGATAATTTGTGGCACTCGAAAACCAACTTTTGGTAATAGGAACACATGAGCTAAGAAGGGCAAGTTTGGCTTTGTATTTCAGTTCAAAATTGATAATTTGTCGCACTCGAAAACGAACTTTTGGTAATAGGAACACATGAGTTAAGAAGGGTAAGTTTGGCTTTGTGTTTCAGTACAAAATTGATAATTTTTCATTTTCGAAAATGAACTGTTTGTAACAGGAACACATGAGTTTAGAAGGCAAACTTTGGCTTTGTATTTCAGTTCAAAATTGATAATTTGTCGCACTCGAAAACGAACTTTTGGTAATAGGAACACATGAGCTAACAAGGGTAAGTTTGGCTTTGTGTTTCAGTTCAAAATTAATAATTTTTTATTTTCGAAAATGAACTGTTTGTGACAGGAACACATGAGTTAAGAAGGGTAACTTTGGCTTTGTATTTCAGTCCAAAATTGATAATTTGTGCCACTCAAAAACGAACTTTTGGTAATAGGAACACATGAGCTAAGAAGGGCAAGTTTGGCTTTGTATTTCAGTTCAAAATTGATAATTTGTCGCACTCGAAAACGAACTTTTGGTAATAGGAACACATGAGTTAAGAAGGGTAAGTTTGGCTTTGTGTTTCAGTCCAAAATTAATAATTTTTCATATTCGAAAATGAACTGTTTGTGACAGGAACGCATGAGTTAAGAATGGCAAGTTGGGCTTTGTATTTCAGTCCAAAATTAATTATTTTTAATACACAAAACTGTACTGTTTGCAACAGGGACACATGAGTTAAGAAGAGCAAGTTTGGCTTTGTATTTCAGTTCAAAATTAATAATTTTTTATTTTCGAAAATGAACTGTTTGTAACAGGAACACATGAGTTAGGAAGGGTAACTTTGGCTTTGTACTTCAGTCCAAAATTAATTATTTTTAATACTCGAAAATGTACTGTTTGTAACAGGAACACATGAGCTAAGAAGGGTAAGTTTGGCTTTGTATTTCAGTCCAAAATTGATAATTGTCGCACTCGAAAACGAACTTTTGGTAATAGGAACACATGAGCTAAGAAGGGTAAGTTTGGCTTTGTGTTTCAGTTCAAAATTAATAATTTTTTATTTTCGAAAATGAACTGTTTGTGACAGGAACACATGAGTTAAGAAGGGTAACTTTGGCTTTGTATTTCAGTCCAAAATTGATAATTTGTGCCACTCAAAAACGAACTTTTGGTAATAGGAACACATGAGCTAAGAAGGGCAAGTTTGGCTTTGTATTTCAGTTCAAAATTGATAATTTGTCGCACTCGAAAACGAACTTTTGGTAATGGGAACACATGAGTTAAGAAGGGTAAGTTTGGCTTTGTGTTTCAGTCCAAAATTAATAATTTTTCATATTCGAAAATGAACTGTTTGTGACAGGAACGCATGAGTTAAGAATGGCAAGTTGGGCTTTGTATTTCAGTCCAAAATTAATTATTTTTAATACACAAAACTGTACTGTTTGCAACAGGGACACATGAGTTAAGAAGAGCAAGTTTGGCTTTGTATTTCAGTTCAAAATTAATAATTTTTTATTTTCGAAAATGAACTGTTTGTAACAGGAACACATGAGTTAGGAAGGGTAACTTTGGCTTTGTACTTCAGTCCAAAATTAATTATTTTTAATACTCGAAAATGTACTGTTTGTAACAGGAACACATGAGCTAAGAAGGGTAAGTTTGGCTTTGTGTTTCAGTTCAAAATTAATAATTTTTTATTTTCGAAAATGAACTGTTTGTGACATGAACACATGAGTTAAGAAGGGTAACTTTGGCTTTGTATTTCAGTCCAAAATTGATAATTTGTGGCACTCAAAAACGAACTTTTGGTAATAGGAACACATGAGCTACGATGGGCAAGTTTGGCTTTGTATTTCAGTTCAAAATTGATAATTTGTCGCACTCGAAAACGAACTTTTGGTAATAGGAACACATGAGTTAAGAAGGGTAAGTTTGGCTTTGTATTTCAGTCCAAAATTAATAATTTTTCATATTCGAAAATGAACTGTTTGTGACAGGAACGCATGAGTTAAGAATGGCAAGTTGGGCTTTGTGTTTCAGTCCAAAATTAATTATTTTTAATACACAAAACTGTACTCTTTGCAACAGGGACACATGAGTTAAGAAGAGCAAGTTTGGCTTTGTATTTCAGTTCAAAATTAATAATTTTTTATTTTCGAAGATGAACTGTTTGTAACAGGAACACATGAGTTAAGAAGGGTAACTTTGGCTTTGTATTTCAGTCCAAAATTGATAATTTGTGGCACTCAAAAACGAACTTTTGGTAATAGGAACACATGAGCTAAGAAGGGTAAGTTTGGCTTTGTATTTCAGTCCAAAATTGATAATTGTCGTACTCGAAAACGAACTTTTGGTAATAGGAACACATGAGTTAAGAAGGGTAAGTTGGGCTTTGTATTTCAGTCTAAAATTAATAATCTTTCGCACTCGAAAACTAAATGTTTGTAACAGGAACACATGAGCTAAGAAGGGTAAGTTTGGGTTTGTATTTCAGTTCAAAATTAATTATTGTTAATACTCAAAAATGTACTGTTTTTAACAGGAACACATGAGCTAAGAAGGGTGAGTTTGGCTTTGTATTTCAGTCCAAAATTGATAATTGTCGCACTCGAAAACGAACTTTTGGTAATAGGGACACATGAGCTAAGAAGGGTAAGTTTGGCTTTGTATTTCAGTTCAAAATTAATAATTTTTTATTTTCGAAAATGAACTGTTTGTAACAGGAACACATGAGTTAAGAAGGGTAAGTTTGGCTTTGTATTTCAGTGTAAAATTAATAATCTTTCACACTCGAAAACTAAATGTTTGTAACAGGAACACATGAGCTAAGAGGGGTAAGTTTGGCTTTGTATTTCAGTTCAAAATTAATTATTTTTAATACTCGAAAATCTACTGTTTGTAACAGGAAGACATGAGCTAGAAGGGCAAGTTTGGCTTTGTATTTCAGTCCAAAATTGATAATTGTCGCACTCGAAAATGAACTTTTGGTAATAGGAACACATGAGTTAAGAAGGGTAAGTTTGGCTTTCTATTTCAGTTCAAAATTAATAATTTTTCATTTTCGAAAATGAGCTGTTTGTAACAGGAACACATGAGTTAAGAAGGCAAACTTTGGCTTTGTATTTCAGTCCAAAATTGATAATTTGTGGCACTCGAAAACGAACTTTTGGTAATAGGAACACATGAGCTAAGAAGGGTAAGTTTGGCTTTGTATTTCAGTTCAAAATTAATAATTTTTCATTTTCGAAAATGAGCTGTTTGTAACAGGAACACATGAGTTAAGAAGGCAAACTTTAGCTTTGTATTTCAGTCCAAAATTGATAATTTGTGGCACTCGAAAACGAACTTTTGGTAATAGGAACACATGAGCTAAGAAGGGCAAGTTTGGCTTTGTATTTCAGTTCAAAATTGATAATTTTTCATTTTCGAAAATGAACTGTTTGTAACAGGAACACATGAGTTAAGAAGGCAAACTTTGGCTTTGTATTTCAGTCCAAAATTGATAATTGTCGCACTCGAAAACGAACTTTTGGTAATAGGAACACATGAGCTAAGAAGGGCAAGTTTGGCTTTGTATTTCAGTTCAAAATTGATAATTTTTCATTTTCGAAAATGAACTGTTTGTAACAGGAACACATGAGTTAAGAAGGCAAACTTTGGCTTTGTATTTCAGTCCAAAATTGATAATTTGTGGCACTCGAAAACGAACTTTTGGTAATAGGAACACATGAGCTAAGAAGGGTAAGTTTGGCTTTGTGTTTCAGTTCAAAATTAATAATTTTTTATTTTCGAAAATGAACTGTTTGTGACAGGAACACATGAGTTAAGAAGGGTAACTTTGGCTTTGTATTTCAGTCCAAAATTGATAACTTGTGGCACTCAAAAACGAACTTTTGGTAATAGGAACACATGAGCTAAGAAGGGCAAGTTTGGCTTTGTATTTCAGTTCAAAATTGATAATTTGTCGCACTCGAAAACGAACTTTTGGTAATAGGAACACATGAGTTAAGAAGGGTAAGTTGGGCTTTGTATTTCAGTCTAAAATTAATAATCTTTTGCACTCGAAAACTAAATGTTTGTAACAGGAACACATGAGCTAAGAAGGGTAAGTTTGGGTTTGTATTTCAGTTCAAAATTAATTATTGTTAATACTCAAAAATGTACTGTTTTTAACAGGAACACATGAGCTAAGAAGGGTGACTTTGGCTTTGTATTTCAGTCCAAAATTGATAATTGTCGCACTCGAAAACGAACTTTTGGTAATAGGGACACATGAGCTAAGAAGGGTAACTTTGGCTTTGTATTTCAGTCCAAAATTGATAATTTGTGGCACTCAAAAACGAACTTTTGGTAATAGGAACACATGAGCTAAGAAGGGTAAGTTTGGCTTTGTATTTCAGTGTAAAATTAATAATCTTTCGCACTCGAAAACTAAATGTTTGTAACAGGAACACATGAGCTAAGAGGGGTAAGTTTGGCTTTGTATTTCAGTTCAAAATTAATTATTTTTAATACTCGAAAATCTACTGTTTGTAACAGGAAGACATGAGCTAGAAGGGCAAGTTTGGCTTTGTATTTCAGTCCAAAATTGATAATTGTCGCACTCGAAAATGAACTTTTGGTAATAGGAACACATGAGTTAAGAAGGGTAAGTTTGGCTTTCTATTTCAGTTCAAAATTAATAATTTTTCATTTTCGAAAATGAGCTGCTTGTAACAGGAACACATGAGTTAAGAAGGCAAACTTTGGCTTTGTATTTCAGTCCAAAATTGATAATTTGTGGCACTCGAAAACGAACTTTTGGTAATAGGAACACATGAGCTAAGAAGGGTAAGTTTGGCTTTGTATTTCATTTCAAAATTAATAATTTTTCATTTTCGAAAATGAGCTGTTTGTAACAGGAACACATGAGTTAAGAAGGCAAACTGTGGCTTTGTATTTCAGTCCAAAATTGATAATTTGTGGCACTCGAAATAGAACTTTTGGTAATAGGAACACATGAGCTAAGAACGGTAAGTTTGGCTTTGTGTTTCAGTTCAAAATTAATAATTTTTTATTTTCGAAAATGAACTGTTTGTAACAGGAACACATGAGGTAAGAAGGGTAACTTTGGCTTTGTATTTCAGTCCAAAATTGATAATTTGTGGCACTCAAAAACGAACTTTTGGTAATAGGAACACATGAGCTAAGAAGGGTAACTTTGGCTTTGTATTTCAGTCCAAAATTGATAATTTGTGGCACTCAAAAACGAACTTTTGGTAATAGGAACACATGAGCTAAGAAGGGCAAGTTTGGCTTTGTATTTCAGTTCAAAATTGATAATTTTTCATTTTCGAAAATGAACTGTTTGTAACAGGAACACATGAGTTAAGAAGGCAAACTTTGGCTTTGTATTTCAGTCCAAAATTGATAATTTGTGGCACTCGAAATAGAACTTTTGGTAATAGGAACACATGAGCTAAGAACGGTAAGTTTGGCTTTGTGTTTCAGTTCAAAATTAATAATTTTTTATTTTCGAAAATGAACTGTTTGTAACAGGAACACATGAGGTAAGAAGGGTAACTTTGGCTTTGTATTTCAGTCCAAAATTGATAATTTGTGGCTCTCAAAAACGAACTTTTGGTAATAGGAACACATGAGCTAAGAAGGGTAAGTTTGGCTTTGTATTTCAGTGTAAAATTAATAATCTTTCACACTCGAAAACTAAATGTTTGTAACAGGAACACATGAGCTAAGAGGGGTAAGTTTGGCTTTGTATTTCAGTTCAAAATTAATTATTTTTAATACTCGAAAATCTACTGTTTGTAACAGGAAGACATGAGCTAGAAGGGCAAGTTTGGCTTTGTATTTCAGTCCAAAATTGATAATTGTCGCACTCGAAAATGAACTTTTGGTAATAGGAACACATGAGTTAAGAAGGGTAAGTTTGGCTTTCTATTTCAGTTCAAAATTAATAATTTTTCATTTTCGAAAATGAGCTGTTTGTAACAGGAACACATGAGTTAAGAAGGCAGACTTTAGCTTTGTATTTCAGTCCAAAATTGATAATTTGTGGCACTCGAAAACGAACTTTTGGTAATAGGAACACATGAGCTAAGAAGGGCAAGTTTGGCTTTGTATTTCAGTTCAAAATTGATAATTTTTCATTTTCGAAAATGAACTGTTTGTAACAGGAACACATGAGTTAAGAAGGCAAACTTTGGCTTTGAATTTCAGTCCAAAATTGATAATTGTCGCACTCGAAAACGAACTTTTGGTAATAGGAACACATGAGTTAAGAAGCGTAAGTTTGGCTTTGTATTTCATTTCAAAATTAATAATTTTTCATTTTCGAAAATGTGCTGTTTGTAACAGGAACACATGAGTTAAGAAGGCAAACTTTGGCTTTGTATTTCAGTCCAAAATTGATAATTTGTGGCACTCGAAAACGAACTTTTGGTAATAGGAACACATGAGCTAAGAAGGGCAAGTTTGGCTTTGTATTTCAGTTCAAAATTGATAATTTTTCATTTTCGAAAATGAACTGTTTGTAACAGGAACACATGAGTTAAGAAGGCAAACTTTGGCTTTGTATTTCAGTCCAAAATTGATAATTTGTGGCACTCGAAAACGAACTTTTGGTAATAGGAACACATGAGCTAAGAAGGGTAAGTTTGGCTTTGTATTTCAGTTCAAAATTGATAATTTTTCATTTTCGAAAATGAACTGTTTGTAACAGGAACACATGAGTTAAGAAGGCAAACTTTGGCTTTGTATTTCAGTCCAAAATTGATAATTTGTGGCACTCGAAAACGAACTTTTGGTAATAGGAACACATGAGCTAAGAAGGGCAAGTTTGGCTTTGTATTTCAGTTCAAAATTGATAATTTTTAATTTTCGAAAATGAACTGTTTGTAACAGGAACACATGAGTTAAGAAGGCAAACTTTGGCTTTGTATTTCAGTCCAAAATTGATAATTTGTGGCTCTCGAAAACGAACTTTTGGTAATAGGAACACATGAGTTAAGAAAGGGTAAGTTTGGCTTTGTGTTTCAGTCCAAAATTAATAATTTTTCATATTCGAAAATGAACTGTTTGTGACAGGAACGCATGAGTTAAGAATGGCAAGTTGGGCTTTGTATTTTAGTCCAAAATTAATTATTTTTAATAAACAAAACTGTACTGTTTGCAACAGGGACACATGAGTTAAGAAGAGCAAGTTTGGCTTTGTATTTCAGTTCAAAATTAATAATTTTTTATTTTCGAAAATGAACTGTTTGTAACAGGATCACATGAGTTAAGAAGGGTAACTTTGGCTTTGTATTTCAGTCCAAAATTAATTATTTTTAATACTCGAAAATGTACTGTTTGTAACAGGAACACATGAGCTAAGAAGGGTAAGTTTGGCTTTGTATTTCAGTCCAAAATTGATAATTGTCGCACTCGAAAACGAACTTTTGGTAATAGGAACACATGAGTTAAGAAGGGTAAGTTGGGCTTTGTATTTCAGTCTAAAATTAATAATCTTTCGCACTCGAAAACTAAATGTTTGTAACAGGAACACATGAGCTAAGAAGGGTAAGTTTGGCTTTGTATTTCAGTCCAAAATTAATTATTTTTAATACTCCAAAATGTACTGTTTGTAACAGGAACACATGAGCTAAGAAGGGTAAGTTTGGTTTTTGTATTTCAGTTCAAAATTGATAATTGTCGCACTCGAAAACGAACTTTTGGTAATAGGAACACATGAGCTAAGAAGGGTAAGTGTGGCTTTGTATTTCAGTTCAAAATTAATAATTTTTTATTTTCGAAAATGAACTGTTTGTAACAGGAACACATGAGTTAAGAAGGGTAACTTTGGCTTTGTATTTCAGTCCAAAATTGATAATTTGCGGCACTCAAAAACAAATTTTTGTATTAACTTTTCAAGAAGAATTTGAAATTTTGTTTTGAAAACAATGATATACGTACATAATTATAATATCACCACTTAGTACGTGTTTGAATGTAACCTACAGATAACGCTTTTAACGCTTTAATGGCTAATATATTGTTAAAATAAAAACAATGGCTTTGAAAAAATGAATTTTCAATGAACTTTTTAATATTTAAAATTTCGTGTTTTAGCTTTTTCAGGAACGATGTAATATAAATCTCCTAGAAAGCGTAAATCTTTTGACAAAATTAGAATTATCGTGCACGATGGTTTGCTAAAATAAAAAATATAAAAAAATAAGACGGACCCATTGGAAAATTATTTAACACTTTCAAATTTTAGTTTTATTTTAAATAAATTTTCAGAATATATTTTACATTTTTTCTTGTTTAGAACTTTTATTAAAGAAATTATTTTTGAATAATATGAAGTTACTAAAACTAGAATAAAAATTTGAAGATGCACAATAACATGTTTTCTTTCAAGATTGTCACGTTTTGATTCTTTCAGTTTTTTATAGCCGATTGAGAAAATTAAACGTGAATATAAATTCTTTTGATTTATCCCATTTATTTATGCACAAATTGTTATACATTTTGATGAAGCAGCACTTTTGTCTAAATATAAAAAAAAAATGCTTAATTTTTCATATTTTTATCGTTGAAAAATAATTGCGTACTTGATATCAGTTTTAAAATATTAACTTTTATTGATAAATGCTTGTCAATCAACTTGATTGATTTTAAACAAGAAGTTTCAAAATAATTTACACGAACGCCAATATTTCTACATAGCCAATTTACGTGTAATGGTTTCCACGTTTTAATCTTAATTCCCTCAAGTTATTCACCTCAGATATTTTAAGTGTAATCCTTTCGTTTTAAAAATATTCGGGCACTGTTACATCGAAAACTAGGTTTATATCGATTTGCATCTAGATGCCTGTGAGCGTTTTAAAGTGGTTTGGCCAGGTTGTTCTTTTTTCAGGTTACTTAACTCTAGTAAACTGCGACCTGATGAAACTTAAAAAGCGCAGCTGTTTTTGTGTTTAAAATTTCGTATTTCTATTTGAATTTTAAATTGTACCCTCAATTTTTCCAAGCAAAAAACGGATGACAATTAGGTATGATTAGCGTGCAGCCACAGAATGAAATATTTCAAAAAGCGGAAATAATATAACAGAAATGGATCGATGATTATCAAAGCGCATGTTACGTCTATTACGTCTACAGTTTTACAATTAATGAATACATTACGGATAGTTAAACATTATAAATGAAGCTGCAACCGTTAGTCATTTTTGTCCCATTTACAACTTCATCTCGATTTTTAATTTTGTTGGAGATAAGAGAAAGGTTTAACGGTTACGTTATGCTATTAGTACAACCACTACCGTATATTGTCATTTTTTTTTATGTTGCCTCTATTTGCAACATCTCCCATAGCTGCAAGACAAGACGTCAAGCTGAGCGAATGCTCCGAGTAGGTAAATCATCGGAGCAGAAAATGCATCATCTGAACGGTTAGAAGGTGCACACATAAATCATTCCGTACTAGAAAGGTTTTATTCTATTTTCTAGACCTGTTATCACAAATCTCAAGACAACCTCCAATTTATATGTACAAGATTTGTTATTATTCAACGTCTTCCTTACTTTCTTCAGGTTGTAAAACAAGTAGAACTTATTTTAATATTCAGTTTGAGTGTTTCTTGTAAAAGTTTAAAATGTAGCATATTATTCACGAGTGTTTTCTTGCCTCTGGTTATGACAATCCTACATTTCCAATTTTATTTATTATGGTCTGGAGAAAGTTCCATTTCATTGGTTGAGTAATAATTAAAAAGTTCGACGTGAAGATTTACATTTCTGAATTTGTTAGAACGCAATTAATTTGCATTCAGAAATCAAAAAGTTTTGTTGTGTAAATTTGAGTAGTATGGTGCATTTGTGTTCTTTTAGACCATAGCTGGTCATGCAAGTTCTGTTCTGTTGGTGTAAATTATACTTTTCCAGGTATAATTCTGCCTTTTCACTACAAATCACATTTGATTGATTTTATGGTTCTTTATGGTTTATGTTACAGTATCGATGATGTCAATTAATTCAGTCATCGGTTGCCTGCTGCTATAAAAATTATACAGTATCGTAAGTTAAGTTCTTTGAATTTCGATTTTTGAAAGCCTTTTATAAAAATGTAATTAGAACATTGGTTTACATAAGTTAAAATTTGTAACTTTGATTAACACAAGTACAAAATATTGATTATTCATCATCATCATTCATCATTATGTTTAGCAATGTCCAGGGGTGTAGTGGAGCCGGAACGTGCCGGAACGCCGTTCCGGCACTGCTTATTTTTTTACAAGAAATAAATAAGGAAAAAATGTAAAATACCTCCTTAAAACAGAGCGATCTTCATTCAAATTAATAAAAGTTCCGGTACTGCTTAATCTACGACTACACCACTGGCAATGTCCCAGAAATACAGCTACATATCTGATAATTATTCTTTGCCCTGTACTTCCACTTTGTAAATCTCCAAATTAACTTCACTGGTAAAACATATTTAATTTCGAATAAAAAAAGAATATTACATGGATCTGTATTAAAATTCTTAAAACACAGTTTATTTTATTCTTCAAAAGGGCCAAAACTTTTAAAAAGCCACACTTGGCAACACTTTCTGGTATTCGACTCAATTCGAGTTATAGTAATTCCAGCCAGTGATACCAACAAATCATGTGTTGTAACAGGGAATCCCCTACACTACCCAGTTTTTAATATTTGACGAAAGCAGGGTTGTTCAGTATACGTGTCAGGATGGTCCTTCTCTAGTAACCGGTCTTGCGCCTCCCTTGAGGATTCCACTAAAGGGCCGTTCGTGTAGTATCATTAGGTGGTCTGCGGAGTTGTAGCCCAACCGACCCAATTTCCGTCGGCTGATTTCCAGGTCTATTCTTTTTTGATTTGTTGCTCTCCATATGTCTTCATTTGAAATGTGGTCCGGCCTGAAGATTTGTAGGATACGACGCAGGCATTTTATTGATGAACACTTGAAGTTGAATTGTGGTGGTTTTGGTTACCTACCATGTTTCGCCACCATATAACCGATCTGATTTTACGTTGTTGCTAAATAGACGAAGTTTCGTTTGTAAAGAATATGTCCGCGAGTTCTAAATCTTGTTTAGTATTCTAAAGGCTGTTCGTGTTTTATGTATCCCGCTGACTACATCAGCTTCAGATCCTCTAGTCTTGTTGATGATACCCATAAACTCTTTCTATAATATTATTACTTATGCACAGAGAGTTTACATTTTGTGTTGTTGTGGTTTATTACCAAACCTACTTTGCTTGCCTCGAGCTCTAGGCTTCGGAGTTTTAGGTTGGTGTGGGCGAGTAAGAAGATATCTTCTGCGAAGTCCAGATCATCAAGTCTTGCGAATAAGTTCCATCTGATACCTCTTTGTGTGGTATTTTATTTTTGGAGCACAGAGTCTAATGCGATATTAAATAAGGTAGGAGCACACAACCCTGTTTGACTCCGTTGAACACTGGTACTGGGTCGCTGAAGCTGCCTCTGCGAGATTCTCTGCAGGTAGATTCTTTATAGAGGTCTTTGTTGTTGATTAATTTCTCAATAATTTCTTTTTCCTGAAGCGTGGTACATATAGCCGTGCGAGTGAGGCTGCCGGATGCCCTTTGGACGTCTATAAAGCCTAAGGACAGAGGCAAAGATTGTTCTACTATGATGCATAGGGTATTTATGTGGTCAATGCATGCCTGTTCTTGGTGGAGGAGTGCATCTGTCAGTCTGTTGTTTATAATGGCAGCCAGTACTTTATTTACTATGTTCAAGAGGGCAATTCCTTTCCAGCTACTGCATTCGCTAAGGTCGCCCTTCTTTGGCAATTTGTTTGGGATACTTTCTATGGCGTTTCAGGCGTTCTGTGGAAGAAGGAGTAGTACTCTTGCGATACTAGATGGATATAATTTAAAGAACTCAGGGGCTATATTGTCTGGTCCGGCGGCTTTCCTTTCTTTTAGTTGTAGAATAGCTTTTTTGATTTCACTGATGCTGGGTGCGATTAGTGAGATCTTTGCGTTGTATCGGGGAAGGTGTTGATTGGGTTGTGGCTGATGCTGCTGGTGGAGGTGCCTGACTTTCTATGCCACCAAAGTAATTTTTTCATCTTGCTACTTGGCCAGATGAAGACGTCAGCTTTATTCCGGCACCGATTTTAAGTGTTATTGCTTCAGTGTTGAAATTTTTTGTTTGTGAGCTGCTTAGTTAGTTTGTATAACTCTTGTGAGCTGATATTGATTGTGGGCAAGATATGCTAACCATTTTCTTTTGTCTCGTTTTGCACCTCTTTTGACTGCAAGGTTAGCTATCCTATATTCTTGTTTTATGATTGGTAGTTCTTCGTCATTTACTGTGCTGCATAACTTTCCTGAGTGACACCTTTTGACCAAGCAGTTGTTCACTAGTGTTGAGGAGTGTTGCTTGAGTGTCTACCCAGCTTTGTCATAAGTTATTAGCCTCTTCTAGTTCGGCAAATTTGTTTATGATCTCTTCTTCGAAAAGACTATGCCGTGAGTGTAGTATACATAAAATAAAATGAAGAAAATAAGTTTGTTAATTAGTTTATAATAATTAATAAGTAAAATTATGGAAAAGGTAACGAGGTGGTTTATAAAGTTATCTTATTGTGGGTTTAAATATTTCAAAAAATATTTTTTATAAGATAGGAACAACGAAAGAATGATCAAAATAGTAAGAGACTGGAAACCACAAGGCAAGTGCGATCCGGGAAGACCATTGAAAAGACGGACAAAGAGCTGCTGGACGTCCACAGAATCCACACCGTGAACGTGAGAAGAAAAGCAGGCAAATATGCCTACTTTAAAAGAAGGAGAAGAAGAAGAATTATTAGAAAAAAGATAAAAATTTTATGGAAGGTAAACAGAATCACCGTATATTTTTTGAGGTTTGACGTAAGTTCGAGTTCTTCAGAATCAGTTATGTAAATTTTACACCTTGTTAAGTTGTAATTTTCCAAGAAGTTAGTAACAGTGAAGGGCTGTTAATAATAATTAAAAAAAACCAACCAAAATTTTGTACAAACCTAAATATTGTGGGAATTTTAACAGATGAGCGATATTCAGGTGGGGGTTCGGCGTGTATCGGGTGAGTCAGAGGTGTACGAGAAGTACGACAACGACGCCAGACATGCGAGACAGTTTGAAAATACTAAAGTACGAAATGCAATTTAATTAAAATAAAGAAGTTGTGCAAAGCCTCTGTTTAGCTTTCTTAGAATCCCACAATATCCAAGCTTCAGTTTTCAGGAACTACGAGTAATTTAACATATTTATCAATTTATCAACTTAGGATCTTGAATATTTCAAGAAATCACAGGTACTGGAGGAACTAAAATAAAGTGCCCTAAAAAGAAAATATAAAATTTTGGCCAATGTTTGAATATTTAAATATTTTAGAGTCAGAATTTTATTAATATGAGGTTAATAAATTAAGGATAAAATCAAGGTAAGAGAATCGAGATATTAGTTATTTTTAAAACTTATTAAATAAAGTTAATCTTGTTAGGGGAAGACCACCAGAAGAATGGTTTAAAGAAGTTTCAAAAGAAATGGAAAGAAGGAATTGGTAAATGAAGATTGGAAAGATAGAGAGATTTGGAGAAGGGGATGGGAAAGACGACCATGGGCTGTATAAATCCGCTATGTATATTTCGTTAGGGATTTAATTCTTTCAGCGAGTTTTTTTATTATTTCTTCTTTACCAGCATGGTTTTTGAAATATATTTTTAAAAATCCAGAAAATAGAAAATAAAGTTTTCGTACGAACCTCTCAAGAAGGATTTGAAACTCCAGGATTTAATTTTGGTTTGAAACCAATAACGGCGCACCAACCGCGTAATTTGCACAGACGGGCCGGGTTGTACATTGCACCCGTAAAAACCACATACATTAACGCACCAGCCTCCACACCGAAAGGTAAAAGGGGTTGCAGATGCAGATACAGAGCCTTAATACATAATAAATACAAGAATTTTGAGAAAAGAAAACGAAGTTTTAATGAAAAGTTTTAAGGTTTTGAAGCTTCAAGCTTTAGTTTTTCCCTAGAAAAATTTTAATATACTTATATTTTTATCGTAATTTAGTTTACCTACATTTTTATCTTTTTGGAAGTTTAATGCTTTTGACAAAAGAGTTTCAATCGTTAAAGGGGTTTAATGCCAACATAATAAATTAAAAGTGTAACCAACTAACTACTCGTATAGTCATAAAAACCGCGACTGCATTATAAATACATAAACTCAAATAAAGAAAGTTTGACTAATTAATTAAATGGATGACTAATAAGTAATGATTAATAAGTAAGGAAGTGGTGATAAAAATTCTACAGCATTGGAAATCCTTCTCTCCAATGATTAAAAAACTGTGATGTTTTACCTCCTGGAAACATGCAATAATCCTGAATTTTGCAGCTACCAGAATTTATGGATGTAATAAAAAGATTCTGTTACATATAGTCCAGTCAATAAAGGGATTGTAGAATGCATGGAGGGTGTCACAATTTTTGACTTCAGGGCTTTGTTTGGAGTCGTTAGGGGTGCAAGGGGGGACTGAGAAGGTCTCTTTTTTTGTTTTTTTGCTTATATCTAGAAGATGGTGCATCTTAGCAAAAATGTCATTATATACAAAATCAAAGCTGATAAAATTTCCTACATTTTTGCTTTTTTAAGTTTTATTCTATCTCCAACCGTTTATGAGAAATCCGCTATCAAAAATCGTTAATATTCGCAAGAAAATATTTTGCCTCCCGTTTTTCGTTAAACTTTTCGCTCTAGCACCTCATTTCTTCGGTTTACAGAAGAATTCCCACAAAAGAAGTTGTACAGGATTAAATTTCCTTCAAAATGGTATATACTTTTTATATATTTTTTTCGAAAATTAGCGATTTTTGATAGCGGATATCGCATAAACGGTTGGAGATATAAAAAAACTTTACCAACCAAAAATGTGGAAAATTTTGACACCTTTGATTTTGTATATAATAATTTTTTCGCTAAGACGCACCTTATTCAAGATATAAGCAAAAAACCTAAAAAAGGGATCTTCTCGGTCCCCCCCTGCACCCCGCTCACCTCCTATGTCCGGGGACTTTTAGTATGTTTACCTCCTAATGACTCCAAACAAAGCCCTGAAGTCAAAAATTGTGACACCCTCCATGCATTCTACACCCCCCTATTGAGCGTTCGTTGACTGGACTAATAAGCAAAAATTATAAATGCACAGTTGAGGAGTTATAAACTTTACACAGCACTTGAAGTTTAAGAATTTTATTTATTGATCAACATTAGGTTGGGTTAAGCACTACCGCGTTCAAGATAACTAATTGGAACTCGTAAATAATCAGTCTGCAAGAGAATTGTTCTATTTTTGTACTTATTTTTTACCGGTGTGGTTTTGGCGTTAGAGAAAATTTTGACCTTTACTATTTGGCTTTTATTTATAATTTTATCGTTCGCTTTCTTTTATTTCAAAATTTATTAGGATTACAGCTCGATGTTATTGCTAGAAAACGTTTCTTTACGAACATTTTCGTTAATATACCCTCAGTTTTATATTGCAAATGCTGCTCTTTTAATTTTATTCCTTATATAGTTGCCCATGCCCCCATAATGAAATGTTTATGGGGGCAGCGCCCCCATAAAGCAAAAAACAAATTTTTAATAACTGAAGCAGATTATTAAGGTTAACTGTTATGCATGTTTAGATACCTTCAAATGTTACATAACTGTTTTATTTGACTAACGAAATTCCAGTCCAAGTGACAAAGTTTATTTAGTCGTACCCCCATAAGGTTAAAAGCTCGGCGCCTATCAATATAAAATTTATTCTTAATCTGAAATTTCAAAACCCCAAGAATTTATTTTAGCTGGCAGTTTATTTTTGAACTAGAATCGTAAAATATACTGATTTAAAGTTTTACTGAAAACATTTCAAACATGTCTACTGAAAGACAGATATAACAGATTTGAGGTTAGCCATAACTAACCTAAATTATGCATCAATCCAAGACATTAAATGCCACTTCTGGAGTCGACCCAGTCTACTTTTTCGGTGTCGATCGGTCAAATCGGAAGTATTTAAAAGATTTCCCTTAAGCTACCAAATTAATGGCGAGCAGTAAAAATCAGCCAAGTCAATACATGCTTATGATAATTAAACAAAAAAGGTCTTCCCCGCAATTCCAATTTATTTAATTTCTATGAATAATTTCTCAAACTGGATGAATTTTATCATTAGGTACGTGTTCTACAGAACTAGTTGAAGCTTCAAACTGGTTAGACTGTTTTATTAAAAATTGGGGAAAGTATAAAAATAATTTTGTTATAAAATAGTCCAATTCTTGGTACAATATTATAAATCTTTCTTTTCGTTTTAAGTTGATAACTCAAAATTGTACAAGTTTAGAAAATGTAAATTTTGGAAATTCATTCTTAATTTATTGTTATTGTTAAATTTCTAAACTTTCATGGTGCCGCTTCTTAAATTTGGAAATTACTTGATTTATATGCATTCAACTATTTTCTTTATTGTTTAGAACTGCATATTTAATCGTTGTGCTTTTGTGTTATTTACATTTTGAGGACTTTATGCATAACTTCCTTAATATTTCAACTGGAAAGTAAATTTTGCATAATTCACCAAAATTTCCATTTTCTTATATTGGCTAAAATTTACAAATAAATTACCATACTTGCTAACTTCACATTTTCAGTTTCGGTAAGAGTTTAAGTTTCTAGTCCAAGAATTCACATTAAAGTAATCAAACCGACAACGTGTTGTGGGTTATCGCCCGCGTTTCCGGCCACAGTAAAAAAGCTTTCCTCTCACCTTTTAGAAATAATATACAACCATGTAAGTTATTATTAACACATCTAACTTTTACTTATTTCAATAATTACGTAGAATGACATTCAACACTTTTAATTGTAATATCGATCATTTAATTATCCACATGTCACGTTTTCTTACTGCATAGTTAATAATCGTGTTCGTATGTTTTTCTACAATTTGTTGTTCTTAATGGCTGTCTGGAACATTAATGGACGTTTTCACGTGCCTATTTAAATTAAGAAGTGAAAATTGATGTCTAAACGAAAGGCGTATTTAATTTCTTTATAAAATGATTAATGTCCAGATGGTTGATGTAAAAAGGAATTAAATTAAAAATGATTCAATTTATTTTTTTACACTCTACTGGATAGATTTGATTTAGGCCACCTACTTAGTTAAAATATTTATTTTATAGAACTCGAGTTACAATTTCATTTAATTAGTAAAAATAGAGTAGTCGATATTTATGGTTCTTAATTAAAATTGTTTAACATTAGTACTGACTGGGCGTAAGCTGTTTTTTTTTGCAAAGTTACTTTAGCGAAACTAGCTGCAAATTTAAATACAAAGCAGTTGTATTCTGATACAACAGTTTATGCTGTTATTAAACAGTCAGATGAATGCAGTGCTAAATTTATTAGTGTAACCCTACTTTGCATATAAACGCTTCACAAACAATTCTAGTTTGTTTGCATTGCAGAAAATACCGAAACTTCTTTCATCAACTTTAACAACTTCTCTCAATAATAAATTTTGCATACAATTCATCAGCAGGATGTAAATCGTCCGTATCTATTGTTTATCTGACCAACTTTTCAATCCATTCTAAAACACAATAATTTACACGTTACTTTTCTTCTTTTGATCGCTGGATTAATTCATCAACCGTATTTCCTTCTATTTTGTATAACTGAATTCAAACGCGTTTAAATTTTTATTTTCATTATATATTATTTGAAAGATTCAGTTCATTGCGCAAACTATAATTTGTGTATATAATAAAGAGCGTAAATTTATTCAATAAGTACGCAATAAAATCGCTCGTGCGAAAACGGGGTCTGATTACACCTGTTCTAATTCAGTACGCTGCACTGATTTTAAACTTTTGTTAGTGTTTGACCGCGTGCATTTCACTATTATGGGCATTGTTTTGAGTTTTATTATCGTGACGCACGTACTCATCAGTGTTTGTCATGCAAATTACACTCGAAAAAGTTTATCAGCCGGACTATTCTTGAATTTTTAGTAGTTTACTAGAACTATTTTTTTAGGTAACCTAAAAACAAACACATTTGGAATTTTTTCATATTGTTTGCCTTTTGGGTTCGTTTATGGGTTTTTTTGTTTACTAACAAATGTTTGAATGGGAACAAAAGGTTGTGAAGCGTGTTCTGATGTAATTTTGCAGCTTGACCTACCGTTGAAGTCTCCGGAGATTTAGATAAATGTAGGAAAAAGATGGTTTTCTTAAATTCCACAAAGATTTGATTCTGATTTGCAGTTTTTGATAGGGAGATTCAGCTGCTAAATTTAAAAATTACAACAATCCAATATTCTTTTAGCAATTCGGCAAAACTTGGACTTTTATTCTAAGCTTGAAGTCCAAACTATTTTAAATTATTAAAATAACCACATAAAAATATAAACAATATTTAAATGAATATTTTAAGCAATAAACACTTTGTTTATTCGGAAATTAAAGGTTGGCTTATTTAATTCATTTTAAAATTATTAATAATTAAACATAATTTTGGTTTTATTTGTTTAATAACATTAAAATCCTTGATTTTCTTAATTAAATTTACTTAAAAATGAGTAGCAAGGACGCTTAATATAATAATTGAAAATGTCGTGCTGTACAATTTTTTTAATTTTAATCGTCGAACTAATTACCAAAAATCTCCTGTAATTATAATGAGATTAAGATATTATTAAATAGACACGCCAAAGCTTTTTACGCTTTACTCGCAAAAAGGCAATAAAAATTAAAATTGAACAATACGAACCCAACAAACGAATTCTTTGTTTTTTGATAAGTTTTTGTAATTATTAACTTTTACAACTGTTAACTGTAAATCTGACGGTAAATCCTGACAAAAGTACTCACAAAACGATGACAATTTTATTATAAAAACAACAAATAATGTTAAATTTCCTAACACAAACCGCAGGTTTGTCGTCTGATGTATCGTTGAAGTCTCCAGCTTATTCATGCGAGTCCTAATTCTAGTTTTGATAAACATTTAATGCCTGTAGGTCTAGACTTAAAACAATTCCTAAACACATAACAGTACAATAATTATGAGTTAAAATTACAGGTTAGTCATCCTCTTTTTTAAATCGTTTGGGATTAAATGAGGATTGGGAATATCAGTTTGTTCGGTAGAGTTTCATTGAAGTAACTTGCCTTCCAGACAATTCTCACAATTTTTGCCTAAATTATTTGTAATTTACACACAAAAGCCTTGCTTTTGCAGAATTAAGAAATTATTTTAATTTTGGTAATTATTTTAATGTAGGTCAAAATTTCGTAATATGAGGTTGTGCTTGTAAGATTTCGTGCGATTATTTAATGTGAA
Organism: Melanotus villosus; assembly: GCA_963082815.1. Lineage (NCBI taxonomy): Eukaryota > Metazoa > Arthropoda > Insecta > Coleoptera > Elateridae > Melanotus > Melanotus villosus. The sequence goes on from OY720423.1 coordinate 22,737,531, forward strand.
ACTATTTTGATGTCCCCAATGGTTTCCAAATCCAAACTAATGATATTTAAATTTCAGCGATAACTTTAAATATTGCGAAATTAATCCTAAAACATTGATATTTAAAAATTCATGAAGTGAATACATACATTTAAATAATTTAACATTTATTTGAGAATCTTCGTTTCACAAGCGTGTTTTAATATTTTATTGTTGAGGAAGTAATAAAGCAGGTTGTCTATATATGGAAGAATCGCCAAGTTCTAGTTTAACTATAATAAATTGAGACTAAAAATGCGGAAGGACGTCAGTGAATGGTTGATATTATTAAAACTGAGACATCTTCGTGGGACACTGATTTTTTAAAATCAAAACCCTGACTTTTAACGTCAAAGGCTCTATGTGGGAATTTATTACTTTAGGTTTCGTAATCATAAGATCTCAAAATTTTTGTTTGGCTAAAAATAACCATCATTTCAGAAGTTTCGTTTGATTAAATACGAGGTTAGGTTATCATAAATGTTTGTTTATTAATAGTTAATTTTCAAACAAATCAAATCTTTTAATGCAGATAATTCCTTGAGCTTCACTCTTGCAACTTGACCTACCATTAAAGTCACAATGTTGTTAATAGCTTTAAATTACGATGATTTATACCTCACAATGTGAATGTATAATTGCTACCAGCGGCTAAGTTTACGCGAAAGCAATAATTAAATTAAATGCAGGTTTTTAGTCTAATCTACCATTGAAGTCTCCTCCTTGCTACTAGAAGTTCAACGAACTATCGCGAAAAATAGGAATATCGGCACGATTTACGTTCTAAACCGGAAAAGTCGTATCTCTAAGAATTTTTCCTCTGATTTCACCGAATGAGTATCACTAGAGCAATCTGAAGTACCCACTGCCCTACCTTTTAGCTTTTACCCGTTTTACGAATATGGAATAGGCGGGTAACCGGTTTACGTGTAGCATGTCTGTATACGTTTTCCAGTGTTACTGTGTTGATCTTGATGTGCCAAGCGGAAAATTGCAGTTAGTTCATTGACTTCCTACTTTGGACTGCTTGTCTATGTCGTTAACTTGATTCATTTTTTTACGGAAAATTTCCACCTATGATTTTCTTATATCCAGTTACATAAGGAAATAATTCGCCTTAATCACAGTGGAATTACGCGTTACAGTTCACGGATTAAGTAAATTCTTACAAATTAACCAGGAAATATTTTAAAATCGATCTTCAAAAACTTCTCAAACTGTGAGCCTCAAGATTTACGATAAAACACTTAGCTGTAGTAATCATTACAAAACAGCTTTCTTTCGATCACGTGCTTTCTGCTATTGTAGCAGAGAGCGCGGATGTGAAAGGTGTAGACGATCTCCGAAGACATTCACCAAAGCTGCTGGCACTTTTTTTGAAGGTCTCGGACGCGATGCCGTTATCCGAGTCTATCTAGATTACCATATTAATTTTATTATACGGGATACACGTTTCTTAACTCGTTTGATCTACAAAAATTCACACTCATCTAAATTACTAGCTTATTGTTAATTTCCTCGACTTCAGTGAAGTAGGTCAAGCAACTACTCAACCTACTAAAGCAAATCTATATCTGGAAGTTGTTTGCTAATTAAAAAATTAACTTCATTTAGTGGTAGGTTTTAAGAGCTATCGTGTTAATGGTTTTTTCCATGCAAAGTACCTATATCTTAAGAGCTGTAGAAAAGTTTTTGTTTTGCTTCACTTACGAATTTACAACAGGTTAATGGGATTACGGGTTCAAAGTTTTTAGAAATGCTGAATTTTATTAAGTCTTAAATATCAGTTTTGGTGATTTTCAAAAATGTTTAATTTTATTCGTTTAATTTCGTGTATGCATTGCCAAATTAGTTTAAGATTTTTTTATAAAAAGACGGATGGTTTTAGGGCAATTTTGCCTTTATTTATTTTTACCATTCGTGGAAGTTAAAACAAAGCCAAGTGCGTTTACCGGTTTGTGGTCTAACGCAGCATTGAAGTCTCCGTATTTCAAGATTATGATTTATCGATTTTTGTGTGTAAAGAGACGGAAAAAGAAGAAACAGGTTTGAGAAAAATTTGCCTTAATTTTCGACTTGTATTTGGAAGTAATTTGCAATTAAAAAAAAAAATAAACCTTTATTTAGTGGTAGGCTTTAAGAGCGATCGTTTTAGTCTTTAGTATTCTTTTCCATGCAAATTATATCTTAAAAGCCTTTTAGAACGGCGTTTGTTTTGCTTTACTTACGTAAGAGTTTTTCTCTTGAGAGTTGACAACAGGTTAATAAGATTACGTCGTCGTTATTGCCGTTTTTAGATACCACAACTGAATCTTATTAAGTCTTCAATTTCAGTTTTGGAAATTTTTTAAAATGTTTAATTTCATGTATCCATTGCCAAATTAGTTTAAAAGGATGATTTTAGGGTAATTTGGGCTTTATTTATCTTTACCATTCGTGGAAGTTAAAATAAAGTTCAGTTAGTTCGCCAGTTTGTGGTCTAAGGCAGCATTGAAGTCTCCATATTTCAATACTATAATTAAATCACTGGAAGTATGGAGTTTTTCTTATATATTTGTGTTTAAATGGGTACAAAAAGAAGAAACAGGACAAGGAAATGAGCAATTTTCAAGTAAGTAGAACGTTTTAGAAAAATCTGCTTTGATTCTCCTTCCTATATGTTTTATTGAGTGGTTTTAGTGTTCTTTTCCATGCAAATTAAGAACCTTAGAAAGGCGTTTGTGTTGATTTACTTACGCAAGAGTTTTTCCTTGTAAGAGTTGATAAGTTAATAGAATTACGAGTTCAAATTTCCGTTGTTAGAAATTGCGGCTGAACTTTATAAAGCTTTAAATTTCAGTTTTGGTAATTTTCAAAAATGTTTAATTTTATGCATTTTCTTACCTGTTTACATGGCTGAATTAGTTTAAGATTTTGTTGTAGAAGAAATGGAATAGTTTTAGGGCCATTTGTGGAAGTTCTAAAACAAAGCTAAGTTAGCTCACCGGTTGGTGGTTTAACCCAGCATTGCAGTTTCTGCATCTCAATACTATAGGTAAGTAAATAAAGTATGAAGTAATTGATTTTTTGATTTCTGTCTTTAAATGGGTGGAAAAAGGGGAAAAAGAAGAAACAGGAGTGAGAACGAATAAACTGTAAAGTTTAAGAAAAATCTGCTTCCTATATTTGGAAGGTTTAAAATTAAAAAATTAACTTTTAATTAGTGGTAGGCTTTAAAGGGCCGTCCACACACAGCGATTTATCGTACGTCTTGTCGAATCAGACAAACCGTATCAAATAAGACGAAGAGTGTGGGCCGCGAAACGTACGTCTTGCATGAATTGAATGAGGTTGGACGACAAGTCGAAAGACTTATTTTCCGAGAATTGAGACGACAAGAAGGAACGTGTGGACAGACGTTCCGTCTTACCGTTCAATCTCGTTCAGTTCTCCTTATTAGTGCTCGGAGTATTTGTAGTTCACTTCACCTATTGAAATACGTCTGATCTTCGCCAATGCTCTCGTGAATTTCTGTGCGAATTTATAGAGCTATATCGCAGTTTTCCTTGCTTGTGGCAAGTGAAAAATAAGGACTATAGTGACCGGAATAAGAAGGATCAGGCATACGAAATTTTAATGGAAAAATATAAAGAGGTAGATAGTTCTACAAGTCCCTGGGATAATTTCACTCAGTATTTGCTTGGGCGTGATAGTTGTGAACTCGAAGTTCTTATAGCTTCTCCTAGTTGCAAGAAACCCCAACGTGGCACTCAGTCTTTCATGAGGTGAAATCGCTTTTCTCAAACGCTTATTTTTTTTCTAGATGTGATTGTACGTTTCAGCATCCATCCTCAAGTAATTATGCCAGTCTCCTGGCTCATCACATAATTCTCGTAGTAGTCTAACATGAAAAAATTCAGGTCGCTTTAACAACCCTTCTCTGGATCATTTTGAACTGCGATTTCTCTTTTGGTTCTTTTTGCAATGCACCCAGCACACCACAGACGTAATTCCTCCATGACTGGTGCCGCGTAACTGATAGATTAGTTGTAGGAGAAGTTGGACGACAAGATGTAACAATGTGGACACCGTAGAAGTTGTACGTCTTGTCGAACGATTTGCATGACCGTTTTATCATATGATGAGGCGTTGGTTTTCCTTCACATGCATAAAAGTTCTTCTCTTAAGAATTGACAGCAGCTTAATAGGATTACAGGTTCTAATTTTAGTTTTGTATTAAAATGAGGACGGTTTTAGGGTACCTAATTTTGACTTTTAAAACAAAACTAAGTTAGCTCACTGGTTAGTAGTCTAACCCAGCATTGAAGTCTCCGTATCTTAATATGTATTATAATTAAACCCTTGTAGTCCAAAGTGGTTACTTTTTTCACTTTCTTTGTTGAATGAAGGGAAGAAGAAAAAACAGGAAAAGGAAGTGTGATTTTTCCAGTAAGAGGAATAAATTATGAATAAACCTTTGATTTTCCTTCCTTTTAAAACTTGCTTTTTTGTATCCTGGTAAATAATAAACATGTATGTCACTTAGTTGCAAACTTTCTTATAAATCACCTCTTTTTATTTTAACTTAAGGTAATTTTTTAAGTAGAAAGGAGTTCCTTTTGTTAAGTCCTTTTGTTAAATTTGAGACTTCTAAAGAAAACTGAATTTCAAATATTTGAAGTTTGCTTATTTACAAAAGTTGTGTACAATGTATAAAAATTTAAATGTATCAAAATCTAGGTATAGATAAAAAATAGAATAAGCATTAAAGTTGTAATAAACACAACAAAATTATGAATTACATGCATCGAGTTCAAGTTCAAGAAATGCACGTTTAAATGAAGACTTCCGATTTCAAAACTTGTAGAATTGTAAACACGTTTAGAAATCGTGACTTTCAACTGTTTAAGGTTTCTGTTTGCAGGTTTCAATAATTTATTTTTTTAATTGAACACCGCGAATCGTCGTTACAACCTTTGGTTTTTTTTTAACAATTAACTTGATTTTATTTATTTATTATTTGAATATTTCTTAAGAAATCTATGTCGAACCACAGAAAAAGATATTTCCTAAACTTAGATGTGCAATTTGCGCTCCTCTGAGAAATATTTCTTTTAGGACGTACGAAACAATCCTCCGCCAATTTCTTTGTCTCCACTTTGTATCTAAACTAACGAATTTAAATCTGGCTTCAATAACAAATGATTAGTTTTAATGTCAAGTTGATACATTGCGCAAAAACTACACATAACAATAATGAGAACTTCTATTGAAGTAGGTAGTTATAAACATAAGATATACCAACGAATATTAAGTAAATTTAATTTGCGAACATAAAAGAATTATCGTAAAAAACCTTCACGGATTTTTGACTTCACTGATGGAAATAAATGTATAATAATAATAAAATAATAATTGCATTATAATAAGTGTACAATAAACAAACTTACTTGTATTCGTAGGTATCCAATTTAAATTTTGAAACAAACAATTTGTATATTTTTAATTAAGCAAACTCTCGAAGTTTTTTAATGTCCAATTGTTGAAAGTTTATTAAAAACGGGGGAAGTTAAAGAATAGATTTGTTTATAACAAAACGCTTCGTAGGAAAACAAATGAAATTGTTAACTAACAATTAGATCAGCCGGAAAATTCACATCTTAGAATTAACGTAGACTAAACTGTTGTTCCGTTTTTAAAAAAACTGAGTTTTGTTATTTTTTTAAATGATTTAATCCAAGAGAATTTGACTGTTTGCTGTGTTATAAGCATCACGTGCAAGATAATAAAGAAAACAATGGTTATTGTTTAAAATGTAGTTCAGTTATTTAATAATAGCCAATTTTTTATTCAGGTGCTAATGTCTGATGACGTCACTACTCGAGAGAATTATGAATTCACAGTCTGCTGTTTTGTTTACAGTTTAGATCCTGAGCCATTTTATATTTTTTAAATGGTTTCGGTGTGTTTCGCCACATTTTTTAAGAAGTATAAAAATGTCAAACTCGTTTAGAAAATATTAGAAAACAACGTTTCGATTTATAAATATGAACATTAAAACGAAATTATCTCAGCAATGATTTTCGTAGGATCAATCGACAGGATATGAGCATGGTTTCGGGGTATTTGCGGCATCATCAGCGATATACGTAGCTAATCGTTGCTGTTCGATCCAAAGTGAAAATCAGTTATAACGAAATGTTAAAGACAATTTCAAGATGAGAGACTAGGGGTTGAACTTAACACCACTTCTACCACAGCAGAACTGTGGAAGAATTAATTATTTTCGTGTGTTTTTAATAGTATTGTATTTCCTGAATTTTTTCTGGTAAAAGTTAATGTTCAAATAAAATATTCGTTTTTGGTTTATCGATATTTTTATTTTTGTTTCAGGTGGTTGCCTTTTTGTGGTCCTTGTATTTGATTTCAGTGGTAGTGCATGGGCGAAGTTAGGGGGGGGGGCTTGGGGGAGCTAAGCCCCCCCAAAAACCGAATTAGCCCCCCCAAAAACATTCAAACATGCACATACACTTAAAAACAAAAAAAATATACGTCTTTTCATATTAGGGCTTTAGACCCCCCAGGTCTGATGACCTAACTTCGCCCATGTGGTAGTGTCAATTTCTTAAAGAGTTTTACAGTGGTTTTCTAGGCAAAAACATTTAACTTACGCTTTGTTTATTCGAATCCTGCTCAAAGCTATTTTTATGTTGATTTAAAACTTACTCATTCTTAAGCTTTTATAATGTATTTTCATAAATCTTTGAGATCCTTCTTTACATAATTAATAAAATTTCAAAATTTTTCAAACAAATACCAAAGACTGTGTTTTCAAATTCTTGGCTCCTAGTGATTCTTTGGTATTTTTTTATGTTTTAAGTTAGAAAACTGCAACCGTTACTCAAACAGTTTCAGCATTTTTTTTTATTCGAAATCGCAACTGACCTAATTTTTTTTGTGATCAGCGTAGGTGGCCGGATTTTTAAAAATATAATATTCGTGCGAAGGCTATTCGAATCGATAGCTTTTCTCATGTTTCGCTAGACTACATTCGTGATATTTCACTTAATTTATTTTCAATGGCGTTTCAAAATTACTACTTTAGACAATAAAGACAAATTCTGTTGTTAAGGATATGTTAAGGATCTTCTAAATGATTTCCATGACCTTTCTTTGTGCGATAATATAAATAATACAAATTAAAAGAGACATGTTTTTATTTTGTTACGGCCATGAAAACGATATTCAAATAAAACGGCTTTATTAAATTAAAATAATTAAGTAATTAAAAATTGCATAACCAAAAATAGATTTATTTGACAATAACGAGGCACTTCTTAAAAATTATGCTGCTGAGTTAAGTAGTTAAATTAATTAAAGTTGAACCAGAAGATTTACACTGATTAGAATTTCGAATTTACTTTTCGCATTCACAATTGCTTTTAACTTAAACTGCAATTTGGTAAGAAGGAAGTTCTTTGTTTCGGTTTTAGATTTCTCTTACAGGCCGAAACCAATTACATCAATCGGTTTCGTGTCAACTCTTAACACATAACATAATTAATTTGGTTAATTAAAAATTTGTTTGGACTAATTAAGTTTCTCCTGACTGGAGTAAATCGTTTGTTTATTTATGGTAATTTGCTATATTCTAAGTTAATTGCAATCTTCTTTAAATTTTGTAATTAACACAATTCAGAATTTTGTTATGCAAAATGTGGCTTTTAATTCGTTTGGACTTAATTTAAATTTTATGCAAAAATCGAAAAATTAGTACAAAAAAATTATATATAATTCGATTTACTAAAGTTTAAACAGGCCGATACTTTTAGATTAGGCTTTAAATTTAGATTTGATTTTATGTAATCCTTTTTGGCAACACAATTACAGATATAAAAGAAGCAATAAACGTATGAAAGCAATACTGCTCTTATTTATACACAGAAACAGCTCGAACAAACGACGCTCCAGCTGTAGAACTCGAACCTCACATTTTGAAATCAGAATTTCAAGCAGCTCTCAAACATGTCAATGTCAACAAAGCTATAGGTATAGATGACATTCCAATAGATGCTGTATCTCTTTTGCCAAGGCACGAAGTACACGTGAACTCATAATAAATATCCGACAGATAATTGAAAAATGGTGGGAATTCCACATACCTCTATACATAGTCTTTGTTGACTACACTATAGTCAAACTCAATAGATTGGAACAAACTATGGCATATTCTGCAAGAAATTGGAGTTCCGACGCATCTAATACACCTAATAACACAGTTGTACAGTGCTATAATGAGAATAGATAATCATTGCTCAGATAAATTCGAAATATTATCTCCCCAATTATTCAACATCTACGCAGAGTACGCCATGAGGAAAACGCTAGAAAACTGAAATGGCGGAGTGATTATCGGTGATGAAAAAATAACAAATTTGCGCTACGCAGATGACACCACTTTGTTAGCCAATAATCCGAAAGAACTGATGGAACTACCCAACAGACTCGAACAAGAAAGCAATAATTTAGGTTTAGCTATTAATAAAAAGAAAACTAAAATTATGATTATGGGTGGTGCTAACCTCAACCATCCTCAAGCTCTCAACATTGGTGTATACGAAGTGGTGTGACAATTTATCTATCTAAACGCGGAGAGAACAGTTAAGACTAATGCCGAACGTACGGGGACCCAAAGCCGGCAAGAGAGAAGTGCGATAATGCTGTACGCGGAACCAATATGGGCTGAGAAGCTGAGGAAGGCAAAGTACAAGAGAATGATGCTTTAACAGCAGAGAAGGATTGCTATTCGTGTATGTAGTGGATATAACTATCTCAAGCAACGCTGTACAGCTGATAGCCAGAATTACACCAATAGACTTGCAGGTCGAGGGTAGGAAGCAGGTATATGAAAGGGGTCAAAAACACAAAACTGAGAAGACATAGCTGACAGGTGGGTACAGAGATGGAAAGCGGAAAATGGAAAAGCAGAATGGACAAAAAACCTAATAACAGACCTGCAGAGGTGGATAAGTAGAAAGGATGGCGAGGTGGATTACTACATTACCCAATTTCTGAGTGGACATTGGACATGGCTGTTTCGGAACCGATTTGAAAATAATTAAAAAGCGGAAGGAGGACCAGTGCTGATATTGTGCCGAGATGGATAGCCCTGAACACACCTTCTTTGCGTGCGAAAGGTGGGAGGTGCAACGGCTCCAAACAACAACGGAGGTGGGCAGAATGATAGAAATGGAAAATGCCATAGACATAATGATCGAAAGCAAAGAAAACTGGAAGGCAATTAATAAAATGATCATGAGCTCCTAAGGGTAAAGGAGGAGGATGAAAGAAGGAGGCGGCAATAGAAACAACAGAACAGAGAGGTTAAATTAACTGGGAAAAGAAATCATCCCGAAGTAATGCTTCGGTGGTTCCGGGATGACGTCTTCGCATCCAGGTAGGGGTTTTAGTGGGTAGAAATCCCACAGTCCCCCGCGGAATAGAACACATAAAAAAAGGATCTCTAATCACGAACACCGGTAATGTGAAAAGGGAAATAGTCAGAAGATCTGAAATAACTAAAGCTGCAACTAGGAAAATATATAAAATTTGGAAAGATAACAACATAAGTAAAGCAACTAAAGTAGGACTAGCAAGATCCCCTATAGTTATTTCCCATCTTTCTATGTGGATCCGAAACCTGGAACATTTCTGAAAATGACAGGTAAGAAGTATGCCTTAGAAATGTATGTGTGGCGTAGAGTCCTAAGAATCCCGTGGACTACCAGAAGAACCAACACGTCCATTCTTGAAGAACTTAATATTAAGGAACGCCTATCAACAACTAATAATAAAAGAATCTTATCATACTTTGGGCATATAGCGAGACGGGAGAGATTGGTAATACAGGGCGATGTTCCTGAAAAACGTCGCTGAGGTAGATTGTCAATACGTTGGGTCGATAATATTAAAAACAAATCAGGCATAACATTACATCAACCCATTCATACAGCAGAAAACAGAGAGGAAGGGCGAAATATAATAGATCATGTGGTCACGACGCTTCAACATGAAGCTACGACTGCGAAGAACAAGAATCCTTTTTGATGAAAATTACAGCATACCTTAGTCCCGTAAAAACCGCTTTTATTACTTTAGTACATGCGGCTGTGGACTCTGACCACACAGAGGATAAAAATCAAGTAAAGATGTGGGCGGTAGAAAAATTGACGAAGGAAGGGATCAGACAGAAATATGCCGAAGAATTACGAGCACAATCAAGGAAATGCAAGGAGAAAATGGAATGAAAGAAATAACAGAAACACCAAAATATGAAGAAGTGTAAAATGTAATAAATTAACTAAGAAATGGTATAAAAAGGTCCAGTCCAGATTATCAAAGAAATATGGACAAAGGAAGAAATGCCAGATGAGTGGAGATATGGAATAATTGTTCTAATATTGAAAAAGGGAGACCCAGCTTTATGCATAAACCATAGAGGGATTACTTTGTTAAATACAACTTACATCGGTAATACAACAGCGACTAATTAAATGTACGGAGCGATCGGTCGTTGAATATCAATGTGAGTTTCGCCCAGGAAGATCGACGGTGGACGCAATACATGCCATAAATTAGACCTAGAGAAGGCATATGAATTTAATGTAGAATTACACATGGTGTTCACAGATTTTCAAAAAGCTTTCGATCAGATTAAGCGAGCACAACTAATTATATGAAAGAGTTAAACTTCCAAAATAAAATAATAAGACTAACACAAATGACATTACAGTTAAAATAAGAAGTGAGAAAGGAATAAAACTGCATAGTGAGGAAAACTAATTAGGAAGGCACCATCGCGTACTAAGAGATGCAAAATGAAAAATAACCTAACTTTTTGTAATTTTTTTGAAAATATGTCGAAGGTATAGCCGATCGATAAAAAAAATCGTGAACGTCTTTTGCATTATTTTCAAAGCAAAAACTGTTCATGAAATCTAAATTTGCGCAAACTAAATAATAAAAAAAATTCTCATATGATGCGGACTTTAACGGTGACGCTGTATATATGTAAAGCAATACTGAAAGATAGAAACATCTACAAGAAAACCAAATTGAGACTATATAAGACCATGATAAGATCAGCAGTAAATATATGCGGCGGAAATAATACAAAAAAAGAAGAACAATTAAGGATTTTTGAGAGAAAGATACCCCGACCAATACTTGGTACAAAGAAAATAAACGAAAACGAATACCGACAAAAAATGAACCACGAAATACTACAAGACATTCACAGAGAATAAGATGGTGGGGACATATAATGACAACAGTAGAATAAAGACTAATTAAGAAAATAACGGACTGGAAACCAGGACGCACAAGGCCAAAAGGAAAACCAAAAAATAGATGGGAAAATGAGGTAATAGAAGATTTAAGAAAATTGGAGAGAGAAAGTTAAAAGCAGAAAAGAATGGAGAGAGGTAGTTATGAAAGAAACAAGCACAGAAAACAAGCACAGAAAGGGAGTGATTCATTCAAAACTAATCTAAGAGTAAATTACGGACGCCAACGATTTAAATCTGAAATTATGGCAAACAATAATAATATGTAGCAGTTATTTTTATTTTCTTCTTTATTGTCGTAATAATTGTTGGTTTAATTATTACAACCGACGTTTGTTAATTAAAAGACTAAGTGGTTTAATTTTAATTAAACAGCTATTAATAAAATTTCAATCAAGCGGACATACTTGCTAAAATTATGGCCCAAAATAACTTTCAAATTCCATTTATAGCTGTATATTTAAAAATGAAATAATCATTTACAATACCACAAGTGGTCAAAGTTATGTTGATTATTTTTTTGCTGTAACACAAATGTTCCTTGTGCTTGCATATGAATATCACGAGGGCGCAGCAGGAGCGGTATTCGCAATCACAAGGAACATGATATTACAGCATAAATAATCTACTTAACTTTCACCACAAGTGGTATTTGAGGGACTATTCAACGAAAAAAAATCATTTCTATAAATGATAAACTGTTTTCAAAAAATTGTCGCTACATATCACTAGTGCAAATTGTTGTTACAATTCGTTTTGATTGGCTCAAGAACGTCAAATCTTACATTTTGATTGGTCGATTTTTGACAGATGATATATGAGTGAAATAGTCAGAAATATATCATTAAAATTTCGGTAGAAACAAACAATTTTGTCAACGCTAAAGGGAATTTTAAATTAATTTATTTTGTAAACTAGGTTTATACTTTGTTTTGTATTAGGTATGTATTTGATTTAATAAATTATCGATTTAATTTACCGACCGTGGTTAATTAGAAATGCCAATTGGGGCATAATATTTATTTGCTACTTTAAGGTCAGGGAAGATTTATTGGTATCAACTTTTAATTCATTTGTAATTTATAATGGTATGACAATTTAATGGATTTTGAATGAATTTGTATACAGAAAAATAATCTTTTTGCAGGGCTTTATTTTAATTCTGAATTGTTTGGATATTATGTTTCTGTTCAAATTAGAAACTATAATTTTCAGCTATAAAAAAGGATTTGAAGCGGCGTTTTAATTAGCTTTTAAATTTTAATGAATTATTTAAGATATTTTTTTTATGAGAAAATTTTAATATTGATTGATAAAAATTCTATAAACTAAGCATCTGTTCATATGTATGCAGATGCAGAGATTTGGCTGTATAAATTTAGAAATTTCTCATAACTTTTTTAGAATGCTCGATGACTCCAAACAGATTGCAAATACATGAACGATAATGATCGTTTTTTTTGAAAGAACAATGTCACAGAGGTGCATTTTTTGCATGAAATGGTGAGTTGTATGCAAATAAGTAATAAAAAAAACCGCGGAGAAAGTGTTAACTTGTTTTATTTAATCTGTGCTTATTCTTATAATTTGTAACTGTAAGCATTGTATTTAATTTTAAGATGACTTTAAGCCTGCTTAATGAATAATCTTAAATTATGATTATTAGGCTTTAGATCTGATTTTTTTTACGTTATGTAGTACTTCCTGATTGTACTTTAAACTTCACTTTGTAAAGGTTTGTATAATAGGTAGAGCTTGGGTGGCCATAGGTTTGACCACCACTTTATTACTGAAAATTGGATTAATTCCGTTTGCTTATTTTTGTAAGCTTTGATAGCAACCAGATAGTCATATTACACCAAGTTCATAAAATCATAAGCGTACTCAGGTTTTTACTTCGAAGAGGGCTTTAAAACAAATAGTGGACCTGTTGGCGATAATAAAATAGGGTTTTCTTGGAATTTAAAAGCAAATGCAAAATGAAAGCAATAATTGACGGTATTTAGTCTCTGAACTTGTGTGGGCCTAAATGGACATGGATACTGCTATTTTAAAGCTTTTCTAATAGAAATCAATGTAGAGATTTACAATTTAATTGCAATTCAACTTTTCGTTTTTGGTAAAAAGCAAACATTTTGAAAAGTTTTAAATATTTATTTTATGTTATATTGCTTTTCTATTTAAGAACTTTTTTCATTTTTACATTGTTTCAGTGATAAACAATTTTTATGGAACATACTTTTTAATAGTAAAGGTTTTGAGATTAAAAATAATAATTTTGAATGGATTTTATATTAATTTTGAATATCTGATTAAATTCACACAAAAAAGAATAAGTGTTTTTTGTTGATAATTTTAATTTGCCTCTGTATGGAATATACTTCATAATAAATTTAAGGTTTCGAGATCGAAAAAAATCACTTGATTTTTAAGAATCATAATACAAGTGCTTTTTGCTAATTTTATACTACAACCTGGACCGATTGTTTGTGATTTGGACTTTTCTTAACTACGTAAAAAATAAAATAGTTGTTGTTATTTGTTGAGTCATATTGCTTGAACCTAGAATTTTTATTATTTTTTCTTGCCTGCTATAACTTTTTTATGTAGCTCCACATTGGAAGTGAACGTATATATTTTGAAATTTGTTGATAATAAGTTAGTAAAATGCAACTTTTTAAAAACTTTAAAACGTTTTAGATATTTATGTAGTATTCCCCCTCTATTTTCATTTTTAGATTGCTTTCGTGATAAACGATTTTTAGTAATTTTAGTTTGCCTCCCCGCGGAAAATATTATTAATTTTAATGTTCTGGGACTAAAAATAATGTTTTAAAAAAGATTATATTGTTGTGTATTTTGAGCATAAAACATTTTAAATAACACTAATACATCCATACAATAAACACAAACAAGTTTATACACTTTATGAACATTTTATTAACACAATTTTACATACATCAAGTATATAAAATTGAATACCAAATTGATTTTTGATGTAAAATCATTTTATTGATTGTTTACGATTTATTAATACAAATTAATTACAATAAAGCAAATATTAACAACAATTAAGTTATAAAAACGATATTTAAAGTTGACAATGAAGGATAGAAATTCAAATATCCAGATATTTATTTCAATTTACAGTACAAAGCTGATTTTTCTTGATGAAGTAGTCTTTTGGAACACTTAGATCAGTTTATTGTGCTAGAAATAATGATTAAAGTTAAAATCATAACGTATTATCTGAAAAAGGTAAATTTCAAGGACAAATGTATGTGAAAAATAGAAAATTATAAATTTCTTATTTTAAAAGGTTGAGACAAGGTATAAAACATAACTAAAATGTTTTAGAGCATATAAGATTTAATTTTGTCAAGAATTTAAATGTTAAAAGCAAGAATTATTGAAATTATCAATAAAAATGTAAATTTAAGTAAACGTCAGATTTCAAATGCAATTATCAGCCAAACTGATAATTTTAGAGAAAATTGATAAGAGACAAAATCTCATTATTTTGTCATAATTAATATAATTACATAGTTTTTAGTTTAGTTATTAATAATTTTGAAAAATAGGTAAATCAAGTAGAGTTTTAAACCAAAAACGAAGTAAAGAAACTTTTTCTTTAAAGTTAAGTTTAAATAGGTTTAGTTTAAATAAAAATTTAAATTAAAAGTTAAGTTTAGTTAGTATAAATAATTTTCATTTAGTTAATAATAAATTTTGATTAATAATTAAGCGTAAATAAGTAATTAAAGTTAAAGATGGTTTGAAAATTGGCTAGATTTATTTATTTTACTTGGTTTTAACAAAAGAAAATACGGCAGTTGCTCGTAAAAATCCATTGGGGATGCACGTATCTAAAACGCTCCCAAAGTTTGTTATTATGACGTAGTAGAGTTCTTTTGTTTTTATTCTAGAACAATAAGACAGATGAATATCGGGTAGCAACTGAAATGTGGTGAAACAGATATCACGTGATCTAAGAATGATTTAAATTAAAAGTGTAAAATGAAGTGAATTAAAATAAACAAAACCAATTAAAATAAATAATAAGAAAGTACTAGTAAAATTTACTAATAATAAATAGTCGTAAAGAAAATTTGAGTGTAATAATAACAATAATATTTACATTTATGTAAACGTTGATAATTAAACCAAGTGGGTTATTAAATAAATGTAATGTGAATTTTCTTCGTTGAAAATAAAATTAGTTAAATTGTTATTTGAATAAAACATCGTTTTATTTACCTACGTATTTGAAGGGTAATCCTTAATCTAAAACAAGGAACCTGGAAATTTAAACAGTGATTAATTAGTGAAATTTAAACAGTGATAAAAATTATAAAGACAAGTAAAAATACAAAGACTTACCATTGAGAGTGTTGGGGTTGGAATTCATGGGCATCAACGCAGAACAGCTGATTATCAATGCAGCTGTGCCAAACTTCGACCTTCACCAAGATTTACCCGGATTTTAAGAAGTCACCAGATAAGTCAATTAAATAATTTTTTTTTGTGTTTTTATAAAATTAATTTGAATTTTGATTGTTGTAATTGTTAATAAGGTAATTTTTATAAAGTCAGATTAAATATTGAAAATTTTATGAAGTAATTGTTAATTCGAAACTTGATGAATTTTTATTGTGAACGTATGATTTTAAATTTATTCACTATTCAGTTATCAAAAGTTTATTTGTCAACATTAAATTATTGCAATCTTTTGAATCCTAACTACAGCTAGAACCCATGTAAAAAACTTAAATTGAGCTTGTTATGAATTTTCGTTCATGTATTTTGGAATGTGATGAATTTGTTGTTGGTGTTTGTTTTTTGCAGGTGGTTTAGATACGGAATATTTATTTGGTATTTGGTTTTATGTATTCACACACACATCTGCACACAACACATAATAAGTTCAATAAAATTGTTCTGTGGTCACCTTGATTACACAACATAAATTTGGCGCCCAAAGTCGTGTGGCTGTGTTATTCTGAGGGTTGCATATTCATATTTAATTTGATTTAATTACTATTGTAAAGTTATATGAAGAAATTTTTGCTTCATACGGACAAGAAATTTTTAAAGCATAAGAAATTCAAAAGTGCAGGAAAAATTTGATATTAAATTTGAAAAGATGGCGAATAGATTTTCGTGTTGGAGAGAAGAGAAAATGAGCGATTTAGAGTGGTCAAAAGTAATGGAAGAGTATGAAACTCTGCCAGAGTCATTTAAGTTAGAATTAAGTAAAGATTTTATGGATATAAACAGATTCATGGATGAGAAAAATAAATTAGCTTCAGAAGTAAATGATATAATGAATGGATTAAGTGAGGAGAATATTGAATATGTGAACCATCGTATTGAATTAAGGAATTCAAGAATAGAAAATAAAAAAAGGTGGATACAATATAAAATTAAACATTTTAATATCGATAGGAATAGGAGAATGAATAGGGAAATTACGGAATATAATTTTATATCAGACAATGTAAAAACAGAATTAAGTGGGGAAAACAAGAACGTTAATATAAAATTAGACAGTAATTTAATAGAAATGGCAGATAAAAATAAAGCAGGTTTTTCGGTAGAAAAAGGTGAAATGGGAGAGTCAGATTTATCAAAGGTAATTGCGATGTTAATGGGTATGAATACAAGATTTGATAAGTTAGAAAAAGATAATGAGAATTTAAGAACAGAGTTAAAAACTGATATTAAAAACGTAAATTTTAAATTAGATAAAAATAGTAAGGATCTAAATAGTGTAAAAGCAGAAAATAAGGATCATTTTAATAATTTAAAAACAGATTTTAATTTTAAATTAGATAATCAAAATAAAAATTTAAGTACAAAATTTGATAATCAGAATGAAAATTTAAATGCTAAATTAGATCATTTAGTTGAGGAAAATGAAGATTTTAAGATAGATTTAAGTATGAGGTTAGATAGTCAAAATGAAGATATGTATAGAAATTTTAATAATTTTACAACAAAATTGAATTCAAAATTTGATAGCCAAAACGAGAATTTTAATGCAAAATTTGATAGCCAAAATGAGAATTTTAATGCAAAATTTGATACTCAAAAAGAAGATTTGAATGCAAAATTTGATATTCAGAATAAAAAATTAGATCAAAATAATAAAAAATTAGAAGATTTTAAAACAGATATTAACACAAAATTTGATAGTATGAAGGATGAGAATAAAAATAATTTTGAGAAGTTAGAAACAGAATTGAATAATGTTAATACAGAGTTGAATTTAAAATTAGATAGTCAAAAAGAAGAGTTAGATACCAGTTTTAATAAATTGAAAACAGAAATTAATTTTAAATTAGAAGAAAACAGGGATGAAATTAATTATAAATTAAATAATCAAAATGCAAATTTAAATTTAAAATTAGAAAATTTTAAAACCGAGTTGAATACAAAATTAGACAATTTAGTTAAAGAAAATCATGATTTTAAAATAAATGTAAATTCAAAATTAGACAAAAATAATGATGATATTAATAATTCAAGAGGGGAAGTTAAAGTAGAATTATGGGATGTTAAAACTGAGTTAGTGAATAAAATTGAAAATCAAGAAAGAAATTTTAATGATAAACTTGAAATATGTAGACGAGAAATCAAAAATGAATTTAATAATAATTTTATAAATATTAAGGAACAGGGATTAGGAGTGAATATTATTAAAACACAGTTGGATAATATGATTACAAAATTAAAGGATAGTAGAAAAGAATTAAAAGAGGAAATTAAAAGTAATTTTGAAGATGAAAATATGAATAATGTAAGAGGGGAGAATATTTATGATAATTTAGATACAAAGTTAATTAATGAAAGTAATGAATTAGGAGATGTTGAAATAAAAATAAATAACGAGATTAATAACAATGATTGGAATTTGAAAGAAGTAGATAGTATAAATAAAGAATTAGGAGGTAATTTTGAAAAGAAAAGTAAAAATAATAAAAGGACCAAACATAGGTGTAAAAGTAAAAATTATAATGAGAGTAAAAATAATAAGAATAAAGGCAAATATGATTTTAAAAATAAGTATTTTGTTAAATGCAAAATAAGGTATAAGAATAATTTGAAAAATAAAAATTACAAGAATAATGTAAGAAATAAGAAGGATAAAAATAAATCCAAAAATAAGACGAAAAGTAAAAGTAATAAGAGTAAGAGTAATTTTGATAATAAAAATAAGTTTAGATTTAATAATCAGTATTATTCTAAAGATAATGATAGGTATAGTAATTTTAGAAGAAAGTTTCATAGTAAATTTAGGAATAATTATCTTAAGTTTCAACGCAGAAATTTTAATTATAAATATGATAACCAATGTAGGTTAAACAGAAGTTTGTTGGTAGGATTCGCCTATGATAGGGAATCAACCCCTAAAAAGAAAAAGAAATTAATTTAAAGTTAACGGAGATTTAATGTTGACGACTGCAATGAAAAAGTATATTCTAAAGTATTAATATTATGTACAGTTAAAGTAGTTAAGTAAAGTTAAAGTAATTATTTAAAGTTAAAAATAATGATGTAAATAAGAATAGATTAAATGATAGCTTATGATGATAATTTGAAAAATAAAAAACTCTTTATTTACCTAGTTTGCCAAGAATGAAAATTTTGAAAATAAATAATGAAAATAAAGGATTGAAAATTTTAAAGATATTAAACAGTAATAT
This sequence comes from Melanotus villosus, assembly GCA_963082815.1. Classification (NCBI taxonomy): domain Eukaryota; kingdom Metazoa; phylum Arthropoda; class Insecta; order Coleoptera; family Elateridae; genus Melanotus; species Melanotus villosus. The sequence continues at coordinate 22,756,579 of OY720423.1, forward strand.
TTTAAATAAAAAGAATTGAATTTAATGACAGGGATGACAGTAAAGTGATATAATAATTGGAATAATAGGAAATTTTAGATTAATTGATACGGATAAAAGAACGGTTGATTATGAATTTTGATATAAAGTAGGAGAAATATAATTTTAATAATGATTTTGATTGATTGAAATAGGAAGTGAAGGTATAAGAAAGGGGGGTAAAATGAATAAATCTACGATGATATATGAATAAATCTACGATGATATAAAATAATAATGAAATATAAATAAATCTACGATGATATAAAATAATAATGAAATATAAATAAATCTACGATGATATAAAATAATAATGAAATATAAATAAATCTACGATGATATAAAATAATAATGAAATATAAATAAATCTACGATGATATAAAATAATAATGAAATATAAATAAATCTACGATGATATAAGGTATAATAATGATGTATAAATAAATAAATCTACGATGAAATAAATATGAATATAATAGGTATGAAGTTAGATATTGGGGGGAAAAATATTTAAGAAAGGTAATAGAAATCATTATTAAAAAAGATTAAAAAGGTATTGAATAATAAATTATTGATTATAAAAAATTAGATTTTCGAGTTAAAGGTTTTAAAGAAGGTTCTTTTAGAAGTAAAATATCCAATTCAACGTATGTATTAAAATGAAATGAATAAGAAAAGGTTAAAGCTTGTTAGAAAGTAAAATGAGAAAGTAGAAAAGTCATCAATTAATTATGGTAAATCCTGTTGATTAAGTAAAGAAAAGAAAAATTAATGTTATTAAAAAAAAAATTTTAAAGATTTTGAAAAGGCAAAGTAGTTGATTAAAGTCAAAATATTACAATTTTGAAAATAGGTAAATAAATGAGATAGGCAAATAAATATCAAAAAGGTAAATAAAAGATATTGTCAGTTAAGAGGGGGATGTAAATATTATTTATAAGTTAGGAAGGATTTAATTAGGAAAGTTGATAGGAAATAAGATTTGAAAATATTTTATTAATAAGTAAATATTTGAAAAATAGACCATTTATTATAAATCAAAAATTTGGTAGTTCTTATGAATTAAAATTTGTAGATTCAGATAGAATAAGAGGTAGATTTAACATTCAAATGTTACAACCTTATGTTGAAGAATAAATATAAGTCTGTAATTATTCAGAATAATTTTGAAAAATTTACTTACCAGTTAATATTTTTGAAAATTCTTAAGAGGGGTAAATGTTGTGTATTTTGAGCATAAAACATTTTAAATAACACTAATACATCCATACAATAAACACAAACAAGTTTATACACTTTATGAACATTTTATTAACACAATTTTACATACATCAAGTATATAAAATTGAATACCAAATTGATTTTTGATGTAAAATCATTTTATTGATTGTTTACGATTTATTAATACAAATTAATTACAATAAAGCAAATATTAACAACAATTAAGTTATAAAAACGATATTTAAAGTTGACAATGAAGGATAGAAATTCAAATATCCAGATATTTATTTCAATTTACAGTACAAAGCTGATTTTTCTTGATGAAGTAGTCTTTTGGAACACTTAGATCAGTTTATTGTGCTAGAAATAATGATTAAAGTTAAAATCATAACGTATTATCTGAAAAAGGTAAATTTCAAGGACAAATGTATGTGAAAAATAGAAAATTATAAATTTCTTATTTTAAAAGGTTGAGACAAGGTATAAAACATAACTAAAATGTTTTAGAGCATATAAGATTTAATTTTGTCAAGAATTTAAATGTTAAAAGCAAGAATTATTGAAATTATCAATAAAAATGTAAATTTAAGTAAACGTCAGATTTCAAATGCAATTATCAGCCAAACTGATAATTTTAGAGAAAATTGATAAGAGACAAAATCTCATTATTTTGTCATAATTAATATAATTACATAGTTTTTAGTTTAGTTATTAATAATTTTGAAAAATAGGTAAATCAAGTAGAGTTTTAAACCAAAAACGAAGTAAAGAAACTTTTTCTTTAAAGTTAAGTTTAAATAGGTTTAGTTTAAATAAAAATTTAAATTAAAAGTTAAGTTTAGTTAGTATAAATAATTTTCATTTAGTTAATAATAAATTTTGATTAATAATTAAGCGTAAATAAGTAATTAAAGTTAAAGATGGTTTGAAAATTGGCTAGATTTATTTATTTTACTTGGTTTTAACAAAAGAAAATACGGCAGTTGCTCGTAAAAATCCATTGGGGATGCACGTATCTAAAACGCTCCCAAAGTTTGTTATTATGACGTAGTAGAGTTCTTTTGTTTTTATTCTAGAACAATAAGACAGATGAATATCGGGTAGCAACTGAAATGTGGTGAAACAGATATCACGTGATCTAAGAATGATTTAAATTAAAAGTGTAAAATGAAGTGAATTAAAATAAACAAAACCAATTAAAATAAATAATAAGAAAGTACTAGTAAAATTTACTAATAATAAATAGTCGTAAAGAAAATTTGAGTGTAATAATAACAATAATATTTACATTTATGTAAACGTTGATAATTAAACCAAGTGGGTTATTAAATAAATGTAATGTGAATTTTCTTCGTTGAAAATAAAATTAGTTAAATTGTTATTTGAATAAAACATCGTTTTATTTACCTACGTATTTGAAGGGTAATCCTTAATCTAAAACAAGGAACCTGGAAATTTAAACAGTGATTAATTAGTGAAATTTAAACAGTGATAAAAATTATAAAGACAAGTAAAAATACAAAGACTTACCATTGAGAGTGTTGGGGTTGGAATTCATGGGCATCAACGCAGAACAGCTGATTATCAATGCAGCTGTGCCAAACTTCGACCTTCACCAAGATTTACCCGGATTTTAAGAAGTCACCAGATAAGTCAATTAAATAATTTTTTTTTGTGTTTTTATAAAATTAATTTGAATTTTGATTGTTGTAATTGTTAATAAGGTAATTTTTATAAAGTCAGATTAAATATTGAAAATTTTATGAAGTAATTGTTAATTCGAAACTTGATGAATTTTTATTGTGAACGTATGATTTTAAATTTATTCACTATTCAGTTATCAAAAGTTTATTTGTCAACATTAAATTATTGCAATCTTTTGAATCCTAACTACAGCTAGAACCCATGTAAAAAACTTAAATTGAGCTTGTTATGAATTTTCGTTCATGTATTTTGGAATGTGATGAATTTGTTGTTGGTGTTTGTTTTTTGCAGGTGGTTTAGATACGGAATATTTATTTGGTATTTGGTTTTATGTATTCACACACACATCTGCACACAACACATAATAAGTTCAATAAAATTGTTCTGTGGTCACCTTGATTACACAACAATATATTATATTTGAATATCTGTACCTGAAAATATTAAAAAGAAAGTTGATTTTCGGATACCAAAATATCCAGTGTTCTTTAAAAACTGTAACCTTTTCGTGGTTCGCATTTTTGCTTAAATTCGCAGAAAATAAAATAAATGTTTTCTGATCACTTTGTATTGCCTAAAGTGTGTTTAAACTCTTAAAATGGTTCAGAGGTTTAGCGTTTTAATTTGCTTCTCTGCGGAACACAAAAATTGTAAGTTTCTGAGACTGAAGGTTACAATATTGGTTTCAATTATCAAAATTTCAAAATTAGAGAGAAACAAAATATCAAGTGTTTTTACCAATCATTGACTTTTGAGCATTAAAATGTTAAACGTTGCACAAGTACTTTCGTAATTTAGAATTTACAGAAAATAAAACATGAAACTCTTCCATGTAGCTCTAGATAGAAATGAGTGTAGATATTTATACTTTAATTGCAATAAGTTTTTCGTTGTCTGTAAGTTGATAAAATGCGTTTACCTTTTTAAAAACATTTGGAAATATTTAAAAAAATTGGACTTTTATATTATATTCCCTTCCCTTTTAATATGTTTTTCTTCTCATTTCTAAATTGTTTCAGAGATAAACATTTTAGCCCCCTTGGGGAGCATAATTTAAAGGTTGAAAGTAATAATTTTTTTAGATACATTTTAGTTTATACTTGAACTTGGTTTCAAATACCTATTTTAAAAAAATTATAGATTTTTTAACACCAATATATTAAATGTTGTTAATTTGTACTTTTCGTAATTCGGATTTTTGTTTGAATTTAGAGAAAATAAAATAAATTTTGCAGATTGATTTCTTGTAGGTGTTGATTGAAATTAAGGGTTTTTTTAGTTTTGTTTTGCCAAGTCAAACTCTTTCACTTGGTTCTATACCTTTTCAACTTGAAAATGATATTAATCATTTTAAAATTGAGAATAAACATATTCAAATTGGAATTAAACAATTTGGAATCGCTTAAACACATTCAGAGTGAGAAATAATCAATTTGAAATTGGAAAGCAATTCAGTTTGTTGTAGCAAATACATAAAATACTAGCAACAAAGTTTTATTCCATTATCTCTTAGGCTTCGTTTTCTCCATTTCATGGTTTTATTATTTGAGGGCTTCCATGAATGTTTTTTTAGCTGACGAGAATGAAACCCACTTTGGTGTAACTTCTGGCAACTGCGCTAGTCTTTCATTTATAAAAATTATTGTTGTTGTTTTTTGACAGTAATATTCATACATTTTAATTTGCAGTTGTTATTTCACAATTTTAAATTATTTAGACCCTGTTTTTGATGTGTTTATTTTCAATCTGAAAGTGTCTGTTCTGATTTAAATGTGTGTTTAATCAATTTGAATATGCTTATTCTCAATTTGATTGTGTTTATTCTCAACTTGAAAATGGTTAGTCTCAATCTGAAGTTGAAAAGGTGTAGATAGAAATGAATGTAAATATTTATAACTTAATTACAATAAGCTTTTCATTGTTTACAAGCTGACAAAATATGTTTAATTTTTTTTAAACATTTGATGTTTTACATTTCATTTTTAAATTGTTTCGGAAATAAACATTTTTATAGTTTTAATTTGCTTCCCTGTGGAACATCCTTACTTTAAAGTTATGATACTGAAAATAATAATATTTTTGAATCTATGAATTTAGTTTCAAATATCTAAACTTTGGAATAATTCAAAAAAATTAGGTGGTTTTGAAGCATCAAAATATAAAGAGTTCTTAGTGATGTTCCTACTTTAAAATTGATCCTGTTGCCTTGTTTGTTATTATAATAATTATTGTTGGTCACATTTTAAGTCATGTTTTTAATATCTACATCTTAGATTATAAACTGCATTTTAAAACACGTTTCCCATCCTAGATTATAAACAGCATTAATTTTAAAACACGTTAACAACGTGTTTTAAAAAACTTTTAAAACACGAAAGAAATAGCAACAATAATTGTCTATATTACGCCAATGGCAGAAACTTGAATAAACCTTCTCGTAAGCAGCTTTAGATTTCACGGGCAACAATTTTTCCCGCAATAACTTTCCTTTCTCTGGAATATTTTCAGGAACTTGATTTGATTTTTCCATTTTCGTTTGTAAAACAAACAATATTTCCATAGCGACTCATGACCAACGTAGTAGTTGACCAACAAAAGAAATTTTGAATAACACTCTTGCGAAAACGCTTAAAGCGTTTTAAAGTATCTCGGATGTCTATGCAACTCGACTTCGTCTCGTTGCATAGCGACAAGCTTGTGTTTTCGCACTTGTATTATTAATAGCTATTATTTATTTGTTGTGCCCTATTGACTGAATTTAAGATTTTTTTCACACTAATATCTTATACTCTTTCTATGGTGCATAAGAGCTCACTTGTTATGTTTCCTTTAAAATACGCTTTTCTTTATAAAATACGTCGTTGCCTAGCAATATTCGCATTTTGTGTATTGTGACGCGTCTCAAATAATAACTTATTAAAATTTCTAATAAATTAGTGAAAGAAAATTTCTGATAAGATATTAATGTTAGAAAAAATCTCGTGTTTTATAGTTTAAAAATCTCGGTCTATCAAATCCTCGGCTCACTTGGTTCGCTCCGATTTGAACTGCGACCTTGATTTTTAAACCTTCTATAAAACACTTGTTGCTTTAGCTATGTAATACTTTTTTTACTACAGAAAAAAATTCTATGTAGCTCTGTTGTTTTATTAAAAAAATTTATTTTAGGGAAGTTGAAATAGAGTAATTTAAGGATTTAAAATGCAGATTTTTGAGCTTTATTGGACGTTTAATATGTTTTATCTGTCTTTAATAGACTTTTTAGTCATTATAAAATAAACGAAAGTGGCGTGGGGTTTCATAATAATTCTTTGTATATGTTTATTTTATTGCATACGAAGCTTCTATTGTGACTGCTTATGTGAAAAGTTGTATATTCCGCATGTTTCTGGGATGGTGTTTTTACTTATCATTGTTTAATTTTATATTATGGGGGAATGTTCCGAAATCAAACATTTTGCGAGTTAAACTATGGTAAAAATATTCTTAATTAATTTATAAACGTTCCGAATATCAATCTTTGTTAAAATTAAAAAAAAATCGAATAATTTGTTGTTAAAGCTATTCTTAAATTGTTTTTCTGTAAACATTTTTTAGACGTTTTCCAAAATAGTTCTAGAAGTCATTACCTCAAATTGTATATTAAAAAAATAGGTGAACTTTTATTCTCCTAAATTACATTTTCAATAAAGCTTTGTAAGTGATGTAATGCGAAAATCTATTATTAAATTTTAATCTAATTTTTATCACGAAAAATTGAAATGCGATTCATTTTAAAGTTCAACGATTCAGCTTTTGGAAAAACGTTTTTATGAATTTTGAAAAATCTGTATATAGAATTTTCACCTTCACAGGGTCAGTGATAAGTGATAATACTTCAAATCCTTTTTGAATTGTTTGAAAATGGAGATAGACGTGAGTTATTAGTTAATTAATATAATTTCATTTTAGCCACTGGTGGCGGCAATCCCAATAAAGAAATATAAAATCCTCTTGAAAGTAGATACTACTAAAATATAGTATGATTAAAAAGCAAAAACTCTCGAGATAGCTATTGCTGTGAAATTTAAGAGCAATCTTTGAGATTATTTACTTCTATTATTTTTGTGTGATTGACATTTACTTGATGTCTTTCAAAAGTGACAAAAGTGAGTAGACTGTAATTAAAAATGGTCGGAATAGAACATCTTTTGTAATTTATTATTGTTTCAACTAAAGTTTGTTTGGCTATTAAAATACTGTTTTCATCCATTCAAATTTTACTTTTAATACAATTTTGGCAAATTTCAATGATATAAAAATAACAGAACTAAATAATTTCAGAGGTGACTTTTAACCTTCACAATAATTGCGATTCAAAGGCTTTTGGATCGTACAATATATTTATTATTCGTTCAATCATTAGCCAGAAGAACATTTTTCTATTATATTCGGAACTAAACTGTTTTTCTGTTCGATAAAATAAAATCTGAGTTATTCTAGAACATATGCAGACCTTACTTTAAGTTTGTCAAGAAACACTTACGGTATTTAGAAATTGTTAACTTTACATTTTTTATTACTTAAAATATCAAGTTGAAATTCAAATTTTATTAGAGTAATTTTCGAAATTTTCTTTATAACTGTAGGAAAAGTGTTTAGAAATTCTTGAATGAGTTTCTGAGGTTGTAAAACAGGAATAAATGAAAAGGAAATTTGTGTTTATTGCAAAACAGGCGAATACAACCATTAACATAAGTTAAAAAAGGATCAGAAAATATTTTGGGAAAAGGACACCAAACCTTTTTACAATATCCGCTTCTTTTTTTAGAAATTATCCTTAATTTGAATTCAGTTTGCAGAAAAATAATAAAATTCTTAGCTTATTATGTTATTTAAAATTATTTCAAGGTTTAACAAAAAATCTGGGTTTCATTAATCTTTTATGTTCGATAAATCACTCGATTTGCAAACGTTCCGCTTAAACAATTTACAACCGAAATGCAACAGTTTCAAAATTGCATTAGCGTTAGATAACACAGGAAGCAGTTCAGGGTCGGTCATAAACATACAATAAAACTCATTTTCTGATTAGTGGTAACTGATCTAAAAAACTGATTTTAAAATGCACGAATACATTCGTGAGTTCGAACCGTAAATAACAATTTTCTCTTTTGGTAATTCGTGCTAAAATTACCAATCTGTTAAGTACATCAAACAAATAAAGCAATGTGCAGAAATATGCGAAGCAATTTAAAGTGGTAATTAGTCGGGGGATACTAGAGAGACCTTACATCAGAGTAGGTTATCGGTTGCTACTATTGACACACTAACACAGCACGAAGAACCATGCAGTTTCGAGACATCAAACACGTTTACTGTAAATTATCGGTGCGATTTTGAAATCGGAAACTGGAGTTTTTCGTTGTATTCCGTTAATTCACTCCGGATATTGGAGAAAGTATAGCAGTTTTAGCATACTAGCATTGTTTGAACGTATACTGCATGGGAATTACAAGCGAAACGGTTAAAAAAATTGTAGAGTTCGTGAGAAGTCCAAGAAAAAAGACGTGCAGACGTGACACACTTCCGAACCCACACCGTTGATTAAACTTGCAGGATGTTGAAGATTTCAAGGCCCGAAGAAAGTTTTATAAAATGCAAAGTGCAGGGTACGTTTGAGAAACCGTCGGCCTTGGTCTTGAATGAATATTATCGTGCCTTGAATCGGTATAATTACTATTACCTGCAAAATCTTAGAAACAAAGACCGTCATTTCGTGTTGCGTAAGTTGCGTTGTTTTGTTCTTTAGCCACGCGAACTTCTGTCAAATAGTGGGAAGACGAAAGACATTAGCCGCCTTTTAATAAACGTAATTTAGTTTCGATTATAAAAAAAATTTAATTTAGTTACGAGGCATCAGATGCTGATTCGAGGTCGTAATTAGTCTACATCATTTTTATCTCTTTAACCCACACTTATTGATTACAGTAAATGAATACCCGTGAAGAATTCCATTTTTGTTAAAGTAATGTATGTACTTTGTACCTTGCTTTAGTACTGAAACGTAACGAGTTCCGCGTAAAATTTAAAAATAAGCCGAAAATTAAAATATAAGGTCTTTATTAGCAATAATCACCTTTCAAAATATCATTCATTGTTTTACGTATATTTCTTAATTATTATTTAAAACAATCTTAAGTCGATTTTTTCTGGTATTTGCCAATATCAAAAATTTCGTTACTTAACTTTGAAAGGATGTACAAGCGTGTAATACAACTTTAATCCTGCATGTTTGGCGAATGTAATTCATAATTTTCCTTGTAATGTAATCGGCTAGAATGACATTTTTTTTATTGGAAGAAGCAACATAACTTTTTAATCTTGTACACATTTCCTTACGCAATTTTACGTTCGCATCGCCAAAATTGGAAAGATTTATTTCTATTTAACAGCCAGTGATTAAACTTCAAAATTTCAATCGAACATCACCGCAACATTTCTTTGTTTGGAAAATTTGCCATGAATTTAGAAAATTACAAGTTTTGATTTATATTCTTACAAAACTGCAAAGATCCATCAAAGCTTAACTTTTATTATGATTTATTGCTTTATACCTGTTACATGAAAAAGTTCTTAGTGGCATTTACATGTTTAAAATGTTGCAAGGTGTGACAAAATTCGAATTTATTTTTTTTTTATTTTTCAAAAAATGATTATATGTTTTTGCACTAATGTTTTGTTGGTATAACAGACATCAAACCCTAACAGATGTACGAATAATATTGGTTTAACAGGTACTTAGTTAATTAATGAATTGATTGATTAATCACAACAACTGATAATTAATAACAGAATTAATTTATTTAAATATGGATGTTCCATTAATTTCTTATGATTAATGAAAATCTGGTATGTTGATTGAGTAAAGTAAGTAATCACTTTGTATCTTGTTTTCCAACTCTTATTGAAAGTAATAAATTCTGATAACATTGTTTGTTTGTTGTGATTTAAAAATGTGCCTCAAACTTATTTAAAATTTCAAAATTGCGGTATTTCGCCTCACATTTTCTAATTTTAAATTTAAATTTTACGTTTTGTAAAAAAATTAGTAAGACATTTTTACGAAGGTGTAATCTTTAAATAAATTGCTTTCGTTTCGAACTTTTGTTGCATTAAAATCAAATTTTAAGTTACTTCAGTATTTTTATATTTACCAAATAATTATTTTGAGTTAATGATTAAGTTTGGAACTAATTTCCTTTATTTTTTATGATTAATTTTTTTAAAATTTTGGGCTTTGCATTTGCTCTTCGGTTTTAGTGATCTTTTTCTTCATAAAATTAAAAACAGGCTTTATAGGGACTCGGAATCAAGAATTTCAATACTAAACTTCTAAATAAAGTTCTGAAAGATTTCTGGGAAAACCTAATTCAGACATAAATAAATTACGTTTATAATGGTTTAAATTTGGATTTTAAGAGAATTGTGAAAAAGTGTTGCTTAAATGTTTAGATAACTTCACTTTATTTTTAATGTAAATAAAACATCTTCTGATAATTACAAACTGCTTTGTTTTAATAGAAAAAAATTTCAAAAGTTGGATCTAATTTATCTCAAAGTTATTTAAAAGGTGGTCCTAACTGTAAGTATTAAAACAAAGTTTTCTATATTTTACCTTCTTAAAAATAAGGATCAGCTTAATAAATTTGGCAAATTTATTCAATTTGTACTCTTAATATAAAGTTTTATATAAAAGTTTAAAATAAATAACTGAAACTTACCTTTTAGGGACCGTAAATCTCCTTTGCTTAAACATCTTATCCATATCACTCATCAACTACAGTTCTTAAAATTAAAAAATAACAACAAAAGTTCAACAAACTAGTCGTTAAAATTTTCGAAAAAAACACTTAAACATTATTTTGAATCGTACGTGGTTTTAAATAGTAAAAAAATCAAAAAACTCTGCTCTCGTAATAACAGAGTAATGACTTCTACATCATGGTCGACAGAAACGACTGAATTCGTCAGCGCACATGCAACCAAATGTTGAAGAGGAAGTAAGTAGGTTTGGTTCTGTGCTCGCAGAAGAACTGACTGGAAAATACCGAGTCTTCAGCTTTAGTCGGTATCACGAAGAATACACCACGCCTGCTGCGGTCGCTACTTCCGTACATGGCCTACTCTTTATTTTAACATTATACGAAATTAATAACAGGAAATTGTAGAACGCTCCGTCAAATCTAAATATTCTTCTTTACTAGGGTATTTGATATAATAATTTTTTGCATATTACCTAAAGCTATCCATAACTTTGATTATAATTAAAATTAACAAAATTAGTAATTACACAGGATTTTAAGCAAGGTTAGGAACATTTTTAAACCCTGACATAAAGGTAATTTCTGATTTGAGACATCGGTTTGTCATGGCATCAAATTGTATGACGTTTTCACGGAGGTAAAAACTAATAATCGAAACCCACGTAATAAGTTAGAAATGCAATTTTTTTGGTTTTATAACTGTATTCATTAAAACCACGTGTTTAACCAGGAGCTGATGTGTTTTACTCATCACTAGTAAGGTTTTGCTTACACATGTACTAAACGATTACTGTTTACCATTTTTTTAATATTAATATTAAAAATTAAAAAGTTGTAATTGTAAAATTCAAGGTTTTATCAATTTTGACGATTAATCTTTATAATCATTTCTTAATGCCCGGAGGAAAAAATGTGGCAACATCTGCATAATTGTTATTTAAATTTTTGTACGAAGTTTGGTTGTTTTTTAAATGCTCTGAAAACTAAAAAATACAATTAATGTAATTTTTCGGATTAAAATGTTGGTCGCATGTCGGATATTATCATTGTTTTCACACGTTATTCTATTGTGAGGTGTGAATTACTGACTATCAAACCATTAATTTTTGCATCAGTGATGATTTATTCAATACGTTCCACTCTTCTACTTTTTTATTCATAAATAGTTTACTAGTTTGTTGTTAGTTTTGGAGAATTTTGTGTTGGGTGCAGAGGTTATTGAACGTTCGTAATCAAATTATTTTGCTGCTGTTTTATGAAAAAATGTATTTTTTTAAATTATTAAATTTAAGTGCTACATAACTGCTTATGTATGCATTTAGGTCTTGTTATTAGTTGTTAAATTAACCTTAAAAATATTTTTTAAATTTCGTTTATAAGAATAGGATATTTTGGCACTCGCAAGCGTAGATGACAATCTAGAAACAAAATAGTAGAGCCTAACCACTCATTCTCAGTTATTTTATAAAGTTTCTTTCTGGCTTTCTTCTTCTCTTTTTATCGTTTCCTCTTTGCCATTGCAGCGTCGGGCCTCAATCAATTTCTTGTAGTTATTTCGGTCTCTTGTAATCCCTTTCTCCTTTCTTAGTTTTTCTTTGTTTTGACATTATCTCAGTTAGGTTGTCTTCCCAGGTCTTCCGCTCGGTCTCTTGCCTTCTGGTGTTTTCTCGTATGTTCGTTTCGGTAGTGTCTTGTTTGTCATACGTTGAACATGTCCCAGCCATTTCAGTTGAGAGTTTTTCTATTTTTTGTATCAGAGGTTTTTACTCTAGTTGTTCTCTTGTTACTTGATTCCTGATTTAATCTCGCCTTGTCTTTCCCTGTATCTTTCTTAGGTATCGCATCTGCGTTGCTGTTATTGTTGACTTGTGTTTGTCAGTCCTGGTGCAACTTTCAGCTCAGTATGTACGTAAGTGTTGGGATACAGACCGTTTTATAACGTCTTTTTACTGATTTATCTTTACCTCACTACAGTATGATTAATTTGGTGATATACTTTGCTGATTTTGTTTATTCTGTTTAATATTCCTTTATTCATTAGGGGCAGTCAAATGAAAATGAGCCAGACGCCAAAAAGTGTCGTCGAACATTTCTTATCCCAAAAGTATTCTCCAAAACAGCGAATACATTTATCACACTGGGAGAACAAGAAGGCCAATCTCATCCTTGAACAAGCTTGTGGGCAACTGACGGAACAACATTTTTACTCAGTCACACGCGTCCTAGTGCTATGCAAACCGATGTCCACAAATGCTTCACTTCGGTTATTCAAAAATGCGGAAACCGCATGGGGAGAGATCTGGGACTGCGATGTAGGGAGAATGTTGAAATGTTTTTCAGCCAAATTCCCGAAGTGTATTCCTCACCAAGTTGGAATTGTGTGGACGGGCGTTTAGATTTTATGGCGCGCCTCAGTTTTTGCATAGCGGTGTGGATTGATTGCCGCCCCATGTTCAAGAAAATCAACAAGCAAAGGACCCCTACAGTCGAAGAAGACCGTCATCATGACTTTCCTGGAACTTGTGCGTACGGCTTTGAATTTTTTCGGCGGGATAACACCACGTTTGGGCCCTAATTCGGGACAGAAAAGCATACTCTTCCTCGTGGTATCGTCTTTCAGTGACACACGTCCCTCTCGGAATCTCTTATACCACTTCAGCACATGTGAACGTGACGTGCTGTGTTCGCTGTACACGGCAGACTTGAGACGATGAATTTCTCGTCCTCCAACTCCCCCAGCAGTCACAAAGCAAATCACATCTCTCTGTTCTTCTTTACTTGCCTCTATATCTGATGTTGGACGAACACATGTATCACTAAACTTATTTCCTGCATAATAAAAAAACGACTAGTGTACAAGTGCAAGTTGTCACTATGCTTTCCCAGGTCCCAACAGATGTTAGGACTGTTATCAACCTCCAGTGTTATCAAATTTTTCGCGCCATGAGCTTTATGCGAGATTACCCGTTTTGATCTTCCCGTATCTGAAGATAGTTGTTCCCAAGTATTCGTAAGTTTCAACTTGTTCTATGTTTATCTGTTTAGTCTTATTTTTAAGTCTTCTCGTCTTTTGGCTACGTTCATGACTTTGCCTTTATTTCCAGTTATTTCCTTTAGTTTCTAGTTGTTCTTTCCGCCCATTTAATAGTTGCTGTAGGTCTCTTTCATTGCTGGTGAAAAGTATTACATCATCAGCATAGGCTAGATTTCGTATTGTACTGGTTACACGTTCTAATTTACCACTTTGGGAATTTTTCATTTCTTTTGCATTTATTTATTATATTATCCATTACCAAAACAAACAGGAGTGGGCTAAGGCTGTCCCCTTGTTTTATTCCTTTCTTAATTTTAAATGGTTTCGAGCAAATCCCATTTAATCTGCACCTTCCACGTTTATATATTATACGCTCTCTGTTGCTTTCTTTAGTCTTTGTTTATGTTTAGTTCATCCAGTGAATGCCACATATGGTGTCTTGGTACCTTATCGAACGTTAATTTTAAATCTAGAAAGGCCAGATATAAGTTTTTACATTTACTATGTGTTTTTCCATTATCATGCGCAGGGTGAAAATACATATATGTTCTTGTGCTTGTCTTCTCTGTCTGTAGGCTGCTTGTTATTTCTTTAATTGTCCTTCGACCTCTTCCCTTAGTCTTCGTCCTATTATTTTTGAGTAAACTTTTAACGCTACTGGTGTCAGGCATATTGCTCTATAATTTCCTGGTTCTGCAGTAGTACCTTTTACTACGCACTTACTTCCTCTTTTAACCTTTTCTATTTCTGTCTTTCAAGCCCCTTGTGACTTGGACCATATGCTTGGACGTTCAGCTATCTTTCCACCTTTTAAGTGGACGTCCTGTTGGTCTTGCATTCATGCATATCTTCATGAGCATGAGTCTATTGTCTTCCATCCTTTGTACGTGTTCATGTCATTTTCGACTTCTTTCTCTTCCCCATCTGAGTATATCTTTTACACCACACTGATCTCTTATTGTATTGTTATTTACCCTATCTGTTATTCTTTTTCCTAGTATTTTATTTGTTCGTAATAATTGGTCTTTTTGGTGTCAACGCGAGTTTCTATGCTCTAAGTCATTATTGGCCTTACACAAGATTTATATATTCTTGTTTTTGTATTAATACTCAGATCTTTATTTTTCCACACTACATTTCTTTCGGCCACAGCTTTATTTGCTTGCATTTTAACTTCTTCTAATGTGTCTTTATAGCTGGTTATTAATACTCCAATACTCCAAGGTATGGGAATTACTCTGCCAATGCCGATCCCAAGCCCGGCTGCAAAAGGAGAGGGGGTTCGCAGATGATGTTAGCTCCCTGCCCGTGGTAAAAATAACGTTGCTCAAAGAACCGTGAATCAAGTCTCGGAACCAGGATTGAACTCAAAGAAGACGAAGCATACCTTTTTTATGTATCGAGATTATTAGGGTTTTCTCCCAGTCTTTAGGTATTTCTTCGGTTTGCCAAGCTTGGCGGTATATCCTAGTGAGCCATTTTATTACACTGTTTCCCCTATGTTTTTTTAAAGCTTTTACCGCTTGTTCTACTTCTTCCTCCATTACCTGGATTTCTCTTTCTCTTGTTGGACATTTGTAAATGTTTGTACTATTTTGTTTTTTGTTCTTCCATCATTTTTAAATTTGTTTTCATAGTATTTTCTCCAAGCTTCTAGTATTTTTTCGATTTCTGTTTCTATATTATTCTCTTCATTTCTTATGCTTTTTAGTTGCTGTCCATTGCTGTTTCTTAATCCTTATACTATTGTCCAGAATCCCCTTTGATTTTATTTAAACGATTGTTCTATTGTTTCTTCGAACGCCCCCCATGTTCTTAGTTTGGCTTCTTTAACTACGTCTTTTGCCTCGTTTCGCATTTGTTTATATCTTTCTATGTTGTCTGGTGTCCTATTTCCATGCTTTTTTCTTCATCTGGTTCTCTTTTCTCTTTAACTACTTTTTGTAAAGTTGTTTTTAGCCTTACCCATCTTTCGTTTATGTTCCATTTGGTATTTGTGTATATTTCATGTTGTGTTCTTGGGCAGTTAGTTTCTGTTGAAGGAGCTCTTTGTATCTTACTTCTGTGTGTTCATCTTCTAATTCTCTTCTTTTAAGTTTTTCGTACTCTTATTGTCTCTACTTTTAGAGCTTTGAATCTCGTGCCAACTTAGTTATTTATAAATTAGTAGTCTGTGATCTGTCGCTATTTTTGCACCCCTTGTCACCTTCACGTCTAATATTGCGTATCTTGCATTGATGTCGTATGTCATATTGTTATACAGATTATCCGAAAACCAGTCTAAACATACAAAAATTAATGAGTGCAACGAGGAAGATATAAGCAATATGGGTAGCACAACAAAGATAGAATGCAATCATGTCTAGGTAAATTTTTAAACTAAAGATCTCTCTCTACTAACAAGCAAGCAAGCAAAAACATCTGTCATACATATTTTATCTGTCATTAAAAGCATAAATTACAATTCTTTCTCCGTATCGATTAGTGGTTCTTATGGCATCACATCTCTTCTTTTAAACTGCACACTTTGAATACACGAATTAAAACGATCAGCAATTTAACCTCGCTTTATGCTTTTAATGACAGATAAAATATTTATGAGAGATGTTTTTGCTTGCTTGCTTGTTATTGGAGAGAGATCTTTAGTTTAAAAATTTACATAGCCATGATTGCATTCTCTCTTTGTTGTGCTACCCATATTATTTATGTCTTCCTTGTCGTCATTAATTTTTGTATGTTTAGCCTAGTTTTCGGACAATCTGTATATTCTATGACACTTTTTACCTGCCTTGCGTCTTCCTCAAATGCGTATTTATGTATTCGTTTGTGTTTCCTGAGCAATATGGCTGGCAGAAAACGAGGTATGGGCTCGATGCTGTTCGCGTTACGTCAGAAGCAGTCCCCGACACCATTTTAAAATCGATATCCTGTAAATGTACAAAAGACTGTGCAGGAGCGATGTCGTAAAACGGGCTTAAAGTGCTCGATGCTGTGTCTCTATTGTAATGGGACAGCGTGCGAAAACATTAACAACTTAATAGCGGATTCCGACCCTGTAACTCGGAAATTATTAGTCTACGAAAAAAACGAATATAAGTAATTTTGTAGAAAATTTTATTTTCTCCAAATTTTAATAAAAAACGTTTTCTCTAAAACCTACAAGAATGGAGTTATATGCCAAGAACGGCCTTTGGTCGCCATTTTTCAAGATGGCGTGGCGGCAAGAGCGGCGGTGCCTCGAGGTCGCAAAGTTAGCGTCATACTTAGGGCCCCCAAGTCTACACTCCTGCCAAATTTCAAAACTCCTCAACCTTTTGCACCAAACAAGTATCTAATAACTGGACTACTCACTACTAGGCAATATAACAGATATAAAAAATATATTGTTATGTTCGGAATGCTCTTGTTGTTTAAAATAAAATTTGAAATGTTAAAATAATATTATAGTATTTTTAATTAGTGCTTTATACTCGTATGAAAACTCTTTATCACAGGATCGTTACTCAGGTTATTCTAATGTAATTAAATTCAATTTAATTGATAAATGTGAATTTATTACAAATAAATACTCCCAATCTACTCTACTTAAAATTACACTTATTTACACTCACAGTTTATTTTAATGCTCCTTTCTTATGTTTCTCAATTCTTACAATTTAATCTCCACCAATTTCCAATCCATTTACCATTTATAAATTCAAATTCAAAATGCTCCAATTTCTAAATATTCTTGCATCCAAATTTATTGATTTCAATTAATATGAACAATTAATATGAACAATCCGATTTACACGTATTTATTCGATCTGGATGATTGAATACTTCCAACTCATGAAAATTATCTTTCACCACTTACAGTATTTTTCACCTAGGATTTGGGTTGTGACGTCAACGCTCTGTTTATAAATTCACAATCCAACTATACTTCATCTCTTTCTAACTAAGTTTTCATTACCTACTGCGTACGAACGCGTGTCTACCCACCGTCTACCCATACAGTTTTTGGGCGGAGCCAGTTGACGTCACAACCCAAATGCTAGATAAAAAATACTGTATTTATTATTTTTGAATTGTTTTTGTTGCCCCGGTTTTCTCAAAATTCTTACCCATTTAAATTATTATTTCATATTCCTAACAACCTTATTTATAACCCCCTTATCTAGTACTCTAGCTAATAATTTTTTTACATTAAAAATAATAGATACATATTTACAAATTTTTATACTTATTATAAATTAACAATCTAATCTAGCTACCTTATTTATTTTATATTACACATTTCTTCAAATAACTAAATAAATAAATTAAATTTTATCTCAGTAATAAACAACTTACAAATACTAATTAATAATTATTTTTCAAATTCAATAATAATGATTTTATAACCCACTTAATAACATGTCAATATATAATTCCCGGTTATGTCGTATACTGTCACGTGCCAAACTGGCACTTCGACATTATAGGGGGATGGTAAAGTCCCTCAGCCGCACGGCTAGCTAAAACAGTAGAAGAGGGCGGTTCTTTTACTTTTGCTCTATTTTGTTTCTGAACCAATAAGGAGTCTATTATTGATCTTTACTTGGAGCAACTCTTGTAAATTTGTGTATGTCTTTATGTTTATAGAAGGTGTTCATCTGTTCATGGTTACCATATCATTGTCAACACAAAACTCTATTAATCTTTTCCCATTATTGTTTAAGGTTTCTTCACCATGTTCGTTGTTTTGAGTTCTGTTACCTACTCTGCTATTAAAGTCTCCAATAATTTGCACCTCG
This sequence comes from Melanotus villosus, assembly GCA_963082815.1. NCBI lineage: Eukaryota > Metazoa > Arthropoda > Insecta > Coleoptera > Elateridae > Melanotus > Melanotus villosus. Next base: position 22,775,139 of record OY720423.1, read on the forward strand.
CCTCTACTATTTTCAAATGCTACCTGCAGTTGTTCCCAAAACCTTCCCTTTTCTTCCTTCTTTTCATTGTCGTTGGACCCATAGGCAATTATCATTGTTGTTACTTCATTTCTACCGTCTTTAAGTTCTAACGCCATTAATCTTTCAGAATAGAATTCCTAATTGTTGATTAGATCTGAGTCTCTTTTATTTACTACGCAGCCTACTCCTTCTGCGGCTCTTTTATTTTCGTCCACTCCACTGAAGAATATGAGGGTTTCTTTATCTATTTTAATTCCCCCTTTTCCTGTTTTCTTAGTTTCCGTTATTGCAATAATTTTCAATCCTGATTTCCTAAATTCCATACTCAGCTCTTTTTCTTTGCCGTTCAGTCCTTCGTTGCTTTATTCGTTACCTTTTCCTACTGATCCCTAACTCCTCTATCTTTTTATTCCGTTTATCTATTTCTTTTCCTTTTATTTGTGATTTATTTATCAGTTCAAGTTTCTCTGAGGAATATCCTATCTTCCTCTTGTTATAATTCTTGCTTTGTTTTGAGTAGTTTATTCTGTAAATCTTCCAATATCTGGTTTAAAGTTTTCCTTTCTTTACTCCTTTCTTCTTCTCTGCATCTTGCAATTTCTTTTAGACTATTTAACTGTTCTGTTAAATACTTAATTTGTTCTGTTAAATCCTTAGTTTGCTCTGTAAAACAATTTAATTGTTCAGCTAATTCAGTTTTTTGTTGCATTAACCCCCCCAATTTTAACTTCGAGCATACTTTCCTCCATTCTCAGCTACTGTTTTATTTGTCCTGCAGTATTCTAAGTCCTTCTCCTTTTCCGCTCTTATTTCATTTACTTTCTTATGTTAGTTTGAATTAGTAGTAGTAGCACAGATAGAAGTTTCTTAGAGAAAACCAATTTTTTAATTAAAATAAATCTGCTAGTTTTATATCAAGTTTGTCTTTTTTGAGAAAGCTTTCCATTTTTATTTCAGATTTTTAACATCAAAATTAACAATTTTGTTGTTTTCTTCCTATTATTGTGTGAATTTTATTTTTGTTCTTCTTAATAAATACAATTTTTTATGAATAGAAGTGAAAATTGCTGCTTTAGAAAATTGATAATTTAAATTTTATAATTCCCATTCCGAAGTATGTATTTTTGGTGATTTCAGCAACATATTACAGATTTCACATTTCTATGCCAATCTCTATTCTACAATTTATTCTGCGAAGGACTTTACTGCCACTTTCGAAATTTTTATCTAGGTATTTTAGTATTTCATTGTCTGAATAATGTAATATGCAATATTACACTAATGTAGGTACATTTAATTAGGCAATAACTGAAGTCCTCTATTTTTTATTATTATCTGAGATGAATTTTAAACGGTTCAGCTTGATAATAATAATAATTCTTTTATTCTAAATCAATTAAATGAAATTCACAGGTGGTGATAACGACGGTTGATGAAATAACTAATATGATAATAATTATTATTATGAACATTAATCTTTTATCATTTCAACCAGCCCACAAACTGTAGGAGATAAACTTTTGTAAATAATGTAACGTTTGGATACGTTTAGTCAACGTAGGCTTTAAAATATCAACTCTGATATAGTTATAACATTACGAAAAATTATATTATCATATTACTAACACTTTTAATATTTTTGAGTACCGTAAAGGAGCTGATATTCTAAAAATAATGCGTTTGTCTAAATGGTTTCCCACGATCTTTATGGAAAACTGATTGTAAAATATTTTTTAGTAATAATTTCATTTAATGCTAAATTCTTAATTGTTGATTTACTGGAACAAAGTAAATTGGAGGTCCAAACAAATAATAATTTTTAAAGATTTATACTCTTTATTTCATTGAATTGTTTTAAAAACTTCCAAATTTTAACTTTTGTAGGAGAATGTGTTTTTGAAGCCAATAAAATATCGACTTTGAGGTTAAAGCATTACAAATTTGAGGTTATATCATTAACAAAAGCTCGAAGGTTTAATTTTAGGCGTATTTAGTAAATTTGAACGAAAAAATTAATTTCCTTCTTCTTCTTCTTCTTTGTACGGCCATTAACCATTTGAGTTTGTGGTTTTTGTTTCCAAAATTTATTATCATCCTAGTCTCTTCCTCTGTGGTTCCTTTCTGCTATTGCACTTTTCATACAGGGTGATTCAAAAGTATTGTCATTAATTTTAAGGGTAGGTAGAGCATATCAAATAGAACAACTTTTCTCAATAAACCATGTGGCTCAAGTAAACGGTAAGCCCAGAAAAAAATTAAAAAGATCAATACAAAACGCCTTTCTTGTTCATACTGATAAGACAGTCCAGGTATGTTACATAGATCAGTATTCTTCGAACGTTTTAATGAAAGGTCAGCCTAATCTTTTAGCAACCGAATTAACTGACGCTATTTTAATTTACGGGGAAGCTCATAATGCTGCAGTAGCCCTAAAAGACAGTTTGTGTGATGTTTGTGTTTGTGTAGATGTTATTGGAGGAACATTTGAACTTCTTCTGTAAGTCCTGTTCCTCTTTATTAACAACAATTTTTCTAATATCACTTTTTAAACATGCCAGTAATTGTTTACGGCCAGTCTCAAGCCTGAAAAAATGTGAGAGGAAAGTGAAGTAAATTACATAGTTGTGTAATTTTTCATTTAATTTTGCAGGGTCGAATTTCTACCGCAGGCTTTTTAAATGCATATTAGTCAGCGGTTCTCAAAATTGTGTAACCTAAAAATCGCGATAAGCTTTAAATTTTTGCTGTAAATCTATTATTTGTTTATTTATTTATTTATTTATCGTATGGCATTTGTAGCCAGGAAATCACGTAGTGACGGTCTGGCTGCCAGTTGTAAGTGTATAAGTGTTTGTGTCTTGTTACTATCTGCAGTTGACCACTCTGAAGACAGAATCGTTAATTAACCAGACGATTAAATGGCTTCACTCGCGCAAGTACCCACCTCGAACAGTGGGGAATGCTTTATAAAAATCCTTACCACTGCGTGAGATTCGAACCCAAGACTCCTAGCTAGGAGACCAGCACTCTTACCACTGCGCCAACGAGCTTCCTGTAAATTTATTAATGTCAGCATATACCCATTTAGTTTAATAACAATACTTTTGAATCACCCTGTATATGTTTCCCAGTTTAATTCTGGTCTTTCTCTTTTTCTTCTACCCTCCGGAGACTATTACTAGACTATTACATTATTATCTTCGGCCATCTATTTTCTGGTATGTGTTTAATGTGCCCATACTACTGGAGTGCCCTATTTTCCAACGTTTTAGTTATTGAGCAAGTTATTTCCATTGGCCTTCAAATATTCTCTGCTCTGAGATTGTCTCTTCTTGTTATCTGGAGACATATTCTCATGTAATCCAATTTTACCCTTCTTATTTTCTCTCGTATCGATTTTGACGTATGCCACGTTTCAACTCCAAATAGCATTATATTTTCTACTTTACTATGGAGGAGTATTTTTTTTCCTCACTAAGGTTTCCATTCCGCAGTAGTCCATGTAGTGCTCTTGTCGCTTGCTTTCCCACTGAGATTCTGGTGTTAATATCTTTTTCACATGTTACTGTATCAGTTATTATAGAGCCTAGATATTTAAAGGTCTTACATAACCTTACAACCGTGTTGTTACTGCCACTAACATGTAATCCGTTTTTTGGAAATTGATTGTTAAACCCCATCTTTCGAATTACTCTTTGAGATTTTTCAACATGCATTCCATGTTCACCGTCTTGAGTAAATATTATTTGATCGTCCGCATATAGAAGAGAGTGCAAAGTGCTTTCGTCTATCTTTATTCTCATTCCTGAGCATTTGCGATACCAGGTTTCTAACGTCTGTTCGATATAAATATTGAATAGTAAAGGAGACAGACTACAGCCTTGCTTTAAGCCCTTTGACAGATTGATTGGCATCCTATTTTTAATTCTTACTTGGTCTTTTTCACATAACGTGTGTTCATAAACAGTCGTCATCCCAGTAGGTTGTGATTTCAGAAACATATTTCGTAATTTGATTCAGAACACAAAACCAAATGTCAAGATTTGTAAAATGTCATTGTCTATGATTTAATCTAAGACTTGTAATTTGTTTTTCAAAGCAACTGAGATGACGACTGTTTATGAACACACATATGCATATTTTCTTTACAAGATTTATCCATTTTACTTTTATATTTAATCTTCTCATTGCTGGCCACAGCTTGCATCTGGGGCGTTGTCACAGGCTTTCTCAAGGTCTATAAAGGTCATATGTGTTTCTCTTTGTTTAGATTAATTCTTCTCTAATAAGTATCTAACTTTGCTCTTCACTAACGTGAATATTGCCTTAATCTATTTTACCTTTTAACTTGAAAACAACCTTGCTATAGAAGGCATGACACTAATTCCTCTATAATTGGCGCATATTATACCTTTTTATCCTCTTTCTTATATAGGGTGTGTATAAATTGGCGAAAGAACTACACGTGGCGATGTTGGTCATAAAATTCTGAGTTGAAAATCTTAACACCAAAATATTGTACCATGTTTCCTGGATATGCATGGGATCTCCAAAGCTTGACAATGAAGTCTTTTAATAAGTATTTTAATTCATTATCTGTTGACAGAAAGAGTTGCAAATTAGAAGAAAGAAGAATTGTAAAAATTATTTTTTCATAGATGTTTTAAACATTTCTTCGTTAACTTATTCTTGTAAAAAATACATGTGGCAGCATTGTAAAACAATAATTATTCTAGAGCGATGCTACTCTAAATTACTTCTGTCTTGATAACGTCAAAGCTTGACAAGTGTCAAAACTTACAAGTGGACTTGATTTTTCTAATTTTATATCAGCGTTGCTGTTCTCGTAGTCATTAGTATTAATTATTATTATTTTCGTTTTCTTGTTTCGGATTTTACGTTCAATGATTATGCTGATATGCATATGGTATTTGGTTTCTGTAATGGAAATGGAGACATGGCAGAACGTGAATATCCTACACGTTATCCAAACTGGAGGCATTCTAGCGCAAATGTTTTTCGAAGGCTGGACCAATCCCTTCGTGAAACTGGTTCATTTGTTCCAAGGAATGAAAACAGTGGTCGACCAAGGCAAAGGCGCACAGTACAACTGGAAGATCAAATTTTAGATGCAGTACAAGAAGATCCCTCCGTCAGCACCCGGCAGTTAGCTACAACATTAAATATAGAAATAAAGAAAACCTTCTTCATCTTCATCTCAAAAGTTCAGCCCCTTTACGAAAATGATAACATAGCCCGATTGAATTTCTGCAACACGATTTTAAATGCAATTCGTGACAATAATGGCTTCTTGAGACGTATTCTTTGGAGCGATGAGTGCATGTTTACTAGAGATGGCGTGTTTAATACACGTATTACATAATATTCACCATTGGGCTGACGAAAACCCGCACGAATATCGAGAATATTGTCACCAGAAAGGATTTTCTATTAATGTGTGGCTTGACATAATAAACCATAGGGTTGTAGGTTGTAGGACCAATTTATTTGCCGAAACGTCTTAATGCCGATGAATACCTCAATGTTTTAGAACAAGTACTTGACGAGATGCCGTTGCAGATAAGACACGAAATGTTATACATGCATGATGGAGTTCCTACTCACTTTGCTCGTAATGTAAGAGAGTGGTTGGACGAACACTTACCAAACAGATGGATTGGTCGCGGCGGCCCTATTTTAATGGCCTGCAACATTCACGGAGTATTACGATGTAACGGATATCCTTAGTTACCGTGCTATAACAAAACCCCTGTGGTGTGTGGATCCAATGTTGACAAATGTACGTTCCTTTAAAATGGTTCCTGAGGACAGAGGAAGCATTGCCCAACATTTTGGTATTAAGATTTTCGACTCAGAATTTTATGACCAACATCGCCACGTGTAGTTCTCTCGCCAATTTATACACACCCTGTATATCGAACTCATGAAGGATTGATTCCATTTCATCAGAATGTCGTTACCTTCTTCTATTTTATTAAACATATTTTGTATGTATTTCGTCATTTTATCCCCTCCATATTTCAATAGTTCCATTCTAATGTTTCCAGGCCCGGATACCTTATTGTTTTTTGCCTTAGTAAGTGCATTTCGGATATCTTGTTCTGTTATTTCGGGTGTTATATCCTCGTCTTAAAATAAATTTCCTTTAAGCGTTAATTTTGAAGCCTGTAAAAATCCCCGTTTTTGATTTAATTTTTTAAAATGTATTATTGATAACTTTGACATTATTCTTCATGATACTACGTAAAATACAAACAAAAAATCAAATATACCGTTGATAAAAAACCAAATGAAAAATTCAGATTTAAAGATGAGTTTTATTCTAAGGCTTTAAAAAGGCGGGGTGGGGGTCCAACCTGCTCGAATCGTGATACTAAGGAGCTTTTTAATAGTTAGGTATTTATTATACAAGACGATAAAATTGTATTTTATCTTCGAGGGCGTATTTTAGCGTCGAGACGCTAATTTCGCTCGAGAAGATAATTAAATTTTATCGTCGTGTATAATACTCAATTTTTTCTATAGAATTTATTTTAAAGGAAAAAAAAATTATAAAATACATTTTATTTGACATTTATTTGACATTGACGTTTAAAAAATTACAAATCGAGTCACGTTTTAAAATATCATTAGTATGGGCGTACAGTCGATACTCAAATTAATAGATAAAATAGCACTTTAACAGTTGCTATAGAAAAAATAATATTTTTGTAACATTCCAATTCTATTTTAAATTTATAAGTTATTAACTTCAAAAATTTTACCGAACCCTAACCGCTAAAATTACGCCAAAATGACGAAGAAAATTTAAAAAATACCAAGTATTCTAAATTTGCATTTTGGTAGTTCTGTAAGTTTAGTTTATTAATTTGTCATTGTCATATTTAATAATTTTTCTTTGTAACTAAATTTCAGTACATCTTTGGAAATGAACCAACACAAAGCCCGTAATTTCCAGAACTGACAAATGAAATACGTATGTAGGTTACAATATTCGAAGCAGGAATGTTCGTTGCAATTTACGTCATCTTAATAGAATTTAATATAAGCAACAAAAACAAACAACAATAAAAATAAAACAATTATCAGAAATTCATTGTGACGTAATAAAAATTTTACAACCAATTATTTAAATTCGTCTTTCACCTACAACCAGTTCGATTTATCGAATAATATAATTGGATTGTAAACTCATTGAGGTAATAATTATTCTGGTGACGAGGGTTGTAATATTTGTAATTAAAAAATAATTGTTTTTGAATAGTTAAACAATGTGTATCACTTTTATTTTTATAGTCAATTGAACATTGCGAAGATTTGAGATAAGACAGTAATAAAAACTTTAAAAAGCAATAATAAGGCTTCTAATAAATTACTGAATGTTCATAGAAAAGGGAATTGAGGACAATCAATAAACAGGAAGTTTTCAAATCCCGACATGGTTACATGCATTTAATTATAAATTTTTATGTGATATCTGATGAAATAATATCAATTCAAAAGCAAAATTGAAACAGTGTTAATATACTGTTTAAATATAATTTTCAGGGGGCGTTGTTCGCTTTTATTTATAAACAAATTCTTTATTTAATAATGTTTAAACTCTCATACCAACGTGACCGATTGTGTTTAATTTAATTTAATTGCATATTCATTAAGATTTGGGTGTGATTAAGCTGCATCATGCGATAATTAAATCAGAATATTAACAAAATAGCACAAATAGATATCTGTTATCTTACCAGTGATCCAAGAACATAAATTTAACGTTTTCATTAACAGTGGAGGAAGACAAATTTAATGAGTTTCACTAGAAAGTGAAAAGTATATGCTGATTCAGGAGTACCATTCTCTGCGATGCTTTATATGCTAATTTTTTGTTCGAAACTACTCGCGAATTTATTAGGAATGGTTATTAATCTCTTTCACTTAAATAAATGAGTTTTATTTTCTGTTATATATTTATTATATAACGGAGTTAAGTGTAATAACTTGAAAGTTTTTGTTTGACAGTAAATACATAATTGTAACAAGAATTTATGTAGTAGGTACTTTCGTAAATACATACTTGTAAAGACTTGTATTTGTTAAGGTTATGAGTGTTATGAGATGACAAACTTTCTTATAGCAGAATGCTAATTTGTATTTGATAGTAAATACTTGACATTGTGCTTTAAAGTGATTAGTTTTGGTGCTAAAGGGTGTTCAAACTTGAGGTAAAAATTTAAATTTGTCGCCATTTATTTTTTTCGGACTAGAGTGTGCTGGCAGGTCTGAAAAATGGCAAGCAGAGGTATTCCAGTTAGAATATGGAGCGCTTTATGATTGAACTACGCGCGCTTGTGAAAAATTATTATGTATTTGGTAAAAGTTCTATAGAAGTAAATTTCACACAAATCGTAGGGAAAATGAAATTTGACGAAAGTGGTTTAATACAAGATCAAAGAAGCAAAACCTACAGTTGTAGTGGTCGTTCACAAGAAAATATTGTAGCTGTTTTAGTGTTACTATTGCTGAATTGCAAGCAATGGTAACAAACTTCTTATGGGATAAATCAGAAGGCATAAACGTAGAGAACATGTGGTTTCAACAGGTTTGATAACCGAATAATTTCTCGAAGAGGAGACATGAATTGGCCGTCTAGATCGTGCGATTTGACACCGTTGGACTTCTTCTTGTGGGGTTTGTTAAAGAGTAAAACGTATGCTAACAATTCTCAAACGATTCAACAGCTTGGGGACAACATAATTGAGGAAATTACAGATTTATTTATGCCAAAATGTTATCGAAAATTTTGGTAAAAAGATGCTCGCTTGCTGAAGTAGCAGAGGTAGCGCTTGCCTGATGTTGTTTTCCATTCTTAACCAGAACATATCTTCTTCCATTTTCAATAAAAATACTTAGAGGTTTGACAATTTAATTCCCGGACTGACGTTGCAGCTCTAACGATACGTGATATTAAGTCAAAATTAAAGCAGCATGTTTTAGTTTACACATTTATCAAGATTGGGTAACAAAAACATCGAATAGCTGTCAGTTAATTCGCAAGACGCTAGTTCGCAAATCGTGTTTCCGTGAATCGCCATGAAGCAACGAATTAACATTAAGTTTTGTTGTAAAAACTGCCACAGAAACTTACGAAATGTTAAAAAGTGTGTACGGTGTTAACACCTTTTAGGTCGTACTACTGTGTTTGAATGGTTTAAACGTTCCAAAGATAGCCGTGAGGATGTTCAAGATGACGTTAGAACTAGGCGTAGTTGACATTAAAAAAAAGTAATCGCCGAATTGAAAGCAATTCCTTCGGACGCCTTTTCCGATTGTTTTCAAAAACTTTTACAACGTTGCAATAAGTGTATTCATGTAAATGAAGATTAGTTTGATTGAATATGATAAATTTTTCGTGTTACTTAAATTGTGTTTCTTTTTATTGTGGCAGTCCTGGAGTTAAATTGCCAAACCTCGTACACAATTTATGTGTTTTATTGAAAAGTTAAATCTTTACCTCAAATTTGAACACCCTTTATATTGGGACTTGGCGATATGCAGGGTGTCTCTAAACACTCTGCAGAAAATGCTATCAAATTTGTAAGACCATAATAGGACAAAAATTCCAGCTATCGTTAAGGTCCTACCGAACGCCAAAGATTAATTGACTAAATTAATGAGTTTATAAGTTTTAGACAACTTCTATTACTGTGGAGAATTGACACCGACAATTTAAAAACATTTTCAAATGCATGGCGTGTAGCAAATCAAAATAATTTTTTTCTGTCTAATTATGAAAGTGGCAAAGCCGAACAAGAGTCAGAAATATTTAAAATAAGAATGTTTGTCTGTAAAACAAATTTTACAGGTATTGGCCAAATCGTTAAAAATATATATTAGTTCTTTGCATGTGGATGGCCACTTATGTAAAAAATCATATCAAAAAACACCTGTTTCTAGTATTTATATTCCGAATTTAATCCCCATAGCTAAAAGTAGTCTTTTTTTATTGAAGAGCTTTGACCATCCATTTTGAATAGGGCTAAGTTTAAGTTTTGAAGTTTGGAATATGTGGTAGCGTTTTGTATAGACTTTTATAGACTACAATAGCCTGAAAAAAAAATAATAATTAGGGTTGGCTGTGGTTTGTATTATTGGTCATGTTTTGGTAATCTTAGAATTTCTGCAAATGAACTGTCCTTTGAATTTACTTAAGAACTGACAGTTTAATGAAATGCTGAAAGACGAGACTAACACCAAACTTAGCCCTAATTATAATTTTTTTGAATGATATCGTATGAGAAATAGTCATTTCACTTTATTATTATTATACTCCACCGTAGCTGGTCTCAAGCTCGGTTGTAAAAGGAGGAGGGCACTGACAAAACAGACTAGAAACTGCTTGAAGATGTAAAATAAGATGGAAAACCTAAGTAAGAAAGAGAAGATTTTTTTTGAGAGGAACTATTTAAAGAACTGTTAGGTGTATTAATTGGAGACTTTAATTTTCGAATTGGGAATTAGACAATTCGGTATCCGTGTCGGTGTTAATCTCTTATACCTTTCGGTGTCGAGGCCAGTGCGTTGACGTATGAGGTTTTAGCGGGTGCCATGTACAATCCGGCCCGACTGCACCGTGTGTACGTGTTAGATCTTGTTACTCTGCCTCTTAGGTCTGTATTAGGAGGAGAGCGTCGTTAATTTGATGCCAACGACGAATGTTTACCAGGACTCGATACCGACTTCCAGACTGCAGGAAAAATCCTGCCCATCCGGAGATTCGAACCAAGTACTACTGACTGACTGACTATAATCAGACAATTACTGGGATCAAATAAAGGTTTAAGGTTTGCAAAGGGGCAATGATGAACTGTTAATATAACTATGTGTAAACCACAATCTCAGAATATGTAATACGCATTTTGATCTACCATTTATATACAAGTAGTATACCTGGCTAGGTCTAAAGCAAGGTTGCAACCTGACTCCCCTATTATTTATATTGGAAATGGACAAAGTCATCCAGAACAGCCAGAAGAGCACCAAACCTTACGAGATAGGAAACTGGAGAATGATCCGAATAAGATTCGCTGAACTAATATTCGCGGACGACATGTTAGTGTGGGGCAACACAGAGACAGATTTGCAGCATAACTTAAACGTGTACAACGCCGAGCTAAAGAAACGCAACATGAAAATTAACACTGTCAAAACAAAAACAATGATAATAAACACAGAAGACAGCAAACACAGAATAGAACTAGAAGGCGCAACTCTGGAAGAAGTGCGGCTATTCATCTGGGAGCATCAATAAGCGAGAAAGGCACACTAGAAGAAGAAATAAACGAAATAATCGGAAACACCACCAAGATATTCCATGCCTTGAAGAGAAGCTTCCTGGAGAAGAAATACCCAAAGCAACAAAAGTGGCAGTTTACAGTACCGTACTCAAGTGAATCATGGACAGTAACAAACAGAACAGCCAACAGATTACAAAGCATCGAAATGAAGTTCTTACAAAAAATATAAGGGAAAACGAGACTCGACAGGTGCAGGAACAAGGACATAAGAGAATCGTTCAATCTGAAATCCGTACAAGAGAAAATAGAACAATCACAACTTAGATGGCTGGGCCACATAGGACATAGAATGGGGACCGAAAGGATAGCAAGAAAGCCATATGAAGCAATAACAATAGGAAGAAGACCCAGGGGCAGACCAAGAAAGACATGGAGGGACGGAGTGAGGGACGTACTAGAGCGACGAGGAGAGAGATGGAATAGAGTACAGTAACTAGCCCAAGATAGAACAAAATGGACAAAATTGTGGAGAACAACACCAATACTAACCTAACCTCGACACCGAAAGGTATAAGAGGATGCGATTAAGTAAGTAAGTAAGTAAGTATCAGGTAAACTTGCCAGGTCTCAAGTGCACAATGCAACATGATTCAAGTCTGCTATTGATTATGTAATATGTTATAGACTTATAGACCAATAAAAACATTAAGTTCAGCGGATATAAACAGTGCCCACTAGGAAAACTAAGACTTCAGATATCAAGCGGATATCGAAAAAGAAATCACATGCAGAAAAACGAGAAGGCAAACAAGAAAATCTTAACATAAATAGTTGTTACCAAGTGTAACGATCCGAAATCGTTTAGCAGATAAAATTAAATATATTAATATATATATATATATTAATAACAAACATTGTTGGCGAAGCTAGTACTAAGCTAGAAATAAACATACAAAATGGTGCTAAAGAAGCATTAGGCACAAAGGTAAAAAGTACTAAGAGAGGAAATGAAAGGAAGGGAAGTCAAAGAGCTAGAGAATAATTATCTAACATTATAAATACATTTTTTAAATTATATTGGTTTCGTGAGTTTTCGTATAATAATAATAATGAATCTATAATTGCGCTTCATTAAATTGTAGATATAGATTCTTCAGTAACTGACAATTTGAAATTTTGTCGTTGTCAAAATTGACAAATTAATAATTATAAAAACTAAACAATGAAATGATTGCGTGCCGCGATCAGAGATGCCGGCGCTATTTCTATTTCATTCTAGCATCAAGTAAGCTTAATTATCTAGGTTCAGTGCTAAATCCGTACATATTCCGTAGGTAACCCGGATCTTTTCGAAAAAAATACATTGATGTTTTCCTATGTTTCCTTGGTGTTGGACACCCGGTATATGCAATTCTGTAAATATGCATTTTATCGAAACATTTTTCCAAATAACAGTTGTTTCGTATTTATTTTTCTATCATAAGGCAATAGGTAGTTAATCATAATTTTTTTGAAAAACAATTACCCTTAACACAGCGAACCCCCATGTTATACTCATTTACTAGGGATTTGTTTTCTATTTTTGATGATGTAAAACAAACTGCAATGCCAGAAATGACTGCAAGTGCCGTTGGCGGATTTGAAAGGCGAGTTTATTATTGCCAAACTGTAAATAGAGCACAGTTTGAAAGACTGCTGTATTTTTCGAGCCACCATTTGAGTTACTTACATTGTTTGCTACAGATTAATACCAAGTAGTTAAAATATGTATACCTTTTTCTCTTTTAAAATTTATTTATGTTGTAAGGATATTAACATTTTATATCGGTAAAAATTAAGTGAGTACCTATACATACACAGGGTGTGTAAAAACTCGCGTACAAGCTCTCAGTAACTTTATTCCTTGGACAAAAATTAAAAAAAATCTTAATAGAAAAATGTTCTTAGACGCTTAGTTAATGCCGAGAATAACAATTTCAGAAATTTAAATTTGACAACCTTGCATTTACAAACACAGCCATCAGCCAACTCATCGATTATTAGTTGAAGCAAAAATAAAAATAGAACAGTAACAACAAGACAATTCAATTTTAATTTTAATTTGCAATATTGCCAAATGTATTTTTGATACAAGCAAACACATTTGGAAGAATTCTGTGAACTGAAACTATGAAAACTAGTATTTTTTTGGTACTTTTAAATGATAAACGATACTAAATTGTTGCCGTTATTACTTAATCTATGCATAAAGTAACAGAATTTTGCAAAAACGGCTTTCATTTCGCGTTGCCAATTTTGAACTTTGAAGTCTTCGCACTAGTTGAGGAAGCATCTGGTGGCTTTTTCGCTATAAGAATTTCGCCTTATTATTGTCCAAGGAATAAAGTTACGGAGAGCTTGTACGCGAGTTTTTATACTTCCTGGATATTACATGGGAGTACCTTGTCATTTGAAGAATTTAACCTGTTATGCGTTGCGTTTTTATTTTCCAACAAAATTGTGATTAACAACTATTGCTTTATGGTGGAAAGGTGGAAACATAAATTACTTGAAACATTTTTCGATAAAAGGCATATTTACTGAAGTAAACTGTTCAGACACTGTGTATATAGTTTTGGTTTGATGGTGAGCGAATTGTTTGTGTGATACAAATAACATAAGTTGACACCAACCTGCGTACCTTACTGAAATTTACAGCGATAACAATTAACACGCTGTTGATTTGTGATTTAATTTCAAAAACGTAGGTGGAATAAATATACCTCAACGCAATACTTCATTAAATTGTTGATGAAAAACGAATCAAATAAATAATTTTTCCCATTATAAAATTTTATATTCTTTTTACGCCATTGAAATTAATACATTTTGAACTATTATAAAACTGAAATGGCAATTTTTTATTATAGTAATTAATTACGGATCAATCGATAAATTAATCAACAAATTGAGTACGCACGTATGAATCCCTCACAATTATTCCAGTTAAGAGTTGTTAAGTAGGTGACCGCTAACGATCTCCAATAAAATTCAACATAGCGTTAAGTCTACCTTTACTATAAAGGCAAAAAGTTGTCTGATTAAATAACAACGATCTAGTTTACGGTGATGCGATTTTATAATCTTCGTGTTCCAAGTTGTTTTATACTTATAATGTAGAGACGAGTGCCTGCCTTTCTTCAATTTTTGTTGTTCTAACAGAATTGCCTGCTTACTTTAACATAAATGACCTGGTTTGACTAACAGATTACTAAAATTAGTGGTGATTTAAAATAATGCCCACTTTTCAGTAAGCGATGTAGATTATAGAATATGGAAAATAATTAATACCTCCTCAAGATATGAAAGTATATTAGATTTAATAAGCCCAGCGTGTTAAGAAATTGGTGGTTTTATTTTTGTTTTATCTTTCATCATCATCATCATCAGAAAGTGATTAATTATACTATCATTCTTGTTATCGGTATACGAAATTTCACTTTTCAGATTATTATTTTTTTATAACATAAACAGACATACCGAATCTTATTTTATTTTATATCGAAGAAATAAATTAATTCCAACTAACTTATACATTTTTAACCGAGATGTTGCTCTTTTTCAAAAGGCTGAAGTATTTAAAGCAATCAATTTATTATTTCAGATGTCTTTTTACTTTTTGTAAATTACTTATAGTATTTCTTTCTTTACTCTATTCTTGCGAGTTTGTCCTTTGCCGTGACCATCCTGTGTTGCGTTGATAATTCTGGTTCTATTCCGGTTTTATATTTTTAAAGTCTTTTTCAAGATGTCTTGTATATACTATATAATTGGTTAGGCTGTTTGCATTCCTTTCTTCGGCTACAAACGTATATTTTTCTTTAATTTCTTGGTCCCAAAACTGGCAAACAGGAAAAATTCTGCAAGAATGGGAAGAAAACACAATAATTCCAATAATTAGACAAAAATAGGGACTGTGCAAATTTATTGAGCCATACGCCTTTCTTCAACCAGTTTTAAAGTATACAAAGAAAGGAGATTAAGAATAATCACAGAAAAAACTAAAAGAAGCCTAATAGCCATAATCTTTTTCTTTATCATCACCTTATTGGTTACCATGTATCCATCCTGTCCTGGCATTTTCTGGTTTTTAACTATAGACCTATTTTTTATTCTTTGTTCCGATAACACATTTTTCTATCAAATTCTAATTTGCGGTATCGTATCTTAACTGTCTTTCCCAATTGTCCTTCGTCGTAAGCTTTCTTTGCGAAAATCTTTGTACTATTTTCACTTCTTTGGTGTGATCGTTGCTTATAAAGACCAGTCTCTCAGTTACATCTCTTAATTTGCTTTTATCCTTAATTACTTCATTGCACTGTAACATGCCAAGAGTACCAAAAATAAAACCAAAAAATCCAGAGTACGGAAAGGATATACAGGGTTACTGGTAATTCGATACATTCCTTTGGGGATGTGATGGGACAGGAGCTAAGAAACAAATTTAACCCTAACATACATTATGCAAAACTCAATAGTTTTTGAGATATTTCAATTTTTGTGTTTTTCTCAAAAAAGTAGATCTTAATGTCTTTAAAGTTAATTTAAAAAAAAACGACTTGACAATTTTTGAACTTTTTTACTGGATTACTTGTCCCACTCTATGGTCATCCCTTTGGAATGGAAAATATCCGGAAACATTTCGATCATGTGAAAATTTTAAATAAAAACTTATAAAAAATAATTTTTAAAAATCAGCTACGAAAACTACCTATTCGTTTTTCTCAAAAATTATAAACATAATATGCGTACAAATTATTTTAAAAACTTCCTTATTTCAACAGCTATCTATCAAGGTACAAATGTTCAACGTGCCCTTGATAGTTCTAATAAAAAAAATAGTAAAAGTGATGCAAGTAGTATGGTTCTTATTTTTGCATAAACAGTAAAAAGTAAAAGTGTGCGTAGAAAAAAAAATGACAAATCGTTCCAGTCCTCGACTTTGATGTATTATTAACTGACATTGTTATCTCCGTGTCCCTTAAGTTTGTTGGTCTTGTTGAGTTTGTTGCTGAAGATTTTGGTTTAGGTGATGAGGAAGAAATATTGCGACATTTTGTTGGAGACCCAAGAACTTCAACTAATAAAGTCGCAAGACTAACCGGAACGCCACAACGGAAAGTTTGGTGAACGATACGTAGTGTTGGATGCCATCCTTACCACTATACTCCTGTGTAAGGCTTTCATGAAGGCGATCCTGGAAGGAGAGTGGAATTCTGCCGCTTTATGTTAAATTCAGATGTAGACAATGCAAATTTCTTACTAAACATTTTATGGATGGATGAGTTGAAATTTGATCGCGAGGGTAGAACAAATTTCCACAACCTACATTATTGGGCCGACGAAAACCCCCATTTAATAAGGGAAACTAATTTCCAAATAAAGTTTTCTGAAAATGTGTGAATGGGAGTCATTGTCCGCTAATTTATAGGGCCATACTTTCTTCCCCAAAATTTCAACGAGGCAATCTATGAAAAATTTTTAAGAGATGAGCTGCCGGTGCTTCCAGAAGATGTTCCTCCCGCCGTCAGACACCGAATGATGTTTCAGCACGACAGTTGTCCAGCACATTATTGGCTGACACTACGACAGTTACTCGATCAACGTTTACCTAACCGTTGGATTGGAAGGGCAGACCCAATACCTTGGCCAGCGCGAAGTCCAGATTTAACACCTCTAGATTTCCACATGTGGGGCCATATGAAAGAGATGGTCTATGCGATACGAGAGAAGACCTTAGACAAAGGATAGTCGACGCTGCCCAACACATACGGCATATCCCCACAACCAGAGTAACAAACACGGAAATAAGTAGACGCTGCCGTGCTTGTATACGGAGTAGGGGCTCAAACTTAAGGCTTGTATTCAGTAAGGCAGTCTTCTACCGTAAAATAGCGAAACTGGAACTTAAATATTTCGCTTCACAGGAGCATGATCAAGAAACTAATTACAGGAGCATTTTCAGTATTCTTTTCTCTAGCGCGCTATAAGACAAAAATTTTGTTTTTTTTTAAGATGTGGATGTGAGCACGTTGCACATAAAAAAATGTAAATTAATTATTGTAGGTAACATAATTCAAATTTACATATTTTCTTCATTTACCGCGCTAGCTATAAGTATTTCATCGACATATATGAATCGATCTAGTTGTAGATGTTTCGCGGTGACGAATTATTCACACTCCAGTTTAAAAAATTTTACCTTATTTTCGCGAACTTTGGCAAAGTTTGCCGTGAAAATAGGCAACACCTTAACCAACACAAAATGCACCAGGATTACAAGCAAAGCTGATAAGGGGATTAAAAACCCTTCTGTAAACTGCAGGTAGAAAGATATTTTCAACCTGTAGGTATACATACATCGGCGAACTGAAACAAACCAGTTATCGAACAAATCCTCAAACACGTCGATTTTATTTTCTAACAATGGACATTTTTCCATTAAATTCGATTTTCGATCGTCATTTGTTTTCAAGTAATGACGTAAGCGACATTTTTTTTTAACGGAACCGCCTTACTTTTTTTCGTAATTTCGATAGATCCTTTAATTCTAAAAACGGCAACATAAAATTTTAACACCTTACATAAGAAAATTTTCTTGACAATAAGCGAGCCGCCTTACAAATTCTTCTTGTACATTGGCGTTAACTTGTGGGATAATTCTGCGCATTTCAATTGTTTTGTGCTCAAAATTTTCTTACGTAAGGTATCAAAATTTTATGTTAACGTTTAGACAATTAAAAGATCTATCGAAATCCCGAAAAAAAGTAAGGCAGTTCCATCTAAAAAAAATGTTGCTTACGTCATTACTCGAAAACAAATGACGATCGAAAATCGAATTTAATGGAAAAATGTGCATTTTCGTAAAATAAAATCGACGTGTTCGAGGATTTGCTCGAAAACTGGTTTGTTTCAGTTTTAATTAATTTATTCCATACTTTAGCCGCACACTGTATAATTGCATATGATGGGCGCATACGTAAGTATCGCGGGGGCGCGCAATTCTACTTAGTTACGCCACTGGTTAAGTGATTCGCAATGTCTTAGTTAAAAATGTCTAGTTTTATTGGTTTTCGTTTAAAAAAATTAAAACAAAAATCACAATTTTCCATTTTTCTCCAATAATTCAAAAACTAAAAATGACAGATCAAATTTTCTTTCAGATAATTGATCACCATAAAAATGCGCAACTTTGCCCTAATTTAACCGATCTCGCATCTGTTATAATAACCGAGATCCCCATGCTTGAGGTCGAAAAACGGGCACCCTGTATACGATAATACTAAGTGTTGCCGTTTTCCAGATATCGGCCGTTTTGGATATTTTTGAGAAATAGGTGACTATTTAAAGTAAAATTAATTTGTAAATGCTTCTAGGATTTTTTTATTAATTTATATTGTCCAATCTTTCTAAAAAAAAACATGATAACAATAGTCTGATTACATCTGGATTATTTTAAAAATGAGATTAATTAGAAAAAAAGTTAAAGTCCTAGAAGCATTTACGTGCCCACAAATTAATTTTATTTTAAATAGTCACCTACTTATTTTTCAAAATATCTAAAACGGCCGATATCTGGAAAACGGCAACACTTAGTATACAGGGTGTCAGTGGCGTGCAGTGAGTTTTTTACTTGGGGAAGCGCTTCTGTTTTACTGATAAGTACAAAAAGTGACAGCTTTTGATAATGCAAAACGTCAGTGTCAAAGAAATTGGCATAATTCAATTTTAGGCTAAAAAGCTTTCTTTGGAAAACGAGATTTGTTGTAGCTAGTGAAATAATATAATTCAACAAATTTTAATTCATTAAAATTCTGAAACCTGACTCAGTTGTTACGTAATATTATTCAAAATTTCTAATGTAGCTCTCAAAAGAACCTCATTTTTGCTATAAAGGTATTATGTGTAGCGAAAATAAGATTCTATAAAGAGCTATGTTAAAATTGAGGTCTGATTATTGTTCCTCGTGCCAAAAAAGGTAGTTTCCCCAATTTTCATATCAATATTTCGAAAACTTTTGAAATTACAGCAAAAAATTTAAGATTAAAATTTCGACTTTGACACCCTGTATCTCCCTAAATATTAACTTTTGGACTAAGGTAATTTTAGGTAAATCGTAATATTTTGGTTTCGCAAATCTACTGTTGGTCTTTGTCCCATTACTTTTGGACAACCCTGTATAAAATTAATAAATTTTTGAATGAACAATCAGAGTCATTTTAACCCATAAAGGTTATAATAATTTATATTTACGACGTTTACAAAAAAAATCATTCAAATCGGAGAAGTTTGAACCGGTTTCGAGATATAAACGTAAAGTTACTCCACTTAAAAGGCAAGTACAAATATGTGCCTTGCGCCAGCGACCACCGCTTCTCGTACAGCTAGAATCACGTATGTGAAATTACAACAGCGCAGATGCAACAAACGATTGTTATACGGGACCTTGTGCGAATATTTCGGAGCGGCCCAAGCGGGCCCAAGATAACTTTCGACGTTCGAGCCGCCGATGTTTCCCGGTAAAGTTCAACGCTACACGGCCAACGTTGAACGGCGCGTTACAAAATGCGTTAATTTGCAATGAGTATTCACATGATATTAAAAGCGAAAATTAAATAAATAATTTTAACATACTGCTGAAACAAAAATAAAATTAATAAATTATATTGCTTTGCCTTATGAAGGCAAGGGAAGCGGTGCTTCCACCGCTTCCATGGACCGCACGCCACTGCAGGGTGTATACAAATTGGCGCAAAAGCTCCAGGTAGCGATATTCATTGTACAATTCTGAGTCGAAAACCTTAATACTAGAATGATGTGTTATCGTAAAAAAACTACTTAATTGCGTTTGAATAATACGTGGGGTACTTCTAAGGACCGTCTTCTGTACTCGTTTCCTCACCACCTAGCGGTAGAGTACCCGGTATACACATACACCACAAAATAGCACACTTTTTTAGGTGTATGCATTTGTTCTTTGTCAATAACTTAAATTTATGATCTCTAGCAAAATGACAAAAAATTGCATGTGTATTTACAGGCTTCCCTTAGAAATGTAGAAAATAAATATCCCATTTGAACAACCTAGTCATTAACTCTACTAACAATAAAGATTACAAGTTGAGATAAGAGGATTTACTATTCGAGCAAAACATCTTTAAATAATACCCGCTTTTGAAAGTAGACAACACGTTCTACAGAAACTAAAAATTTATTTTAACTAAATACAAGCCTTAAGGGACACGGAGATAATAATGTCAGTTAATAATACACATGCGTAAGCATCAAAGTCGACGACTGGAACGATTTGTCATTTTTTTCTACGCACACTTTTACTTTTTACTGTTTATCCAAAAATAAGAACCATACTACTTGCATCACTTTTACTATTTTTTTTATTAGAACTATCAAGGGCACGTTGAACATTTGTACCTTGATAGATATCTGTTGAAATAAGGAAGTTTTTAAAATAATTTGTACGCATATTATGTTGATAATTTTTGAGAAAAACGAATAGGTAGTTTTCGTAGCTGATTTTTAAAAATTATTTTTTATAAGTTTTTATTTAAAATTTTCACATGATCGAAATGTTTCCGGATATTTTCCATTCCAAACGGATGACCATAGAGTGGGACAAGTAATCCAGTAAAAAAGTTCAAAAATTGTCAAGTCGTTTTTTTTCAAATTAACTTTAAAGACATTAAGATCTACTTTTTTGAGAAAAACACAAAAATTGAAATATCTCAAAAACTATTGAGTTTTGCATAATGTATGTTAGGGTTAAATTTGTTTCTTAGCTCCTGTCCCATCACATCTCCAAAGGAATGTATCGAATTACCAGTAACCCTGTATATATAAAAAGTGGCGCAATTGAATATTGGCTTTCATATTGTAATATAGTCGATTTCTCTATTAGCTTGAACCTTTATTTGTTGCAGTCATGATAATTTACATGTATGTATAGCAATCACAAATAATTCGCAAATCACTTATAAAGCTTTGAAAAATACTTGGCAAGCATTTTTTTAAACATTTATAGGGCAAAAACAAGTTAGATAAGAATTATTTAAATTGACTTTAAAATTGCTAAACCATAAACCAGTTTCGAATCTCCATTCAACGATGGCAAATTAACAGAAGCTATTTATCCTTAGACTTACATATGTATGAAGTGTATCATTGTAAAGGATCTGTGAAGGATCTGCGGAAAGGAAACGTTTGGAAGCGTTCGAAGTATGGTGCTGCAAAAGTATGTTAAGATCAGCTGGGTAGGTAAAATCACAACCCACGAATTTTTTAGAAGAACAGAAGAAGAACGACGTCTGTGGAAACATATAAAAAAGCGACGTGACCAGCTAGTGTAGTGAACCACATATCGAGACGGGATGGCCGACTTAAAATTGTATAGAGGAAAGAATAGAGGGCCGAAATGCGAAAGGAAGACCCCGACTACAACACACAAAACTAATAATGGAAGACCTAGATGTAGAACATACGAGGTAACGAAAAGAAAAGCCACGCATCGGTTCGCTGCAACAAACCTGCTTACGGGCTGACTACTACAGAGAGAAACATAGTAGGAGTAGAGGAATCCTGAAGCAAAGCAGAAATTTCCTGAATTGAAGACAGAAAACTTTAAGCCGAATAACTCAAAAATGTCTTGCACTTCTGTATAATGAAACCCTGATTTTATATCTTTAATCTGAAAAAAGGGACCTTAAATCCAAATACTAGAAAGTCAAAAGAATTTGAAATATTTTTCACTCTCATTATTTCACAATTTATTAGGAATTCCAGTAGACTTTAAACTTTTTTACTAACAACTATGTAAATTAGAATTCGGTTTTATTAACAAATAATAGAAGACACAGAATGCAAAAACTATGAACAAAAGAAAATAAAGAAAAAGCTTCCAACAGGGAAGAACGGATTTCTGCGTCAAACCAGTCCTTGGACTGAAGACTATAGAGGGAGGAGGGTTAATTAAATTATTCGCTGATATTGGATTACTTACGACAAACTCATAAAAATTTAAAACTACGATATGATTCTCAAAAAAATGTGAATTCCAACCATAAACCTCACCTTAAAGAAAAAATAAACTTATTGCCTCTTGAATGACAACGTAAACAAAAATCAGTGGCATTTTTTAAAAATATTCAAGGATATAAAAAGGAAAAGACGGTAGCGCTTCTACATGACAGATGATTTCAAATAGTCATATTCTAACAATTGTTTTTAACGAAATATCATAAAAATGAATTGTTTTTTTAACAGCACCAATTATAAATCTACAAGAATATCAAAAAAGTCAAGCAAAGGTCTCATTAAGACAACCGGAAAAAAGTGGGCCGACTTTTTGTTTAGTTGTTTCATCGGTTTTGACTTTATTATACTACGTTCGTATTTCATTTTTACTACCGTTAAAATTGGATTAATATTATCGTATTTAATAAAGATATCCTTGAGTATCAACATACAGAATAGGACACGATAACAAAAATTTGTTAAAAATTCTTAATTAAAATTTATGCATAGCGGAAAACATTTAATTGTTTCCTGGAATTCATTATAAATCAGCTGAAGATTTAAGTTTCATTCATGGTTAGGTTCTTTAAAGAAAATCAGCTGTTATATCTAAAAATGTTGTTACAAAAGTCAAAGCAGCCAAACTGCATTTTAATCATTAAATTCTCATAAATCGAGAATGTTTAATAGAAAACTCAATATTTTCATTGATTCTTGAGTATCTTTTTCCTTGATTATAATTTCAAAAATTTAACCCCAAAGTCCTATTAGTAGTTGGTTTGTTAGACAAAACTCCAGCATCTTCTTACCATTCCTATTTAAAGTTACTTTTCCATTCTTCTTTGTCCTTCTGTAGTTCTGTGTAGAATTCCATTACTTTCTCTTCCTCTGATCTTTCTGCTGGGGCGTATATTTGTATTATTGCTATCACACTTTTTAATTCAATATGAATTGCTATTATTTTGGGGGATATTGGTTCATATTTAATCATTCTTCTTTTCATTTCCGTATCGATTATTAGTCCTACCCCCTCTTTTGTCCTTTGTCCTTGTGGTACCCCAGAATAGTAAAGACCATATCTTTAGTTTATTTTAATATTTACTTTGCTAGCTTTTTTTTGTTTCACCGATTCCTATTGAAACCTATTTTCATTTTTTCAATTTCTTCCGTTAATTCTATTTCTTTTCCAGTTAATGACGTTACGTTCCATGTAGCTATTGAGCTATCCTCACTTCAAATCAACGCAAATTAATTTAAGAGGGAGAATATCAAAGTAAAGTATAAAAAGGAAACTGATGAAAAGTTGAAAAGATTAGAGGAGTCGAAAGAAGATTGGTCATTGGAAGAACGATGGGCTGCATTTAAAGACATCATATAAGAGGAAGCAGGAAAAGAATGCAGAATCAAATGCAATAATATTAAGTACAAAAGGATCAGATGGTGGAACGAGGAAGTAAAGGCGGAGATAAAGAAGAAGAAACAAGCTTGGAAAAAGTATCTCACAACCAAAAACGAGTATTAGGACAAAGAAGAATATATTAAAATGAAGAGGCAAGCAAAAACAACTGCCAAGAATGCAAAAAAGAAAATTTCGGAAAAGAATTGCAGGAAAGCTATATAACGAATAATGGAAGTTTTTGGGTCAGAGTAAGAACAAAGAAAGGAGAGAAAAAAAAAGAAATTAGGAGAATAAAACACAAAGAAAATAATCTTTAGACAAACATAAAAAATATTTTAAGGGTGTCGAAAGAATACTACGAAGATAAATTCAATAAAACAGTAGAAGAACAGGAACAAAATAGTGAACAAGAGGTGGAAACAGCACAAATAGAAAACATAAGCAGAGATGAAATAAAAGAAGCGATAAAAAACATAAAAGCAGGAAAAGTAGGAGGAGACGACGAAATAGAACCAGAATGGATTAAATATTTGGGAGAAGTAGACATAGACTGAGTCTGGAAAATATGTAAAAAAGCGTGGGAAACAAGAGCAATATCAACGGACTGGGAAAAGAATCTAGTAGTCCCCATATACCTATAAAGTAAAATCCGAAAACTGCAGAGCTGTATGCCTTTTATCGACTAGCTTTAAGATATACTTACACAAAAATAATAGAAAAAAGAGTAAGGCAATTTGTAGAAGGATAGATTTAAGAAGAACAAGCTGCGTTAATGCCGGGAAGACAGACGAACGATAATATATTTCTCTGTTTCGGCATTAGGATGATACTATTCTAGCACACATTTTGATGCTAGAAAGGGCTTCATTCTTAAACGATTTTTGTTGACATTTTGTTGTCAGAAATTGGTGAAACTGTAACAAATAATACACAAAATACCTAGGCAACCATTCATTGCTAGCCAAAAAATGTCAAATGTCAAAATTCTGTCAACTGTCAAGCAAAAATCGCTATTAGGTACCAACCTAACTATTTACCAAAATTACCCCTATTGAAAATTTTTATAAAAATAAACATAAATAAATAATGTAAATGGAAGCCGAAACAGAGAAAATAGATAAAACACTTGTTACAAAAGATAATTCGAGCACTCGTCCGTTCGGCCACTAGCCGCTACGCGGCTCATGTTCAAATTTCAGACTCGTGCGCGAAAAGGTTGCCTTCTGTAACTTACGTTTAGAGACCGGATTTTAGGTGATGAGTCATCCAAATAGGTAAATTTAGCTAAATCCATAAGCGTACTAAATATTTGTAAATAAGGTCCCCCACCTGTACCGTCATGTTTCTTCAGTAACAAATGATTGGTTTGGTGACTCAACGAAAGCTTGGCCACGCCTATTCTAAATATAGTGCACCATAATGATTGGTGAACTTTGCCATCCTTTTTCAGGAAACACTACTATAATTTCTAGAGAGCGGTAATATTAAAGAACTGTTTTAAAAGTGCTACTTAAGTGTGCCGCTCTACCGAAATAATTTTACTAAATATTTACTAGATCCGGTCTCTACTTATGTTTTAATATACTATTATAATAAGAAACCTAATAGAGAGAAATCTAAAGAATGGCGAAGAACTTTTACTGGCGTCTATTGATCTCAAAGCGGCGTTCGACTCAATAGAGAGGTGGTATGGAGGTGCTTAAAAGAAATCAAAATTTCGAAAACACTCATAAAAATAGTGCCTATTCATAATAGTAACGAACACATTGTTTAAAAATACCAGCAAAATAACGAAACAACTTCAGACCATAATAGGATACCTAAGACTAGAGTCGATAAAAAATTGACGCATTAATGTATGAAGATGATATTGTGCTAATAGCGGATACAAAACAGAAGATGCAGAGACTAATGAATATATGGACGAAGGAAATTGAAATATTGGAAATGGAAATAAATACACAGAAAAGTGAAATGATGGTAATAAATGAGAAAAGCAAGTTAATGGAACACAAATAAAATGTTTAGACAATACTCGAGGTAGTAGTAGCCTAATAACGAATCATGAGAACATAGATTTAGAACTAGCAAACAGGACGAGAAAATCAAACTATATTATGCGCTAAATGCAATAATAGGGAAAGCGGAGCTGAAGCAAAAAACAAAACTAAGAATTTATAATGCTATAATCATACCAGCACTGTTATGTGCAAGTGAAAATTCTACAATACAGAAGAAGCATGTTGGAAAGATAGATGCAATGAAGATGAGGCACTTAAGGAGAATTGTTGGAAAGACAAAATGGGACAGAGTTACTAGCAAAACAATCAGGGAAATGATTAATCAAGAACCAATAATGAGTAAAATACAAAGGAGACAACTAAATTGGTACGGTCACGTGACGAGATTGAGTCCAAATAGATTAACAAAAAGAGTCTGTGGAGCAAAAAAACATAAAACAAGGAGAAGAGGAAGGTCAAGGAAAACATGGATACAACAAATAGTAGATATGGGAAAAGAAAGAGGCAAAACACTAGAAGAGATGAAAGCAATGACGCTAAACAGGAAAGGATGGATGAAATGGGTGAAATGAAAACCAGAAGACTAACCCAATCCCTACACCTGAAAGGGTACATGGAAAGGGAGAAAGAAAGAAAGAATATTTGTTATATAATAAATTCAAATAACAACTTAATGTTTTTTAGTAATTTTAAAAATAATTTTCAATTATCTTAAACATTTTTTAAAACAACCATTAATCTTGAACCCCCAAAAGTTAAAAGAACGTACTATTTATGAGGCAACGAGATATTTTTAAGAGCAAAGACAATCGCAATTTTGTACAAATATTTATAAAAACTCAAATAATGAAAATACATTCCTCTACTTAACTTCAGTTTGGCATCAAAAAACTGGAGGCTGTTCATGGGAAAACTAGGGTCATTAAAGAATTATGTAAGTAAATATGTTAGATAATCTTTGTGCTTTAGTATAAGTATGTTGCAGAACTGAAAAAGTTTATAAAACATTTGTGATTGTCAATCGGCAAAGATGATTCACCTTATTCAATTAAGGCAAATAATTTTATTGATTTTACAAATCGTATTCCTGAGAAGCTTCAGTTACCGAGAGAGTTTTGTAAATTTTGAATGGTTAATTGTATAATATTGAAAATGGAATAATTACTATTACGCAAGTTAGTACTAAAACGATCATCAGAAATTTAGTTTGTGAGAACATTGTTCAAGTTGGGAACAATAAGTGTTGTTAAATATCCTTTGGTTTTTTGTATAAGTTAACATACTTACTTGGATTGACCACATACATACATACCTATGTTACTCCAGTACAAAAATATACACGGTGTCTCTAAAATGTGTCAACATAATTTAACCACAAATTCCTGGGCGCAAAATAAGATGATTTAACCAAGTTACCTTTATCCAAATTTGTTTCGTTAAGCCAGTATTCTGCTTCGAAGTTCTAGGAAAAAAAAATGTTTTCTTATAAGAACAAAACGTCTGGATCGATTTGGATGACACTCCATACGGGCATAAGACATCTTTTAAGATGATAATGGTTTATAGCAATGGACCGCTAGTGTATGCAACATGGGTGTCACAGCCCATATCAGACAGTAACTCGTTAATGGCAAGACCGATAATTAAAATATTTCTTTTTTAGAAAGAGACATTCAATAGTATACTTTTTTGTCTCTTCTTAATTTGTGATGTCTGCTACGGTTTAAACACAAAAATTTAAAATCTGGGTGGCTGCACTGAACAACAAGGAATAAAGGCTTTTAGGACAGGAATGTGTTAGTTGTCACGTTCTAATTCTGCACTACGACATTTAATAGGGAATGTTGTTGCCCATTTGGCGCGCGGCTATCTAAAACAGTGGATATGGGCGGTTCGAAAAGGTAAAACCCTTCAAATAAGGGTAGTCGTAGTAGGGATGAAAATTGTTGAGCGCCACTGTGGTATTAAAGTCACCCTAAGATCTAAAAGAAGGAAACCCACCACAGAAGATTCCCATAGGACTCGGACAAAGGGGGTTGTATAGCTGCACCCTGCGGCAAGATGTGACTTACCTTGCTTAACTGAAAATGACTTACTTTACAGGAACTCTTAAGACTTGTAGGCAGGCTAACACTTTACACACAATTCTTTAACCAAACACTAATACACAAAATATTAACGTGGAGGACTGAACACAATAACAAGACCAAGCTAAATTGACAATGAGATATTTAATGAATCAAAAGGCAAAAATGAATACAAGAGACAATCAAAAATATGTTACGTTAAAAACAAATAATACTACTACACTTACGTTACGGGACGATAGAATTGAGGGTGCTATATTTAAGTTACATACTGCAAAACATTTACAAGCTTAGTCCCGTAATTCCCAGGTAAAACAATATAAGGAAACAACAATTCTTAAACTAATAATTTAACAAGCACTAATTTAACAAGCACCGTCGAATTTTTACACATATGCAACACAACACAAAATAATCACTTAAATTGGCTTAAAACTTGAACTACAAATGAACACAAAAGAACTTTACGTGAACACAAAATTGCTGAGGCAAACTAGTCAAGGCTGGTTTGCCAGGGGCCCTCAAACTTTACAATGTGAATATTAAAGCCGCCAAAAGGCGATATTCACAAAGCCTTCAACAATGCCGCTGGATCAAACAGATTGACCACGAAATCGGCTTACTTTACAAGTTGCAAACGAAACATAACAACAAAAGTAAAGTCGGTACTCATTAAACTCTAAAACAAACTGAACAACAGTGATAGAGGCCTGCCAGCAAGAGGCAACGTAGAAATCTTAACTGATGTGGAAACACAAACGGCAAAAGCAGGAGCAGCATAAAGGAGAATAGATTTTACCTGACAAGATGTTGGTCAGAGAGTAACATGACGGACGTGTGACTGGGAAGAGCTACGATATCCCCCCTCTTCCAGGACGGGTGCAAAACAACGAAGGAATAATCCAACGGCTATGGATTTTCATAATTCCCCAAAAGAGGAAAATGCGTGAACGGCACTTTAACTTTTCACAACTTCCACACATAACTATAGTATTCCGGGAGTATATGACATCCTCTAGGATGATCCGGACGTATGCCTTAACAAGTTCTCCCCGAGAACTACGAAAGTGAGGAGCCTTCCCGCTGATTTAAATACGCAAACGAGAAAATTTGCACGCCCTGTCTTAATCCAAAGACGTGCGATATGATTCAAGACTTGCCACGTACTGAAGTGGGGAGCGGAAGAGGACTCGAAAGCCAGTTTACGTGGCCTGATGTACAGGGGATTCCCCGAACCGTATCACGAGAAGCTGCAATAACTGAAACAAGATGAGATCATGCCTTGATGAAATACGCGTGAATTGGGTCAGCTTGGGATTCTTAACAAAGAAAACTTTTAGAAAGACGAACATACTGAAATGACTTCAAAGATTTCGTAGAACTCTAAGCATAACGCGCTGATGGTTTAACCTTGGATGCCCTACAGATGAAACATGAAGAATAACACAATGAACACGGGATCAGAATTAAAAGACAGGGCCGTACTAAAGGATTTACAAAAAATTTAAAATGAATTAACACTTCCCAAATTACACGGAATTGCAAAACCACGTGACATAGTATGCAATGTTTATTTGCTAAAGTTAGAGTTAGGTACTGATTAAAATAACTGCATAATTACAGAAGAAATATATTCTATCGAAGAATAAATTCAGCTGTGTACCTGATACCAGCAACAAATAATTATGTAAGTGTAGATACTTTATAGTTAATGGGACGTTTTGCTTGCTGTGGAAGAAAATAAGAATTTATCTTTCACTTATACAATTTTAAGAGAAGAATGCTACAAGTCATATAAATATGGTAATCAACTGACGTTAGTACTCCAGGACTATGAGGTGAGAAATTCATTTTGTGAAATAATGCAATATTCATTAGATAATGACCCCAATATGCTTTACAAAATCTGTATCACGGATGAATAGAATGTTCGTTCAATCTACATGCGGAGGTGCAAGATAATTTACGTTTATTTAGAAACTGGAACCTAGTGTCTTCGGAAATTAAACGTTTGGACAGGTATTATAAACTGGCAACTCATTCCACCATTTTTCATTGATGGAACGTTAACTAGTGATAAATATTTTGATTTGTTCAGAAGAAATGTGTTACCGGCAATAGAAAATATTAGTCTGGAAAATGTGTAAGCTCCAACACATTCGAGCGCTGCTATAATTTATCTTTTCAATAATGTGTTGATCGGCAGAAATGGACCAATTAAGTGGTGAGCACGATCTCCCGATCTCTCTCCAGAAGATTACTTTCTGTGGGGATATCTTAAATCAAAGGTGTATAACCACATACCAGTAATAATCGTAATGAACTTAGACCGCGAATTGCACACCAGTGGTTAGAAATTAGTGAAAAGCGATTAAGGAATACCACAAGAGAATTTTAAATTCTATTAGCTTACTGCTAAGAAATTAATGCTAATTTTGTTGCAACGATTGTTTAAAATGTTATATTGTTATTTCTGTATTAATAAATAACTTAGTTATCTCGAATACACTAAGGACTTTGATATACAAACATAATATTATAAAAGCACTGCTTAGTATCTAGCTTAAAATCCTACATTGTGCGCCTAAAAAAACCACGAAATACCTATTACAAGGTGAACCATTTTGTAAGGGATTCCAGGATCTCCTTAACTATTACCTATGCAAAAAGTAGTAAAGGAGCCTCGAACCAAATTTTCGAGACAAGTTTAATGGTATAAACCGAAATTTAAAATCTTCTTTTATTTTGGAGCTACAAGCTAAAATTGAGTTATAATGCGTTCGTTTGTAGAGATAGAAACAACTTTGGCCACTTTTTCGCGTAGAATTTAATGCTGAAATTCAAATTTTAATTTGTTTATTAAGTTTTGCGTTATAACAAACTTGTGTTCTTTTGAATACCAACCGTAGTCGTCTTTGACGCCTTTAAATAGGTCACTTTTCGACGTTTCCAAAAATATTCGCCTAACATACTTATTTTAAATAACAATTAGAAGCAACCAATTTCCCAATATTTAAAAATGTTATCCCTGAATTATAATTATCCAGCAAAGTCGAATGTATGATGGATGAATGCAACAGTATTTATAGCTTTCAACTTTATATGCTTTATGGGTATAATATCAGTCAGTATACGAAAATTTTTAAAAATATGATATGTTACAGCCTCATATTCAAGCAGAAATTATACTCTAATAACCCAAAAAGTTTTCAACCAATTATAAAGATTTAAAAGAAACTTGCAAATAATTTAATTAATTTTGAATCTTTTACCAAACAAAATTAATAAAACATTAAACCAAGGCAAGATGAATATACAATATACTACAAACGTTTTATAGTTTGCAACAGAAAATTCAATTTGTTCCAGCAGAGAAATACAGAATAATTCAGAAGTGTTACATATAAGTAAATGTGGATTCTTCTTTTTCAGTTCATAACCGTTCACTCCTGGACATAAGCCTTAATTTTCTTCTACCATTCTAAGCGATTTCTGGCGATGTGATACTAACCTTCTCCTATAATTTTTCTGGCATTTTCATGCAAACTTTTTGGGGCTCTATCTCTGTTGCTTTTAAATTCGCGTAGCCTCCAATACATTATCTTCGTTGTCCTGCTTTCAGTATCTACCCTAGTGACCAACCCTGATCCACTTTTTCTGTGCTAGCTTCTCTATTATGTCTATTACGTCCGTGGTTCTACCCATCTCTTTATGTAGAATGTGGCTCCTAAGGTCAATTCCCGATATTTTATTCTCCATAGCCCTTTGCATAACTCTGAATTTGTCGGCAGGCTTAACAGTGTCGTGGTTCCTAAGCCATGTGATCATAGACTAAGTTAGTCTATGATGTGATGCTACCGGGAGAATTGAGAATATAGCTGTTTGAGTACCGTTTCCTTGAGATTAATTGGAATTTCTTTGTTCATCAAGACATGCTTCAGTTTTCCAAACGAAGCCCATATTAGTCAAATTGTTGTTGTTATCTCAGCAGTTTAATTTTATTTTCCTGGGTATATGGAATATGGAATCACGAAAATATGAGCAGGGAAATACGCAACTAACTACTATAGCAAACGATATAATTCAAGCAACGACACGCCAGAAAATATTAACAAAAATATTGGAACAGATGACATATCGTAATATCTGAAAATTCTTAGCCTTAAATAAATGAACAACAGTAAAGTCTCTGGAGAGGATAAGATTAACTCGGGAATGTTGAAGACTGGAGGCGCTACTCTGATAACAGCACTGAAATTACTCTTTAAAAAATGCCTAAACGGAGGGAGAATATCAACTCACTGAAAAAATACAGAGATGATCCCACTATTCAAGAAAGGCGACCCCTCGAATCTGGGAAACTATACGCACATCAGTCTTACTTTGCTGCTTGTGTAAATTATTTATAAGGATAACAAATATTAAGATTGCAGTAAAGTTTGATTTCTACCAACCGAAAGAGCAGGGGGGATTCAATAAAGGCTTTAGCATGGTCGAGCATATACAAGCAATAAGAACACTTATAGAGAAAACGCTTACTATAATGTCCCTCTACATATAAGGTCAGAATAAATTCCAGATATTCAACCTCTGTGAAAAACATATACAATGGAGAATAAATGAGAGATAAGACTGATGACGAGAAATTTACTAACAAAATCGTTATTAACAAATGAGCCCTAGCGTTAGAAAATGTATTTAAAAGTTTGGACTAAGCTGGACTAAGCTGGACATCGATGGTAGTTATTTAAGGAACTTGCGATTTGCACATGATATTGTTCTCATCAGCAAATACATAGAAGAACCGATCAATATGATTTCAGAACTAAACGCTGCGCTGCATCGCAAGAAGTAGAGCTTCGAATAAATTAAAAAAACTAAATTATTGAAGAAATAGAAATACTGATAGAAAATAGAGTTTTTTGGGGCGCTGGACAGTCAACGATTATGTGTGAGGTTGTTTCTTCCTCTTCCTGACATAATCTATATAGTGTGTTTCCCCTGTATATTCATATTTTTTGTAGGTGTTTTCTTAGACGGCAGTGTCCTGTGACAAGTCCTAGCAGCCGTCTAATCTGTGTTCGACCTAAGTGTAGTACGGCAGATGTCAGTCTGTGTGAAGGCCTATCAATTATTTCCTTATCCAGTATCTGTCCCTGTGTTGCACCAGCGCGAAATATGTTGCTTAACGGACCATTTTTCTATTGCTGTTGGGATGCTTTTTTTTGGGTATTCAGAATACAGGTTCTGGGCTTTGGGCCTATATTCCCTCTATGCCTTTGTGTCCTGGTACTCATATTAGTTGAACTAGAATAGAAGGTCAGGTGTTTAAGACATTCTCTCGATAGTTTCGAACTAATACGAAATTATTCAAGTGATTTTAAAGCTCGTTGACTGTCAGAGACACAAAAATAATTAAGAATGTTGAGTATACCCATGCTTTACAGTATCTTGTACGCATTGCATTATAGCAAATATTTTAGCCTGAAAGACTGTGGCTTTAGTTCCCAGAGATACACTTATGTTGTCTCTGGTCTTACGCCATATATTCTAGCCTCTGTATCCTCCACCGTACGAGATCAGTCTGAATACCATCTATATTTCGAGATGTTGGGTGGAGTTCTTTGAGTCCAGTCGTTGCGATCACATTTCATAGTGAATGGTTTTTCAAAAGAATACCCTGGATAAGTGTAATCAGTGCCCATTCTTAAGATGGTGTCTCCCGCAGCTGTTCCCTTATCGTTCTTGGTCAGTGTCCCAGCTACCTGTGATTTTCATCCTATGTGCTTTAGGCTTCCCTCCTCAGATATATGTCCACGCGCCAGTTTCAGAAGGGCTTCCGTAGATGCTGTTGGAGTACTATTCATGGCTCCACATATACGAGTACACAAGCAGGCCAGTCTCTGTATCTTAGACAGTTTTGTGATGGCTGTACCTTTGGCCACCAGACTAGGGTGCAATACTGCGGTATAGTACCATTAGAATGTAGACCTTTCACTATTTATACTGCAATACTCTTAAATATTGGTGAATTTATTAAGATTTAAATTGTTATTTAAAGTGAGTGTATACTAATAAAGTGTATATGATACTGTAAATGTGATAAATTGGAAATTATACATAATTACTGGTAAATATGTACTTGGTATTGCAATTAAAAACTGTTCTTCCTCTACTTCTAACCTCCAATAAAAGCCAAAACTGCAGAGGCGTTTGTTGGATTATATTATTATATTGGATTATACAGGGTGGCCCACTGAAAACAGTAAACGCAAGTTTTGGCTACTTAACATCAATTTTAGTATCAAGGGGGACATCTGAATTGATTAGTATTATTTACACAACTTCAACCCTAAGATGAGGGTGAATTGCACCCCAAAGATTTTAAATAGAAAGGGGTGTCAAACGTTACACAATTCTAAAGGCCTTTCTTTTTCTACAGTCTTTTTATTTTTCAAATCCGATCATTAATTCCAGAAAAAATTACATTTAAATTTTGATCTAGGAGGCTTAAACAGTTGAACGTAGCAAACAAAAGCACTTCATCTGATAAGTTGTTTGTAATAAGCAAGTACTTTGTGAGTTTGTCAGCATTTAAATTGATAATTTTAAGTGGCCAAAACTTAGTTTACTGTTTTCAGTGGGCCACTATGTATATTACCAGTTATTTAAATGCTATACCAAGTACATTATTCATATTCACCGGTAATTATGTATAATTTTCAATTTATCACATTTACAGTAACATATACATATAAACCGTATATTTAAATCGTTATACTGAAACTTATATTAAGCAGGCACCATAACTATAAGACTTTACATTTACTTTTACATAAGTAAAGCTACATAACTAAACGAATACATACTGTTGAATTTGACAGGTAACTAATTCATCCGGCATTTATTTTGTTTTTTATTAATTTTTTTTGTTTTCTACGGCTTGCTTTATAATTGCGTGCAATTGCGATCTGTAAATATTATGAAATTGTTTGATATTTAATTTGTTATTTAAAATAAGTAGCCCATATATTTTTTAAAACGTCCAAAAGCGACCTATTTAAAACAGATGTTATGCAATAACAATTTAATAAGTAATTTAAAATTTTAATTTCCTTGTCAAGTTCAATGTGAAAAAGTGTTCTAAAGATATTTTTACTTTTCATCTTTTGTCTCTATAAGCAAACGAGTTATAATGTTGAAAAAGATTTTTGAATAATTTAGTTCTCGTTTGTAGCTCGAAAACAATAGTAATTTGTATCACAAGGCTAGAAACTGCCACTTTGCAAGTGCGAGTACTTACAAAGCAGTTTCTATGCGTGTGATACACAATATTTTTTCGACCGAGAAATAGGTACGTTAATTAAGAAAAGGATTATTTTTATTCAAATATTTGACGCTAGAGAATTTATCTTTCCGAGGTTGGTATTATCATGCATAGGACGCAATAATTCGAATTTAATTTTAAAAATCTAGTAGCTAGTAAGCGTTAATTTTTGACATTTACTGTGCTTGTGTTACAATATTATTTGTAATGTTTAGTTTTTCAATAAAGTTTGTGTTCTTTTGGTTGAAGAAGGCTGAGACAGTTGGGTTAAGCGCTACCAACCGCATTTAAAAGAAAATCCTAATAATTTTACTTTCCTGCCTAGGCATAAAAGTAGCATTTTCCAGACGATTTATACGCATGAAAATTGAGTGTTTCTAGATGGAGGCCGGAAAAAGAGGATTTTACATTTAGATATGCCTATTAAATTTGCCCTGAGGTTCCTTTATTACTTTTTACAGAGGTGTAACAGTTAAGGTGAAAGCCTGGAATCCCTTCGAAAATAGTTCACTTTGTACAATGCATTTGATCTTTTCTTTAGTAATAGAATTTTAATGTTCTTATAATATGGTCCGCCCTGTATGTACCTACATGTGAATACCTATATTCCGTGCAAAAAATGCACTGTATAGGCACTCCATAGAAAATACATGCAGTTCGAAATTCAGGCAAAGCAAACTTCCATGAAATTTATTATTAAAAAACCTCAATTAATTTTTATTTTAAACGAGATTTTGGCATAAAAATAAAAAGTAGGTACTCTCCACATATACTTTAATTTTGAATTTTCTTTCTTTTTCTGATAAGTTATCTGAGAAACTTAAAGCTTTATTTTACACTTCTGAGAATTATTTAGGAATTTTTTTCAGTAGCCTTAATTCCTTCCGAAAAACATTAGAAGTGCATTATCAACTTTTTAAATTCAATAGTGCGTCACGCAAATAACCTTCTAATATCGAGTTATGTTAAAGTTAACAAACGCACCCATTTTAAAAATTCATGTTGACATTTGGCTTAATATCTAGGGCAATAAACCCACGTAATTAGGGCATTTGAGGTAGAAAACGAATATGTGGTTTATAAGCCATTTTTGCAGACATTTTTTATGGAGTTGAAAGCATAAACCGCAATTGTTTTGCCCGCTTTTTATTCATAAACCGGTTAAGATCGTAAAACATTGAATCCAGCTGAGGTGAAAGGTAAAAGTACAAAAGTACTGGGCTGGGATTACCAGAATGTCATAATTAAGAATTCTTCTAATTGGTATTCTATAGGTATATGCTCATAAAACATCCAATTTTCTATTATCTATCTACAATTTTAAAATGGGAAGAAAGTAGGTTTACTCTTTTATAAGAGTTCATGAACACCGATACTTAGTAATTTTATGCATTTCTCATCTAGAATGGACTCTTCTCGATGATTATGTAGTCTAGAAAGTACTGCGTAACGTGAATTTATATTTTAATTGAATCAAACTCTTCGGTATATTCATCTGTTGTGGCTTTATGTTTTATTATTCCTTAATTAAAGTTTTATATTAGCCGCAATAATTTTTATTTGCTGTGATTCATGCATTTTTACGACTTTTGAGGATCACACTGGTAAATCCGAAGAGTAATTCAGATATTTTTTACAAACGAACGCATTTACTCGACCAGGTGGGCTTTGGAATGTGAAATTTTGATAAAGCAATATCAGTGAAAGTAAGGAAGTTCTGAATATTCGAATATCACTTACATTACAGTACGAACCGTACCTCTAAATAAATCATGATTAATAATTATTTTTTGCAAATTAATTGAACATTATTTAATTAAATTATTCTTCCTCGGTCGTGCACTTTTGGAACTTATTTTAGAAACTTCACATTCGGATAAATAAAAGTGTGTTCCGCAAATCCAATTGTTGATGTTAATGTGTTAATTATTTCAGCTGAATGCTGAGAATTAGATTTTTATGTAAATTTGGTACTTAAAGTATTACTTAAGTAACACACTTAAATATAACTGTAATTCTGAACTAAAGCAATTAATTTAAGCCTTTTTTGCAATTAGAAATTGTTTTAAACAAATGTTATGCCGAGTTTGATAATATTTAAATTATTTATACGGAAATAGGAAAGAAAATTGCATTTTTGTAAGTGTAATATTTCAGTAAGTTTATAATCGAACGGTGGAATATCCGCCTTTAATGAGGTTAAGACTTTAAAGAAGTGAAATGACTACCTAATTACCTTTTAAAATATAAACTTCTTATTTTATAATCTTTCAGGGATTTTTATTCCACGAAGGAACCTGCTGATCCTCAATGGTTGAGTACTTCTAAATTTGAAGAACGTTAAATTTAACTTGAGCCTGTGATTTTAAGTTAACAGAAAAGTGAAATGATTCCGTAGGCTTTAAACTAATTCAAAAAAACGAAATATGTATTGCGGCTAAGCTGCCATCCTCAGTGAAACGAAAGTTTTCTGATAGTTTGGAAAAATAGTTTGAGTCACCCATGTTTCTATGCTTTGATAAAATGGTAAGACGTTGAAATACTTATTTGGTTTTTAAATATTGATTTTGGCTTTTTCGGTCTCTAAAGTGCTTCTCAATGTTATGAAATAAAATATTCCAAAGATGATGTTTAGTAAATTCTTGCTCTTTTACAATAATAATCCATTGCATAACGTTTTAATATTAAAACAAATTCAACGTTTACGTTTCAGAAACTTACTTTTTAAATATTATGAAATTTTTTGCACACATAGTACGACTATTTCGACTTGCAATTTTTAAATTCTTCAACTTTTGTTTGTTTAGAATTGTTGAATGGAATATGTTTACTTTCACGATAGGAATTTACCTCCCACATCAAGTAATTTTAATTACAAAAGTCGTTTCAGTATAAAAATTGAGGTTTTGGATTTTCTTTTCCCCAAAGGTTTTCTTTAATAGAATTGTCATTTATATTATTTCTTACTTGACCTCGGCGATCTTTCGATTATGAAAGGTTTAGGCACAACAATGAGATTCCTTTCGTTTAGTTTTTAGCATGTAAAGTGCTCTTTTGCCGAATTTTCTTGTTATTGATTATTATATAATCACAATAATGCTTATCTTTGTTCGCGGTGTACTTTCTCTGTGACATATTTCTTTGTTTCTTTGTCGTGGAATATTAGTTTCTAAATATTTAGGTAAACATAATAAAATAGGATTTTTCCGAGTGATAATACGTAACATCCACCCCTCGACTACACTGCATCAACTTAAAGATGCTATTGAAAAACTGGGACATAAAGTTGTAAATGTTTCAAATATTCGTCAAAGCACAAAAAAAGAAAAAAATCTCCCGCTTTTTAACGTCGAACTAGCCCCAAACTCTAACAATTAAAGATATTTATAACGTAAAAAGGCTACTAAACTCCGTTGTAAAAGTAGAACACCCGCATTCTAAGCGCGTAATATCACAATGTCAAAAATGCCAACGTTATGGTTACATGCTACCACAACCCACGATGTGTCAAATGCTCTGAAAACCACGAGACAACAGTGTTCCCGATAACAACTGCGGGGTAAATCACCCCGCTAACTACAAAGGCTGTGTCATCTATAAACAGTTGCAAAAGAACCTTCCCTCCTCTAAACGAACGACAAATAAATGCATCTCAGCGAAGTAAAATTTTAAACAGTCAGATATCAATCCCAGAGACCTCTTACTCAGAAAAAGTAAAAAAAAATAACCAAAGAAATCAGGACAAAAACAATATTCAACCAACATAGCGACTCATCTCACACCAACAACCAAACAATACCCTCGAAAGAATGCTAACCAAAATGATGCAGAAGATGAGCAATATGATAGATCTCCTGGCCTCTCTGATTACAAAAATGATGTAATGGAAGACATCAGATTTAAATTATATACCGGCAATGCCAATGACCTAGTCAAACATGCCCAAGAATTAAAAGCCTTCATTAACTCTGCACAATCTACATAGATGTACTTCTAATTACAGAAACACATATGACAGGAGTTATATCAAAATAACATAATCTACTACTTATCTCCCCCAGTACCCCCCTAGATAAAGCTAGGGGAGAATTATTAAAAACAACATTAAACACATCAAACTAAACAAACGTAACTCTGGGCTGGGTACTGTCCCCCAAATGCAACCATAAGCAAAGGACAATACAAGGCATTCTTTATAACACCTGGTCATCGTTTTATAGCAGGTGGTGACTTTAACTCCAAGCCTACCCCTTGGGCTTCTAGGCTTATAACTCCAAGAGGAAGATAATTATTTCAAGCAGTTCAGGATAAAACCTAGAGTATTGCTCAATGGGCGAACAAACTTATTGGCCCACCGATCGTGACAAGATACCTGACTTATTGGATTTTTACATAATAAAAGACATTTCACAAAACCATTTTACTTTTACCACCAAATCAATCTTTGTCGTCTGACCACCCGTCTGATCCCTTTATTGGCTAACCTACACTTCCAGGTTTGTCAAAGAATTAAACCACCTATTTTAACAAACAAAAACACAGATTGGGACACCTTTAGAAGCAATCCTACTGACTTGATAAAGCTATATACTCGTATATCATTAATTACGGATGAGGATATTGAATCGGCAACCGAATACCTTACTAAGGCAATTCAGAAAGCCGCGTGGAACGCTACGCTGGAGATACACCGGACTACATCAAAATAAAAATACTCGAGAAAAGAAAACTAAGGAAACGCTGGAAAATAACAAGGGCCCGGAGGACAAGAGGAACCTCGATAAAGCAATTAGTGAACTAAATACATAAAAGAACTTTTAAAACAAAACAAAAATTGTTGCACCAAAAAATTCCTACAAAACCTATCCACATCGGAGGCTACGGACTATTCGTTATGGAAGATCACCAGAAGAATAAATATAGCCCAACGTACTAATTCTACTTTAAGGAAAAATAATGGTGACTGGGCAAGGAGCGACCACGAAAAAGTCAAAGTGTTCTCTGAGCACCTAAGCTAAGTGTTCAAACCTGTCCCAAGTGAAATAGCGCAGAGGAACGAAGATTCCATTCAACAAATTATCGAAACCCCTTATCAAATGAAAATTCCAATAAAGAAATTCAAAACGCGTGAAATTATCAACAAAATTTCCAACCTAAATTCAAAGAAATCGCCTGGTTTGGATCTAATAACGGCCAGAATATTAAAGGAATTACGGCCTGTAATACATCTTTAACGCTAACTAGGGACTTGATATTATCCAAACCAGTGGAAAGTAGGGGACTCACCCCAAAGCCTTGAAACGCTGCTTCATACCGTCCCATTAGTCTCCTCCCTTCATTATTACAAACGTTTGAGAAGCTCTTTTTAGGACGATTAAATCCAGCCATTGAAACAATGAAGCTAATACCCAACTATCAATTCTGATTTTGGGAACCATCACGCTACCATTGAACAAACCCACCGTAAAGTTCGAATAATTAAAGATGATTTTGAAAACAAGAGATACCTTAGATAAGATTTGGTATGATAGCTTGATTTATAAAAGCAAATTAAGGCTACCCCACCCATATTGTAAAGTGCTAATGTCATACCTGGAGAACAGAAAAAAATCTGGTGAAGCTCTCTAGTAGATATTTAATTCGGTCTACCGCAAGGCAGTGTTTTCGGACCGTTGCTGTATACTCTACATACTGCAGACATGTCAATGACATCAAATACACAAACCGCCATTATAGCGTTCCATTAAAATCCCAACCAAGCTTCCTCTTTCCTTCAAAACCACCTAAATAAAATTGAAGTTTGACTCAAACGATGGTGTATAAAAGCAAACACGTCTAAGTCAGTACAGGTCACGTTTACGCTCCGAAGAGGGACATGTCCAGCAGTGCAAGCAACAGTGCAATACTGCAATTCCTCAAAGAGATGAAATCAAATACCTGGGATTTCATCTTGAAAAAAAAAACAAACATGGAGTAAACACATCTGGAGCAAAAGAACCCAGCTTAGACTTCAATATCACAACATGTATTGGTTAATGGGCCGAAATTCGCACCTATCTATGGAAAATAAGCTCTTATTTTATAAGGCGATTCTAAAATCGACGTGGGGCTACGGAGTCCAACTGTGGGGAACATCAAAAAGTTACAACGTTTCTAATCGAAAACGTAGCTAACCAAGTCCTCCATCAAGATCTAGGAATCCCCTACGTGAAGGAAGAAATGGCTGCCTTCAGTACGAAATACCATGATCGCTTGAAGATACATCCTAATACTCTGGCTAGGAACCTCCTCATTGCTCCCAGTGTGAAAAGGCCCAAACGAATTGACCCGTTGGACCTTCCTGGAAGAATCTGAACTTGTTTCTTATGTAACATTTTACAACTGATAGTAATTAACCTAGAATAACATGTTTTGTTTTCGTATATTTAAGGAGTTTGCCAGCGGGCAAGCTTCCACTCAGAGGCGGATTAACCAGTAAGCAAAAGAAGCTAAATTTTTTATGAATTTTATCATTTTCTAAACAAAATAAACCAACTGAAATACAAATTACTTGGAAGGATACATAAATCAAATTTCGTGCCTTCAATTTACTTTTGTCGATTTAGTTAATTCTCACTTTAACTTTTTGAATGGCAAATTGAGTAATAATTATTTCTAAAATTAGAGACTTCTTGAAATTATTAGTGCCCAATATAAAAGTTTAACGATTCGCATCATCGACAAAGAAATCAATAACACATCCTCCTATTCACACCTTTTCGTATAATTAAAATTTTCCAGCCGTTAACAATGATTAATCGATATAATTTCAGAACAAATCATCAAGCAAAACATTCTAATAGGCATGTAACACACGACTTGTTTTAAATAACCATTAATTCTCTAATTAAATAATTAAGTTAAGCTTCCTGCACGTTTCATTAACTAAAAGCTATCTCGAGGCAGCAAAAGGCAGAATTTTCGTGAGAAAGTGACCAATCATGTGGTAGCCGATCCAAAAAGCAGAACCTTTTAATTTTGTCGTGAGATATGGGTGTAACCTACCGTCACTAAAGATCTTCGAAATATACTTGTAGTACATCGTTCGCCTGTTGCTGATTCACTACACCTTTCTAATTCGTATTATATTAAATAACAAGTTGGTACATAAAAGAAATGACTAAATCGGTGAATGTGTAGCCTACAAACAGTTCCGCGTGAAGATGATTTCGTACAAAACTCCTTTGTCACTTAAAGTAAAGCCGATTAAACGACAGAAAAAAATTATTTTTAAATAATGAAAAGAGGAAATTATAATAAAATATTTTGTCAGGTGACAGGTCAGACACAAAATTGGCTTGGTGAAAAGTGAAATCTGAGTTTAAATTTAAAATAGTTTTCGAAAGTGTAATATGAGATAGATTTGAATGCTGAAAAGTATAAGAAAAATAAAAATCTACGCATTGTGATTTTTAGATTTTATTGATTTTACCAGGAAAGGTTGTGAATATTTGATTTTTACTTTCTAATTAATTTATATTTAATGGTTTTTGTGGTGGAGTGATTGCCTTTCTTGAATTTTTGAATTTTAAATTCAGTTCATGTTTAATTCTATTGACAGTTTACTTCCCTAAATGCGAATATTTTATTTTTTAGTGATCCTTAATTAATAATTAAATTTCAATTTTCATTTGTTACGAATTTTAAAAACTTATATACACTCTTTGATCTTTATTTGGATAGTGGTTGGCTATGTTATCAGTTTATCGTGTATATTCTAAATTAGACTGCTTGTAACCGCGACATCTGTTTAATCTTAAAACGTTGTGTAGACGAAACGTTATGGCTCAATATTGCTTAGCTAGTATTTTTGAAAAAACTGGTTCTTAGAAAACAAATCGAAGACATTTTCGTAAAATTTATATAAATTGAAACTATTCATCTGCCGTGAATTGCAACCTTTTGATAATTACCGACAAAATACATTTATATCAAGAAAGATTTTGTTAATAACATGCTTGTAGTGTGGTTTTTGAAGGGACCAAAAAATTAAATGTCATGGATTTTCAAAAGGTATTTGTAAAAGGTAACATAAACAGAATCACGTTGTTAAGAAACTGATATTATGCAAGGAGATCCAGAAGAAAATGAAATTGTTTTTAAACATTCGCATTTTAAGAGTAGTTACAAACGAAAAAGAAGAATTGCAAACCGTTTCTAAAGAGGTTCTCCATCGCTCTAAGATACTTGGAAGAAGATTAAAAAATATCTATTAATAGCTCTCAAGTTTGCTGAAACATGGCGTTGAAGTTTTTATTTCTCTACGTTACTAAATATCTCCAGAGTTGATTATTTCTTCCGATATATTCCAAAAGCTTAAAAAGCAGAAATTAGCGTAACATTTGTAATCAAAGGCAGGCAATCGAAGCCCTATCGTCACATTCAGTTATTTTTTTTTTTAAGATTATGGAGGGAAAATTATGAAAAAAATCGGTTCAGTAACTTTCTAACATAAAACAATTTGAGTGCCATATATGGATATGGATATATACACGATGGTAAGTAATGAGACGTAGACCAACAGTAGATTCTAGTGACATGATATTTTGAGTTACCTATCTAGGATTACCATGAATCTACTGTCGCACTTGTGGATTACCCTGTGTATATGGTTAATACTATTGAAAGAAAACCTTTGCTACAAAAGAAGGGGTTACATACATATTCAAAGATGTAGGGGGTACTTTTGCCAATATTTCATATGAATCAAAATGGGGAGGTGCCACAAGACAGAAACCTCAAGGTATGGATCCCTGATAAAAAGCAGGAAGGCTACGATCT
Organism: Melanotus villosus; assembly: GCA_963082815.1. Classification (NCBI taxonomy): domain Eukaryota; kingdom Metazoa; phylum Arthropoda; class Insecta; order Coleoptera; family Elateridae; genus Melanotus; species Melanotus villosus. The sequence goes on from OY720423.1 coordinate 22,819,190, forward strand.
GTACTGAAAGTGAAACGGCAACCGCTTCAACATCTAGAGAAAGACCAAATGTTATTACATTTGTTTTAGTCTGTGGTTGTAGATAATTTCCCAATCAAGTTGAGAGTCATTATATTCAGTGCCCAAGGACACATTTGGTAAAGACTTGGTCACTACTATAAAAGGCAAGCAGGATGTATCTATTTCTAACTTTAGATACGAGGGGTCGTTTTTATATTCCCGGAATAAGTACTTTGTAATTAGGTTGGAATTTTTCTATTTCAAAATCGTCTATGCATTGAAACAACATATGACAATTTATAAAACAATGGTCAAATTTATAGCTTAGTTAACTTCTGGTTTTTGAAGACGTGTCAAGCTAAGAGGTCAAAATGAATAAAGTTGAGTATCGCTCGGTTATAAAATTCCTCACCAAACAGGGAAAAAGTCCTCAAATAATAGTTGAAGAAATGAGAGCCGTGTATGGTGACCTGTGTCCTTCCAAATCAACCATTGATGAATGGTCCAAATTGTTTAGATGTGGTTTCAGCCCTCCTAAAAAGTTTAAGGTCGCTGCATCAGCAGGAAAAATAATGGCCACCATTTTTTGGGATTGTGAGGGCATATTATTAATAGATTAGTTAAAAAAGGGCCAAACAATAAATGAGAAATACCATGAGATCGAAAAAAAGATGATTCTGAGCAGGCCTTGACTAGTACAACACGATTGGCAAGACTGATTTCAAAATGTGGCAGTAGGTTAGAGGTTAATAAATGTCAAATAAATTAAAACACAAAACAGTATTTATTTAGGGAACAAACTTAAAACTAAGATGAATACATGTTAGAGTAGGTGTTCAAAATGTGATCCTTCACTAGTATTACAACGATAAACTTAAATAATTCTGGAAACAAGATTGCAAGACTGACTTACATTTGAAATGTCACTGTCACATTATAATTCATAGGCATTCTAGAACCAGTGTAACCAATCGTGTTGTACTAGTCAAGGCCTGCTCAGAATCATCTTTTTTTCGATCTCATGGTACTATTCGGGCTTATTACAACGCGCAAGGGATTCAATTAAACAAAACAGATGGGGAAAGCTAAGCAAGGGGATACTGCTGTTGCACGACAATGCGACTGTTCATAAGGCAAAAACAGTCAAGGCTGCTATGGACAGTTGCGGCTTTGAAGAACTGGACCATCCGCCCTATAGGCCTGATTTGGCTCCCTCGGACTACTTTCTATTCCCAAATTTGTAACGAGACATCCGAGCAAGAAAATTTGCCCATGATAATGAACTCATAGCAGCAGTTGAGAGCTATTTTAAGACAAAAACAAAAGAATATTTTTATCACGGTTTGCAGTTGTTATTGAAACGTTCTAATACCTGCATTGTTAAGGGAGGGGGTTATATTGAAAAATAAATTTTTCTTAGTTCTGTAGTTGTTTATTTTGTTTTCTATTCCGGGAATATAAAAACGACCCCTTGTAGATAGTGGTAAATATAGTTAGCAAATTGTGTTCAGTTGAAAAACTATAAAAACAGTATAATTCAGAGCAAAATTGTTTTTGTTCAACTTATTAAAAGAAAACTCCACTTTTTAATAAGTGAAACTAAGTCAGAACCTTCTATTATAGTCAAATTTGTATTTAAAAAATTGCCAAAGAGACAACAACGCTACGGATGTGCTAAAAGCTACATGAATAGGCTTGCGATTTAGATCTAACAGTGATCGACTGTGAAATGATTTTAAATTCCACCGTTGGCATGTACTCTGACTATGGTGTTCAAAAACCGAACAAGGCTAACTAAATATTAGAAAGCTTCTGACTTAGAGATTACAGAACCTATGCACTTGTACCCTAAAGTACTTCTTATGCTATAGCAGGTCATATAATTTAAACTAGAACACCTCATTATTATTAGAGATATAGTGAAATTAATTATACCAAGAGTCTAAAGTCATCCTCAGAAGGTCACGAAATTGAAAGCCATGTCGTACTTCAATTCAGGAAATATTACATGCGTTTGTTTCGACAGGCAGGCTATTCCAAATAAAAATGTTTAATGCGGAGGAAGTTTTGGCAGAAGCTTAGGAAAGTCAAAATATCGAACTTGATTTGGTAGCTTTCAGGCGATACTTAGAAGCCGTTTGAACGCAATAATTGAAAATTTGGGTTATGTGTTATTTGTTTTGTATCTTGTCAACATGACATTTGCTGAATCTAGCTAACACATGAGTTCCAATTCCATAGCCACTTGCGGATAACTTTAACGTGGATTTCTTGATAAAATTAATAATGCCGACCTAATGTGACTTAGAATGCTCTTTTAAACTGGTTATTAATAGCGGAAAAGTGAACAGACTGTGGATGTTACAAATGGATAGTAGATAAAGTGCATGACACCATAGTATAAACCTCACAGAATTAGTAATTTCAGTCGGCGTCGGCATTTTTGGTGTTGGTAACCAGTTCTATACTTAGAAAATCTGCAGTTCAAACGTCAACCTATGCACAGATACTATGTATTTTGCTATACCCAAGGTTATGTATTACCTTAATACGTGGCTGAAAACAAGAGAGTACAGATATAATTCAATATTATTAGCAAAGATATGGTGACTTAGAAAGAGGACGAGGGTGGGTTGCACAAAACTTTCAATAAATTAACGAAAGATTAAAGTAAAGATTAAAGACAACAGAGCATCAATTTTTATTTGTTTATGTATTATTTGCTATATGAATTTGGCCCTGAAACTTCGAATTTTAAGATATGATATTTCCAAAATGGAGAATAGAGTAAGAGTGTAAGTATGTCGGGGCTTAGGTGTAGAATATTAAAATTCTTAGGCAAAACGGCGGCAAAACCATAACTAACTTTTAAGCTGAAGCAATGAACTTGGGAGTTCGAAGTGTATTATGATGCGTTTACACAGAAGCAAAGATTTACATTTAATTAAGTAATGAGTTTAATGCTGAAAAACTGTAAGATATGGTATTGTGTCTATAGAATAATTTGGAATTGTAGCTGGGTAGTAAATTAACATTAACTCAGGTATAGGTAGCAAGGTACGCGGGAATCAAAGGAACAAACTATCGATTACACATTTTGCAAGAGAAGGTGCAAAAATACCATTTAACCGTCTAAAACCGTTTTATGGAACTTAGACATAGCAGAAGACCGATTAAAATGGGAAGACGAACTAGAAGAATCCTCTTCAGATAAATGATAATCAAAGTCACTATTCAAGTTGTTGGAGTCTTGATGATTTCAAAAGCCCCACGGAGAATTGTCAATGATCGATGATTTTTCAAACAATATCTTATCGTTAGTGTTGTGATGATGTCCTGCAACAGCTGAGTGTGAGGGAAGCCCTTATTTTAAGCAACGTTTATGTTAAGAGACACGTGTGTGTACTGAGCGGCCAGTTTCTCCAATGTGTACACAAGAACAAGAGACGTAGGAGCCTCTTGATGATGACAGGGGTTCACGCTTACCTTTTACTGAAGGGGGTATCTGTGGCACTTTTACAGGAAGTATGAAGATGGTTTTGTTGCTGAATTTTTTGAGAATCCTATCTATGCGATCAGTAACTTGGCCTTACTTAGTTATGCTTGCTTAGATACAAACAAATCCCAACAAAATTATAAACTTGGCCAACAGATTAAAAGCTTAGAAACAAGCTGTGGAGTATTTAGAAAATATTTTTACATCGAAATGATGATAGGTTGTTTTAGCTAAACAAATCCCCTCCATTATATTACAATACCGCAATCTCACAAGGGAAGTTGCTTCGTGTGCGGTACACTTTCTGAATGTCGAAATTATCTTAATTTTCATGATGTAAATGTATTCCTTGAAATAGTGACCAGTGATAGCGCCATTTACTTTTAAGACAGAGGGCCCTTTTAAAACAAGATTAATTGCCTTAAAACTTTTTAGGCAGCCCAGTTTTCGCAGTTTAGTTTTTGGGCTTTTATTTGACGGGGTTTATAGGTATCTCAAGATCATTGGGATTGATTTTCCTAGTCTGCATAGTTAATTGGTCAAAAATTTAATTTTAATTTGAAGAGTTTTTTCACAACTCACTAAATTGAAAGTTATTTAAAGTATATTTCATTGATATTACAGAAAACGCAATATAATATTGTATAATCTACAGTCTACAATGAATTTTAATTAACACGAAGATCATCTTTGGTTTTACGCGTCAATGCTTCACCAATCGAGCTACAGAGACAAATTTATTGAAGAAGTGATATTCGTCGTAAATTATAAAATGTGAATTTTAGAACATTGAAACCCAGAGCCGCAGGTCAGTGGCAACTTGCTGTGGAGGTAATATTCTTCTATCCCCAAAATCTTCATAATTACTGAAATGCAGTAGAAATATTTCCCCAAATGAGTAAATCCTTAATAATGTTGTCTTTAAAATCTATTACGAAACTGCTTCCCGATATGACCCTCTGTGGTCTAAAAATATGTGAATACATGTAGCTGTAACTGGTACGTTATACATTCTTATTATTTTGGCATTGAACATTTTAGTTCTTCTTTGAGTTTAGCATTAGTATTTTATGCATTTTTCATAAATCCATATATGAAGATTCCATAATTAATTTTTATAATTTTAAATTCCATAAAAGAGCAGTTAATTTATAGGGTTTTTTCATTTTAAATTAGAATGTTTAAATTTAAAATATTTTCTGATAAGGCTCTGTGTTATGTAATCGTCAATAATTCCGTATGAGTGAACATCAAAACAAATGTATTGCCAATTGATAGAAAGGACAAAACGATTTTATTGAACAAATAACAGAACAACCTATTGTTAAATATTATAAGTACATTTCAAACAAACTTTCATCATAATAATTTTCTGCTTTCTTTAACCAATCATCGAAACATCTAGACAAAAAGACAAACAAACAATGCAAATAAATAATAAAAATTATTACATTTCTGCTTGTTTACTCTTACGACTGTACAAAATTTGTATCTCTAATTACATCAAAAGTTCCATGTAATTAAGTAAATATAACAGGTTATGAAGCACTTTCACACGATTGTTAATTTAATTTCGAGTTATTATTTGCAATTTCAAATTAATTTCGTAATAATAACTTAAAGAATACTTAAATCATTTAATTTTATTAACCTTGTGTAAATTCTTTTAACTTTGTATTTACGGTTTCCAAATTATCAATTTGAACTTTTTAATAATGTATATTAAACGCCTTGATATTAATAATTATGTAGATTTGTTGTTTACTGATTATCTTGGTTTAGAGGTGTGGAAGTAGTCATTTTCAGTAAGTTTTTTTAAATAATAAATTTATTATTTAAGTTTATATGTTGTTTAATATTCATACGTTTCGGAAATAATTCCTTTATCAATGAGTGACATTTTAAAAATTATACAGGCAGTACATTTAAAATCATTTGGTTTTAATGAAACATTATAGTAAATATACAAAGATTTGTACTTTTCTTGTTAATAAACTTCAATTTTTGATTTAAAATCATTTGGAATTAGTGAACCATTAAAGTAGGTACATATTATAAAGAATTTCCCTTTCTTGTTAATAAACTTCAATTTTTGATTTAAAATCATTTGGATTTAATGAACCATTATAGTACAGATTACAAAGATTTGTAATCTTTGTAATCTGTACTATAATGGTTCATTAAATCCAAATGATTTTAAATCAAAAATTGAAGTTTATTAACAAGAAAGGGAAATTCTTTATAATATGTACCTACTTTAATGGTTCACTAATTCCAAATGATTTTAAATCAAAAATTGAAGTTTATTAACAAGAAAAGTACAAATCTTTGTATATTTACTATAATGTTTCATTAAAACCAAATGATTTTAAATGTACTGCCTGTATAATTTTTAAAATGTCACTCATTGATAAAGGAATTATTTCCGAAACGTATGAATATTAAACAACATATAAACTTAAATAATAAATTTATTATTTAAAAAAACTTACTGAAAATGACTACTTCCACACCTCTAAATTAATAATTATGTTTTTCTACTGAAGATTCCCTGGGAATCTATTGTATATTTAATAGATTGAAACCCACTTCTGCGGCATTTTCAATTTTTATTCTTTTAATGCAACGTAAAAACAACAATAAAACCATATTCTTAACATATTTACAAAGAATTTAGAATCGATGTGACATTTATCGATAAATTGATAAATACTACGGTTGTTTAGAAAAAATCATTTTTTAAATCATTTTGATTGTTGCAAAATGTGATTTATCTTGAACAGGTAGTAGGTAGTTCTTTTCACATCGTATTTTTTAAAGTGATCGGAAAGGATTTACTCTGTGTTTACTACCTTCACTTCATGGAATGGAGGTTGGAGTAGCGTTAGATTTAGAACCAATCGATTACATTCCGGATTCCGGATATTTCGATTCGAGATTAAAGAAGATTGAAATATTGTTCCTTACACATTGTTATAAATTACCATTTTATACATCTTTCCAATTTTTACTGTTACTGCACTGGCAAATTAGGTATTTAAATTAAAAAATAAAGTAGTTTCAACATTGATGTGATTTAGAAAATTAAATAACATTTGACTTTAGAAAAAACAAAAGTCGAAGAAAAGTCTAGAATTACCAGTTTTTAGAAATGCAACATTTTAACTTGAAGTTTCAGTATGATTTGAACAGAAAATTTTTAATTTATGACTAATAATAATTTGGCACCAATTCAAATCCAATTTTTCTCATCACTTGCAGCTTCTCTGATTTATAAATATAATTCGAAACCCAATTCTTTAAATCGTGTTTTTTTATCTTAAAGTAAATGAAAAATGTTTGATTTATTTTGACAAACTAACTTTAAAATGTGGCATAAATTTAAATTTGAATTTTGGAATTTAATCCTGCATTTTCATCATAAATTCCTTCTTTAGAAATTTAGTTTATTATCGAATCCAAATTGCAGTATAAATCTCAAGCTGCATGTTTTTCATTGTTAGGATTTGATCCTGTGTTAACTATTCGCAAAGTATTAACCTACTTCCCAGCTCCAGATTTAATCATCTAAAATTTTAGGATTATTTATTATTTATTATCAACAGTAATTACATAAGTGGTGATAATTTTTTGATAATTTTAACTAGATGCACGAATCTTTATTGCTATGGAATTTCCTAAAATTAATACCACGAATGTAATTCGGCGTGATTATTTTTTAAACTTTTACACAATGATGACAGTCTTAACGTTTGTCAAAGTCAAAGCTAACTTTTTATGCATTTATTTAAACAAAGATCCAATCACAGAGCAGGTATTTCTCTGTGATCCAATGAAACAACGTGAAAAAATTATCGCTGTAATCAGCTACTAGCTAATTATCAGTGTAATTATGATGCTATTGGTCGATTTGAATTTTTTTCTCATTATGATTGGCTGACAGGACTGTTTAAAAAATAAACATTTGAATAATTTTATATCTTAACTTATAAGTTTGTAATACGAAACCATTAACAACAAAGGCAAATTTACTAACAAAAAAATTGAAATTAATGTTAAGTGAAAGTTTTGTAACTTGAAAAGCAGTCGGGTCGAGAGGGTTGTGTATAAAGTTGCGGAAAAGTTAGAAAACCATAAGTAAGGCACAACTTCGCCTACTAAACAACTTAATTATTGCTTAAAATTAAAAACAAAAATTATGTTGGCATTAATTATTATTATCAGACAACATGATCTTTAAAAAAATTCGCTTCTTTTAATAAATTATTTTTTTGTATACATTAATACGTATTTATTTATAAGAGATAAAAGAACCTTTTGAATGTATAAATAAATACCAGCACAGATTTGATTCTTCCTTTTTGATGTTCATAAATTCGGACGTTAATAAAACCCATCCTGTTTATTTACGCTTACACTTTTCGAAAAGATCTTTTAAAACTTTTATGCACGATCGCATTATAATGTGTCAATTATGTCTGAATTTGTTTGACATAAACGTCTATTTATAGCCCGTGGGTGTCTTTATAGGCCGCCGGTCTATAATGAAACGTCAAAAATTGATAAACAGTTTAACAGTCTTATAAAGAATTTTTTTAAATTAAAATCGAATGTATGCTCTTTATTAGAACTCTATTTAGGGTAATTTGTATTAACAACACAGTTAACACAATTATTTATGTGGATATTCCTAGGCATAAATGCTTCAACCAATTGACAGTTGTCAGTAAAAAATTAAAATAATTGAGCAACTAACTACTCGATGTGGGTAGAAAATTAATTTATTCCTTTTATTTTAGTTTTAAAATCTTCGATCGTGCATAAAATTATGTATGTACCACTGGCGTAACTTGCTTTTATGGCCTTCGACGTGTCTTTAGCCCTCGACTAGCGTCTCGGGCTCAAAATCACGTCTCAAGCCATAAAAGCATCTTTACGCCCTTGGTACATAAATAACTGTTATATCCCCCTTTGTGCTGAATTATGGAGGAGCATAAAATTTTTATAAAGGCCATAACACGAAATAGTTTTGTTTGATACCGTGAGTCTTTTCTGATATTCAATGCCAGGCCTGAATTTCCAATTTTATAGATTACACCTCGTCCCTGTTACGCGCAATAAATCGAGTTCGACGCTGAAAATTGCTTCAATGTAACGAACGCACACAACTATTAAGTGACTGGTAAAGTCCCCTGATGACATCTCGCCACAAACTTTATAACGCCTATGTCAAAATAAGCTTCAAGTGGGCGGCGATATGATTAATTACAACAAAAGTATCAAGATTTACTGATCTTCCCCGCTTCTGAAACGTTAAAGATTATAATTTAAGGGGTTCTGAAATGACTCGTGTTACGGAAAAACTCATATTTTATCGGGGAAACTGCAGGAAATTTTTAAAATAAAATACTGCAGCGAACTCGGTTTATTACTTATATTAATCGTTATTAAAGGTATCTAAAACGAACCACAATTTCTGATACCTCGGGGTCATTTCTGATAAGATGTTCTGAATGATTTTTACATTTATCATTCTTTGTTCAGCGCATCTTGTTTTGATTGTAATATCTTAAGCAAATTCGATTTCCATATTGCGGCCCCATATCATAATACCTTAATGGCATGATGACACCATTATCATACTTTAAAACGCTTCCTTCAGATTTCAGTCCCATTTAATTTTTGCCGACCTTGCCAATACATTAATTAACTGCGGGCATTTTTGTGTAAGACATTCAATATATGTTCGTTGAAGTTCATTTGACCATCTAACTAAATTGCCAAGTACTTTTGAGCATTTCATTTGTTCTAGGCTCTTAATTATTAAGGTAAATATTTATTTTCGCGTCAGTCGCTGGATGATCTCTTCCTACTAATTAACATGGCTTACGATTTCTCTTCGTTGAATTCCATCTTTATTGTTTTTTTGCTCACTTGGTTGCTTCATTTGAGTAAATTTCTACTTCTGTGGTGCTTTTTCCTCTTGTGAGGATAATCAAATCATCACCACAAATGCTATAGCTATAGTAAGGGTGCGGCAACACCCCCTCCCTAATTTGAAAGTTAAATAAAAAATAGATGGTAGCAAGTAAAGGAAATTTATTCTTACGTTGTAAATCCACATAATTGAAATTTACATTTTAACTAGTTTTGAAAACTAAATCGCTCAAGTGGTGTCCTTTGTTATCAATGCACTGCTGAAAGCGAGTTCGGAAATTTTCCATTACTCACATTTCTGAAGGGATACTCGCGATTTCTTCACTTATCCCATTCCGAAGGGCGGAAGAAAACCGCGCAGTACTCGAACTCCTAAAAACATTGAGGCAATTTCACGTCTTCAAAGCGATCTGCTCGCAAACATGCAGCAGCGCTTCAATTGTCTGATCGAAGTGTGCGACGAATTTTGCATCAAGACTTGTGATTTCATCCGTACAAGATGGTTGGTGTTCAAGAACTGTTCGAACATGATTGGCAAAATTGCATGGAAATCTGCTAACACGATCACCAAACCTTACCCTCTACAAAATATTTGAACCAGCACCACACTTGCAACACTTTGACGTTTTAAATATTTATTTTTTAACAAATGACGACTTTTGACGTCGCCCGCCGACTGCTTTGTGTGGTTTAGCGTGTGCAAAGTTTTGCACACGGGCATTTCACACTTTTCATAGTGGTCGTCGGAAAATGTTTGATTTCATTCTTTTCGTTACTGAAATAGTAATTTGTAATACAAGTGTTGAAAGCTTGCGTTTGCCACACGAATGTGAAGTTTGCAGCACGAACGATAGTGAGTGCTGCAGTCACATGAGAGTGGCAAACACAAGCTTTTAACACATGTATTACACACTATTTTTTCTACAACCACATTTCCATAAAAAAATTTAAATATTTCTGCAAAATCAAATCTGACATTCATCAAATGTCATTTATGACATTTTGATTTCGGTGGGGCAAAATTATACTTTTTCTACAACCACCATGGAAAGTGGGATTTTCAGACTTCGTCTCCATAGATACGAGTATTGAAAATGAGTGTTTGCCGAACAAGTGAAAATTAGCGTGCGGAAAGTTTACTTTCCGCACGCCAATCTGGATTAATCTGGATTTGCTTGCGGAAAGTAAACTGTCCACACTCAAATTTTGATTTGCGTGCGGAAAGTAAACTTTCCACACGCTAATTTGTTTACTTTCCGCACGCAAATCAAAATGTCATAAATAACATTTGATGAATGTCAGATTTGATTTTGCAGAAATATTTAAATTTTTTGTGGTTGTAGAAAAAATAGTGTGTAATACATGTGTTGAAAGCTTGTATTTGCCACACTCATGTGACTGCAGCACTCACTAGCGTTCGTGCTGCAAACTTCACATTCGTGTGGCAAACGCAAGCTTTCAATACTTGTATTACAAATTACTATTGCCGCACCGAAAATCATGCATGTGCGTGCGGAAAGTAAATTTTCCGCACGCTAATTTCACTTGTTCGGCAAACACTCATTTTCAATACTCGTATCTATGGAGACGAAGTCTGAAAATCCCACTTTCCATGGTGGGAGTAGAAAAACAGAAATTGCGTTTATGTGTTTGTTTGTACCATAGCAACAGCGCCGTTAAACTGTCATAAATATAAACGTCACAATTTTTGTTAAATTATTAATGAATTTTATTTTGTGGTAGTGAGAAAAACGTAATGCGCAACGCGTAGGTAAGTTTCTTTATCTACTTTCATTTCGTAATATCAATATTTCGAAACGAAAAATCGTGTTGTAATGAACTATATTACCGCACTAGTATCGTAATAACTTTTGACATAAAAATGACAGATTGACAAGAGAATTCATAGTTATTTTACTTGGTATAAACATTTATTATGCACTTTTTACGATTTTTACGATATGAATATAGTACAAAGCTTTATCTACTTGCATGGAATTATCAAAAAATATGAAATATTTGCCAATAATTAATTACCTTATGCAAAAGTTGACTGTTCCAATTTTCATTCAAACTGACAGCAACCAACACCAAATAAACAAAAAATCAAGCCTTAACGTATTAGATTTCAATGAAAATTGGAACAGTCAACTTTTGCATCAGGCAATTATTGATAAATATTTAATTTTTTTGCTAATTTTATGAAAGTAGATAAAGCTTTGTACGATATTCATATCGTAACCTCGTATTACGATCCCCAATGGATTTGTCAAACTCGACCTGCGGTCTCGTTTGACAAACTTTCCATCTCGCATCGTAATACGAGTTGTTACGATACTCATATCGTAAATAACTATTTTTATCCTCGGTGGCTTTATGGACCTCAGCTGCGCTTCGGTCCACAAATTACCACCTCGGATAAAAAAGTTCACTTACCATAACTTGGAGCGCAAATAACTATTTAAACATCAACTACTTTTTTAAAATTTATGTTAAAATTTGGATATTTGAAACCAATATTATAATTTTCAGCTTTCTATAAATTATGTTCCGCATGGAGGCAAATTAAAATTACTACAAAAGTTTATCTCTGAAACAAGTTGAGGAATTAAACACAAACAGAAAGCATGTATTTTATTTTCTATGAATTTAAAGCAGGAACTTGTATAGAAATGAAATAAAGGTTCTGTAACGGTTTCAGTCTGACAAAAGATTTAAATAAGGGTTTAAAATAAAATAATTTCAATCTGGTCTTATCTATCTTTAAAATGGTTTTAGGTTTCATGATGGTCCTTCAGTTTATTGCTTGAAAAGACACAACAGGCAATAATAATTGTTTCAATTTTCATTCGCTGGAAAGGCCAGCAACAGTGAGTCAACGAATCACAAAGGCTCACCAAGCTACCTACGCCATACTACCCACAATACAACGGCATAAACTGCCCTCGCAACTGAAGAAGACAATCTACACAACGATAGTTGGAACAACGGCGCTATACGGACTAAAAACCAGCGCAATGACAAAGGGAAATAGAGTGGCACTGCGAAGAATGGAAAAAAAAATCCTAAAACTCCTCAGGATAAGTTCAAAAGAAGACGAAGGGGCGACCGCACACGAGGTACTGGAAGGGAAAACAATAACTAAAAAGCTGACAGCGGCACGGCTAAAATATTGGGCATACATATTAAGACCAAAGAATATTTACTAACGAACAAGAAGCGACACTCGGCTATGAAGTAGTGTTTCTTTTCTAGTGCGCAGGTTTACCAGAAACGTACGTTATCCTTCTCTACGCGCTCTCGTGCTCGTTTGTTTGATTGTTTTCACGTGGTGAGGTAACCTCACATTGCTTTTTTACATTTTATTTTAAAAAGTTGCGTGTGCATTTATGATTAATTTTTTATAGACAATTATAGTTTGTGTAAATAGTAAATAGGTAGACTTTATAAAACTTTTAAAATGTCAAAACATGATTATTCTTGTGCTGTAAAATTTTCTTGTTATTTCTAAAATTCAAAATTACCGCCTTTTCGAACCCTCCCAAATGGCGCCTACGCTTGAAGGTCATCATATTCGGTCTTTAAAAGATCAAACACGCCGACGCGAGTGTCGCTTCTTGTTCGTTAGTAAATATTCTTTGTTAAGACGAGAAGAAGACCACATATTGAAGAAGGCATATAACCTAGCAGCAGACGAAATGAAGGTGGGAAGACCCTGCTACACGTGGAACAGAGCACTGAAACAAGATATAGAGCGATCGGGTATACCACAACAAACTTGGGAAGAGTGGGCAAGGAGAAAAACTAGGATGAAGAGGGAAATGAATCGCATATATGACTCAATAGAAGAATCTGACAACGAAGAATTAGAAGTAGAGGAAGAGGAAGTAGAAGAAGAGGAAGTAGAAGTAGGGGAAGAATAAGATAGAAGAACTGTGAAAGAACCTATACTACAATAATAATGAAAAATAGAAACAAGAGAACAAGGAGTATGTGTATAAAATAATGACTAGATTTAGCTAGAATAAAGTAACGTGTAACAGGGCAGGCATGTCTGCGCTAAGGCGTTTCACACCATAGACCTAGGAAACTAGCGGTAATACTGGAAATAGTGTTCGTATATAAAAAAAAAAAAAAACTTGGGTAACCATCTCGGTCATATATTCGACTCCCATTGAATATGTGATCTACTAACTGCCTTGCACTGTAGAAGCGGTGTCTAGCGGCTAGCGTCACAGGCATGTTAACGTCATACAGTGTTCCCTGTTGGCATGGGGTGGGCCTGACGTAATCCAGGATTGATCCACGAGGATCTGCTCCATGCCAATTGATGATGATGATGATGATGAAAAAAAAGTAGAATATTGACGACGAAAATTAATTGATGTTCTTTTTGCATTTCATTTTATTATTATAAAAATAATCATACATTATTGCATCTAAGTATTTCAATTTTTTGTCTTCTGAAGGCCGAAAAACACCGTTTTGAAAAATAACGGTCCGGTTTTACATTTTGAAAATATTTACTTTCAATAAAGGTTCTGTTACGGTTTCAGTTCCAAAAATTAAAAGGGTTTAAGGTCCAGTTTTGGCTCCTATAACGGTTTTAGTTCAAGTCCATGATGATTCTATATAAAAAAATTAGGCTATACTTTATTGTACATTGACCCTGACGATGTCCGGTAAAGCTTTTTGTCAGTTTTGAAATAAAATAATGTATGCGACACGGCCGCAAAATGTGTTTAGCACCCTAGGGATTTTGTTGGCCTCGACTTACTATTGAAGCCCTCGCATTTCTCGGCCTAACCACATATAAATAACTGAAAACACAAAATTTACATAAATTTAGTTTAGTTACGGAACTGGAACAAAATGAGGTACCAATAAAATCGAAAATTAACCAATATTAAGGCAGCAATAAACAAAATGACCTTCAATTGTCCCATTAAACCTGTAACAATCTAAACAGATTATCTATAACAACCTATAAAATTTAAATTTTACAATGCATAAACCCATTTTAAAATTAAAAAGTATAAATAAGACGTAATAAAAAATAATCGATCAATATCTTACATTTTACGTACTTTAGTTTCCAAGGCGATATAACACATTAATAAAGGTAAATTTCAACGTCATAAAATTAAATTTTAAATAAACTCATTCGAGTATCAATTATTGTGGTATGCATGCCACTGCAAATAAGGAAATAAATCAAAACTTTGGTTATGATTAAGTACAAAATTATTGCTGTAACAATCTAATTTGAGCGTGGAAATTTCGTTCGGTAGATTAGCAGAGCCTTTCATTCTTAAAAGGAGATGAAATTCGGAGATGAAATTTTCAATTATTAAATTATTGAGTAAACCAACAAAAGTAGAAATTTTCACCGAAGTATTGTGTGGTAAGATTTCAATCAGCTCTTATATCTAGGTTAAAAAAGGTTTTGTTTTATTTTTTTTTAAGTATAATAATGATCTTTATTTATTACAATCAAAAGTAAAAGATTGCACGGTCAGAGTTATACCTACTGTCTGTTGAATGCTATGCTGCACTTAGTTGATAATGATATTAGTCTATAATTATTTGACACTATACAGGATACCTTTTTTATCTCTTAACCCCTTTGAAAAGCCTGTGATATAAAGTGATATGTGTTGCGTATTCAGTGCCAGTAAAGTATTTGAGATAAAATGGGGCCACTGTGTAACACCTGCGGAGTAAGATTTTTGACAATAATGAACGTTAAAGAAACTCTAAATATAGACTTATCTATTAAATACTGCCCTTTGTAACTGATACCAAGAAAAGGACTAAAACTGATCCTAAACTGTTTTTGTGTTAATAGTTTGTGAAAATGAATTAGTTCTTAGAGGTGCGGACTTTCTACATTTATATTTGGCAAAAAAGGGGCTCCTAAAGGGGGCTGCTACACTGTCTTTTGCCTTGGTAGTTTGTGATGGTTATATTCGGATTCGATTTAATTTGGCATGTGGGTTTTCGCAGTACAGTACTTGTATAGTGATACTGCTCTCTTTCTAGCTTGTTAGTGCGTATAGGCTATTAGAGCGAGCGCAAGTCTTGCAGATGGTCGCTTTGAAATTTATGAAATGACTTGTGAAACGAAAAGAGATTGCATTTACTGTGTTCAGAAGGGTTCAGTACATGCCAAATTAGATCGAATCCGACTATATGAAAGTGAAAATTTGGGAATGTAGAGTAGTTCTAGGACAAGAACAATGTTACTCAGGAACTGCAAGCATCAACTACCTTGCCTTCGGTATAGATAGTGGTGATAGAATTAAAAGTATGATAAACTTATTCTTGAACAAGATGGTTCTTTGGATACAGCAATAGACCAGCCTCCCCAAATGTCAGACGAATCCTATACTTCCCGGAAAAATTAACTTACACTTGGTATTATGCAAATCACAAATTTTGTTGATATATAAGCGATACAATACGAGATACAATTTTTATGACTAAGTATTTTGCATTGTTAAGGGTTTCCAAACCAGAATTCAATTTGGAATAGGGTAATAACCCCTGCCTAACTTATAGTGTCCCAGGAGCTATAATTATTTTAATAAAGAGTTACTTCAAAATATTATTAAGAATAGTTTTAGTTTATAAACTTATTAATTTCTAAATTTTCTATAAGCTTTAAAAAAGACCATCGTACTCGTGGTAGTAAATAAGTAATATGTAAATTCGGGGATGATAAAGATAAATTAAGATACAGAGAGACGTAGTGGCGGCGGAATTTAAATTATTCCTAAGAAAATTAGCACTCATAATCCTAGATAATCGCCTTATTCCTAATCATCAGATCGGTTTTCAGAAAAACCATGCCACAATCGAATAGGTACACTGAGTTGTACACAAATTTTAAAAGACTTTAACGATAAACGCTACTGCTCGGTTGTCTTCATGGATATCACATAAACTTGTGATGGAGTATGATATCAGGGGCTACTATTTAAAATTAAGAGAGCACGACCCTTGGATTACTGCGAAATACTTAATCAAATCATATCTAACTAACACACACTTTCTTATCAGATATAGTAATAGCGTTTGTTTTAAATTGAACAACTGTAAAATCACAATGAATGCCATTACCACAACTTTGTTGCTCCTGTCTACGTTTACCTTCTGTGTAATTAATGCAGGTAAATTTTTATGAACTTTCTGCTATTATAACATACTTACATTTATAACGTTGCGTACAATTTATATTTTTCCCAACTGCAACTTTCCTGAAAATGTTTCTGAATTTCTCGACTTGTAAGCAGTGCTAAACAGAATCTTACTACAGATTATGCAATTATCTAATAATTTTTACATTTTTATTAACAGGTGTGCTTCCATCTGAGGCTGAAGAAACAACAATAAAATGCCATTCTTGCAAGTCAGACTTGGGAGGACCATGCGAAGATGTAAGTAGTAGGAAATGGACTTACTGAGACGGTAGAATGCACGGGCGATTTCCCAGTTTGTTATCATTTCGTCCAATGGGGAGAGAATTGTAACTATTAAAAGATTTATTTTTTTAATTCGTAATTTCTATACAGATTTAATAATTTCAGTACCCGAATTCGTACAAAGAGGTTGTATTGAAACCCTTGAAGAATTTTTCTGTCCTCCTTCCCAAAATGGCGCAGATGATTGGTTCTGCCAAAACTGTTGGGGAGGTGATCTGTGTAATAATGACGTGTTTAGCCCTTCATCATCCGTTGCTAAAAAATCCAACTCTGATGGCGACGTAAAAAGACATTATTATTATTCCTCATCTTTTAAATTAGATGCATAAGATTAGTCTTTTACGAGATGCACGGGCTTCTTACAATGAAAATAGCTATTCTTACGGAAATACATTATCTTATTCAAAAACTATTTTTATAAATACAATTATTCTTCGCTTTGCCTAATATATCACCAACAAATAAAAAAACAAAAAAAAATTGTGTTTATTTAATTTTTGTATAAAACCCGATTCATTGTCTCATTTGAATTTGAATTATCTTACTATTACTAATCACACAATAAAACTAGTGGCTATTTTAACTCGACAAATTTAAGCAAATGAAATTGAATGCCTAAAAATTAGTCTTTACTTGAAATTGTAATGTGGTATCAGGTATCAGAGTTGTAACAACTTAAGGACTGAGATACTTATTTTCAACAAAATATCCAGAATAGTATATTATTATATGAGCGATTATGACAGCCATTATTCACGAAGATGACGTTTGAGCCCACGAGCCGTCAGGCGAGTGGCACAAATCATCTGAGCGAATAATGGCCATAATCGCGAATGTAATACGATACTTTTTCTACACCTATTAAACAAATATATTAGACTCAAATTAGTCAAATTTGATAACTTTGTAAACAAGCAATATGACAACACACTTGGGCGTGTCACGCGAGTCGATTGTCAGCCGCAGAAGGAGTTGATCGCGGGCGATTTAAAATATGATTGGATTAGCGAAATATTTATGTATTTGTGATTGGCCGAAATCATAATTCACTGCAGTGAATTATGAATCCATAATTCACTGCAGTGAATTATAGGTACTATTTTTCACAAAAAAAATGCTAATAATTGCAATATAATTAAATAGGTGTAGAAAAAGGTATATTCCTTGTATTAGAACCATACAAAACATTATTAGAAAATTTAAGTCGGAAGGCCGCGTAATAAATTTCCATAAAATAAGAATTAAAATTAATCATTTGTTAACCGAAAAAATGAAATCAAATATTTTATGCTATTGTAACGTTTTTACGACGTTTATTTAAAATAAACTCAGTTCGTGGGGTAAATTAATTTATTAAACAAACTTAAAGTACGAAATAATTATAAAGAACAACAACTAAACGCTAACGTAAAACTAAACGGAACACTAATATTAAAACCGAACACTAAAGTAATTTATTTGTAACAGTTATTTATTTAACTAATTCGCCGCGCTTATCAGGTCAAGACTGAAGACTCGTAAGCGAGCGCGCCTTTAATATAGGCAGGCTTTCATTCTCGTATGTTCCACAGTGCTGTAGAATGATTTCCTTCTAGAGAAGCTGACTCATGGGTGCGAAATGATTCACCGAACACCTGACACCTGCCGCTCGTTACAGTATGTCGAAGAAAACCCCATAGTAGGTATCACTACGAGGAATAGCTTCACATTTTACTGTTTCTAAAACCATGGCATTTAAAACACTAAAAGAATTTAAATCGTACAATTTTTTTAATCGCCACTAACTATTTGATGAAGACAAAGAAAAAATAACAACATTTTGTGAAACTTTGTTTAATTTGCTCAATGAACATGAAAATATTTTGAATAAGATAGTTTTTAGTGATGAAGCAACTTTCACAATAAATAGAGAAATCAATTCACAAAATTTCCGGTGTGTATTCTATTCCTCATTTATCCATTTTGTCTTGCTAACCTCATTCCATATTCCTTAGATATTGACTCCGCACTAACGACCGTTTACAAAACTTCACTCACGCTCCGTACACTGGGAAAGTTAATGTATGGCTAGGAATAGTTGTATGGTTCCGTACTAGGGTTGCCACCTTTTGAAAATGCTCCGCGAGGACAATAATAATAATAATAATATTGATGCTACTCTACTAGTACTGCATCTATGAGGTTCTGAGTTACAGATGGCATAATAAGAAATCGCAAGCAAATTGATGTAACTAAAAATTTATTTAAATAATAAGTATCTTACCAATTTTTGGTATACATTTTTGGTAACCATAAGGAACATTCATTTATGAATTATTAACATAAACTTAAATTAAAGATTAGATAGGTTAGGTATAACATAAAAATGCATTTATTTTTGATTACTCTTTGCACAAGTTAATAGTCATTTATCACTTTTTATTGCCTTGAAATATTCAGTACAACTTAGGTTACTATTCAAATAAACTAACAATTCTGCTCTAATCAGCTCTGGGAGAGCTCTATTTCTCTCATCCCTCCATTTGATATTCATTACGCTAAATACGCGTTGTGAAAATGCTGAACTACTTGAAATGCTTAGAAAAAAGGAAATAAATTTATACAAATTTGGGAATTCTCTTGACTTTAAGATACTATACCATTTCTCTGCACAAGAGACCTTACTAAAATCACGTAAATTGTATACTGTTTTGTATATTTCATCTGCAGATGTAACTTCGTCAAATAATGCATCACAATTAATTCCTAAACCGTTCTTGTCATTTAAATTTAATGATTCGATTGTTTCAATAAATTTATTAAAGCTGGGGAACATATAGTCCAATTGGCGATCCAGGTAATGCGCGTCACCACTCACATGATCAACGGTCGGCGTTACGAATAATGCGCGATAAAAAAATACAAAATGTAATTGCTAAATATGGTCCAATTTTCGAGCCAGGTAATGCACGTCATCAATAAATTTTATGACATCATAACTTGGTACGTCTACATGAAGTTCCAAACGATTTACAGATTTTATAACCTAAAAAACGTCAAATGTCAAACAAACGTTAATGACACACAACACGATCTGTCAAAAATTTCCAAGTGAAATTGGAAATTGGAAATATAAACATGCCAAAAATAAT
This sequence comes from Melanotus villosus, assembly GCA_963082815.1. Lineage (NCBI taxonomy): Eukaryota > Metazoa > Arthropoda > Insecta > Coleoptera > Elateridae > Melanotus > Melanotus villosus. Next base: position 22,839,238 of record OY720423.1, read on the forward strand.
ACTAACTTCACAAAAAATAAATATGAGCTAAATTATAAAATAAAATCCCGATTTCTTTCTTATTTTCAAAAATTCATAGACCTTGTGATTAAACACGGCTGCCTAATCTTAGAAAACTACAAAAATAATTTATATTTAGCAATTACATTTTGTAGTTTTTTATCGCGCATTATTGGTAACGCCGACCGTTGATCATGTGATTGATGACGCGCATTACCTGGATCGCCAATTGGACTATATAAATTATTTTTGTAGTTTTCTAAGATTAGGCAGCCGTGTTTAATCAAAAGGTCTATACGTTTTTGAAAATAAGAGAGAAATCGAGTTTTTATTTTCTAATTTAGCTCATATTTATTTTTTGTAAAGTTAGTATTATTTTTGGCATGTTTATATTTCCAATTTCCAATTTTACTTGCAAATCTTTGACAGATCGTGTTGTGTATCATTAACGTTTGTTTGACATTTTTTAGGTTATAAAATTTGTAAATCGTTTGGAACCTCATGTAGACGTGCCAAGTTATGATGTCATAAAATTTATTGATGACGTGCATTACCTGGCTCGAAAATTCGACCATACTAGTACATTCTAGACTAAATGCATGTATTTGTTCTAAAAAACTTAGGGTGTAATATTATCTTCAATTCTTTGTTTAATGTAATTGAAAGCAACGTAAATAAATTCATTGAATTCTAGAAAAACACGATCTTTCAATTTAGAATCTAAAGACAGAAATTTCTTGCGTATTTCAGTTCCATAAAACTGTTGATTTTTTCGTTGTTCAAGTTGTTTTATGTATTTTATTAATTTTTATCTGAATACCGTTAATTTTAGAATTTATTAGACGCACTGCGAAGATTTTTCGCTTCAACACGAGGACAACAGGACACAGTGTTAAAACGAGGACAATCCTCGTGAAACAAGGACGGGTGGCAACCCTAATAGGTATACCCAGGTTAAGTAGTTTCATTTTCAGGCCCTCTAGCCAGACCTTATCAAAGGCCTGGGCTACATCAAGCAAGACCGCAGCAGTGTATTGTTTATTTTAGAATCCAGTCTCTATCGTTTCGACGAAGTAGATGTCATAGAAAAATTGAAACAACTAAAATGGAAGTACGCAGGTTACCCAGTTCCTTCATTAGAAGATAAATGGGCAAGCGTGGCAAGAAATTCGTTTATTTAGAAACAAAAAAGAGGATTTTTGCTCAAAAATAACCAGTGCTAGAAATAATTGCTTGTTGGCGTTATTGGTTATAAAACCGTTGCCTACAAACCCCTAAGTGAGAATAACACCTTTTATAAATAAAACAGGATGTAGTTCTGCGTAATGCTATATCTGCGCATAAATAAACTACCTATGTTCATAAAAAAAACAAATTCTAGAGTGCTTTGAAAATTTGTTTTAAGTACCTATGTCTTAGGCTGTATGTTACATATGAAAATCATTTCCAGGGATTGCTGCGAGTTGTTTTTTTAATGAACATACTTTATATTAAACCGTATTATGTTCTTGCCATAAAACAAAATTCTAATTGTATAGCTGAATTGGTCAGCTATACACAGGATTAAATTGTGTTGCATCCAACACGATTGTACTGCTGCAGTGCTGCAGACTGTTTTGTTTGTCTGCTGTCAAAATCGGTCCGATCTGTTGAGTCTTGCACACAGACGTTCAAAAACCTTTCAATTTCGTCGTATCCAACATAATCGTACTGCAGCGTTGAAACGTGAGTGGCCGGCTTTACGCAACAAAAGTAAATAAAAAATTCATTCACTTTTAAATACAAACAGGTGGTATAAATTTGAATTACGTCAGTTTCGCGCTTTAAAACATTCGCTAGTTGCTTGGGTGCCGAGTGGAAAATATGGGACGGCTTGGACGGAAGAATTAAGGCCGTAGTTCAATTGTTTTGTTAAACTATCCTGCAATTGGTTGAACATGCCGTCAGCCTCATTTCATCTCTGTTTGTTATAGTGTTGTCTTACTTCACCCGGGCTCTTGCTTTGCGTCCAGGGTCCAGGCCGTCTAATTAATCACCGTGGCGCGAAGAACAGCATTGATGATTAACCTGTTGCTTACATTTTTAAAAAAATTTGTCTAAACTTTTGGAAATCTTCTACAAATAGGTTTAAGTGGAGATTAATGTTAAACAGAAAGTGAATTTTAGTGAAAATAGTGTACGGTGAGGTGGTTGGTGAAGATTTCCACCTTGAGATGTGCAAAGTTGACTCAGCTTGTTGGATTTTCTTGTCTACAGAGTGCCCGAAGACACCTTTAAGGTACGTTTAGTTCAATATTTTAGTTGTTTGAACCGGTAACTCAACGAATTAGTTTTAACATCTTTGGGGGCGAAGAATGCCATTTATACTAGAAAAGACCTAAACACCCGTTTTGCCATGAAGATTACATTAGTAAAGTATTTGGGCGTTTAAAATATTGTCAAAGTTTGTTTAGTGCAGTGAAAATTTACCCTTATTCAATAACCCAATACAGTGGCGTAGGTGGAGGGAGGTAATAAAAAGGCTTCGCACTTAATAATTCATGATTTAGAATACATTAATTTATATCAAAGGGTTTGATTAAATTCATTTTGATTTTTCTTAGCCCCTCTGTGATTTGGTAGTTTAGCCAATTTTTCACTTGATTTTCTGGTTTATATTTTAAGGATTTCAGACTGTGCTTTCAGGTTGAAGCTTAAAATTCGGTGCTACAATCTGATTCAGAAGTTATTGCTCTTTACATTTCTTAAATTGCCTTGCCTTGTGTTTGAAGCTGTGAATATTTCCAGGGCAGGCTTCGGCTGTGTTTTGTGGCAAATCCTAAGAAATTTAAAAAAAAATCCAGTCTTGAAACTCTTGAGATTTTTTTAATCTGTTGTTCTTGGGAAAAAACACAATTTTAATTTGAATTTTACTTAAAAACCCTAGAAATCCTTTGTAAGGTAAAGGTATCGGAGTATGGCCGGCAATATGGTGGGCTAAGGCCTCATAAACCATTTAAAAATGAGCCTCAAGGTATTTTTCAGCCTTGCTAAATATTTTCAGAAATTTTGGGCTGCAAATTATGGGCGCCTTAGTTTTCCGCGATAAATAATCAATGCCCCGTAAATATTCACTACAGTTTGGAAAAAATCATGGTAGTGTTTTCTTTTCATATACAAGTTATATGGCAACCTTTCAATTGTTTAAACTTGTGTGTTTTTCAAATTTTCAAGCAGTTCTTTTGTTTTTATTAGAAAATTTGCATTTGTTCAATTTCAGATGTTTATTACGATTTACGATAGAGTAAAAATCGTAGTATAATAAAACATTAAAATATAATTATTTTACATATGTACATCAAATTTTTCTTCCAAATTGTATTTTCTTAATGTATTTAAAACGAAAAACGTCTGCCCAAGTGTTTTTTGCTACCTACAACCTTTTAACAAAGCTCAGGTGTCTCGCCAAATGTTTATCTGCTGTCTTGCTATGCTGATTTGTTTTTCTGATTTTAACATTTGCATTCATGCCATTTCACTATCTGATTTGCAATAGCAGACCAATGTCAATTTACTTCTGAAAATTATTAAATCATTGTTTAAATTTGAGTGATTCTGTATTGAAGATTGGGCCATCAGCTGGTAAGAAACTTTGAAATTTGAAACTTTTGTGATATTTTTTTGGAACGTTTAGACTGTAAAGGTACTTATACGGGGTGATGTGGTAAGCACCATGTTTAGGGTGTGTTTTAATTCTTGTATGGATAATTTCCTAAATAAATGTAAGAGGCAATTAGAAACAAATACCAACCGAATTGGGTTTGGGTTCATAATAAAAATCATTTATTCTCATTTTTTATATTTTGATTTCATCCTTGGTTACAAAGATTGACAATGACAATTATCAAAAATTTCTTAAACGATATGCAACAATTTAGCTAAGTGTGGTGAAAATCTTCGGATAACAATTAATTATTTAAACAACAGAATGACTTTTTGTAGCAAATTTGTAATTTTTATTAATGTTAAGGACACCAAAAAATATTCAAATGTTGGGTAATAAGCTTCGTTTTATCATTTTCAAAGCATGCAAGAATCAACTCGTTAAATTCGTATGCTTGATATCATTTTAAATCTATTCAAGGTTAACACTTGCAGCCCAAACACCCGCTTTTTGTGTGCTTGTTGTAAAGATAACAGAATTATTTGTTTTTAAAATTGGATTATTTGTGTAAGAAGTAATAATTTAGAAGTTTTAAAAATTGTGTTTTGAATTATTTAAATATTTTCTAGGCATTAATTAGGGTTGCAGTAATTTAAAGAATTTTTAGCCTTTTTTGCTTTGTTGAAACCCACGTTTTAGGTATTTTATAAATTTTAAATGTGATTTTTCAGCTTTATTTTTATTCTTTGGTTATTTACTTTTTTAATAATTTAATCCTTTGCTTCGATTTTGTAATTTTAATTTATTTAAATGCCAGTGATTTCAAGGAATATTTAATTTACAAAAAAAAATTTTCTGTTTTATTTTCCATTGGTTAATAATTTTTTTAAATTCTTGAGAATTTTTAGTTTTGTTGAATTTCCAAATTTGATTTTTAATTTAGTGCTGCAATTGATGATATAATTTTAATTAGTTTTTGCTTGGACTAAATCTGAAATTATAGTTTGTTGGGTGTTTTTAATTATTCCAAAATTTGTTTATTCATAAACGTTGTATTAAATCTTATTCTTCTTTGATTTATGCAATGATGTAACTTAACTCAACTTAACTTAATTATTTGTTATCCAGCTATCTATAAAATTAAAGCTCTCAAATATTCGTTATTAATTCATTTAAAAAGGTAAAGATATCGATTTTTGTACTTTGTGAGGCAATATGGCTGGCAACATAGAGGGTTAAGGTGTCCTAAGCCGCTTTCCACGCTCCGATTGTCTCACACGCTAGGTGACAACCTGACAACCGTCTACCTTCCTTACTTTGCCCACTGTGTCTTGGTTTATTGGCCTAAATTTAATCAACTTAATCTACATCCCTTTGAAAGGCAACCATCCTCCCACCGAAGTCTGGCTAGGGTTGGGACCTGGGACCTCTCGATCAAGCACTTATCTGCTACCACCCGAGAGGCTAAACTAAACTTTAAGCTAGTTATAATTAATTTGTTCGTTGCTTTATTTATTCCAATTAATTCCTATTTGTTTTTATTTATGTGCTGATTTAACGTAACTTAATTATTTAATATCGATTTATCTATTTTATTATCGATCCATTTATGAAATGAAATACTTCAAATATTAGTGATGAATTGGAGAGTTAAGGCCTCCTAAGCCACTTTCTATATTCTGATTGTCGCACATGCTATGCGACAACCACCAACCTTCCTTGCTTCACCCACTGTGTTTCGGTTCCCAATTATTTGGAGTGATTGGGATAATGGAATGCCTTAACCCAGGAGTCGCCAAACTTTTCTTTGACCACCGACCCCTTTAAGAATTTCTTGGTGTTGGCGAATTTTATAATATTAACGCTCACTTATATGTCGATGCGCATAAATGAGACTGGAATCAAATATGTGTAAGTATAAGTAAATAAGCAACGGCGCACGTGTTGCAATCTCGCACATCCGTTTATTGGTAAATACGCCATTTTATGACCTCGTTCCATTTATAGGTCCTAATCATGCCACTGTTTCCACGATTCGCTCTTAATTGCTTTTGTAATCTAAGTTAACCGAATTAAATATTACCCGTACAATGATCTCATACATTTTTCTATCGACCCCCAATCAACCCCTAACAATGTTATATCGACCCCTGGGGGTCGATATCGACCACTGCCTTATACACTGGGCCACTCCGGTGGTATTAAATATCATCAAATAATTACCGCAAAAAAGCATTAAAACTCATTGATAAACTTTCAAAGGTTTAGAACATTTATTTTGTAAAAATTAATTAGAGTTACTGCTCAATCTAATAAATTAGTTTAAATGGTAAATAAGTAGGTAAATATGAAGGTAGTAATAATAAAAGTGTAATTTTCAGACGTTTTTTCGGGGTGTACCAAATTGTTTAATGCGGTGGTTGGAAGGAAATTAAACAAATGGAAACTTTAATAAATTTGTGGAAATAATAACAGAAGAAAAACAATGGGTTTAAACATTCTTGGATTCGTTTTAATTGAGTTGCTTCAGTTCTGCAAAATTGGCTTTTCGTGTGTTCAGGTGAGTTATTTCAAAAATCCGTATGTTAAGAACTGATTGATTTACAAAGCTATTTTCGACTTTTTAGGGAAATTACCAGGAATTCAAACGTTTGAAATGCATAAATGGATTGGCAATTTGAATTTTTTGTAGTCCCATATTAAAAGGTATCGTACAAATTGAGGATGTTTTCTTATTATACAAGTAAGTCCTTTACATGATTTTCTGTGCTACTTTATTTACATCAATTATTATAACTGCTATTTGAGAGGGGTTAACTACAGGTATAATTTTTCGTACAGAAATATAAGTAAACGTGCGATAATCTGAGCGAATTTCAACTGAAAGCGTTAACAGTAAATACGAGGTCTGATCAAAAAATATCCTGATTTATTGTCTGTATATTTATTAAAACAATAACAAGGCTAGGACTGTTCCAATATTGTACTACAAAGCACATATTTTTTATGCAAATTATTATGATTTATGTATTGCATATTGGTTACTGAAAGTTCCTATAATTTTGGATTGTAAAATTTGAAGTAATTATTATGTGGAGGTATTCTTTCGTACGCCTATTTAAGGTCGTAGTTAACCCCTCGGTTAATGATACTTGTTTCCAATGTTTTTCAAATTGTGTTTGTACTTATGAACGTATTTGTTATTACTTAGAAGGCCTTAAGCCTTAAGTATTTCCTAAGTTGTTGTACATATTTACAGCAACAATTGTTTCTGCAGTTTGGGAGAAAAATAATTACTTTTTAAATGTAATCCATAACAATTCTATTACAGCTTCGTTCATTGCGAGTGTTCGTGTTCGGTTTTTTAGTTTGATAAAGCAAACATACAACTGTTTGCTAAAATTCAATTAAATTCGCCGATTTAAAGACAACGCGGTGAAGTAATTTTGCTAGTTTTTTACATTAACTGCACAGTACAGTTTTGATGGTTTAATGTGATTAATTTCTTCGGGGTAAAAGTGAATGTGTTGTGCGGGAGTGTCGGTTCGGGAGTGTTGCAGAGTTTCAGGACGGTACTGCAGGAGGTTGGTCGTAAAAAAGGTGAGAAGCTTCAGTTGTTTTTGTTTTTCCAGGTTCTTCCTTGTCAGGTGTTCAGCTGATAAATAATATTTGATGCTTCAGTTTAAAAATGTCCTGTCTTTAGAATTTTTATTTTGAATTCCCAAACCAACGCCATAAAGGCATAAGGGGATTTGGGAAAGAAGAAGAAGAATAATTCCCAAATTTTAAACTGATAAATTTTCATGCTCTTTATAAACTACAGCTTCAAACATATTTTAAAGAATGTTTTCTATTGTTGCAGGTAAGTTCCACATCGAGGGATGGCGTATCTAGGATGAAGACCTCAACACGAGTGAGTTGGCTTTTCAAGTGTAGTTTGCAGGGCTCGGACTGAGTCACCATTTTATTTAAAGTTCAGTTTCTTAATGAAAGTTACCACTATTACAAATTTTCTAAGTTGTTGTATTTACAGCAACGATTCTTTTCAAAGATTGTTACTTAACAGTACTTTATTTCTTCGGTATTCGGTATCGGTATCTTCAAAGATTGTTACTTAACAGTACTTTATTTTTTCGGCATTCGGTAGTGGAGTGCTTTACTATGTCGTTACCGAACCGAAAATTGACATGGAACTTAAAATGTTGCAGTTAAGTACATTTTATTTTTCTCTTGTTCAAACTACAGTTGTTTCTGCAGTTTGGGAGAAAAAGAATTAATTTTTCAAATGTAATCATTGTAATCCATAACAATTCTATTGCAGCTTCTTTCGTTGCAAGTGTTCGTGTTCGGTTTTGTAGTTTGATAAAGCAAACATACAACTGTTTGCTAAAATTCAAATAAATTCGCCGATTTAAAGACAACGCGATGAAGTAATTTTGCTAGTTTTTTGTTTGTTTTCTGTTGTTGCAGGTAAGTCCCACATTGAGGGATGGCGTACCTAGGATGAAGACCTCAACAAGAGTGAGTTGGCTTTTACAAAGTGCAGTTTGCAGGGCTCGGACTGAGTCACCATTTTATTTAAAGTTCAGTTTTTTAATGAAAGTTACCACTATTACATATTTTCAAAAAACAAATCCCTAAAGGTTTCCAAAATTTTCTTCTTTCTCATTTTTCTGTTTACCATCAGTAGTCTGAGTGCATTTCCTATAAATGTTTCTGTTTATTATCATTATGGGTTTCCTTTTCTTCTTGCTATGCTTCATCCATGTTTTCGGCCTTACTTCTAATGCTCTTCTTGGTATCCAATGTCAAGCCACCTTAGTTGCTTGGTCTCTATTGTAGTCATTAGAGGTACTGGCTGTACTTCCTCTGTAAAGGTTGAGTTTCTACCTTATCACGTCTATCTTTTCACTTATTTTTCTTAGGTATTTAATTTCTGCCATAGATATTTTGTAGAAGATCAAGACTCTCCTCAACTTTAAATTCATCCGTCTGTTCTTCGACAATCCTCACTGTTTCTTTCACGTTCTTGTATATAGTTTCTATTGTTCTCGTAAGTTGCTTTCCACGTTTTGTTCTTGAAGGTACTTTCCATATTTGTTTGCTTCGTACAGCCGATCGTAGCTTTGAGGTCAGTGAAAGCCATGTATACATCCCTTCCTCAATTGTTCAGTTGTGATTCTCAAAGTAAATATGGTCTTGTGTCTGTCCCCTTTTCTTCTTCTTCTAACCGACTTACTTTATTTTCTTAGTCTTGTTTCTAAAATCCTTGTGTATATAAGGGACAGAAAGAAATGCATATGGTTACGTAGTTCTCACAGTTTGTTCCTTGGCCAGTCTTCTGGTATTTTCTAGGATTCTGGTCAATGTCTTCATTTTACTTCTTCCCCTATTGTATCTTCTTGTTGCTGTTGCTGTTCCTTTTCTTTCTGTATAGGATATTCTTGTTCTTCTAAGGTTTCGTTTTATTTAAGTCTTCCTTTGAAATATGTCACACAAGCACTCACAATTTCTGATGTTTCTGTTTTTAGGTGGTTATTTTCATCCTTATTTGGTCCCCTTTACGTAATCTTAGGCTTTTAATTGTACTCAAAAAAAAAGTAGGTTTATATCTTGTCGGTGGTCTTCCTGGTCTTTTATTTCCTGTGGGTGACACCTGTCTGTACTACGGTTGCCAATGTTTTTCTTAATTTGTTCTTGGTCTAGGTATTACTGTTTATTCTCTTCAGGACGAGTTCATAGTAATGTTGCCGTTGCTTTGGTGATATTGTGTATCCTTAATTTTGCTTTTGGCTTTTCTGTATTACTTTCCAGGTTTCTCTAGATTTTTCTGTCTTAGGTTTGTATCTACATATTTACATATATTGTCCCAGTATTCATTTGTTTTATCTTTGATTTTCTTTTTAACTATGTATTTGTTTCAATTTTAGATAGTTAATTAGCCAATATGCATATGCTCATTTTTCCTTTTCTAGGCAATCTTCCAGTTCGTCGCTTGTATAAAACTTTCTTCTTGACTTCTTATTATTTAGTCGCAGTATTTCACTTGCTGCAATATGAATGAAATTTGCTATATGTTCGTATATATCTGATGTCGTTCCTGCTACATTAAATGTTTAGTGTTGCTTCTACTCTTTCCTGGTAGATATCTCTAGTATTATCTTGGTGGAGTAATTCTATCTTATATTTCCATTCTGTACTTGCACTTCCAATTCAGAGATGACTTACAAGGCAGAAATACCTCGGTAGTTTGCCATTGCCTTCCGAGGGAAGCGGTCGGGTGTATGTGTGGCTCTAGGAATCGAACCCGGGCCATCTCAGTGGTGAGACGCACACTGTAATTCATACATTTCTCCATAACGAAGTACTGATCTGAACCACAGTTAGACTTTCTGTTGTATATCCTTATGTCTGTCACCTTAATATTTTTCCGTTGTTTGATTAATGCCAGAACTATTATTGATTTTAGAATTCTCCGTGGATTTACGATCTAATATGGCGCTCGTTCACTTATCTTTCTTTTCCCAATTGTTTCTGGGTATTATCTTTTCAGCGGTTATTTTTCGTAATTCATTTGGCTTCTTTGGGCATTTCTAAATCATCTTTGTCATCTAAATCCTTCCCCGTTTACAATTAGTTTGATTTTTTCAGTAGAGCTTCGTATCATTTTCTTTTTGCTTTCTTCACAAGGGCGTTAAATGTCTATCGTCCTTATAATTCTTTAAAGCCATAAAGTCTTTTTCCCACGACCATATAAGAAAGTCGCTCCTAACGCACAACAAACTAGGCGCGAAAGTTGACAATATCACCCGTGCGATTGACTTTCGCAAAACAAATGAACAACCCGTGCGATATGAACACGTATAGGGATATATCGCACAGTTTGCGCAATAATAGGAAGCTGCGGCCGCTTCAAAACAAAAAATGACGGTCGTTTTACCTGAACTGTCAGTATTACTTTTTGACATGTACATTTTTGGTCGTGGGAAAAATAGTGTTCGTAACTCGTTCGAAAGGCAAACATCTCCGCTCGTGTTTATAAATATTTCTACTCGTGCTCCGCTTCGCTCCGCACTCGTATATCTATTTATAAACACTCGCTTGATATTTGCTACTTTCGACACTTGATACGAAATAGTTATTTTCGTATCAAGTGTCGAAAGTAGCAAATATCAAGCGAGTGTTTATAAATAGATATACGAGTGCGGAGCGAAGCGGAGCACGAGTAGAAATATTTATAAACACGAGCGGAGATATTTGCCTTTCGAACGAGTTACGAACACTATTTTTCCCACGACCAAAAATGTACATGTCAAAAAGTAACACTGACAGTTCAGGTAAAACGACCGTCATTTTTTGTTTTGAAGCGGCCGCAGCTTCCTATTATTGCGCAAACTGTGCGATATATCCCTATACGTGTTCATATCGCACGGGTTGTTCATTTGTTTTGCGAAAGTCAATCGCACGGGTGATATTGTCAACTTTCGCGCCTAGTTTGTTGTGCGTTAGGAGCGACTTTCTTATATGGTCGTGGGAAAATAACTATTTTGATTCTATAATTTGTTTTCTATTAATTTTTATTGCATATTTTAATATTTCCAATTTTGTATTCCACGTTGTGAATGCAAGCAGAATGGGCCTTTCTGGTCTTCTTTGTTGAGTTCCCAATTTTCTCGCGTATTCTAACTTACTTTTCCTTTGTAGTCGATTCTATTTTCTAGTGTTCTCAGGAGTTTTCAAGGCTTTTCGTTGCGCTGAATTATTTTGAAGAAATTGGAGGAAGAAGTGTCATAAAAAGGTGTTAATTCTAGACCTAATAAACTTGCATAATTTACGTCTACTTTGTAGTCGATTGCAATTTCCAGTTTACTCATTATAACGAATGAAAAAGTGTCATTCCTGGAACTTCTGGTTTCGAGAAGCAAAATAACCGATTTCGCTTTTTATACGGTGCATTAACTTAGTTCTAATAAATGTGGTAACTATATTGTCCTAATTATTAAAGTTTTTAACTAAAATGGTCCGAGACCTGTTAAATGCATGCCTAAAACTTTGCACTATGCTTTCTCTTTTCAGACAAATTCTGATTTATAAATAATAATATTTCGGCATTTTTACTCGTTTGACCAAACGTGGTTCTTTTAAACTTGCGGGACTTTCGTAATATGCCCTTAGGAATCAGCGGGAGTGTTGTGATAAGTAGTTGAAGCTCTAGTGTGGTTTTGATTTTTTCAGCAGTGAAGTGAATACACAAAAAATGCTGTAGGTAAGCATCTGTCTTTTTTAAATTTTTGCATTAATAAAATGGTTAATGATATTTAGGTTTCAAAGTTTATTTCAGCTATATTTAAATATTTTCTAAAGGATTGTTGTTGTTGGCGAGTTTGGCATTTTATATTTCTTAGTTGGGTTTTTCGCCACCAGTTGCTAGCAATTCTGTTATTAATTAACTAGTAACTCACTGAACGTAACGTTTCGGAGGCATTTAAATTATTGTCAGCTTGCAGCTCTTTCCAGCGGTTAACATTGTTAATTTTACCAGAACTGACTATTCTTTTCAGCAACTAACATTCTATTTCAGGGTTATTGTTCGTTTTAAGCCCTTAATACTTTTCAGGAGCAATTAATGTATTTGTTAGCTGGATAATATTTTTCAGACCTCTATATATTTTCAGCTTACCTGTTTATTTGATTACAACCTAAAATTGTTATTTATTCAGGGATTGTTTCAGTAAGTATTCGTCACCGATGCTGCTTACAATCATGTTGTTTGCTATAGGTATTTGTAATTTTTAGGGTAAATTGTTTTATAGTTCAGGATGTTTCATAGTTAGTAGGTGCCTCCCTTTAAGCAGTTGGGGTGGCACTGAAGTTAGAGGACCCTTTAGGCCTGGTTAGTAAATATTTGTTTAAATAATTAAAAACAAATCAGTATCTTTATTTTTTCAGGGGTTTGTTGCAGCCTTTATAGAGTTTTATATCTGAATTGTTAGATCAAACTGAACGTTTTCCAAGTACTGAGCTAAAGGTTTTGTTCTGAAGAGGGACTAAACTACTGTGTGAATTATCAGACCAATACAAGGTACATAAAACTACGAAATGAGTAAGCTTTTCTTTGATAATGATTATTCGAATTGCGTGTTATTAGGTTTTCATAATTAGTAGGCGCCTTCCCTGAAAGCAGTTAGGGAAGCACCGAAGCTAGGGGGCCCTTTAGCCCCAGGTACGTAAATATTTGCTTAAATTATTCAAAACAGATCAGCAAGTCTTTCTTTTTTCATGTGCTGGTTGGTTATGGAGTTTTATGCGTGGATTACTAAGCCAGGCTGAGGATATTGAAGTGCTGGAGTTACGAAAGCCTAACCGTTTAAAAGTTTTGGCCAAATGCTTCTTATCGGAAGTTCAAAGGGGTTTTACCGAAGAAATAAAGCAGTGGTGGTTGTTTAAACAATTGTATTATGATACTGGATTTGTACTACTAAAATGGGCTAAACTGCCGAATGAATCGTTACAGAACAACTTATACAAGGAATATTAAGCCAAGGAATGTGAGTTATTATTTTCTTATTCCCCAAATTTTTTGTTATTACCTGAATTATTTATGTTATAGGTAATTCTAATTAAATTCATGCTTGATTGAGATGCCGAAAAAGCAAATATTTTAACCAATTAAGAAAATTCTGTATGAGGAAAAGTATCACCTCTGCAGGGATTTGAACCAGTGACCTTCAGCTTAGCCTAGCCATATTTGAACATGACTACCACTATTTACAATATGTTAAATCAATTTTGATGTGGGCCGCAGTAGTCCCCACATCAGCAATAAATAGTAATTTGTAATACAAGTGTTGAAAGCTTGCGTTTGCCACACGAATGTGAAGTTTGCAGCACGAACGATAGTGAGTGCTGCAGTCACATGAGAGTGGCAAATACAAGCTTTTAACACATGTATTACACACTATTTTTTCTACAACCACATTTCCATAAAAAAATTTAAATATTTCTGCAAAATCAAATCTGACATTCATCAAATGTCATTATGACATTTTGATTTCGGTGCGGCAAAATTATACTTTGCCGCACCGAAAATCATGCATGTGCGTGCGGAAAGTAAATTTTCCCACGACCATATAAGAAAGTCGCTCCTAACGCACAACAAACTAGGCGCGAAAGTTGACAATATCACCCGTGCGATTGACTTTCGCAAAACAAATGAACAACCCGTGCGATATGAACACGTATAGGGATATATCGCACAGTTTGCGCAATAATAGGAAGCTGCGGCCGCTTCAAAACAAAAAATGACGGTCGTTTTACCTGAACTGTCAGTGTTACTTTTTGACATGTACATTTTTGGTCGTGGGAAAAATAGTGTTCGTAACTCGTTCGAAAGGCAAATATCTCCGCTCGTGTTTATAAATATTTCTACTCGTGCTCCGCTGCGCTCCGCACTCGTATATCTATTTATAAACACTCGCTTGATATTTGCTACTTTCGACACTTGATACGAAAATAACTATTTCCGCACGCTAATTTCACTTGTTCGGCAAACACTCATTTTCAATACTCGTATCTATGGAGACGAAGTCTGAAAATCCCACTTTCCATGGTGGCAGTAGAAAAAATTAATAAAAATATTGAGTAAGCACATCCGTTGACAAACAAGGATCGCTTGAGGGGTGCACACTGTTCGTTACAACTTTATAAATCGCATTTTCTCCTATGAATAAAAATCATTGTATCTTTTTTGTAGGAAACTTTCTAAGTTACAAATTTGATAATAACTATTTTTTCTATAAAAGTGACCGTTAACGAGATATTCACGAAAAACCATGTTGAGTGACATTTGACCACGCGTGAAACTTTTAGCGGCACTCAGATCGATGGGGACTTTTGACATTTTGTTTAGAACCACAATATCAAGGTCCATACCAAAATTCAGCTTTCCGGGAATTTTTCCGAAGCGCAATGTCTAATTTCACTGGACTATAAAGGACGGGCCCATTATTGTTGAAGAAAAACCAATAAAACAAGAAAATTGCATGCAAATGCAGTTCAAGGAATATTGGAAGAAAGACAACACAGGCCAAGAAGAATAAAAAGGTGAAAAAAACGCGAAACAAAAATGAGAAGGGGCGGGCATGTTGAGGCCAGCTAAGTAAAATAAAACTAGACAGCAAATTCCTAGTAAGAGAGAACAATCTTGGGAGGTTTGGAAAAAAGAGGAAGAAAAGACGGAAACGAAGAGAACGCAAAAGGATTTTCATTAACCAACAAGGGTTTTTGGCCGTAAAAAGAGAATAAAATAAAAACTAAGAATAAAAGATAAGAGTTAAAATGAGAAGGCAGTACAATTTAGTTGTAAAATGAATAGGTTGTGCTAATGTTGACTTATGCTTAACCTAACAGTCATTTAAATTGGTTTTAAAAATTTAAGTTGCTCAGTAGAACACTTAAAATAATAAAAAGTTTTAAAAGATCTTTTCGAAAAGTGTAAAGCGTAAATAAACAGGATGGGTTTTGTTAACGGCCGAATTTATGAACATCAAAAAGGATGAATCAAATCTGTGCTGGTATTTATTTATACATTCAAAAGGTTCTTTTATCTCTTATAAATAAATACGTATTAATGTATACAAAAAAATAATTAAAAGAAGCGAATTTTTTTAAAGATCATGTTGTCTGATAATAATAATTAATGCCAACATGATTTTTGTTTTTAATTTTAAGCAATAATTAACTTGTTTAGTAGGCGAAGTTGTGCCTTACTTATGGTTTTCTAACTTTTCCGCAACTTTATACACAACCCTCTCGACCTGACTGCTTTTCAAGTTACAAAACTTTCACTTAACATTAATTTCAATTTTTTTGTTAGTAAATTTGCCTTTGTTGTTAATGGTTTCGTATTACAAACTTATAAGTTAAGATATAAAATTATTCAAATGAAAGTAAAAGGGTAAGTAAAACAAAAACACATTTGTTCTCGTAAAGTAATGGCGTAATGAGGCCTGCTTGTAGATTACAATTTGTTTCGTTTTGATTGCTATTATAGCAAGAGTTTTGTTGATAAATTTTTAAATTTAAATGTAATACACGTTTTCAAAGTAGACAAATGATTAATATTTCGAGAAAGATTATTTGTAAGGAAAGTTAAAGAAGTAACTAATTGTAGGGCAGATCTGTATTCCGGAAATTATCATCACACATGTCGCACATACCTACTAGGATAAATAATAGGTGTTGCGTAAAGCGTTTGAATAGGCTCTTGAATAATATTACGATTTTTAATCAGTTTTAAGGTTCTAGCAAAGAGCAGTATACTGCTCTTTGGTTCTAGTCTTCAAGTGTTGTGTTAGGTCGTAGTTATTTTGTGAATGAGTAAAGTGATAAATTAAAGTTATGTTTAATAGACCAAAAAACGGCCTAATTTTTTAAAACAAAGTAGATACGCGTTTTGGTGTAAAGAAATTTATAAGAAATTGTTGTTACGTAGCCTTATTTACTTCAAATAGTTTTATAACTTTAGAAATTAACTACTGAAGGAGTCACTTCTTTATTACTAAGGTCAGTGATTATTTAAATCTTAATACATCCCACAAAACAAATTGAATTCAACCGTAGTTAAAGCTATAGTAATTCCACTTAGCAAATTGTAATTTCGGAAGCAGGATCTTTACCAAAGTGTCATTTCTAAAACAAATGTTGCTAGTTTTCCAAAATGTTGTGTATTTTAATTTAATTCCCAACGCTAAACGATTTGTAGTTTATAAGACCGAAAATTTCCTTCGCCAAATATTTTGTCTTATTTTAGAAAGAAAGATTCAAGATAAATAACCTGCAGTCAATGCAAATTAAAAACTATTTAAATTCCTTAAAAACGAAGTAATTTTTTTTGCATTGAAGATTAACAACTGCCTGTTCGCTTATCTACCAAAGCAGGTCGTAGCACGTAGCAGGTTTTCAATCACACATAAAACAGTTGGTATTTTAATTCAGTATTTGAAGAATTCTTTTAACGAGAAGTTGCATATTTTTAAATTGTTAAATCGTCCATAATTAATTAATCAAATAAGAGCTTCTCGTTTTTGTTAGTTTTTTTACAAGTAAGCTAGTGGTAAGTGAAGCCAGTAGTATTATTTTTTATCTATCACCGTGGGATAAGTTATATCATATCACACTCATTTTAGAAATGTAATAGTCTTGTCATCCCAATGAGTGCCATAATGAAATTATTACGACACTAGTGGTAATGAAATTGACAATTCATTCTAGCTCCAAATTTTGCCGGGGCAAGTCCGGAAATCACGTTCTCTGCAATTCTTCACAGTACACGTGTGTTAATAATGTCTATATCCCTCTTAAAGCGTAAATAACTATCATCAAATTACGATGTGTTGTTGGCAATTTTTTTAAGATATCGTTAATACTTACTTTAATGACATTTTTGTCTAATTTAGCGGGGTTTTCATTAGAAAATATACTTTTGATCGTCGTTCACATTTCTTAATTTATAAAAATTAAAGCAGGTATTTTGGATAATATTTTATGTGCACTTTTAAATTTGAAATCCTTTGACATTGGTCAAATATTCAATAATTAATATAACGATGTAATGAACGATTAACTTTATTTTCAAATGGCTTTCTTGTCCGGGGTGTCTCTTCATTTTCTGCGTTTCTAGATGCAAAGCTCGCAGAGGAGGTCCGCAGGACAGAAAGCTTAGTAAAAAATGTTATGCCACAAATAACACACAGAGAATATTAAATTAAGGTATCTAATTTAGCCATTGTTACAGAAAGCAAATTAGTAAGTACTTAGCTTCATCAAAGCAGTTTTAATGAAATTTTTCCTTGGCAGTTCGATATCGCTGCGACAACCGCGGAAATCGGACCTATTGTTGTAGTGAAATTATGGCAAACTAAGTGTGTTTGTCAAATTTAAAAAGAATGCATCGTTAGAAGTAAAATTCTGTGTAATAGTAAGGTACCGAAATTTTTATTACCCAAACACCTTGGGTACAACCAGTGTTTTTACAGTACCGTGCTATAATAAAAAGTAATTATTTAACTTCGGGAATCTTAAATTTCTGTGTTATCGGGAGTGTCGGTTCGGGGTTTCACATCTTCATATGGTTTCTGCACTTAACCTGCTACAGGAAATTCGTAATAAAGGTAGGTGATGGGGTCAGTTACTTTTTAAAATTTATTTGTCATTATTTGATCTGATGGTTCTAGTTTTACATTTTTGAGCTTAAAGACAAGTTAATTTTTTTTTTAATAATTTGAAATCCAAAATCAGGCAAATTACTGCCAAGCTATGGTTACTTAAAAAACCTTTTTCTGTTGTTTCAGGTAGGTCCCATCTTCGAGGGATGGCAGTTCCTAGGATGAAAACGGCACCGCAGTGAGTTATATTTATTCTTTTTTTGCCATAGGGATAATTGTAGGGATTACGTTAGGCACTTTCAAACACAAACTATTCTTGAACCATTCATTTTCTAAAATCAATCTTACATTACAATTACTTTCGTATTCGTGACTTAACTTTCGGGTAAATATTTCTGTTCTAAACGGTTTTAATTCCAACATTTATCGGGAGTGTAGTTAATATTTGTGTATACTTGCGCGACAATGTTGTATAATGCTGTAAGTAGACAAACAAACGGTAAGTGAATACAAATGGCAAGTAAATAGTATGTATAATAGTGGGTTTTAAAATTTCAGCATTAATTTATTACTTTCAGTCTTATTATCACACTTTCTTTTCAGCACTAACTTCTTATTTTCAGCTCAATTTCGGGGAGTTTTTCTAACATTACTCCTTGTTCTCTTTTAGCTCAAACGGTGAAGTATAAATATTCTTGAAATTATTATCCTCTTTCAAATTAATAATTATTCAAGGTTAATTTGTAATGTTTAATTTCAGCCAACTGGTTTACACGTTACCTATTGTTTGATGTTAGTTTTTAGTTTAATAATTATCATATTCAATGATTTCAGTTTAATTAATCACCTTTTCGGCAGTTTTCCGTGTGTATCCTTTTTGAGTCCGCATAACGAGGTAACATTTTATATCATAAAGGTTGTTCATTAAAAAATTATATTTAAACTGGTTGTGGTAAGGAAAAGGCCTGAACAATTTTCAACGTCGCATGAGTTGGAAATTGTTCAGAGGGGAGTTGGGAGGCCTTTCTTTTTAAGAAACCTCTTCAAGGTTTTTTAAACTTAACTGTTTAGAATAAAATGAAGAACATTGTTACATGCTGCTTTGTACTATCAGCAGATTGTTCCTTTTATTTTACTTAAACCAAGACTTCCTTACAATAGCCTCCGTTATCGAAACGCCACTCGCGAAAATCGGTTTTCTTGATTAAAGTGACTATATGGCAAACTAAGTGTGTTTGCTAAATTCATCTAGTTTTCGTTATCGTAGATAAATTTGAGTGAATAAGTATCGTAGCAAAATTATACTACCCAAACACCTTGGGTACAACCAGTGTTTGTACAGTGCAGTGTTTCAAAAAGTAATTATTTAACTTCGGGCATCTTAAATTTCTGTGTTCTCGGGAGTGTCGGTTCGGGGTTTCACATCATGTTCATATGGTTTCTGCACTTAAGCTGCTACAGGAAATTCGTAATAAAGGTAGGTGATGGGGTCAGTTACTTTTTAAAATTTATTTGTCATTATTTGATCTGATGGTTCTAGTTTTACATTTTTGAGCTTAAAGACAAGTTAATTTTTTTTTTAATAATTTGAAATCCAAAATCAGGCAAATTACTGCCAAGCTATGGTTACTTAAAAAACCTTTTTCTGTTGTTTCAGGTAGGTCCCATCTTCGAGGGATGGCAGTTCGTAGGATGAAAACGGCACCGCAGTGAGTTATATTTATTCTTTTTTTGCCATAGGGATAATTGTAGGGATTACGTTAGCCACTTTCAAACACAAACTATTCTTGAACCATTCATTTTCTAAAATCGCTCTTACATTACAATTACTTTCGTATTCGTGAATTAACTTTCAGGTAAATATTTCTGTTCTAAACGGTTTTAACATTTATCGGGAGTGTAGTTAATATTTGTGTATACTTGCGCGACAATGTTGTATAATGCTGTAAGTAGACAAACAAACGGTAAGTGAATATAAATGGCAAGTAAATAGTATGTATAATAGTGGGTTTTAAAATTTCAGCATTAATTTATTACTTTCAGTCTTATTATCACACTTTCTTTTCAGCACTAACTTCTTATTTTCAGCTCAATTTCGGGGAGTTTTTCTAACTCCTTGTTCTCTTTTAGCTCAAACGGTGAAGTATAAATATTCTTAAAATTATTATCCTTTTTCAAATGAATAATTATTCAGGGTTAATTTGTAATGTTTAATTTCAGCCAACTGGTTTACACGTTACCTATTGTTTGATGTTAGTTTTTAGTTTAATAATTATCATATTCAATGATTTCAGGTTAATTAATCACCTTTTCGGCAGTTTTCCGTGTGTATCCTTTTTGTGCCCGCATAACGAGGTAACATTTTATATCATAAAGGTTGTTCATTAAAAAATTATATTTAAACTGGTTGTGGTAAGGAAAAGGCCCGAACAATTTTCAACGTCGCATGAGTTGGAAATTGTTCAGAGGGGAGTTGGGAGGCCTTTCTTTTTAAGAAACCTCTTCAAGGTTTTTTAAACTTACCTGTTTAGAATAAAATGAAGAACATTGTTACATGCTGCTTTGTACTATCAGCAGATTCTTCCTTTTATTTTACTTAAACCAAGACTTCCTTACAGTAGCCTCCGTTATCGAAACGCCATTCGCGAAAATCGGTTTTCTTGATTAAAGTGACTATATGGCAAACTAAGTGTGTTTGCTAAATTCATCTAGTTTTCGTTATCGTAGATAAATTTGAGTGAATAAGTATCGTAGCAAAATTATACTATCCAAACACCTTGGGTACAACCAGTGTTTGTACAGTGCAGTGTTTCAAAAAGTAATTATTTAACTTCGGGCATCTTAAATTTCTGTGTTCTCGGGAGTGTCGGTTCGGGGTTTCACATCTTCATATGGTTTCTGCACTTAAGCTGCTACAGGAAATTCGTAATAAAGGTAGGTGATGGGGTCAGTTACTTTTTAAAATTTATTTGTCATTATTTGATCTGATGGTTCTAGTTTTACATTTTTGAGCTTAAAGACAAATTAATTTTTTTTTTTAATAATTTGAAATCCAAAATCAGGCAAATTACTGCTAAGCTATGGTTACTTAAAAAACTTTTTTCTGTTGTTTCAGGTAGGTCCCATCTTCGAGGGATTGCAGTTCCTAGGATGAAAACGGCACCGCAGTGAGTTATATTTATTCTTTTTTTGCCATAGGGATAATTGTAGGGATTACGTTAGCCACTTTCAAACACAAACTATTCTTGAACCATTCATTTTCTAAAATCAATCTTACATTACAATTACTTTCGTATTCGTGAATTAACTTTCGGGTAAATATTTCTGTTCTAAACGGTTTTAATTCCAACATTTATCGGGAGTGTAGTTAATATTTGTGTATACTTGCGCGACAATGTTGTATAAATGCTGTAAGTAGACAAACAAACGGTAAGTGAATACAAATGGCAAGTAAATAGTATGTATAATAGTGGGTTTTAAAATTTCAGCATTAATTTATTACTTTCAGTCTTATTATCACACTTTCTTTTCAGCACTAACTTCTTATTTTCAGCTCAATTTCGGGGAGTTTTTCTAACTCCTTGTTCTCTTTTAGCTCAGACGGTGGAGTATAAATATTCTTAAAATTATTATCCTTTTTCAAATGAATAATTATGCAGGGTTAATTTGTAATGTTTAATTTCAGCCAACTGGTTTACACGTTACCTATTGTTTGATGTTAGTTTTTAGTTTAATAATTATCATATTCAATGATTTCAGTTTAATTAATCACCTTTTCGGCAGTTTTCCGTGTGTATCCTTTTTGAGTCCGCATAACGAGGTAACATTTTATATCATAAAGGTTGTTCATTAAAAAATTATATTTAAACTGGTTGTGGTAAGGAAAAGGCCTGAACAATTTTCAACGTCGCATGAGTTGGAAATTGTTCAGAGGGGAGTTGGGAGGCCTTTCTTTTTAAGAAACCTCTTCAAGGTTTTTTAAACTTAACTGTTTAGAATAAAATGAAGAACATTTTGTTACATGCTGCTTTGTACTATCAGCAGATTGTTCCTTTTATTTTACTTAAACCAAGACTTCCTTACAGTAGCCTCCGTTATCGAAACGCCATTCGCGAAAATCGGTTTTCTTGATTAAAGTGACTATATGGCAAACTAAGTGTGTTTGCTAAATTCATCTAGTTTTCGTTATCGTAGATAAATTTGAGTGAATAAGTATCGTAGCAAAATTATACTACCCAAACACCTTGGGTACAACCAGTGTTTGTACAGTGCAGTGTTTCAGAAAGTAATTATTTAACTTCGGGCATCTTAAATTTCTGTGTTCTCGGGAGTGTCGGTTCGGGGTTTCACATCTTCATATGGTTTCTGCACTTAAGCTGCTACAGGAAATTCGTAATAAAGGTAGGTGATGGGGTCAGTTACTTTTTAAAATTTATTTGTCATTATTTGATCTGATGGTTCTAGTTTTACATTTTTGAGCTTAAAGACAAATTAATTTTTTTTTTAATAATTTGAAATCCAAAATCAGGCAAATTACTGCTAAGCTATGGTTACTTAAAAAACTTTTTTCTGTTGTTTCAGGTAGGTCCCATCTTCGAGGGATTGCAGTTCCTAGGATGAAAACGGCACCGCAGTGAGTTATATTTATTCTTTTTTTGCCATAGGGATAATTGTAGGGATTATGTTAGCCACTTTCAAACACAAACTATTCTTGAACCATTCATTTTCTAAAATCAATCTTACATTACAATTACTTTCGTATTCGTGAATTAACTTTCGGGTAAATATTTCTGTTCTAAACGGTTTTAATTCCAACATTTATCGGGAGTGTAGTTAATATTTGTGTATACTTGCGCGACAATGTTGTATAAATGCTGTAAGTAGACAAACAAACGGTAAGTGAATACAAATGGCAAGTAAATAGTATGTATAATAGTGGGTTTTAAAATTTCAGCATTAATTTATTACTTTCAGTCTTATTATCACACTTTCTTTTCAGCACTAACTTCTTATTTTCAGCTCAATTTCGGGGAGTTTTTCTAACTCCTTGTTCTCTTTTAGCTCAGACGGTGGAGTATAAATATTCTTAAAATTATTATCCTTTTTCAAATGAATAATTATTCAGGGTTAATTTGTAATGTTTAATTTCAGCCAACTGGTTTACACGTTACCTATTGTTTGATGTTAGTTTTTAGTTTAATAATTATCATATTCAATGATTTCAGTTTAATTAATCACCTTTTCGGCAGTTTTCCGTGTGTATCCTTTTTGAGTCCGCATAACGAGGTAACATTTTATATCATAAAGGTTGTTCATTAAAAAATTATATTTAAACTGGTTGTGGTAAGGAAAAGGCCTGAACAATTTTCAACGTCGCATGAGTTGGAAATTGTTCAGAGGGGAGTTGGGAGGCCTTTCTTTTTAAGAAACCTCTTCAAGGTTTTTTAAACTTAACTGTTTAGAATAAAATGAAGAACATTTTGTTACATGCTGCTTTGTACTATCAGCAGATTGTTCCTTTTATTTTACTTAAACCAAGACTTCCTTACAGTAGCCTCCGTTATCGAAACGCCATACGCGAAAATCGGTTTTCTTGATTAAAGTGACTATATGGCAAACTAAGTGTGTTTGCTAAATTCATCTAGTTTTCGTTATCGTAGATAATTTTGAGTGAATAAGTATCGTAGCAAAATTATACTACCCAAACACCTTGGGTACAACCAGTGTTTGTACAGTGCAGTGTTTCAGAAAGTAATTATTTAACTTCGGGCATCTTAAATTTCTGTGTTCTCGGGAGTGTCGGTTCGGGGTTTCACATCATGTTCATATGGTTTCTGCACTTAAGCTGCTACAGGAAATTCGTAATAAAGGTAGGTGATGGGGTCAGTTACTTTTTAAAATTTATTTGTCATTATTTGATCTGATGGTTCTAGTTTTACATTTTTGAGCTTAAAGACAAATTAATTTTTTTTTTTAATAATTTGAAATCCAAAATCAGGCAAATTACTGCTAAGCTATGGTTACTTAAAAAACTTTTTTCTGTTGTTTCAGGTAGGTCCCATCTTCGAGGGATTGCAGTTCCTAGGATGAAAACGGCACCGCAGTGAGTTATATTTATTCTTTTTTTGCCATAGGGATAATTGTAGGGATTACGTTAGCCACTTTCAAACACAAACTATTCTTGAACCATTCATTTTCTAAAATCAATCTTACATTACAATTACTTTCGTATTCGTGAATTAACTTTCGGGTAAATATTTCTGTTCTAAACGGTTTTAATTCCAACATTTATCGGGAGTGTAGTTAATATTTGTGTATACTTGCGCGACAATGTTGTATAATGCTGTAAGTAGACAAACAAACGGTAAGTGAATACAAATGGCAAGTAAATAGTATGTATAATAGTGGTTTTTAAAATTTCAGCATTAATTTATTACTTTCAGTCTTATTATCACACTTTCTTTTCAGCACTAACTTCTTATTTTCAGCTCAATTTCAGGGAGTTTTTCTAACTCCTTGTTCTCTTTTAGCTCAAACGGTGAAGTATAAATATTCTTAAAATTATTATCCTTTTTCAAATGAATAATTATTCAGGGTTAATTTGTAATGTTTAATTTCAGCCAACTGGTTTACACGTTACCTATTGTTTGATGTTAGTTTTTAGTTTAATAATTATCATATTCAATGATTTCAGTTTAATTAATCACCTTTTCGGCAGTTTTCCGTGTGTATCCTTTTTGAGTCCGCATAATGAGGTAACATTTTATATCATAGAGGTTGTACAATATAAAATTATATTTAAACTGGTTGTGGTAAGGAAAAGGCCTGAACAATTTTCAACGTCGCATGAGTTGGAAATTGTTCAGAGGGGAGTTGGAAGGCCTTTCTTTTTAAGAAACCTCTTCAAGGTTTTTTAAACTTAACTGTTTAGAATAAAATTAAGAACATTATTACATGCTGCTTTGTACTATCAGCAGATTGTCCCTTTTATTTTACTTAAACCAAGACTTTCTTACAGTAGCCTCCGTTATCGAAACGCCATACGCGAAAATCGGTTTTCTTGATTAAAGTGACTATATGGCAAACTAAGTGTGTTTGCTAAATTCATCTAGTTTTCGTTATCGTAGATAAATTTGAGTGAATAAGTATCGTAACAAAATTGTATTACCCAAACACCTTGGGTACATCCAGTGTTTATTGACTGCAGTAGTAGTATTCTTATAAATAATATTTTCGGTTAATAAATTTTATAGCGATTTCGGGAGTGTCGCGTCGGTTCGGTTCGGGCTTCGAAGTCTACAAGGAAATTTTTAGAAGAAAGGCACAAGTGGGATGACTTCAATAAAGGTTAGTTATATTTTCTTTTATTATTGTTTTTGTTATATTAGGTTTTGTCCGTATATCTACGGGAGTCTTTTTAAGGAATTGGCATTTTAAAACAATTTAAGAGGTTGTAGGCAGATTATTTTTTGAAATTTCGTAGCATGTTTTGTTTAATTTGTCAAAAATAAAAAATTTTAACAATTTTGAAAATAATTAAAATTGAAATCTTAAGTTACTTTAGCAACGTTAAAGCTTTGAAAGCTGATTTTTAAAAATTCTTTATCGACGATTGCTTTGGAAATTTAAAAGCATATCTTACCTTAAATTGTGCTACAGCATTCGACATGACTCACTAGTTAGCTGTAAGTATACATATAATAAAAGCAGGTTGTGGCAATACTACAAACGCGTAAACTCACTTATGGCAACTAATGAAATAAAATTTAATTGTTTGAAAAGTCAATTTGCTTTAATCTATCTGTAATACGATTTAATTACTGCGAAGCGTATTTCTACGTATGTATCTGCAAATCGCAATCGAATTAAAATAATTCTATGTTGGTTTTGCTTCGTTTTACAAAGATGAACTGTATACGTACACGATTTTTATAAGTGGTACTGCTATGACATTTTAGAATCATTGTATTTTCGCCACAAAGCAATAATTGTTTAATATTTCATTTTCATTTTATGATGTTATTTATAATGCATTTGCATTGAAATTTCCATAGCCGACCCCTTACGACGATATGTGGTTGTAGTTATGTTTCATATTGTATTCTTTATAAAGCTGCATTTTTTTATGTTAATAAAACATCGGTGATATTGCCTATATACAGTTATTAAATTATGAAAACTTATGAATCTGTATCAGAAAATAGGGTCAGCTAACATAGAGTTACCGCGTCGATATTTATTTCTGTCATACCACTAATTATTTATTATTTATTTGGTTGACAGCAAATATGAATGTACCAACGAAAGATACGCAAGACTTGTTGCTAAGTGAATTACAGGTGGTAAATGTTTTTAAAGATCGATATAGTGACGATAATTAAGTATCTTGTTTTTTATATACTTTTGGAGCCTAGATTCAAATTTGACAGTGATGAATTTGTTTTTGTTTAAACCTATATCCTCCATGGAATTTTAACTATTTAAAAGACAAGAAAAATCATTGATAATGAAGCTGTGGCCGAAGCCTAGCCCAATTGCCTGTTATCAGACTCATAACTATGAGTTCGGCGATCCCCCTTTGCACCTATACTCAGCAGGAGGATAACCTTACCCATCCAAAGAAGTGAAGAAGATCAGCACGCAGTATTGCGAGGTTAATCAAATGTGTTAGTATGATAATTGGGATCGTCGGCTTAACGTGCCTTCCGAAACGTGTAGAAGCTTACGATCTTCTATGAATTCCGCCGCGAATATCGGTCTCAGGAATCGAACCCGAGATGCCTACGTACGTGTTTCAAAAATAAAAACACTTTTGACACAAACACGCCCTCGTCCATAGTGGAAAATTTATTAGATGAACTGAATTTCTACTTCGAATCTCCTGTATTAAATCTAAGTAAAGATACACTTCAGAAGTGTCTCAAGAACGAAACATTTTAACCAAATGTTACTGCACTGGCAAAAAAATGTGCCCAAGGGTTAGGCGTATCTTTAGAAAGGATATTTAGTAAAAGTTTAGCGGTACAGGATTGGTGTACCCAAACAAATGAAAGTCGCAAGGAGACAAATTCGGACTGTAAAGAGTATGTGGAAGTGTCTGCCAGTGTAATTTGTCTAAAGTTTCCCTAGTCAAATGGGCGGTGTGCGGGCGAACATTGTCGTAGAAGAAAACCACACTCTCAACCGAACGTTTTCGTCTTTTTGTCCGAAATACAGGCTTCACTTTTTCGGCAAGCAGTTGAGCATAATAAAGGGCGTTAATTGTATGCCTATCTTCTAAAAAAATCTGCCAAACAAAACCCCTTCTGCGTCCCAAAACACAGTGGCTATTATCTTTCGAGCTGAAGGGATAACCTATGCTTTTTTAGGCTTCGGGGTAACAGGTAACAAATTCAAGTAAAGTAGTATCAAATTAAGCTCATTTTTTTGTCTTTCGATTATTACCACTATCAATCCTATCAACTCAAACGGCAAGCAGGAATCTGCATATAAGTACGCGATTTCCCTTGCTATTTCCATACGTTCGCCCCTTAAGTCAAATATTCGGTATATGGCGGCAAAATTCCGGGCTAAATTTGAATCCTCCTTGTAAATACCAATAACGTTATAAGGTCAGTATCAATAAAATACAACAAGGTGGCACTTATTGCCACTACCTACTACCTAATAGTTTTTTGAAAAATTTTATGTTGTTTCTTATTTTCTCTTTGCTCATCGTTTCATATATTTTCAGTAATCACAATCACATTTGACCAGTTGTATATTTACAATGCAATATAGTCGAATGTATTTGAGAACAATTAACAAGGAGTATAAGTTCTGAAGCCATTTAATTACAAAAATGCATTTCAAAGACGAAGTTAGTGCATACAATTGCGTGTCTGCCTATCTAAATATAATTTTTTTGCACGATCCGTTAATTTGACATGATTACTGATTTAACTATGACAATAGTAAAGGCGGATTTATGCAACCATTTTCATTTAATTTTAATTTAATTTTAATTTAATTTAAAAGATAAATGTATGTAAACCAATGTAACCATGCATACGACATTCTCATTTACGTTTTCATTTATCTTTCATTCTCATTTAATTTATAAGATGACCAACTTTTATCTTTTAAATTAATAGTTATTTATTATACATGCGGATTAAATTAATGTTTAACGAGCGGTACGTTCAACCGCGCGAGCGGCGGTAGCCGCAAGCGCGTTGATACCGCGAGTTAATAAATTAATTTTAATCCGCAAGTGTAATACAACTGTTTATTCAATTTTGACATTTATTTGACATTTTTAAAGGGATTTGACATTTTTAAAGCGCTAGCGGAATAAAAATTTTAAACGATTGTTTATAAAACATCAACTTTTATGGGCAGGCCATAAACAAATAAACGTCAGTTTAAAACGTCAAAATTGAATAAAATTATAAATGACACATGCGTGTACGGTATGACAACGACAAGAAGTTGATCAGGTTGTTGTTATTGTGTATTGTTTGGGTTGTATTATCCATGTATTATCTTTAAAATGTCTGAAATCAACGATTCAGTTCTAATTGAGCTAATTAAAATTTTATTCCAGCGAAAATTGGGGTTATGTCGTTATGACATTCATCATCTATCAGCGTATTTTCATATGTGGGTATGCGTTCATTTTCATTTATTATTTTGTTTGCATGAATTGGGACATTTAAAAAATGATAAATGAAAATTAAATTAAAATTAAATTAAAAATAAATGTAAATGAAAATGGCTGCATAAATCCGCCTTAAGTTATGCTTACAAATTACTAATCGGTAAGCATTCACTTACCGATCGGGAGGCGGTAAGTAATAAAATATGAAAAGTTGAGTGTTTTTTGTCATTTTAGATGGTAGTGGTATTTTTAGATAATTTTACAGTTATCACACAATTATTGTCACTTTGACATGAACAAATTTATAGATTCATTTAATTTGGTTATTGCATGGATCATGCAAAAATTGTAATAAGCATCACGGGCGTAGGTGCTACCGGTCTCGGGTAAAAAATGGAGACCTCCGCTACGCGTCGGTCTCCACACATTTACCCTCGACCGGTAAAACGCACCTACCGCCCTTGATACTTAAATAACTATTTTGTTAGTACGTTGATGTGACCTTTTCGTAGAGTGGATTGTATTCATAAATTGTAATTGTAATCACTGGTCATTTTAAACTAATGTACTATTGAGTTTTTAAATAATTTAATTGAAACTATACGCACTAATTTATTAACAATAAATAAACAAAGAGGTTGAATATAATCAGGTCCAGCAGTCACCGCAGGTTCAATAAAATTAGTAAAATAGTAATAGTTACGGTATAAATAAATAAACAAGAGACAAGAGTGTTTTGCACTATTTCGGCTGTAATAGCTGTTATAATAGAAAAAATAGCAAAAAGCTGTCCAAAACCTTAACAATATCGATGTAAAAATTCGCTACATATCGGTATTTCGATACGTAGCAAAAACTAGCAGCTTTCATTTAAATCATATTATCATTTTTCGATATTTTTGAACTTGGCTGCTACTACAATCGTAAGTTACGCGATGTCCATAAGAGAGAACAACCTCATGTTAGTACATTTTCTTTACTATTATCCTCCACGTCATAGATGATGTTTGTTCTTCTTTAAGTGCCACGTCCGTTACGAACGTTGGCGAGGAGGGTTAAAGCCACATTTTTACACTACTTGACGCTCTAAACTTTATTGCACCCTCCGTCTCGTCAAATAAAAATGACAAATTATGCAAAATCTTAATTTATCTCTTTTTACTAAATTTAAGCAGTCGTACGAAAACAGTTGTATTATAGGTATACGTGTTAAAAGTGATCTTACTTTCTTCTCCAACACTGGTTCCGAAATTTCCCTATTCACAAATTAAAATCTCATTTTTAACCCTTTAATTAATAATAACTCTCAGTTCCTTTTAATAAGAAAGATTATGTCTTCGTTTCATTTTTATTTGGTAATCATTAACGTAAAAAGCAAAATTTTGCCAAACTGGTTATTACGTTATGTTAACCATCACGTTTGTAACCAACGCATTATTAACTGTAATACAAACAAACCAGTTCAAAATACTGATGTAAAAGCACAACGTTTTTACAAAGGTTAGATTTAAATCAGTAGCTTAAATTACTTTGGTCTAAATATGCCAACCTTGCCACTTATGTTAGTCATTTCCATCTTGTGTTTTTGACTTTCGAAAAAGAGCGCTTTCGGTATGATGTAACTTAAAAAAGACCTAACACATTCCTTCTGTTATTATTATCAATATTATTATAATATTCTCAAATTAATATTATTAAAGTTATTAAATTAAAAAATCATAGCGAATATTACAGAGTACATCAGCAACGAGGAAGGTAACTTTCAACTACCTAGCAGATTATAATTAAATTTTAAGTAACGTATGTCGACTTTCTTAGATCACATCTAAATGATGTAGATCGCCACTGCAAACTTTTGCTTTCACTTCATTACACTTAACTGCCTAGAAAAGGGAGCAGATTGATGTATATAACCACTTATTACGATGGACGTTTAACGACGAGAAAGTGGAAACTTATGAGTAGCCGATATGGTTATTAATAATAAAAATCCGCATAATTGTTAATATATTTAATATTATTTTAACTTAATTATGCTGCTTTATTAAGTTTTACATAAATACAGCCTTACATTTTATTATGACTTGCAAACTTCTTCCATGTAGGCAATTAAATCTGCTCTCTCTTGCGGCTTTTTCAATCCAGCGAATGCCATTTTAGTACCCGGTATGAATTTTTTGGGATCAGTTAAATATTCATCCATCACTGTTTTCGACCATGTGCAACCTTTGTTCTTATTTGCGTCCGTATAGTTAAATCCGGGAGCTTGACCGGATTTCCTTCCGAAAATACCGTATAAATTTGGACCAACTTTATGTTTACCACCTTTTTCAACGGTATGACATTGCGCACATGATCTTACAAATACTGCTTTACCCTTCGCTGCATCACCCATAACTAATGATACGAAGAGGTGTATCGTACGATATTCACTATTAATTTTTTTATTTTGACATTGACATTGAAAGATTGTTTTGTTTTCAGGGCCTTACATACTGTGTTTTTTTAAATCTGTATTGTAACAATACCGAATTAGAGGATTTGTGGTGCTTTTGTAATGTTCTTGGATTTTTCATGTCGACAGAAAATAATCGTACATAAAAAATGATAGGTATCCCCCAATTAGTTCACTGTTCGGTGAACAATTTCTTAGCTCTTTAATTCCATCCCGAATTATTTGTTACGTCCAACAATTACATTTTTTGAAAATTGTTGCAGCTTCAAAGAAAATGCGTGGTTACTATGGATAATGCTTCGTATTTAACCTTTGAATATAAAGCTAACAGGAATGAGGATATACAAAATATACGTGAGACCAAGATAGATGATGCAAATGGCGGCTGAATGTTTCCGGTATGTCAGTGGCGTACCTTTTAGAATGATTACGGGATACGTAAACCTTTGAATATAAAATATTCAAAGACGTAAACTGACACAAAAATGTAGTAAAAGTATGAATGAACAAAAATTAGAAGCTGCAAGAAATAAAATATTATAATACTGACGGTTAAAACAGTTTTTTAAATATATATTTTGCAAAGTGCTAATTTATATAAAATACGTACATATGTGACGCCTATGATATTCACTCCTGACCTTTCTTTGACATTGAAATTATAACATCGAATTGTTCTTAAATATTATTCGTAATGAACGTAGTTACATTAAATGAAGGTAAATACTTACTTATGGAAAGTTATTCCTAAATTTTTATTTGTCCTTGTTGGAGAAAAACCACAAACAGCACAACTAACCTATTATTTGTCAGTTGTCAGTCTCAAAACTATGACTACAAATAGATTATCAAAATGGCGACTTCCGTCGCACTTTTTGTATGGCTACTAAAACGATACCCTCCTTCCTGTAGCTTTATATTCAAAGTATTTAACAGAGATTATAACCTTAAAATATAGAGAATGACATTCAAAACCCCAATTCATAAGATATTCAGCCCCACTTACAATCCCTAAACTGTAACTGTAAACTGTCTTTAAATATAAAAACCCAGGAAGGAGCATGTGCAAGATAAATTGTGGACCGCGATGGGTTTTGCATATGGCGGATTTTCGTTTCCGGTTGCCAGTGGCACTACCTAAACTAACCTAATCTATGACACTATCGTACTATTTACAAGAAGGAAGGACCATAACACCAACAGTATGCAATTTAGATGGTGTATCAATATGGTGGATTTTAGAAGCTCATTGGCGGAGAATACTAAATACGTCAAATGTCAAAGACAAAAACGTAAACACACAGTTAGTCTACCAATAAAAACTCGTGCCGGTTGGTGTTTCAATATGGCGTGTGTGACGTATTTTCGTTGCACTTGTAGTTATGCACCATAATACCCAAGATATATAGACTACATATATATATCTTGATAATACCTTAGTTTCCTTCCTTTTTCTTTTTATTGGTAGATTTACATCGCTTATTATCTACGATATTAGTTTATTTCAAAGTGAAAACCTAACCTAACTAATAGAAATGATCAGTAAATGACACGCGGGAAATAATCACTGCAACAATCCAAAATGAGTCAAACGTGGGTTTTCCGTCGCAAATTTGAATAAAGTCGCTAGATATTAGTACTTCTATACAAAAAAGGAAAGTTTGATTTTTTAATGTAAAGGTCTTGTACAACGTGATCAAGTAATACTGCTTCAGTTGGCAATATAAAATTTATTTGAAATTAGTGAGTTTGCAACATTTTACTTCCTGTTCTTGACAGTATCATTTGACAGTTTAAATTAATTTCATATGTACAAAATAACAAGGCATATACAGGGTGTTCCCTGAGGAAACCGACAAACTTTTATCATGTATTCTAGGGGTCATTTTAAGTAAAAAAGTGCATATAAACTATGGGTCAATTCTTCTCCTGTTTAGAGATATCGACAGAAACATAAAATATTTAATAATCAAAAAGTCTATTCTAATAAGTAAGTAGCTATTGTTTTATTTGACGCATCAGTAGCACGAACTGTCAAAGTACCTAATCATTTAACAACTATACCTAGATCTTTCACTAATGTGGAATATGCTGACACTGTCTTTTTGTATGGTTTTTGTAATGGAAGCGGTCGAGCTGCATTTGCAGAATCATCATCATCATCATCATCATCAGCATTCAGCTTATCGAAGTCCACTGCTGGACGTAAACCTCCCTTAACAGTTTCCACTGTGTTCGGTCTTGTGCTGTCTGCGTACAGTTGATGTTAATGCGTTTTAAGTCGTCGGTCCATCTGGTGGGGGGGACGTCCTCTGTTCCTGAAAGCTTCCGATTTAGGCCTCCATTCATGAATTCTTCTTGTCCATCTGTCGTCGGTAGTTCTTGCAATGTGTCCCGCCCAGTTCCATTTTAGTACAGCTATTCTCTCCACGACATCTATAACTCTGGTTCTTCTGCGTATTTCTGTGTTGGGTATGTGATCCCTATCCCTGAGAGAGAGATTCCTAGCAGTGATCGTTCCATCGCTAGTTGTGTAACCCGTATTTTTTTAGTTGTCCGTTTAGTCAGTGTTAGTGTTTCCGCGCCGTAGGTAAGGACTGGGAGGACACAGTGGTTGAAGACCTTTTTCTGCAGACAAATTGGCAGGTTTGTCTTAAACACATATTTGAGATTCCCGTAGGCAGCCCATGTAAGGTATATTTTTCGACGGATTTCGTGGGTTTAAGTATCTTTGCCGATGGAAATCTCATGTCCAAGGTATCTGAAAGATGTAGTTTCCTCCACTCTGATACCATCTATGTATATGCCCTCGCCGAGCGCGAGATTTGTCATTATTTGGGTTTTGGAGTAATTTATTTTGAGTCGTACTTCTTTGACACTTCGTTCAGATCTTTTAACATTTTGATGACATCATCCAGTCAATCGGCTATGAGGACCAGGTCATCAGCAAATCTCAAGTGATTTAGTCTCTCGCCATTTATGTTTACCCTCAGGTTGTCCCAGTCTGGTTGTTTGCACATGTATTAAATAACAGTATTGACAGCTTTGGCGAGATGGTGTCGCCTTGGCGGACACCCCTTTCTATATTGAATATCGTCGACGGTATTCCGCTACCTAATAAATTAGCATTAGCAGAATACCGTCGACGATATTCAAATCGCCTAGTTCCACAACATTTTCAAGAGTTTTTCAATGTTTGAGAGAAACAGGATCTTGTCCACGTCCACATTTAGGAAAGGAGCTGATATTGTGTTAAATGCAGTTAAACTAAGACAATTTACAAGCATACACAGAATATCTAACAGGACCGGTGTTCGTCGAAGCCAAGTTTGGAGAATTTTTCATAACGATGGGCTTTATCCCTATCATCTATAAAAAGTTCAACATTTACTACCTGTAGATTTGGAACACCGTGTACAGTATTGCCAATGGTTGCAGAATAATTTAGAAGATATTCCGCGTATTCTTTTCACAGATGAGGCTCAATTTACTCGTGACGGCATAAACAACAGCCGTAGTTCTCATTCTTGGGCGCATCAGAACCCACACAACATGCTTGTAGGGAATCATCAACGACGTTTTTCTGTAAATGTATGATGTGGTTTGCTTAATAATCGTATTATTGAACTGCACTTTATTAACGGACGTCTTACGGCAGGCTACTATCGCAATTTCCTGGAAGAAAGACTCTAAAATTGTTTAAAGTTTATTCGAAATTACTTTTCAAAATTTAAATGAATTGTGTTTTACCATGGCGACTTCGTGTATTTTATTTTAAATTTATTTATTTAACGGTCGAAATCTAGGCTTGTGGCCCTGCGGGTGCCGGGGATTTCAATGCGCATCAACTACTATCTGTTTCATTCGTTTGAAAGACACTAAATTTAAAAATCTAGTGAATTTTTTTGTTATTGAATTGATAGCACTACATATTTTTAAAATTTAGTTAGATTTTTAGTTCCCTGAAATGTTGATATGTTGATAATTATGGATGCCAAATTCAAAATGCAGTTAAGTAAATGGAATCATTAATTATTAAATGATTGCAAATCAAAGATATTTAAAGATAAGAGATGAAATACATAAGGACCATGGAATTAATATTATAAAAATAATTTTGTAAAAACAATGAAGCGAACTTAAAAGAAATTACCTACATCAAGGTAAAATTAAACGTAAATAAAATTCATAACTTAACCGTCATTTTCAGAATCCACACTGTTGTCGTCGATGTCATTGTCATGGTCATCGTTGTAGTTATTGTCATCGTCTTCTGTTAAAGAAATTATAAGAAGTGGAACATCACGTACACAGCACACAGCATTCACCTATGTATTTAATCCAGTCACTTCGAATAAGCGAGCCTTTCACAATTTTGCCAAATGTCTGCATTACATTTATGTACCTAAAATTTATTTTCAGACTTTTTCACCTTATCACGGGAATTTGGAGGGGAAGCAATTATTTTATTGTAATGAAACTTACAGGATGCCCGAAGTGATAAAGAGGAAGGCGAAGTACATACTACATACAATGTGATCTTTTAAAAACTCAATTGCAGCAGGCCGACTTAATACAGACAGTTCTAAGGTCTAAGTTTTTAAAAAATCACATTGTACGCCAATGCTATTCTGTGTTAATAGATCCGCTAGATCGTCTTCTTTGTATATTTTATTTAAAAGCCCTAAATTTTGTTGTATTAATTGCCAAAGTTATTTTTTTGTTGAATTATTATTAAATGGGATTTTGTTGTGTTTTAGCAAAGAATATATAATATTTATACTCTTTGGTTTTAGTCAACCAATTAGAACTTGCTTTCTCTTTCTCTTTTCTAACAGAACAGAATGATATGGTGCATTATTCATGAAAACAGCACACTTGTCATCTACGCATGTTACTCACAGAAGGAATCAACTGGGTCTCTGCCCCCTTTTATAGTTACGGTGTTCAATTTTGGAATCTAATAATAAATTACATTCCGAAAGAAAGCCATTTGGGCATCCTGCAAGAAACACTGTGAACCGTTTTCCCTCACTTTTGAACCTCTTTGCTTCTACATTCATGCTTTCTTCATATACGCATGTTCGAATTGTACTTTCAGTCTGGTAAATTCAGGTTTCATCTAAATATACAGGGTGGTCCATAAGACCAACAGTAGATTCATAGGACCAAAATATGACGATTTACCTAAAATAACCTTAGCCGAGAAACAATGATCCGTCCTCAATTTTAAGGTAGCAGCTCCTAAAACAATGTAATTTCGCTACATCTAATATCATATTTCACTAAAAAAAAAAAAATTCCTCATCTTTTTCATTAAAAACAAATATTATCTTTCCATCTCATCGGACTTTCTACGCTTCTGCTTGTTTGTCTAGGTCTTCATCCTAATAAGCGCGTTTTCCATTTGTTGTTTCCTAATCTCTAACACACCATCTCCACTTTAGCTGTCCCACTTCTCTTACGTTATGTTTTCTACCGTCTGATACAGTCGTTTGTTCGTTTATCCTGTAATGTTATATCCAACATCATACGTACAATAGCTCTTTCAGCTAGTTGTACTTTATTGGCCGCTTTTGCTATTAATGTGCATGTTTCAACGCTATATGTTAGTAAGGAAAGGATACAACGATCGAATGCATTTTTCTTTAATTTTGATGGTATATGTATATTTCTCATAAAGATATAACTTTTCTAAAGCTGACAATCCAGTTTTTTCTTCTTTGAATTTCTATCAACTGACTGTTCTTATTCATGCTTATTTGATGGCTTAAATATCAAAAATCTTCCACAGGTTCTATAACTTCACCTTCTATTATTATTGTTATTATTAGCCTGTACAAATCCCTGTAAGTATAGGGCAAAGGCCTTCATCTTCTCTCTCAGTCCTTGCACCTCATCAAATCTACTCAATTATTAGTGAGGGGATTTTTGTCTACTCTCCCATAGGGACCGGTCCTCGTGGGAGAGAGGTAGTACTGACCGGAGACAACAAAGCTTCACTTTCCTGATCGTACTAGACTGGGGGTACCTAGCTACCGCAACTCTGGAACCCTTCTATTATTACTTGTCTGCTTATTTGGAATTTCTGGGTTCGTCCTAATTTTAATTTTATTTTTAGAAATCTCTAGACCTACTTTTTGGTTTAACTCATGTAGTATGGATTGTAGTTCTTGATTGAAGTCATCGACAAAGCAGCGCAAATTATTTAAATACTCGCTAGCTACTACATTTACTCCATAGATCTGCCAATCTATTTGCTAAAATTATTCTCTAACAGCAGCGTGAAAAGCTTTGAGATATTGTGTAGTCTTGTCTAAGTTGCATAAGTTGCACAGGACTGGAATCTTTCTCTAGTGTGATAGTTTTAGAATTTTTATAGATAAGTGAGGAATAATAATAATCTCTCTACAGTTATTCAGTCCCTGAAATATTGACCAGTGTTCAATCGTATTCAACCCTATCAAACCTTTACGATAGTTAATAAATGTTAAAAAAATCCGCACGTTATACTATTTTATTTTCTCCAGTAGCGTTCTTATTGCTTCTGTGTGACCACGAGTTCCAAATCCTTTGCTTGATCTGTACTTTGATATTAATCTAATTTATGTGTGAGGTGGTTTATGACTAAGTATTTTTGTAAGCAATTGGTACAATTGCAACAATAGGTTTATGGGCCTAAATTGGTTCTATCGCCTTTCTTATACAGTGAAATTGATGTTTTCCATTCCTCTGGTATATTTTATTGCTGTACATTCATTTAATAATTCAAGTATCTTTGGTTCATATCTTCCCCGCATAACTTTAGCATTTCGGGAAAAATGCCATCCTTTCCAGGGGTCTCCTTGTCTTCGGAATTTACATTCATAACTTTTATTCCTTCTTCATTATTTAAATGTACTATTTCTTCTTTTATAAATTAATTTGCGATGACTGTATTGCCGTTTTTCAATTTAGTTAAATATGAATATGACATAATAGACAAAGCAATTGACGATGATAATAATAACAACATGAAAGTTCTAAAAAAGAAAATCCATATATTGCTAATAGTTAAATCGATATATCGATACATCGCATTTTTGGAATTCAGTATTTAACATTTTTATAGCATATTTATTTTTAATCAATCAGCTAAAAGGTTAGTTTTTGCAACAACCTTAAATATAAGGTATTAGGCATTTATCAAAAACTAAAGCTTTTAACCCCTTCGAAATTTTCAAAATTTTCTTAAAATCATGTAAGTAATAACAAGGTTATTAAAGCTTAAACTATGGTCCAAACTTAATTTTAGTAATTTTTTATCAATTGCTAAACACACTACAAGAGTAAAATGAAAGCAAATTATATAAACACAAATAGTTCAAGATATGTCTTCACAAAGAGAGTAAACACTTAAAACTATTACTTACGTAACGACTTAAGCTCTAATACCATAAAATAATGGATGATATTAAATGTTCGCGTACTTTTTTATAAAAATTAAACGTTTGTTCTGTCTACAAACTGAAAATTATATAAATTAAATAATTTGATGGTGGTATGAAGGCTGTGTAACAGTCGAGGGCGTTCGTTCTTCCCGATTGAAACTTTTCGTATTCGGATCCAATCAAGCCCAGATTTGGGTTTGGACTCTGGAGTAGTTGGAGTTTGCTGTTGTTGGTTAATTAGTAATTATATTTAGAAAACCCAGGTAGTTGACGACAGTAAGTTTAATTAATAAAAAAGAATCAAGGGCGGTATTGCATTTTTTATCTCTTTAAAATTCAATAGTTTTAATGCAAGTTACAACCTACCAATCAAAATTGAAACTTCCAACGTTGTTTGTATGTACATATGTACTTCTAAAACTATGTCTTAATTTTTCAGAAAAAAGAAAATTACAACCTCGCGTGTGAACAAGTGCGCCAGTGGCACATATACTCAACTGTCTTAATTTCGTTTACGCCTTTACGCAATTAAAACAAAATTTTAAAAACTATCAACTTAATTCGTTTATTACATTATTTCCACCTACAACCACACTTGTTGTTTGAAATAATTGATAAGTAACCGATTATCTGAGTATAATCCCCAAAAAATAGTTTTATTTCGCAGTTTTTTTAATTAGTTGGGTTTTTCCAAAGCCAACAATCACAGCAGAATTTCATTTATGGTATATCACTTTCATAAATAAGGCCAGCCAAAAAAATCTTCAATGTTCATACAATCAAGAACACGGGTATTAATGATGAAAATAAGAAGAAAGTACTGTTAAATTGCGTGACGTTTTGTAAGAGTCTGAGTAGTTTTTGCTGTCGATATGTCTTTTTTTGAGAGCAATGTGTAATTACTTTCTCTTCTGTAAACTTGTGTGTGCGTTTCGCCAATGTTAACTTCTTGTATTATAAGTAACAAACCCACTAAGTCTCGTGCACTAAAATTAAAGAAAGCAAAAAAAGTAGAATTGTCAGTCAGGTATTCAAGATGTTTTCAAGCCGTTTCGAGGTGCTTCTTAAAATATAAAATTAAATAAATTACTCATGTTGGGAAAAAAATGTTAAAACACTTTCTCCTAATTGATTGATGGCAGATCGATTGATCAAACAAACTTAATTAGTAATACACAAAAAATAATGTCGCATTATAAGGGGCCATAACAATACACGTTAATTAAGTTGTAAAATTATGAAAGTAATTTAACTGATTGGCTTTTGATCGGCCACGAAAACAAGGAACGTATTTTAATCAGAAATATAATTTAAATTAATTTGTTACATGAAACCGTGTCAAATTTAGTTTTGTTACTGATTTCAAAACAATTATGCAGATTGTTCTGTAATGCCGTATTTAGATGTTCACAGTTTTATAATTGTATTTAGAGCAAAATAAATCTTGTTATAAATAAATATTGTTTGAACACATTCACTAATTCACATGCATTTATTTTAATTCACATAACATTACCAATCTGCGATAAATGCAACTCGGATGTGACCTGGATGTTCAGTTGTTGGTACTTTAATTAATACTTTGGGTTTAACTTTAAACATATATAAGTTTATTGAGGTACTCACCTACTTATTAACTGATATAAATATTATGTTACGTTTGTGTTAAATAAGATTATTAGGGCAGTTAAGAGTAATAATAAAATCAACGAGACCTCTCCAACGTTACATTCTAAATACCGGTACTTCTAGGATTTGTTATTTGTTTTCCTTTTCCTGTGGTTTTAAATTGCTTCTTACCGTTTTTACCTTTTTGACCTTAGTATTTTTTCTTTTTATATGCAATTTGACTACGGAACGAGCGCAGAAGGAAGGCCCTTGCGTAGAAGCGTAGATACATTTAATTTTAATTATTGCAATAATATTCGTATTTAACTGATTTGAAAGAAATTACAATATTTTATAGACACAACCTTTTCGAGTAGTTTTTTTTAGTTTTGGATGTTAGCTATTAAAAAGGAATCGAAAGAAAGGTTAAAGTACTTGCGAACAACTGCATAAAATCTGCATCTGAGGTCGCTGCAAAAGAAGCCGAACAATTGTTGTTCAATATTTCAATTTATGAAATTGTTCTAAAAGTATTTAAACATAATTAAAAATGTATGTTCTATTTTGAGAATATTCTTGGATGCGAATTTTAGCCTGAAAAAATCATTTATTTAGAATTTATTATAATTATGGGCTATAGGAAACATAATAAACTAAAAATCAAAATCAAACCTTAAGAGTGAAACTAGTATTTTAGCCTAATTGCAGCTTTAAAACATTAAAAACTGTTACTAATGCGCAGTCGAGAGGTCGAGACTATTGCCAATGTGGAACCTTTTATAAAGCATTTTTAAAATAGCCACTGAATTCAGAGAAAATTCAATATTTAAAGTACAAGCAGGGCGTAATTTATTCAGCAAGATGCGCAACAAATAAAAACAAAGTAAAAACAAGACTGTAAAAGCGTTTCATTTATTTTTAAATTTAGTTAAACTTATTAGAGATACATATTAGATTTTCAGACTAAATTTCATTTTAACAGCTTAAAGCTCATATGAGTATAGGCAACCCATTTAACTCGTAGATTTCTTTGTGCCATGTACTCATACCGAAAACCTCTATTACTACCAATAACAACCAATTCTTTTTTTTTAGATGTTTGATGCAAAATGTTTTTAAATTTAATAGGTTTAGATAGAATCAAATCTCAGAATATTTGTTACTCGGAGTTTATTATTAAATTGAAGGAGCTAAGAGCAAATTAGATTGTTATAACTTTGAATACAAATCTAAGGTTCTACTGTTTTCACATAAATCTGTTAAAACGGAAATTGGTTGTCGAGTTTAAAACAATTTTGAATAGGAATTCGAAGATCAAATACCGAAAGTTATTCCCCATTTCATATTTTCTATTAAAGTTTTAAATCATAAGTCTTTGATTTTTGATCTGAATTTTGATTTCTCCCAACTTCTGAAATACAATTTATTGCGGATCCAAATTTAAGATTCGAATATTTTCATATAGGAATTGGTTGAATTTATAGTTCAAATTTTGGTACTAATTCGAATTTCAAATTTGAAAAATAAATTCCCTTTCAGTATTTTCAGTTCAAATTTGAATTTCTAATCCTACATATTAATGTTTGAATTTCGAATGCTCTGAAATTCTAGAGCATCATCGTAAATCAAAGCTAAGGTTCAAATTTTTTCAAGTAAAATTTGGATTTATACTGGGTAAATCACGTATGACGTGCCCCTTTAAATCTTCAAATGCAACCCAACATACAATGTGATTTTTTTAAAAGTCAATTGCAGCAAGCCTAGAAAAAAAACTATTCCGTCTGCAGTCAGCTGTAATGAGCTTGGAATGACATTAACCTGTATGTCAAACTGTGTGACAGTTCAGGTAGTTAAAAATTTTGGCCCAACAAAATGTGAAAATAAACAACTGATTTGTAATTTATTAAGGTAAGTAAATTTCAGGTTTTTCGTCAATATTTCTTTCACAGCAAGTGTCCAAAATGTCCACCCCCTTGCTCTATACACAATCTTGCTCGTTTTTTTTTAAATTTCTAGACACATTTTCGAGCATGTACTGTGAGTTATTTATTTAGTTGCATTTATGAATTATTCTTGCTACAAGTTCATCTAAATTTTGTATTGGTGTCTGATAAATTGAATTTTTCAGATAGGGCCAGACAAAAAAAATCCAACGTTGTTAAATCACAGGACCTGGGTGGAAAAGCAACTGGAGTGTTCCGACTGATTACTCTATTACCGAAGAATTCCTGAATAAAATTCAAGTTCTCTTGAGTACAATGAACAGGCGAGCTATCCTGCTGAAAGTACCCCTCCCGCAGCTCTTGGTCATCTAACTGATTAGCAAAAGGTTCCAAAATCTTAATGCATTGAGTACCTTTGAAAGAAAATTGGTCCTACAAGTCGTCGTCGGCTAAGACCAATCCACACACCAAGCTTTTGCGGATGAAGTGGTGTTTCTCTAAACGCATATGGATTCTCCGCAGACCAAATTCTTTGGGAGTTCACATATCCAGATAAATGAAACCATGCCTCGTCCGAAAAAAACAAGTTGTTCAAGTCGTTGTCTTCAGGAAATGCGTTTAAAAACCATCGACAATATCGTTCTCTTAGAGGCATGTCTGGTGGTAGAATCTGATGAACAGAAGTTACTTTATATGGGAATAACTTTAAATCTGCTTTAAGAATATTCCTTGTGGTTGTGTAAGACAAATCAATGCGCTGTGAAAGACGTCGAATTGAAGTTGAGGGAGATTCAGCCATTATTTGTCTAACATTCTAGGATTTCTGGTGTGCGTTCTGTACGTCTACCGCTTCCTTTTCTGCGTGTAACACCACCTGTTTCATCGAATAATTCCACAGTGTGCATTAGAGCATCGTAAAATCGCTTGTATTCAACAATTCCAAAATGGTCTGTAAAATCGCATTCCTGGATCGAATACCGCCACTCACCATTTATGATGATTCCAGTTCGACAATAAGCTTTTACCATAAATATCTTTTGCTGCACTGTGAAATCCTCATTTGGAAAAATGAAAATGAAATGTATAATTTTAAATGTATCATATTCTTTATAATACATGGCACGCGATTTTACTGGAAGTACCTAAATCCAATTCAATTTCTTTTGCCTTTTTAGAAATATCTTCAGGATTTCGAGGCATTTTAAAAAAACTTCTGGTACTTTTTTAATGATTATTTTTTAAACAGTCCTGTCAGCCAATCATAATGAGAAAAAATTTCAAATCGACCAATAGCATCAAAATTACACTGACAATTTTTCTAGTAGCTGATTACAGCGACAATCTTTTCACGTTGTTTCATTGGATCTTTGTTTAAATAAATGCATAAAAAAGTTAGCCTTGACTTGGTTGTTAAGTCACATAAAGTCTAACTGTGTAAAAGGTTTAGGACTACTTAAAACCCTAGCAAACCACCATTGGGGAGCCGATACCAATAAACTTCTGTATATCTACAGAAGCCTGATTAGATCAAAGATCGATTACGGCATTATCGCTTACTCAGGATGTCGAAAAACCTATCGTCAAACAATAGAAACAATTCAAAACTACTCAGCATTAAGAATTATTACAGGAGCCTATCGTACGAGCCCGATTGAGAGCCTTCACTGTCTGACAAAAGAAATGCCAGTCGATTTACGCATAAAATTACTAATTACAAAGACATTGGATAAAATACTAGGAGGCACCTTGGGTAACTTACAGAAACTTTTTACTTTTCTGCAGAATATAAATTTGCTACATAAATTGTAAAACCGCTGTAAATACTATATTTGTAATTTG
This sequence comes from Melanotus villosus, assembly GCA_963082815.1. NCBI lineage: Eukaryota > Metazoa > Arthropoda > Insecta > Coleoptera > Elateridae > Melanotus > Melanotus villosus. Next base: position 22,882,960 of record OY720423.1, read on the forward strand.
TATCACGCCAATAACCCTAGTGGTTGACGCGTTGTTAAAAAAAAAGAAAATATGGGTAACTAGAGGGCGCCAAGTGGTGGGCCGTACCAGTGATGATTGTCCAGTGACCAGTCCACTGCATGGTTTGGCGTTTCGTCTGAGAATCATACTGAAACACCCACAACTCATCACGATTGATGAAACAGTTAAGAAGATTCGCATTGGCACGACAAGTCCGAAGTCTGCACACGATGCAACTCCCCTCTGTTTTTGCTCATACATCAGATTGTGAGGGACAAACTTTCCACAGATTTTCCGCTTTCCCAAATCTTCATGTAAAATTTATCGAATCGTCTCCTTATTAATATTCAATTCATCTGCCGTCATTCGGAGAGTCAGTCGGCGATCTTTTACCACAATTTTACTGTTCTTTGCGATCGAATCTGCGTTTCGTGCGGTTGACGGACGCCCGGTTCTAGCGTCATCTTGAACATCCTCACGACCATCTTTGAAACGTTTAACCCATGCAAACACAGTAGTACGACCTAAGGTGTTATCACCGTACGCACTTTTTAACATTTCGTAAGTTTCTGTTTGATTCGATTTTGTTCACTTTGACGAATGAATAATTTAACCAAGCTGTTAAATCATGTTTGTGCAACCCGCTCTTAATGTTAATTCGTTGCTTCATGACGACTGACAGAAACACGATTTGCGAACTAGCGTCTTGCGAAGTAACTGACAGCTATTCGATGCTTTATTAGTCAAGCCTTCTTGATAAAAGTGTGAACTAAAACAGGCTCCTTTAATTTTGGCGTAATATCACGTATCTTTAGAGCTGCAGCGTCAGCCTGGGAATTAAATTGCCAAACCTCGTACATATGTCAGTGTTAGCAAAATTACCTGACACTAATTGTATGAAAAAAAATTGATTATTTATTATTAAAGGTTAACTTACTCGGGGATATATTTTGAATGAAAATTGAGAATTGATATTTATTATTTTTTACTAGGTTTTATGAATAAATTTGAAGTTATGTAAAAAGAACGACTTTCAACAAACCTTAACAAACATAATCGTACAATTTTTGCAAAATTCTGTTAGTTAATAGTTGTTACCTGTAACACCTATAACTATAACTTGGTTTTTCTTTAATACTTCTTGATTTTGATTTTTTTGACATTTTAGTGAACACTTTCGAACCCAGTAAATAAAATTTTATCTTGTTGAAGATTTGTATTTGGGTGATTATTTTGATATACACTATTTTAGTAATATAAGGTAGGTACTTTAAACTCAACTGTACAAACTTGGAAACTGTATAAACATATGCACGCTGTCATTTACTAGATTTTTGTTTCTTTTTCTCAAGCTTGTTTGTATGTATCCAAAGAAAACAATACGATTTCTGGACATAAAATTATTTTATGTTATTTTAAAATTAGACTAATGTTATGTCAGACTTGGGTCGGGTTGCACATACATGACTTAACAGTTTGGTCAAATTAATCATTCGTCAAAGTGAACAAAATCGAATCAAAATTCAAATGCATATGGCAAATAACACATTAATAAACAAAAAATGGTGGTCTTTTGTAAACTTTGATCATTCATTAGTTTGACAAAAGCTTTGTGCAACCGACCCATAACACATAACTTACCCGAGAATGTCATTCTAAAAAATAGTTACGGCAATTAAAAAATGTTCTAAATTCCTACTTTAAATTTTGATGTTTATTAAAACATTTTCGAGGATAAGAAATATTTGTAATTTCTATTACGCACTTTACAAAAGTCTGTTAATTTTGTATAAAAAAAAATAGTTTGTATATTTCTAATTTACTTTTATAACTGATTTAGTTAACACGTAGAAGTTTGAATTTTAGAGATTTTTGAATATCTTCTAATTTATTTAATAGCACTGAAATTGTATGTATATATTTTACCTTTTGAAAATTTTAAAACAATTATCTCTCAGAAAATAGTATTAACTGTTTTTTTTGCTCATACAAAACTTCCAAATATTGCTATTTTTTACATAAATTTAATGGATACGTATATGTTCTGGTAACACGTGACAGGTTTACTAAAATCTACGAATAAAAAGAAACAGGAAGGACACTAACGTATTGTGGTGCATAACTACAAGTACAACGAAAATACGTCACACACGCCATATTGAAACACCAACCGGCACGAATTTTTATTGGTAGACTAACTGTTTGTTTACGTTTTTATCTTTCACAGTCGACGTATTTAGTGTTCTCAGCCAATGAGCTTCTAAAATCCGCCATATTGATACACCATCTAAATTGCATACTGTTGGTGTTATGCTACTTCCTGTCTTTTTTTATTCATAGACTAAAATAATAGAAAAATAAACAATAAATTTGGTAGTATTTATTCATAATTTTTACAAAATAGTAGCTACTACTTTTTATCACACAGACCCAACGTATATATTACTGTATTTACTCAAATCTATTCTATTTACAGTAGTTTTTCATACCTACTAACTATTTAAAGAAAACATACAAAGTAAAAGAATAATAAAAAGCATGAAAATGGAGATGAAAGAATCTGGTATGTAAGATATTATTTAAATTGATAGTTTACCACTGTTTACAGATAAGTACAAGCTGCTATATTAATTATATAATTAATTAAAAACGATGGTATTAAGGGCGTATACGTACCTAAACTATGCGCCAAAAGAGCACCTATTACGTTTTTCAGACTCCAAATAGGTGAAACGTTGTTATTTTAGACAATGGTTTCATTACTGGTTTTTTCGTTTTACTGAATTATTTTATTAAAGTGGCGCTTAGCAAGCGCAGTCGCAGGCGCAACGTTTTATGCGCTTCTGGTTCTTTGGAAGCAGAGCATCCACAGAACGTACAGATCTTGGTTGAACGTCTAAAAGAACATAAATCAAATAACTAAAGTGTCATCAGAATAAATCCTAAAAACTTACAGTGTGGTCTCAATTCTTCGCTGGTAGCAGCAACTTGCTGTTCTGGTTGTTCTTGAGGTTCGTGCTGCTGCATCATTGGTACTGGAATGTGAACTGGAAGTCCCCTGGCATAAGTTTGTCTACCATTCATTTCCTGTGCACTCTGTCTAGGGTGCTGGATGATGCGTAATTCTTGAGGGGCTTCTTCGGATTCTTGTTCGGATACCGATACGATGACTTCGTGGTTTGGTAACCTGTTGATTTGTCTCAGTACTTCTTCAGGGATGGGAATTCTCTGAGCCATAACGACTTCGGCACCTGGAATACGACGGTGGTCGATTTCAGCTTGGGGAACTTCGTGGCTGACTTGAATTTCTTCCCTTTGAGAAGCTTCTTCTTGGGCGGCCCTCTGTGCCTCTTCCTGAGCTCTTTGCATCTCCATGCGTATCCTTTGGCTGATTATTTGTTGAGCGATATGTTGAATGAAAGGATTTGATTGAAAAACTGGACCTGTTTGGGATGAACCTTGAGGTTGAGGCTGTTGTTGAGGCATCATGGGTTCGGGCATGGGTGGTCGTAAGGTTTCCATTGGGTGTGGCATTGGCATTGCTTGCTGTTGGGGCATTGATGGACGCATTTGTTGAGGCATGTGGGTTTGGAATGGACTGACAGGACCATAAGGAATAACAACGGGTTGAATCATGATGGTTTCTTCTTGTTCTTCAGGTTGAGGTTGACTGTGCCTGTAAGCACTTCATTAAATACCTTTAACCTTAGCGAATTAAGTCTAAATACCTTTGTAAACTGCCGCTCTCGCAGAGAATGACCATTCTTTCACCAGTCACATGTTCGTAACGAGGATCAGTAGTTAAGTTGACACCAAATGGTAACCTGACTGTTTTTGGTTGGTGGTCCACAACTTCTTCAGCGCGTTTCTTTTCGACGATGCAGTTCATTTTAGAGCGCTGGTTCTTATCAATGATAGCTCCAGCAAGATCATCCAAGTCAAGTTGTAACGGAAGCTTGATGTGGATGGGAGTGACTCTGTCTTCTTCATCTGATTCACTGCTATCGGAACCAGAATCGGAATTGCTGTCACTGCTGTCGGAAGAATCTTGAGAGACGCTGTTGTCTGCTACTTCTTTAACATTCCTGATGGGTTCATCTATTTGGTGGGTCTCAATTGTTTCTTTTTGTTGTTGTTGTGGCTGCAACTGTTGTTGTTGCTGTGGTTCCTCCTGTGTACAATAAATTATTTTTCATGACTTTTCCTTTAACTATTTAGACGTATTTTAAAACATTACAACGATGATTTCCAATAACTGAATGAAATTAAAACAATTAATCGAGCATTAAGTAAGTGACAGACTATAATTCTAAACCCTTAAACTAAAAAAAATTTTTAAATAAATATGGTATATAATAGGTTTCTATAAATTAACATTTTAAAATAAAATAGAAAGTTAATTACACAGAACAACCATTAAGATCTTTTACAAATGACAGAGACAACTATTGAATACGTTTGCTTAATGATAATTCTATTGTAATTCTGATATTTACAACCTTATAAAAAGCAAACTCTTAATTGTTTCTAGCTTTCTAGTATTTGTCATTAATTATTTTGAAATAAACGACAATTTCCAAAAGGAAAACGTGGATTAAGGATTGAAGCCGAGGGTAAATAAAACATCATGAATGCCTATAAGCGAACCTGTGTGAAACAAGTTGTAATTATATGCAAATTACGAATAAAAAAATAAATGGCAAAAGACCACAAACTGTTTACGTATTTATTACACAACAAACCTTAAATAAGGAACAAATTGGAGAGAAACTTGAATTATTATTTGATTATCTAATAATTAAATTCCATCAGGTTGCTTGTTTTAATTTTTCAGGTGCATTAAATTCTTCTAAATTACTCTTGATTGCTTGTAATTATTTTTATTTACGTAACTTCAAGAGAATTATTTGACCTTTGCAGAAAAATCACGTTTAGTTTTATGATTAAAGATAGTTAAAATCGTGTTTGAAAGATTTATGATTTGTTGTTCTGTTATTTTGTTCGGCTGATTTATATTTTTTAAGCCTGACACAATTAATAAAAGATTCCACAAATACTTTTAAGTAATTTTTTTGTCGTGATAGTTTGTAAAATATATTAAATTTCCATGACGAAACCTCTAAGGTATGTGTTTCATGTAACGGCACAAATTGATGGATTTCTTTGCTGTTAAGAATTAATCTCGAAAGAAGCAAGTCATTACTTGAACTGCTTTGAATTGAATTGAATAGAAAATCCTCCTTGACCCAATAAGATAGCTACGAAATAAATATTTATTTTAACACCTGGAATAATTAAATTAGATCAGATACAATACGAACGTTAGATCGAGGTAATAAAGCAAAAAATGAGTTTTTCTGTGTATTCATTCTTCTTGAATCGCATTATCTACATTTTTAATTCAATGAATAGAAGAACGGATTGTGTTGAGCCATCGCACCGGATAGAACGTGTTATCCTCCAGAAACAGCTGCGACCTGCTTCCTAAGAGTAAAGACCTCTCGCTTTCACCATTGCCCCAGTCATGAAGATGTTTATTACACACACAGTAGTTGCATGAATATTCCTTTAATTGCATGCATATGTAGAAATTAACTTGGAGTTTTTATTTACAAACAAAAACCATGATATGAAGTATCCTCGCTCCTTTACTTTCTTCCTCTTTCCTTTTTCTAAGTGTCTTGGATTCGAAATCGGTTTAAAAGTTAACGAGTTTTAGTGCGAAATCATTAAATTAATGTCAAACGTAAAAGATTTCGTGGATGGATGGCGCCGTCTTCCGTTCTTTTGTAAATGAGTCACGCACTTTTAACTGAAGATACCTCAGGAAAGAAATTACTAAAATACAATCAGCAACTTACATAATACTTTCGTTGCAGCTTGTTTTACAATAAATTACTTCCTTCTGGGGTTAACAACCGCTGTAACATTTTAATGGATATTTCGTTAAAACCATTTGTCACGCTCTTTCCGATAAAGATAGATAGATTTTAAAAAGTACAGTAACATCTGGTCATTTTCATATTTTTCCATTTTATCTGCGGTAATCGTTCTGCTACAGTTTCTCGTCGGTGTAACGATTTCACAACTTTCTAGAAACTCAGTCTACTCACATACTATTAAACATTATACATGAACACGTACCACATGTAAATTTCAAATCAAATCATTAAACGAGTTGAAGTAATTTAATATAAATAATTCGTAGGATACACGAATAGTGTACGAGGTCGACCAGTATTTTAGCAGTTTTTTTAAATTAGGCATAAAGCTTTTTTAACGCATATATCTCGAATGATTCATCGTTCAACTTTTGAACACAACAAATAAGTAATACCAGTAGTGAGAAAATATCAGAATAAAAGAAGCTAACTGACCTAGAAACAAACGAGCGCCACTCGAGGTTGTTCTTAATTCTTCCTTAACGCACAGAGAAACATCATGGTTTAAAAATACGAAAACAATTACCATAAAACTGGCGAGGAATTAAAAATTCGGTCAATTTTATGCTGGAAGGATTTACCTTTCAAAACCTCCAAAAATTTCAAAATCTTGTGAGGTTTCAATTTGAATATTCGCCTGAGAAGGACTAAAGACTTCACCTTGCAAGTTTCGTATAGTTTAACATATTTTTCCCTTTCTACACTTTTGAACTAATGCAAATCTAAATTCTTAAGAAGAAAATTTAAAAAAAGGACGAAAGACTCCGAGGTAAGGAAAAGGATGCTAGAGCAAAAAAGACGCAAGAATTTGAAAAATTGAATCATCGAGAAGAAAGGCGAAAATGACGTAAATAAAAGACCAGTTTTTAGATATTCCAGTTTCTAACCTTGATCGTTGTCAATAAAAAATTTTGGTGAGCGAATCCGGTGTAAATGAACAAATTATTGGTTACAAACCTGAATAAGAGCTTCGGGTTGAAGAGGTGGTTGCAGTCGGTCGGCGGTTTCGGTGAGAAGTTGCAGTTCCTGTTCTAATTGTCTGCAGGATGCATTTGCTGTCACATAGGCGGAAGCTAATAAAAATCCTCCTAATATCACCGATACAAGTACAACGGTCACGGCCACTATTTTGGCCACTTGTACTGAGGCCGATTTTGGACGGTGATATGCCTGAAAATTAAAATCTAATTTAGGAAACATAGTTTTTGAAGATGCTCGAGTTGATACCCAAAAAGGATTATGTTTGTGGGTTACAGAAATTTAAAAATTGCTAAATAAGGCTTTGTAGATAGTAGATATTAACAAACGAGTTGTCTAATTTGCATAAGATTATTATTATATGCATTTTAAACGACTTAATTATGACGAAGCAATGAATATTTCTGATTTCCTTGATTTAAATGAGATTATTGTAACGGTAACCAATGTCATTTTATTTATTCTAGCGTGACTCAGCAGTGACACTAAAAACTTCCACTTTAAGTCGTGCTGAATCGATTGAATTGATCTTTCTATTTGAATAATTTAATTCCTCCCAAATACTCCTAAAGTTGCCTGGATATAAAACGAAAACATTCCAAACAAATGCAAAAATAAGTAAGTGAATTCCCAGATGTTAAGGATTAATTTAAGCTTTTACTTTATGTAATTTCTATTTCTTATTTGTAATTTGATTCTTAATTAACATCTTAAATAAAAAGTATCATCAGTGTTAAAAAGGTTGTTTTGGTTTTGTAATTAGTTTAACTTTCTCGATTTAACATTTTAAAAAAAGCATGCATTAAACTGCCTGCATCGTAATAAGATAACAGTTTATTTACTTTTTAAACCTAGATATGAATTGTCCTTTCGAATCTATCGTGATCTGTTATTAATGTTAACAATGAAAGCACTCAATTTATGGACGTTGAACTTATTAGTTTTTAAACGCAATTTACCTTTACAAAAATCCATTTTAGATAAGACAATCGATACTTTACGTGCGTTTAAGCTTGTTAAACATTTCTAAACAACAAAGTAGGCCGTGAATACGGAGTGTGAACAAAACTAGCGTGAAATAACTTTGTATGAATATACGTACTGAGAATTTGTTTATTCTTTTTTTCCTTGAAATGAGGCGAAATTAAATTTTATTTATTTGTTTAAGGGAAAGCTTGCTCTTTTATTTTGTTAAAGAATGGGCGAAGATTTAATTCTGTTAACTAAATTTAATGTCCTAATTTTTTAGTTTCCCTTGAGCGTTTCCATATGTATATGAATGATTTTCCTTTAAATTCGTGCTTCAACGTTCAACCTTCGAGTTGGATATTTTTAAAAATCGCGGTCAAATGTAGGAAGAAACATCTTAAAGCTCGTTCAATAAAGTTTTCCATTATTCATGAACAGGTAATAAATGACTTTATAATGGTCGTACATTCACAATTGTTCGTCTCTAGTGAAAGAGCGCTGTGAATTAACGATGCTTGAGAACCAAAGGCAAATTTATTCTTTGTGCATAACAATGGAATATTTTTATATTTATTTCACGTTAGTTTTTTATATTTATTTCATGGTATTTGTTTACTTCACGTAAACCCTATGAAAATAATAAAATAAACCGCGAATGCGTGATGTCTACGCGCTTCGCGTCCGGAGACCTCAACGATAGCTCAAGCAACAAACCTTGCGTCAGCCTGTATTAATATTTTTTCTCGTAGCCTTATTAACGAGTGCAACTGCAAATTAAATTGTTTAAAGTAGCCTTGACTAGCCTACATTAAAACCCACACAAGAAATAGTCGGTAGCTCGACGACAAGTGGCAAATACATACATTAAGGTTGTAAGAAAACGTATAATAATTGCATGAAGTGCTCGAATCTTTTGAAACAATGACGGTATTCTAACAGAAAATAGGCAATAGTAGAATACTAAGTTGTCCTTCTTATTAATCTCGAATGTATTTTCAGCCACGTCTCGTGCCTGGTACGAAGGCAAACCACATACGTAATTCATCAGCACTCAGAGAAAAACCTTTTATTTATATATGCATTTTGCGTTCCTTTCTGTTGCCATAAATTGAAACGAGATGGTATACGATATAAGTCGTGACTTCCAAGCGAACATCCTTGCCTTTCACTCAGGATTTCGTTTTGTAATTGTTTGGTTTAAAAATATTTTATACGTATGCAAATATTTACCTATTTTTATTTGTATTGAACACATGTTACACCTTTTAATTTTATTCGCCGTCTTGCTTTCTGAGCAAATAAAGTCCGAGTAAAAGTTTATTTCCTTTACATTTTTTACCTTAAAAAGAAATCAGCGTAATTAATACAATAATACATTATTTATTGTTTAATCCCGTTAATAATTTAAAGGAAGGCGGTGACAGGTACCGAATTCGGTATTATTAAAATGCCTTCTGAAGTTGGCACTTTCATAAAACTCTCTACGCGCAAATAGAGTCGTTTTGTTATATCAAGTGAAACCTTTGCCACCAGTTTCTTTGTCAACAATAAAAGAAAGTTAAGTAGTGCAGTTTCGTAACTAAAAAACCATGCATCGGGTATGAATCACTAAACATAAACATTCGTTTATGGAACATCATGTATAGTTCGCCTGTTTTCTATTGTCTTTATCTAGGCTGTTTTTAAATCACCAAAACAACACTACTACGTTTAAAAATGCCTTAAAATGAAATTTGTTTGGATTTTCAAAGTTTAAAAGATTTCCAGTCAACAACCTACATATGTGGAAGAACCTAGTTTCCAATTAAACATCCTAACTGGTTCAGATTTAATCAGGAGTAATTTTAGTTATGGCTCGATTTAACAATAAAATTACGTAACTGAAAGGTTATAAAAATAAACAAAATAATAAGATTCAGAAACAACGGTAAATCTAACCTTTTTCGGAAAGGTTTCAAGGTGGTTTTAATCGTAATTACATAATTATCCAGAAAGACCTTCTAGTGGCGTTTTTAAAACCATAGAAGTGCAACAAACTGAGGATGAGCAAAAATAGCTAGTAGTTAAAAATTATTATACACATCACGAAGTCTGCACAATCAGGAATTGTAAAATAGAAAGTTGGTTTCGAGTTCGTTAGCACCTCGTAACACCAACCATGAACGTGGCTGTTTTGTGGTAAAATTTACTCGTAATGGAACTGTATTTCATATTTTTATACTAGTTTTTCGCTCTGACTCATTTACTTGTTCCGGATTGTGCATTTACAACGGTTACGCGTGAATTTAATCTAAATTTTATCAGCCGTTCGAGGTTATAACAAAAAAAAAGTGGAAATGGATCGATTTTGCACAACACCACAAACTGTTATATTTACGTTATGGTAAAGCGACGGATGAATATTTTAAATAAATACCGTAAAAACGAAAGTTTTCCTTGGAGTTGCCGCAACAAATTGCAACGTAAATGGTTTTAAGCAATGCATCGAAGGCTAGGCCTGGTTCGTCGTTTCTAAGTAATATTTACACGATGAGCTAGATTCCCATGTTTAAAGTTAAATATTTAAAAGGAGTGAAAGGAAAAGATGCAGCCGCAACGGAACGTTAAAGAATACCTTAGAGGTAAAACTGATTTTAGTAAAACGCCATTCTACATTCGCTAATTGAATCTAATAATTTGTATCTGTTAAAATGTTGCAAAATCCGTCATGCACTCGAGAAAGTTTCGCAATATCGCCGACTTACTTATGCATGAAACATAAAAAAACTCATATTGCCGATTCTTGTGCTTGTGTTAATAACCGCCTAGCAAAATATTTCAGGCAAATAGAAAATATTTAATTATTATCCTTAAAAGGAAGACCTACGTCGTTGCAATGTAATTACGTTCATCTTTGCAATTAATGTTTACGCCAATTACTTTTGTCAGCACGACCGGAACACGCGACCTTGTTAAAAAGTCCACATTATTTATTTTAGACATTAAAGAACTAAATTTTAAATAAATAAAATCACGGACGAAACAATCGCACTTTACCTGGAAGAGACGGACAGATTTATTACCAGGAAGGGAAACCACGATTCATGTAAACAAAAACTAATTTTGCGGAGTAATTATGAGACGGCTTTTTTGTGTAAAATTATATTTAGACTCAAATTATCAGTCGCAGGAAGGCGTAAACGGATTGCTTTAACCGTACAGGTATATACTAAATATTGAAATCAAACCTAGGTGGCCATGAAACCGCTTTTAAAATAAATACAAATAACATCAATTTTTAAATTAAAACCATAACTAATTAATTTTCGCTCGCATTAATTGAATGACCAAGCTGTCACAAACAATAAAAAACCTTAAAATGTTTGATCAGGGACGTACAACATAGAGAAATTTAGAACGGATTTTGGCTCATCAGTTTGGCAATTTCTGACTGTTTCAATAAAAGTGGGTTGTGACAGGAAAATATTTACTTTTGCTTTCCTAAACTCATCTTTATTTTTTTATCAATATTCTATGAAAGTTTTTGTTATTTTTCCTTTTTAACACTTGGGTTTTTTAAATGAAAGGTAGCTTTGCCACTTTTTCATCTGATTCTCTGCTTTAGCACTCTTCAGAGTGTAACACAGTTTTCACCACTGGTCTATCAAAATATTAGCCGGTTGGTTTCTGTGTTAAGTATGATTAAAGTTTTTACGATCAAAACCAAAAAACTGCACTAAATACGATGTTAGACTTTATACGTTTTCTTTCTGTTGATGTATCATACGTTCAAATAAAAACTACACAAGCGTTGGCCACGGACAACAAAAGCACTGTCAACTGCATTCTTTTAAATTTACAATCTTCAAGCTAGGTTTACTATTAGCTTTTAATAAAATAAACACTGAACTGTTATTAGTTATTTATTATCCACCGTCAAGCTTTATGCGTTTGTTATTTGAACATCTGTGAGCCATTTCATAAACCAACCATTGTTATGGCTTATTATAATTTTGATTCCGGTTATAAGCACCGAGGTTTTTTGATTTTGATATATTGTCATGCAAACTGAAGGTTAAACTTGCAATATATTAATGCTACTGAACCAACACTTGGTTATCCTTTGCCCTTTCGTATGATTTAAGTATATTTTATCCTTGTTTGGCATAGGCTTAATTAATAGTCTGTTATTTTTTGATCATTTTGACATGGTAATCCCCTCCCCTCCACCGAAATTCTGAATTTTGCCCAAGCTGTTAAACAAAGTCTTGTTTTTATTTATACCGGCGAACGAGGCAAAAAATTACATCAGATTATTTTTTCCCCGCGTTTAGCGAATTAACAAGTCGTTATATAACAAGTAAATTTCCATTTCAGCCGGTTTTTATTTCACCATAATATTAGTAAACCACATAGCAACTTTAAGAATAGAGGTGACCTTAAGAAAATAATCGTTAACATGGTCACTTAACTACCTGTTGTAAATTTATCTAACTTTTAGCACGTATGTAGAAAACAAGAAAACAGCAAGGTTTATCCATTAAAATGAACAATGACGTACTGTATGTAGTGCGTTAATGTTAATTTCTTAATACGCAAACAAGCCTTGAGAAGTGAAATAGAGTGGAAAATGTTAACCAATATGCAACTATTAAGAGAAACTTAACATCCTGTTCTAAAAGAACTCGGACACTAGAATGAAAACGATTATCTAATCGGTACCAACTCGGGAGAAAAATGATGGAAATTAAATGTTCTTACCGGTGGTGGTTCGGAAGAGTAAACCTCAGAGGGTGGGTAATCGGGCTTGATGGGAATTGCAGCCATAGAGTCCAGTTGAGATTCCTTTTCCATCCCGGCGTTAATGTAGCGCTCCAGTTAGTCGAAAATTTTGCACTAAACGTGCCCCGAAAAAACAAAAAAAAACTAACAAAAGGGCGTGGGTATCTTAAATGCGTCGCACTATGGAGATGACCTCCAGGTGTTGATGTTTAAGTAAAACGTTGGACACCGGTCGCTACGACCGACTGGTAAAAGCGCCGTTGGTGTTCCAGCCTTGTAGCCTCTCATGGTGCCCCTTCCATGGTTGATGTTGAGGTATACAAGGCAGGCATAGATAGTTAAGGTATATTTTCCCAAAGACTGACGAGTGTTTGTTTTTTAGACGACGCAACTTCCTTGAGTTAAAATGCAAAGGTTTATATTAAGCGCACGCTTTTACTCCACACCAAAGGCCATCATTTGCACTTTTCCACGGGGAAAGGCACGTATTGCATCTACAAGAACAAAGAGGATGTCACACTATTTGATGCACTTCATTATCAACACGTTAGATATTGCACTTCTGATATAAAACATGAATTTTCTCATACAATTAAATTCCTGAATACAAAGACAGACCGACAAATTATATTTAACAATGGCGATTACAAGACTTGGTGAAAAATTTGTTTAGTTGTTTGTTTTAAGAATTTCTCGAAATTTGCTTAAGTAATTAGTTAAACACGGAATTAAATCAGGCTTTGTGAAACGTAAATTATCAAAACTAACTGAATTAACATATACAAAACATCAAACAGTTTAATTGTTTTAATGGGAAAAGTTTCCTGGAAAGTATTTAAAATTTACGAATTACTTGGAAATTTTTTCCGAAATTTGCTGCAATAACTGGTTCAGCAGGACATTCCTAATTAAGACGCTAGAAAATTGAAGACTTTCTACGTTGACACTGCTAAAAAATAAAGGTTTGACAAATATTCAAAATGACAAACAATTACCAAATGCAGCAATGACCTACGCCAACAAAAATATGTTAAATATAAATTTAGTTTTAAGAAATGCATTAGTCCTTCAAACATCACACTTCAAACATTCCAGAATATTTATTTGTTTATTTGCATAAACACACATTCTATACAAAAAATTACCAGTGAATAATTATTGATAACTTATCACGCCTCTTAATTGTTTACGTAAAAATTGCTTACTAAAAACAATTTACACAAACAATTTATGACAATTTCCATGTAGTAATTACTTGCAATTAACCTTTAAAAAGTCATATTTTACCTAAGCTAATAGCTAATTACCAAAAATTTTGCCTAAGTATACTATCTGATTTTGACCTAGCACAATAGTAAATTAATTATTAAAAAACAAATGTGAAATCCTGGAATTGGTAGTTTGCAAAACTACCTTTGAGATTTCTAATGTCCGCATTTATTTTTAAAATTCTGTTAGTTATAAGTTTCATAATCCAGTAAGAATAGAATTAATTACTTTCAAGTAATAAAGTGCCTAATTTTAACTTTTCAATCGTGACTCATACGTGGTTAATGCATTTAAATTTCAAATTTATTTATAATTTTTGCATATATTAAACTATTGTGTCCTGTTCGAAGCCTAAAACTATTATATAATTCAAGCCAAGAGCTTGAAAATTAAGCTAAGGTTTTACTTAAATTCAGCCAGGAGTCTTTAGGGTTTTAATTTAGAGCTAAAAACTAATCCTAACTGTTTTAAAATTAAACTTTTTAAATATTAGTTATTGTCCAATTCCTACTATAACACTAATTAATAATGAGCTGTGTGGCTATAAAATTAAAAGTTTGACATTTTCATTTTATGATTATTTATTTTATTGTTTCAGGTTTGCGAATTATATTTGCAGAAACATCTTGGTGAGTGGGGTTTGAGAATTGGCACGTCTTTAGTTTACTTTGCGTATTAATATTTTTAATTAGCACCAATGTTTTAGTTGCCCCTGTGGTTTTAAATTACCACGTATGCAACTTTTATATTTTCACTTGTGTGTTAAAAAAAATACATCAAATATCTATGCGCTTACGCAATTTAATTAACGCTCTAAAAAACTCAACGATAAATTTAGGAGTAATTTTGAACTTTGATAGGACATCCGAAGAAATATTTATATACCACTGACATTTCAGTTTCAGTTTAATGGAACACCAACTTTAAATATTAAATATTTTGAATCTAAAATTACATAGCCTTCGAAAGACATATTAGATTGGTATTAAATTTAATGTTAGGAAGGAATTAATTAATTATTTTAAATTAAAATGTTCAGCTTTCACTCAAGTAACGTTAATCAGGAACATACTGTCAAAAAATTCAGTACTAACCAAACGTTTGCTTGCTTTAATGTTTTAGTTCAATGTACATTTATGGTATTTGTCACAGACTACTGCGTGTAAATTATTTTATATTTAGTGAACTATACTGTTTATTAAAATACAGTTATTTTAATGTTAACGATCACCTGAAAAGATATAATTAACTGTTATTCTTTGTTAACAGAACTGAATTATTTCTTTGATTTGCAGTTGCCCGGAATTAAAGTTTCCATTTCGTTAAGTTTTTCGTAATATAAACCCTGTAATTATGTGATTATTAAGTTTTAAGAACGTTCTGAATTTTGACTAAATATTTTCTAATGTTCAGCTTTTGTTTATTACGATATTAGTTATTATTTTTATCCATATTTATACACAAATCAAAAAATTAAATAAACAGTTTTAATAGTTAATTCAGTGGTCTGTAACTTTTGGGGTTTCAGTGCTCTCATATTATTTATTATTAATATTTTCATTTAATCTCAATGGTAACAAAACAAAAACAGGCAGCTTTTTAATTAAATCGGTTCCGGAAGATTTGTTACAAGTACAACATACTTAACTAAGATTCCTCTTCCTTATTATTTTATATAACAAATTAACAGGCTATATTAACAAAGGTTTTTACTATGTCCGTTCAATGATGACCTTTCATAAATAGTAAAAAAACACACTTAAGCATCCTTGAATCACTTAACGTTGTTATTATTTAAAACCAATTTTTAATTATTCCTCGGAGCTAACTTGGTTGGGAAACTCCTTTTATAAATTCATACTGAATCACACTTGCTTGTGGTTAAAACTCAAAAATTACATAATTAATGGAGTAATAATTATTATATCAGTTACCTGCAGTTAGGTTTTCTTGAAGCTAGGGAAGTGAAAAATAGAAATGCAAATATTTGGAAATAAATTGTAATAATTGCGAATTTAAAAAATTTTGCAATTTTAATCGTGTCACGAAAATAAGTGGATTCTGTAAGAGGTAATTTTTACGGCATTGAGATAATTATGTACTCCATCATGACTTTCTCGAATGCAACGTTCAGGTTGAAAATGCCTTGTTTTAGATTTTCTTTTTGAAATTCTAAGTATGGTTTTTAAACAACACTTTAATTAGTTTTAACTTTAAGTTTAAAATGGTTGATAATTCTGCGGCATAGCTTTTTGTTCTTCTGGTATTATAAAATAAATTATTTTCATTGCGGCTTTTATTTCCACTAAATCGTTTTGAATAGTAAAAGTAGATTTACTAAACAAACCATCTGTTACAGCATCTAATCAATCACAATTTCACTTATGTTTATGGCAACAAAATAGCTTCTGCAATTTCACTTTCAGGCGAATCTGTAAAAGTTTTACTTAACGTGTTTAATCTTTTTCCTTGTGTTTATGATAGGGCTTTGTTAGTTGATTTACAAAGATTTGTTTTTTTGACTGACATAACTTAAAGCCAGGAAGTCGTTCCTAAATATGATTGTTACTTTTGTATTATATTTATTTACTCGACACTTTTACAATGCACGAGCACCATGACGGAGTTATGTAATAATGCAACTGTGAGTTTCGTGTTTTTATTTAAACTTGCATGAGATTTTTTTTTCATGATATGATCGTGATTAATTCAAATGTAGTTGGAAAATTGTTGAAATTGAATAAAAAGATTAACGCACCATGCAGCAAGCATTTTTACTTTGCATAACATATGAATTCAAGCAAGAAATTCTATAAAAAGTAAAACAGAAAAACATTCAGATTGTTAGTTTCCTATTTCTGTCACTTTAACTTTTTTCACTCTGTAACACGTGCATATTTATGCACATAATAATTCTCGAGTGACATAATACGCACGTTTTATAGTCTATAACTCTGCGACTGCAAATGAGTTTAAGCAACATTAACTTTTTGCAAATTACTTTGCAAATTAAAAAATTAATCTATAATTAAATTCATATTCGTGTCTGACAATAAAGGCCACGCAAATAATTAAACACATCATAAAAATTGAATAAAAATCGTTGTTTATACGTGGACATAAAAATATTTAACGCCACGATAAATAGGCTTTTAATTAATTTGTAAACAGAGACCCTTGTAATTTTCTCAA
Organism: Melanotus villosus; assembly: GCA_963082815.1. Lineage (NCBI taxonomy): Eukaryota > Metazoa > Arthropoda > Insecta > Coleoptera > Elateridae > Melanotus > Melanotus villosus. The sequence continues at coordinate 22,900,071 of OY720423.1, forward strand.
AGTCAAGTAGGTTAAAAACCGTAAAAATTAATCGTTCTTCCATGTCTTTCACGGTGTTAAATTCTCCGAGTATAACCGCAACTTGATAATGAAAATAATAACAAACCTTTTAAAAATAATTGACCTTTCTAAAACTTGAAATCTCATCGGATTCGGTTTTAAAGAAATCTTGTAAAATTTTTGCCCTAATAACCTACGACCGTCGTTTTCTTTCTTCACGAATTGTTGTGGGAGGCATGTGGGTCAAATCGTCCAAGTTGAAGGAAGTATCTAACCACCTACATTCTTTTGCTTCGATTATTAATTCGTAATACAAACGCGTTGTTCATCGCAATCTTCGTTCTAATCAAATGGGAGAGCCTTGCCGACCCGGGAAAAAATTAATTCAAAGGTTATTACTTATATAGGAAGTATAATAAAGTAAATCGAAAAGATTCCTAGATATCGAATTTAGGCACCATAGTAATAATTCCTAAGACCTTGGGACGCTACACGAAAACGTAAACAAAAACAATACGGCAATTTGAAATCGAGGTCTAAGTGCATTTCTTAGATAGAATGAAGCCGTATTTGTTTTTATTATACTTATATGTGTGAAGGTAAACTTGCTTTTAAGAGCTAAACAAACTCGTACTTGAACATGCAATTTGATGACTATTAAAAAAACATGGATTTGTCGTAGCTACCAATTTAACAACTTATATTTAAAATGAGGTCGTAATATTTTATTTTAAAATTTTTCCTACGGCTTAATGTTGACTTCCAAAGAATTTTAAGTACATAGGCACTGGATAAAATGGGTACATAAAAATGATTTTGAACTCGATTTCGAAATTCAAAATTATTAACTAAATGCCAATTGCTAATTGCAGGTGTCAAAATACGTTTTACGATCCAAGTGCACATTTTTTGAAAAATACTGCCAGTAATTATGATGTTCTACGTATGAAAATCGTCTGGCCCAGCTTTGATACAATATACAGGATGCCCCGTAAGAGCATACTGAAAATTTAGAAAGCTACCCAGAAACTCAAAATAAACAAATTGTTAATTGAATAACCCTGAAAACCCACAAGAATGTATTAAAAGAAAAAACGTGTTTCGGCAACTAATTTGCTGTCCTCAGTGGATGACGTTACAATTTACTAGAATTAGGCTCTGAAGACATTCTCTTCACTAACTTATAATAATAAAGTTTAGCTGGATGACAGGGCCGGATGGGACCTCCAGGAAGACGGAAATTTAGGGCTGAATTGTTGCATTTTTGACGTTGCGAATTTTTTAAACCTACTTATTCGCACGTTAAATTTAGTCTCAGAACATAGTCACTATATAAACAGCACCCTAATAATATAATATACGTAAACAGTTCAGGGCGTCAGTAATGTGCTAAACAGCTTAGATACTGATAGTGACTACCGAATGATCCGCGGAAAATTTTCGTTACCAATTAGATTGGAAAGACAAAAATTAATACAGATGAAAAATAGAAATATAACACAAAAGCAAAAGAAAAAATTGAAGAAACGATACGAAACTATGTAGCTTCAACGATAGAAAAACTAAACGAAAGAATCACAAATAGTATTATAAACGCAGTTAATAAAATTCTTACACGGACAACGAAAGAAAGTAGAAGTAGAATTAGCAAAGAAACAAAACAACTCATGGAAGAAAGAAGGGCAATCCTATCTCAGACAAACAGAGACAAAATAAAATTAAAAGAATTAAACAAAATTACTAGACAGAAAGTAAGGAAGGACATTTCGAAATTTATTAACAATTTAGTAGAAAGAGCCATTGAAGAGAGTCGCGGACTTCGAATATTTAAATGTCAAACATTTCCCTTTGGAAGTAAACCGGCCAGAAGACAATGAAGACGAAAAGAGAGCCAGATTAATAAGGCGTTACACAGAGGACATTCCTAAAATAAGTATGTACGACATAAAAGCTGCCTAAATCTATGAAGAAAACCAAAGCTCCAGAAAATGATGGCATAGTCTCGTAACTAAGTCTGGAAGTTCCGTTATCCTACGATCTGTGAAAACTCTGTTTAATAAGTGTTTGAATGAAGCAAAAGTGCCCACAAATTGGAAGAACTCTATAGTTATCTTGTTACATAAAAAAGGAAGCATACAAGACTTGTAAAGCTTTAGACCAATTTCATTACTATCTACTATCGCATTTACAAAAACTATTAACAAATAGATTATCCACTCGCTTAGATTACTACCAACCCACGGAGCAAGCAGATTCCGAAAAAATTACAATACCATAGGCCATGTACACTCTCTAGGACAACTGATATAAAAATCTATAGAATACAATAAAAGAATATACCTTGCCTTTAGGCTTTTGGCAGCCTCCAGAGATGCAAAATAGATTACCACTACATCTAAATCATTAGAGATTTGCAAGAAAATGCCACTACAACTATTAAAACTTATGACAACACAGAACTAGTGAAAATACAAAGAGGTATATAACAAGGGGACACAATATATCGACGGAAAAAGGTTAACCAACTTATGATTCGCCAATGACGTGCTACTTGGGGCGGAAAGTGAAATGCAACTGCAGGAGATGGTAACGGAACAAATGCAAGTCATATATTAATGTGATAATACAATTAGAAACTAATTAATACACATATTTGGGACAGAACATAGAATTTGATATAGATAGTCAAACCAAGAGTATGACTTGACTGGGCGGCTTTGGGAAAACTAAGTTATATTCTCACATCTGAACTGCTTCAGCATCTAAAAACAAACTCTCTAACCAGTGCATCTTCCCAAATATAACATGGTCACTAATAAAACATTCCATCCATATATTACAAACAGCACAACGCGCGATAGAAAGGGCCATGTTGAGCGTTAGCTTGAGAGACCATAAAACAAATGAATGGGTTAGAAGCAGAACCAAAATTGATAATGTTAACAGCTAATTAATGCACATATTTGGGACAGAACATACGATTCGAAATAGTCAAACATAGGAAAATCGTAGGTATCACAGTTCAGATACCTAGGAATTAGTATATCAACAAATAGCATTAATAAAGAATAGGTATTCGAACAAAGTAAAGTATCAGGAGCCCTTAACGACATCATCTGGAAGAACAAATACCTAAACATAGAATTAAAAAATAGAGTACATAAAAGCGTAGTCAAACCGTAGTGATACAGCACGAACCAAACAAATGTTGAAGACTACCGAAATGAAAACCCCCAGAAAAATAGTTGGCAAGACGATCAGAGACCATATACCAAGCAGACAAATAAGAGATCAATGCCAGATACAACCTATTGACGAGTGGGTTCAAACGAGGCGAATAGAATGAGATGCACATGTGATGAGGATGGATAGAAATCGCATAGTCATAATAGCGAAAGACAAGCCACCAAAAGGGAAAAGGGATGTAGGAAGACCGCGAAAAAGGTGGAGAGATTCTGTATAAAAGTAACTGCTCTGGAAAAGAACAGACATTATGTCTATAATAGAAGTAAGAAGAAGAAGAAGAAGAAGAAGAAGAAGAAGAAGAAGAGGAAAATCAAACAAAGAGTACGACTTGACTGCGCCGCCTTCGGAAAACTAATATACAGCGTGAGGCTGAAAGAAATAGATACTTTCAAAGTTTTACAGAAAGAAGAGTTTTAATATCACGGCTGAAATAATATTTACATAGTTTGAAGAGTATGCCCTGAAGTTTACATGACTAAGTTAACCAATGTTCTATGTGTGACTCTTTTTTAACACGACAGATATAAAAACGATAGTCCAGTTCTTCTCAAACACGTCGCAACATTTCTTCTTCCAATCGTAGATGGGCATCCTTATGGGTGATTATTTATCATACTGTACGACAGTAACAGAATTTGATTTAGCAAAATCAATCGCGCAGAAAGCCTTCTCTACCTGGCTAGCGGCTATATTGCTCGACTGACATCAGGAGGCGCTCACGGAAGATTTCTTCTATAAAACAGTACTAAATGCTACCTGATAAAACAAACAGTTTTTGACTTCAAGCATTCAATCTGTCTATTTTTTTTTAGGCTCACCTTGTATATTCGCACATTTGAACTACCTCAGCTTCTAAAAATAAAAGTCTACTTATAACAGTGCGTCCTCTCAAATGTAATATAGGTACGGATCGAAAACTTGATCACTAATAAAACATTCCATCTATACAGGGTGATTTAAAAGTATTGTCATTAAATTAAATGGGTAGGTATATATGCTGAACTTAATAGAAGTACATTACAGCAAAAATGTAAAGCTTATCGCGATTTTTATTTATTTTAAATTTTGCTACATACTTTTGAGAACCGCTGGCTAATATGCATTTAAAAAGCCTGCTATAGAAATTTGACCTTGAAAAGCTAAATGAAACGTTACGCATTTATGTAATTTGCGGGTTTCACTTTCCTCTCGAATTTTTTTAGGCTTAAGACTGGCAGTAAACAATTATTGGCATGTTTAAAAAGTGATATAGAAAAAATTGTTGTAAATGAAGAGAAACGTGACTTACAGAAAATTTTCAAATGTTCCTCCATTAACTATTACACAAACACAAATACCCACACAACACAAAATTAAGTACAATAACGTCAATTAATTCAGTTGTTAAAAGGTTGACTTTCCATTTAAAACATTCGATGAATGCACTCTGAAAGCCAAGAATGAACTGATATTAACCTACTTACGTGCACAGCTGGTCTGTATCAGTATCAACAACAAGGGAGTTTGATAAATTTAAATTCCGGTGACCACCAAACAATTTTTGTGTTGATCTTCTTAATTTTTTTCTGAGTTTACCGTTTATTTGTGACACATGGTTTATTGAGAAAAGTTGTCCTATTTGATATGCTCTACCTACCCTTAAAATTAATGGCAATATTTTTGAATCTCCCTGTATATTACAAACAGCACAACGAGCGATGGAAAGCTTGAGAAACCACAAAATAAATGAATGAGTGCAAAGCCGAAAGTCGATATTATCGGAAGAGTGGCAAAATTGAAATGGCAATAGGCTGGCCACGTCATGCGTCTGCAAGATGAGAGATGCACAAAATAGATAACGGTGTGGCGACCATGGACAGACAAACGAAATACCGGAAGGCCTAGGATGAGATGGGAAGACGACCCAAGAAAATCAGTAGGGAAATTATGGAGGAGAAAGGCGATAGATAGAGGAAGATGGAAAGAGGTGCGGAAGGTGTATGTCCAACGTTGGACAGACACACGCTGAAGAATAGAAAGATGTATATTTATCAGTTCCCGTCTGTTACCATGAGATGTAGAAGTATGCTTCTGACTATTCTAGCTTTTCGTGTACAATTTTTTTTCCATTCCTTTCAATATCTTCTTTTTTTATTTTGGCCTTATTTTGAATTTTCATTTCTTTTACATTATTTTTGCCATAATGTCGTCCTAATTTTCTTTCGGTCTTCATCTATTTCGTTTCATTGTAATTCTTGTCTCTCATATTCTAATCCATCTAGTTCCTTTAACATTTCTTAGGTTTTTCATCTGTAGTGCTTGTCTTTTACTTTTTGTATTGTACTTTTCTTTTTGTAAGTGTCTTTAGTCTCGCTGGGCTGTATTATAAAACTGGTCTATACATTTATTATATCTTAAATACTGTTAATTTGGTTTTCGTCCATGTTTAATTTTTCTTCTTAATAAAACCAACCACTTTAAGATTCTTCCAATAGGTATTTGGTCTATTATTGTTTGTAATCTCCTTCCTAGCAGTTTTTCGTATGTTTTTGCTGCTCCGCTTAACAATGCGATTCCTGTATAGTATTCGGAGTCACCCTTCTTGTGGATTAGGACTATTACTCCTACTTGCCAGTTGCCAGTCTTTTGACTATTTTCCTTATTATACGTTAGTGCTGCGTTTCATATTCGTAGAAATATTTTTTTACCTTCCGTTCTCATATTTTTAAGCATTTCGGGTGTTACTTTATAGTAGCATGGCTTTTTACCATTTTATGTTTCAGTTGCCTTGACGATTTCTTCTATGGTTATTGTATGGTTCTTTTCTTCGTTTCATATACAGGGTGAGTCCTTAAGCGCGGCCGCCAACTCTATCTCGGAAAGTAGTTAACATACGTTAACGAGGGAAAAACTTTTTAGCCGCCGATTCTTTCAGGGGGCGACGCAATCGGGGGGCATCAACATTAAATCGCACTTTTTCGAAAAATTTCTAAATGAAGGTCTATTAGAATATATCTAGATAAAAAAAAAAGTCTAATTTTACATAAACTGGATTCTTTGAAGTTTTAATTAACTTTAACGATGGGTTGTGGGGCGAAGACATAACCTCCAAGGTTAAAAATCTTTGGTTTGGATTTTTCTTTTTCAAAACACTCGGTATTTTCCTAAAGCTATAAATATTGTCTACTGAAAATACTAGTTGAAATTTTTTTACAACTTTGTAAGGACCCTGTATATATTGAGGTGGTATTTATACAGCCTCTGGTTTATTATATTCAGAATAATAAATTGATTTGATATTAATTTTGATTTATTAAAATTTAAACGTTGTGTTGTCAAAATGTTTTGATATTATAATTGGTATTTAATGAGAACTCTTAACACCGGTCATTACTGAGGTTCTTACTTTTACTTTTCTATTAGTAAAGATCTAATCTTTGTTTTCAGTTATATTTTTTTTAACTAAAACTTAATCAATTTTATTAATATATAAGTTTATTCCCTAAATTCCCTATTAATTTATCTATCTTAATCTTACACTCAACTCACGGTTATTTTGAATGTTCAAATTGTTATTTTCGTCCAAAAGTTCCCACCATATAAAATTCCAAATTTGATGCAGGTTACCAATAACCAATCTTTGCAGTTTCAATATGCAATTCAAATGCAGTGACTAAATTTATCTTGAATTTTATTTTATCCAGATACAATTCCTCCTTTATTTTAATCTGGAAAATTTTATCTTCCCTTTTGTAAAATTATTCTTCTCACAACTTTTTATCTTCCATCGAATGAAATTATATTATTTTTCACCACTTTATTTTAATCTGGAAGATTTTATGTTCCTTCCCGTGAAAAATTATTTTTCCACTTGTTAATTATTTTTTTTATTGTTTTTTCGGTCCCCCGGTTTTTCAAAACATCCCCATCGAATTAAAATATTTCTTCACATTCCTAGCAACCGTATTTACAACACATTTATCTAGTATCCCTATTTAGCTATTCAAACCTTTTACAATAACAATAATATTTAAAAAAAATTATAAGAAACTTAACAATTAATCTAGCTATCCAATTTCTTTTTTATATTACATATTTTATTAAAATAACTAAATCCACATTAACGAATAAACCAAATTTCATTTTAGTAACAACAACTTGCAAATACCAATTAAACATCATCTCATAAACCCACCAAAATCATCTCACAACCCAATTAATATCATCTCAATATATTTGAATGTATGACTTCGTGTTTTTTCTACAGCATCTTTTTTAATTATTTATATTTAATACTCCTTGGAAGTGCATCTTCCATCTTTCGATTGTTTTTAGACTCTTTAGACTTTCGTTAATTGTAATTTTTTATGGAAACTTGCAGTTTCGGTGGAGTTTAAAATATAATCATAAACTGTACAAACGGTCCTTAGGGTTATTTGCACTCATCGATACTGCCTATCTTTAAAATTTTATACTCTTGGTTAACTTTGATATGAAATTTTGTATAAATTAAATTTTACGAAAATAGTATAAAGGAAAGCCCCTAAGACTGCGTTTTCCAAAAAATTACTGAGAAATCTTCTTGGTTATCATTGATATCGTTACATAAACGTATCTGAATAAATTCCAAAATTGTTGAGCTATCCTTACGGAGCGCCCTATATACATGCATATACCAGTTTGTACGGAAATTTTGCGAATTTTACTGGTGAAATCACTGAAGAACTTAAAATGTTAAATCGAATTTATTCATCAAAGTTACTTTAAGGTTATTTTTTTAAGATAACTTATTTCTATAAATTTTGTAACAAAGTGTAGCCCCAAATCTCATAAATCTAATAATTATAATTAATTGGCGATATATTTCCAAAATACTAAAAATTAAAAACGCAAATACACATAGACGCAGGAGTTCTAGGACGCAGAAAAATTGGGCGGGTGTAGAAACAATAGGAACATTAGGACGTGGGAACATTAAAGCGCATTTAAGCTAAATGAAATAATTAAACAGCTATTAAAAATTATTAATTAAACTATACGATGTTTTGTTCTAACGATCGGAAAAGTTTCAATTTCAATTACGTCGCAGAAAAAAGCAAATAAGGATAATTGTTAGAATATAGAATTTATTTTTACAATATACTTGTTTTTTACAACTTAAACATCTTAAATTTTATCATATTGCATTGGAATGGACCCCGATGGCAAAGTGAAATAGTAAATAGTCATGTACCACGATTATTACAAGTAGCAAGGTTCTCTAAAGGGCAACTGTACAAAGTGTTCTCAAATTGCACTCCATGTTTTTTGCGCACATAATTGTGTAGTACACAATAGGCTTTAACATGGAATCGCAAAACTAGGGGGCCACATCAATTGGTCTACTGAAAGATTTTCCACTTGTTAGCCAGTATTCCAAAACCACATTCGACCATTCGTCAAGCCGGTAATTAAAAATGCGTTTCTGAATAGTCAGGTTTCTTTTGGCATATGGACGTAAGACAAACTAAACGCCTCATCTTCTACAAATACAAAAGGCATTTGCCTGTCATTATCTTCTAGCAGAAATCTGCCGCTAGAAATATTTAGTTAAATATACAGTAGGTCCACTGATTGACTTACAAAAAGGAAAATTTTTTTTATTTTTAATTTTTCAAAAAAAGTCACTCTTGATAAAGTTGTTTGCTTGTTTGCGGGTCCCTTTTTTATTCACATTTATCTCGAAATTTTGGACTTAGAAAATGTTTTAATAAAAATCATGAAAAACTTGAGTAGGCGAATTTTATTTTCAAATTCACATCATCGCTAATTTAGGAGGTGGTTTATTTGAATAAATTGTTTTTTTATAATTTTTTGTAAATAAAATTGGAAATTAAACGTTTTGTAAACTGATTAAGTCTAACAATAAGCAGACATGGATCGATGATTTTACATTGCAAAAAACTTTTCTTAATGACGTTTTACCATAGTTAGTACAAAAAGCTACTTTAACTAAATACAAAATACTTTTTATCTACCACCAAGGCCTCCTTGATTTGAAACGATCAAAAATATACTTAAAATTAGTTTTAAGCCAAGCAGGGTTTAATCCCCAAATATGCAATTTAAATTTAAACATTTTTTGTCAATCATACCTCTTTGTAACTCAATCCGTGGACATACTGTATATTAAGCACTGGAACTTCCATATGCCCCAATGTCGACAGCAGAGAAACAATAGTCTGCAACTACCAGAGCCAGGAGTACAATTGAAAAATATTGTTTGCAATTATAGTACAGGGAACCTGTGTTAGAGGGTTGTTTCATTCTTATATGTTTACCGTCGATGGCCCCAATACAGGAAAATGTCTTCTCTCATAAAATTATTATATTATGATAAATTTCTGTTCCTGATTCCAATGATAGAGGATAGACCAACGGCGAGCGCTATAGCTCCAGTGGCACCAAATAAAGATGACCCGCTAGAAGACGTCGACGATAACGACGGTGAGGGGTTTGATGATCGTGTATCAGAGAGTCCCAATACAAGCCGAAGTCAGCAAGCGATTCCTAGCGTCAAACGTTCAAAAAAGGCAAAAGTGTCTTATGAGGAATCTTTACTCCATATTCTTCTACAGAAAAGTAATGAGGCAATAGATGAGGATCAGACTTTTCTGTTATTGTTGGTTCCCTCAGTTAAAATACTAAATGACGGCTAAAAATTGCAGGTGAAAATGGAGTTTTTAAGCGTTCTTGGAAAAGTACAAGTCTCGACATCCGTCATTTCACCTCGCCCGACCTCTAATCTGGCTGCTATATCCATGCAAAATACTACTGTTTCAAATTATGAATATCATCATAGACAGTGGGATCCATGCACCAATTACAATTACATCTGTAGTTAGCTGCCAGTTAATAGTTAACACACGACAAGACTACAGCAGAAGCTCATCTAATTGCTGACACATAGAAAGTCAACATTCAGAATTATATGTTACATTAACTACGTTTTTCTACAGTTTTTCCGTATTACTTTGTTTTTCCAAAGAATTATTATTTCATTGGACTCTTTTTTAATTACAATGGGATGTTGTTGGAGATTTGATCGACGCTGCTAAACAAAATATTAATGATTGCGATTTACAATTTACAGGAGTTACCCTTTTATCAAAATTGTTGGTTGAGGTGTTTGAAAAAGATTATTTGGAGTTTCGTAGGTCGAAGAGTTTTTATAATCGCAACTTCGACTTAATGTAGGGGAAATTGGTACATAGCGGGCCATGGCACATAGTGAAACATTGAATTTATTTCGCCATCTATGTACTTTTCGAACAAAGCTATTGTATGGTTGAAACTTGGGAAGTGATACTGTCATTTTGTGGTGGCCACATCTACTGTATGTTTTTTAGTATTTCATATATCGCATTTTTGTTTCGAACCAGGATTTTTCGGGATATTTAAAAAATAAATAAATACAAAGTAAGGCGTAGTGGTGCATAGTGAGACGAATTTGCCGGTACATAGTGAGACACACAAACCAGTACTAATTATGAGTTAACTGTCAACTTTTATTGTGTATATACTTCATGTAAAGCAAAAAAGGGTAATTAATAGTGAAAATATTTATTTAGTAGATTAAAACAATTTAAAGTGTCATCACTAACATCATTAAAATACTACAAGTTTTTTTTATGAATTAAATTTTGACTGCAACTTGTAAGAATATGCTATGAATTTTAGTTTAGATCATTTTTTTATGACTTACCTTATTTGTTTCTATTGATTTGAAATTTCGAAATAAACTTTTCTGTATATTTTAGTTTGAATATTGTACATGTCCCAATATGTACCAGGAGGTGGTACATTGTGAGACACGTGGTACATAGTGGGACATCGGCAATTATTTAATTAGTATTTACTCAAAAATTCCTAATTTTGGATATGTAATACCTAAACCACCTATGCATGTTGCAATTACCAAAAATCCGGGTTTTGAATTAATTTGTAAATGTTATGCCCAATTGAAAAAATCCGTCTCAGTATGTACCAGTTTCCTCTACTTATACAAACATATAAAATTAGGACAAATAACGGTCGACCTGATCGATCTTTATAAAATTCACAAATACTTCTGCGTATTGCAGACTTTGTTTTCCGAAGTTTCGCCGAATTCCTAGTCGCGGAATGGCTGTCCGAAAACGTAAATACCGAACATAGAAAAGCCATACAAAATTTGGTTAAGAAGAACAATTTAATGTTTGTACGTAACATGTTCGACAGAATGTTAGCGATCGAGTGTCCTCTCCATTTAGTTATCATAAATTCTAATCCTGGCAAGGCAAAAGAAATAATTGAGAAAACTCCCGAGATCCTTTACGTAAACGATGAAGTTGGAAGATCTGTTCTTCATTTAATTGTTTCATGAGGAGTATACCATCTAACCGCGAAGGAATACATCGAATCGGATGTCGCAATGCAGGCGCTTGCTAGATGGATCAGAGAAGACAAAGATTTTGATTTGTTGAAGCTAATCCTTAGCGATGTCATAAAAAGTAATAAGGACGACTTACAATTGGATTATACCGTTATCCGTTCTTGTTATCATGTTGCCAATGCGCTTTGTGGATGGAAAGGATATCTGTGCCAGGATATTTCAGTAGCGGATCTGGATTACGAAGTTATAAGTTTTTACACATCTAAATTTTTCTACGTCTCCTCAAAAGCGGTTGTATTAAGGCGTGTATCTATTGACCATCCGATAACGTTCATAGAAAGAGTAAAATCAGAACGAAGAGAAAATGATAATTTACACGACGCCTTTAAGGACGGAAATATGATCAAGGCAACAGCACTAATTTCTTCTAGATATGAAGAAATGAAACGGACCAAATGGGTTGCACTCCGGTTCATATTGCTGTTATGCTTAAAAAGGTTAGGCTGTTACATTTGCTTCTGGAAAGTGAAAAAAAACCAAATCTTGATGTAAAGGTGAGGAAGGTAGAACTCCTCTGCATTGGGCACTGATAGTCTAACATTATTATTAAACTATTCGGTCGATGTAAATATCATCGACAATACAAGCAGATGTTCCTAGCATTACTTCGTAATTACTGCAAACAGTAACAAACAGAACGACGTTTTACGTTGTTTTATCGAATTAACGTATGTTGATTCAAACATGATGATACAAGACATATTTGAAAAAACGCCCCTTTATTATGCCCTGCCTTTGGAGCTAATTTTGAATTATTGCAACTGTGAGCGTCCTAACGAAAACCTGTTTTTCAGATTTAGTCCTGTCAGTTATGGAAAAAACAAGAAAGTTCTTCCATTCTTATCCACATACATAGGTTTCACCTCAGTCAACCCATTTGCAATGAAAAAATTGATGATAACGTACCGTCGAGCAATTCCTGAAATATTATCCTACGTAGATTGTGGCGGTGCTGTCGTTTTACACTGGGCTGCAAGTAGAGGAATGAAGGACGCAGTAAAATTATTTCTCGATTACGGCGCCGTTCCCAATCGAAATGATAGATATGGCAGAAGCCCTCTATTATGCGCAATCGACAAGTGTCATGTGGAGGTAACAGAATTACTCATCGACAGGGAAACGGCTTTAAATATTAAGAACGATTTGAAACAAACTGTTTTAATAGTTGCATCGAAAACTGGACACGAAGATGCGGTAAAACTTTTATTGGAGACGAAAGTAGAAATTGACGGACAAGGTGATCTTGGTAAGACGTCTTTGCACTGGGCAACTGTTGATGAACACGAAGGAGTAGTACGAATATTACTGGAAGCAGGTGCTAATTCTAACATCAAAGACAAGGAGGTCAAAATTGCTCTTATGGTCGCCATAGAAAAAGGGTATAGAATTATAATGAATTTACTTCTGAATAATTTGAAAGATTTGGAGGTAGCGGATGACACAGATAATACGGATTTTCTTTGGGCTGCAACATACGGACGTACTGACATGATTTTGGAGTTAATAAATAGAGGAGCAGACCGCACAGCTAAGAATTTCAGGCGAAACTGCACTAATGCAAGCTGCAAAAAATAATCTCATAGACACAGTACGCTTGCTGTTAGAAAAAGGTGCGGATATTGACGCAAACGATAAAAATAATCTTACCAGCTTTGACTCGACGATAAACAAGAAGAGCATTCAAACTACTAAATTTATGTCAGATAAAGGTGCGAGTATAAATAAATATAAATACCTTTACTGGAGAAAGGGACTCACAGCGATAGCTAGCCAACTGTTGGCTAGAGAAGCTGAGGCAGAAGGGAAAAATAACCAAAATATGACGCCCTTACATTTTGCAGCACAGTATGGAGGAACGGATGTGGTTCACTTGCTGCAAGGGAGCAAACCCAGAAGCGAAAATGGAGGATGGCAGAACGCCTTTAATAGTGGCATCATTATATGGGTATTTACAGACTGCTGAATTGTTGATCGAGAAAGAAGCAGAAGTTGATGCTAAAGATAATTATTGCTGTACGTTTTTACATTGGGCAGCTAGTTATCGTCGGATTGATATTGCTCGGCTGCTTCTAAGTAAAGGTGCAATTTACAAACTTAAAGATAATCATCAAGAGACTCCATGATGATTGAAATATATTCTAAATAGTTATACCATATTTCTGTGTCGCAGAATACAGCGGAGTCTTTTATATTAATTACTAAAGACTGAATTAAAATTAATACTACTGATTTTTTATAATAAAATAGTTCACAATCGAGAAACAGAACAACATAATACATAATCGCGCCCTTCAAGGAACTCACACTTTTGTTTTATATTTTGTTTATTTAGAAACAATTTATAACATCCTGAAAAATGGCGTTAAAGTGTACAAAAATTCAAAATTGTATAGTGTAAACAATTTATCGTTACTTTTTTCTATTTGGGATGTATTGTAAAGTTTATTAGAAATCTAACCTTTAGAGGAAACATTATCCCTACTACGAGTTGGGGGTCAGTATGCTTATCTTCGTTTTGCAAATTTGTTGGATATTTGGAAAGATGATTGATAACTACATTTTCAGGTATTCAATTCTTAAGTTCGTTAACTTCATGCTAATCATTTCCTATGTGCAATTTCTTTTAATGTTTCTTGCATTATGTCGATAGATCCTTTAATTTTCAAATTTTCTTCTGGACTTTAGTGGTTTCTTTACTCAGCGATCTTTTTGTTGCTTTACTTTTTTTAAGTAGCAGCACTGCATTTTGTTCCTTTGTTTCACTACCTATCTTCTGCAAAGTATATTTTATAACTAGAGTGCGGATTTATAAGCACACAAAAAAGCGCTTAAAAAAGCTTAAAAAATCGAAGAAATAAGCCTAAAAATACTACGAAAACCTTACTATAAGTATAAAAAAGCCAATTAGAAATGTGCCTTTATTTAAAAAAGTTAAACATAATTTTTTAAACAAAACATTTAGATGTACATAATACCGAGCATAATACGTATTATCTACCGAGTATTTATTATAAACAAAAAACTACTAATTATCTATGTAACTAAGCCGTTAATTACTCTGAATTAGGTATAATTTTAATCTTCCTTACGATAACAACCAATAATTAAACGTTTTTCTAAATTGTCAACAGTAAAATTTCTTCTTTTATCTAGTTAAAATATTTTTGAAGAAAGAAAAGCTTCTTCAATCTAGATGTTTTATCTAAATTAACATAAAGAAACCCAGGGAAAACCTAATAATTATATAATAAGCAGAAAAAAAGCATTTAAATTACCTATAAGCCTAAAATCTTGAAATAAGCAAAAAAAGCATAAAAAAACTTGCAAAATATCGTTGCTTTTACTATGATTTGTGTTTGTGCTCATATGAAGGTATTTTCACGTTGCTACAGTTTCTGACAAAAAGCATTATTGCTAGAAATCCGCGCACCTTATTTATAACGTTCGTAAAAATCCTAAAAGGTTAAAATTAACTTTTATTTAGCGTTTATTTGTAACATTCAAACATAGTTTATTCGGCCGCCTTTTGTACTACAGAAATGTAATTTGATAATTAAAAAATAATACAGTAAAATAAAAATAAAAACTAGAAGCGAACTCAGTGTTTTCAAAACAAAAAACATAAAATTTTGAAATTATAAAATCGCATATTTAAAAAATCTCATTAAATTAACAATAAGTCCTTAACGTAATACAATGGACAAATTCTTCTAGCATGTATTAACTGTAAGAAAAGGAGAAACATATCACGGTTTCTGCACTTAATTACGTCGATAGAAAATGGCATCGTTCGCATTTAGCGATGTGCAGCTTTCTCTTTGAAACGCCCCCGCCTATGTTGAATGCACAGAAAGTCAAGCTTTCGAGTTGATGGCTGGGAAAAATTATAAACACTGCGAGCATAAATTAAAAACTTTGTGGAAATTTATTCTGGTTTTTTTTTTAATCTAAATTATTAATTTATTCGTTCTGGCAGGGAATTTTTTGCATTTACGTGAAATAGGCGAATTTTATTATAGAAATATTTGCGAAACTTGCAACTAAATAAAGTGAAACAAATTATTGCATGTAGTAAACCGAAAAGAATTAACAATTTGGCGTATTATTTAATGTCTGTAGGTAATTAATAAAGCATCCTAAAGAAAATTTTCTACGGTTCTAATGGTACCTAATAAAGACAAAATCTGTTAATCTTTTCGTTAAAACTCAAGGGCAAATAATCAAAATCGCAATAAGGAACCTGTCTGCATTATTATACGGTTATTAATATTAATTACTGTAGGAGAAGTGCTACCTGCACCAAGATTTAATTTATTACTATTTATATTAAATAGCTACAGTTGTTTTAATAATTATTTTTCATGGGCGTCGTTGCTGTTATATAACATATAACCCATGGAGAAAGTTATGTTGTAACGGTATTTATGTTATGAAAAACTTTAAGAATTAGAAATTAAATTATTTGTATGAAAAAGTGAATGACAATCACCCTTCAAATTGTCGTTAACAAATACATAAAATTATGGTTTAACACAAGAAAAACGACTTGTTTTAAAATACCTACAGTGTAAAACACTTTGACTCAACCAAAAATCTGCTGGGGTATTGTAATCTATAAAACAAAAAATAGTCTTCATGCTTTAATACCTTCAATGTTACTCTGCAGACCACTCTTAAATTTTAAATTACTCTGAAGCTCATACCGAGAGACTGTTTCACTTTCTTTAATGGGAAAGACGTATTACTCATTAACAAATATCTGATAGAACACTTAATGAACATAAATGTACAGACATCTGTAGATACTTACCTTTTAAAATGCATTACTTTCTCCTTTAAATGTAAGTAGTGTTTACCATCAAGTTCCTGATAACTTTAAAGTTAATTTCTTTGATTATTAAATAAGTACAACATTAATTTAAATAATTTTATTATGTAGGTAAATAAATTGTATTAAACTAGGAATTATTGATAACTTTTTAGTAAAAACAAAATTATTTTTAAATGCATAATTTTTCCATTTTGCTCTATAATAAAGGAAAGTGTTTGGATTTGTATACAGTTGTACAACTGTTACTTAAATATTGCATATTCATTTAATTTATATAAGCATAACAGATTTATCTTACATAAACTTGCAAACTGTTATAAAAGTTAAAAACAATAGGCATACAGATTTCACTTATAACATTTTTCATAGAAACAAACTCGATCAATCAGTATATTAATAAGTTAATTAAACAAAGTATTTTAAAAAAATTAATAAAGCTAAGTTTAATCTTCATCGGCTTCCAAATTAATATTGTTACCAAATTTACCATAAAGATACGACTTTAAATCGCTCATTAAGTCTTTTATTTCATCTGCTTTTGATGTAAGTTCGGCAATTTCAGTTTCTGTCTTTCGTTTTGACTCCTCAAGGCATACTTGTGTTTTCTCCAGATCTTGGTAGATGAATACTTCTCCTACTAAATACGGTATTTTTTCCTCTTCGTCCAATAATACGATTTCATCACAAGCATCTTCGAGTTTCTTAAGATCGTTCTGAAAATTCAAATGCATTACAACTTCATAATACTATTAAATATGTAATTAATTTACCTCTTTCTGTTTCATTTCGATTTTAAGATCCTCTAATTTAGCATTTAACCTAGCAAATTTGTTGATTTTCTGTTGGTCTTCGAAGGTAATATGCACATCACTGTCCTGTAAACGAATTAGAGTGAAAATCATACTAAGTTGGTTTATTAAATGAAACTTACTGGTTGAAGTGGTCCTTTCGCAGAAGCCATCGCAAAAATAGTATTTTACTCAAAGAAATTCGCAGAAACCGAAAAATTCTGCATGCACAAATAAGGTTATGTAGGGTTATGTCAAAGTATGTTCACCGAAGTAAGATAGTATAGATGGCCAATACTTTATAAACTGAGAAATAGTTTCGTAAATTATTATTTACTAAATTACGGTAAGGTCCTAATGGCTTATTTAAAACATTGATTAAATTGCGATTACGCTGTTAATTATTCAGGGTTGAATTTGTGTTGAAAGTAGAAACTTTTAATTGCAGCCTTTAAGTTAGCTCATTGGTTAGTTGTGACTCAAACCAAGCTAACCAAATCTTGTGGTGTAGTGTGGCATTTCGCTATAGGAGGGCGCTAGTAAACCTAAGTCGAAAATTTTCGGTTAAAATTAAAAAGTTAATTAAAATATACTTTTTTTATGTTCTTTTGAAAAAATGTCGAGAAAACTCTAGAGATTGTTAATGCAGCAAATATAAACTAAATAAATAAAATCATTTATAAGGCTTTTATAATTTACCATGCGTAATGACTTCCTTGATGTACAGAGTGGCTAGAAAAACTCCGGCCGGTGGATATATCCCAAATCGAGGGATTTTTGAAGCCCACAGGAGACAAAGATTTTTTAAATCTCTACATTTTGAGCTCGAGTTGTCGCTTTCCGACTTTATCACACTTGAATGGAAATAATTTATATATTACTGCTATTATATTATTTTCCTCTACATCTGGTTTTTATAACTTTAACTAACTTCAAGAGCTTTGCAATTGGGGCAATAAATCTTATTTCTTTCGGTCATGAAAGCTTTACGATAGGTCCCAGATCCTTTACTAATGACCCTGTAATATTAGAAAGTGTAACACCCGTTAGGGCCATAAAATCAAATTTTGTTGGGAATAGCGATGTTCTGTTCAATCTTATAAGATTTTCGAGATTGAGCGGTCAATTATAATGTTTAGTGAGTCGCTCTCTAGTGAATTTGTGTTTTAAAATGAAACGTTTTCCTAGTTCTTTATTGGATTCGGAACCCCAACCAAAAAAGTACCGCAAAGGTTCTTCTAAAGTTTTTCAAAAAGCTTGGCTGCAGGATCCCCTTTTTAAAATTTATCTAACAGAGGACAATGATAATAAAACAAAATGCAGGTTAAAAACTAAAAATATAAATCGCCAAGTTGAAAAAATAATTCATATTTTATAATTAAGTGTGCTTTATATTTCTATTAAAAGTTGGTTTGAATGAATTCTGTTTTTTTTATATTTTATTACAGTATCTACCCATATTAAAATAAAATATTATAGGTATTAAGACAACAAGGGTTTTATGTGATAGAAGGTTTAAAAATCAAGGTTGCAGTTTAAATCTGAGCGAACGAAGTGAGCCGAGGATTTGATAGACCGAGATTTTTAAACTATAAAACACGAGTTGTCTTCAAGATTTTTTCTAACACTAATATCAGACATTTTCTTTCACTAATATATTATTAGAAATTTTAATAAAGTATTATTTGAGACGCGCCATAATACACAAAATGCGAAGATTGCAAGGCAACGACGTATTTAAAGGCCTATAATAGTACATTATGAAATTAGTTTATAATGTATGTAAGCAACAAATTCAAGTAAAGTAGGTAGTATCAAATTAAGAGCATTTTTTTAGTCTTTCGATTGATACCACTATCAATCCCATCAATTCAAACGGGGAGCAGGAATCGGCTTATAAGTATACTACAATTTCCCATGCTATTTCCCTATGTTCGCCCCTTAAGTCAAACACCCGGTATACGTGAATTCTTGTTTTCTGTTCTATTTCCCTCTTGCCAAATACTGTATTGTTTAGAGCGCAATAAGTTTTTGTTGCCTTTTTAGCTCTGTGTGCAATTTCTAACTCGATCTTCCCATCACTTGATATCACCACCCCGAGGTATTCATATATGGTCACTCTCTCTATTTATTGTCCTCTGCAACTCAATTGAATTTTGTTTCCTTCCTCTTGTTCTTTTTGACTTATCCTCATGTACTTACTACTTACATTTGTTGATGTTTAATTCTAACTTCATTTTTTCTATTTCTTCCAGCCATATATTTAACAACTGTTGCATTTTTCTTTGATTATCCGCCACTAATACTATGTCGTCTGCATATAACAGTCCTTCCATTGTTACCGGTCTTAGATTATTATATCCTATTGTCGTTTGTATATGTTCTGTCCTTAGTATTTTCGAGTATTTTATCCATTATGAGTATAAATAACAATGGGCTGAGACTATCTCCCTGTTTAATTCCTTTTCCCGTTTCAAATTCTGACGACCTTTTACCACCTATTTGCACCTTTCTCCTTGTTCTGTTATACGTACTTTTCGCTACTTGTATTATTTTTCTCGCGACATTAAGTTCTTTCATGGTTTCCCTTAATATGTTCCTGTCCACTGTATCGAACGCAGACTTAAGATCGATAAATGTGATAAGTGTTTAAGTGTATCTTCTCCTTGTTCATTTTTCTTCTCCATTAGGTTCTTTAGTATGTATATGTTGTCTACTATTTGTCTCTTTTGCCTAAATGCCGCTTGCTCTGCTTCCAGTTCATGGGCGAAGTTAGGTCATCAGACCTGGGGGGTCTAAAGCCCTAATATGAAAAGACATATATTTTTTTTGTTTTTAAGTGTATGTGTATGTTTGAATGTTTTTGGGGGGGCTAATTCGGTTTTTGGGGGGGCTTAGCTCCCCCAAGCCCCCCCCTAACTTCGCCCATGTTCCAGTTGTCCCTCCACTTCTGCTCTCTGTCTCTTTTCTATTAGTCTGACGTACAGCTTGTATACAACTGATGCCAGGCATATGTCTCTATAGTTTTGGCATTTGAATTCATCCCCTTTTTTTATGAATAGGTAGCAATAGATTTTCTTCCCACTCTTTCGGCATTGAGTTTGTTTGCTATGATTGTCTAATTAGTTTTAACAGCCAGTCTTTTCGTCTCTTGCCTAACCATTTTATCATCTCCGCATCTATTGTGTTCCACTCGCTTTTCCCGTTCGTATTTTTCCTAAAGTCTCATTGAGTTCCTCCTGCTGTATTTCTTTTATTTCGCATTTCTTTTCATTTTCCTCTGTCTGGTTTGGTCCATTGTATGTGTCGTTTGCTCCTCTCCTTTTCTTTTGTATTTTTCCTTATAGTACTCCATCCATATTTCAAGTACGTCGTTTATTTGTGTTTTCACTTGATTATTTTATCTCTCATTCCTCTCAGCTCTTTCCTTTTTCTTCCTCTTATTGCTCTTATTTTATTCCAGAGACCTCTATTACTGTTTCTCTAATTTTGATTTAATTCCGTATCTTCCCCAGCTCCCCTTCTTTGCTTCTCTTGTCATTTCTTTTACTTTATTTCTGTGGTCACACATACACCGAAAACACCCGACCGCTTCCCTCGGAAGGCAATGGCGAACCACCGAAGTATTTCTGCCTAGTAAGTCCTCTCTGCAGTAGAGGTGCAAGCACTTCCGTGGTTCGGAGCCCACGTTAAGCTGTAGGTCTCCTATGTTTGTAGGCTACTTGACGCGCATACCTATATACCTAAGGCATATGGAGGGAGGATCGGCAACGCCCTGTAAAGGGCACGCCACTTCTAGAAGAAGAATCTTCAATATTCCGCATATTTCCTCTGCCTTTTTTAATATTATATCTTTAAATATCTTCCACCTTTCTTCTATACTGAATCCTTTTTCCTTGTCATTACGTATTTCCATTTCAAAATTCTCAACTGTTTCTTCCTGGTACCTTCTCTTTATATCTGGATCCTGTAGTCTCTTTATTGCTATTCTACTGTATTCTGTTTCCTCTTTCTCTCTTCTGGTTACTTCCATGACAGGTCTGCCACTACTAACCTGTGTTGCGTTCCTAATTCAGTTCTATTTTCCGTTTTAATTCGTTCTATTAATTGTTTCATTTCCTGTGTGTACCTATTCAATATAGTCTATAACGTTCTTTGCATCCCTTCTTTCGGCTATAAATGTATATATTTCCTGTAGTGGTTGCTGCCAGCAGGAGTTACCTATTAATAGGTCATTTATTTGACACAATGTTATCATTTTAGCCCCGTTTCGGTTTTGTACTTGTTCGTCAAATTTTCCCGTGCATCCACGTCCTCTATTTTCGTCATTTCCTATTCTCGCATTCCAATCTCTCATCACTATTATTTTTCCATTTTTTTTCTTTTATCTCATCTAACGTGTTCTGTAATTCCATGTAAAATTCTTCCATTATTCCTTCTTCCGTTCCCCCTATCGGACGTATATTTGCACTACATACCATTCTTCTTCCATTTTAATTTTTATGTACATTATTCTTGACGATATGGGTTTAAATTCTGTTTCATTTGCCCGTTACCACTATTCCCATTCCTTCAATAGCTCTCTGTTTCATTTCCATCCCCGAGTAGTTAATATATGGTGTGCTTTCTTTCAGTTTTTATTCTTCCGCTTCCCTTCTTCTTTGTCTCGCATATCCCCACCAGTTGTGTTTCAAATTTCTCCATTTCCTGTACTAATTCTTGTTTCTTCACTCTTAACGATGTTATGTTCCATGTTCCTAACCTTATGCTTTTGTGTTTATATATTATTTCCTTATTTTTTCCCTTTATATTTATTTTATCTGTTATATTTATTTCCCCTTTTTCCTTATTCCTTGCCATTGTCGTTTCCGTTGCCTGTGTAGTCTTATTTTTTGAATATGTATTGGTATTTCTGTTTACGTTCTGTTTGTTTTGGTTATTTTGTTTAATTGTTCCTGAATCTCTTCGTCTGGCAATCTTTCACTAATTGTTTTTCCTCTTGTTTTTTCTTTTGGTGTTTTTTCATTCATTTCATTTCCTGGGTTCCTTTCGGTGTCAATTTCTATTGCGTTTAGTTGTTCCAGCAAATAGGCGTCTCCATTTATTATTAATTTATTATATCTGACCGTTGCATGATGTCCCTTTGTTCTATGTTTTATCAGTTCCTTCCTTTGTTCTTGCATTTCCCTTAAATAATCTTCTTCGATATAAGTTTTGGTACCTTCTAGTTTTTTGGTTGCTTTCAGTATCTCCACTTTCTTTGGCCAGTTCCTTAGTTCCACTAAGCTTGGTTTAAGTTTCCCGCCTTGCTGTTTTTCAATTCTTCGAATCTCTAATATCTCCTCTTCCATTACTACTGTTATCTCCATATCCCTTAGGACCGTTCTTACTTTCTCTTTTAATGTAGGTCTTTCTCCTCTTCTTCTTCTTTTTCTTATTTCTCTTTCCATCTCTTCCATTATCTTCTCTTGTTGTGTTGCCCTTTGTTTAAGTTGTTGGTTTTCACTTCTCAACCGTTTATTTTCGTCTTTAACTTTGTTCAGTTCCATTTGAAACATATCCATTTTCCTTTCCATACGTTCATCTCTTGCTTCCATTCTGTCTAATTTGTTATTTATCTCTTCTAATATTTCCTGCATCTTTTAGGTGGTTTTAATTTCCTTTAATTCATAATTAATTAGCTTCAAGGAAGAATAATGCCGGCTATTTCAGGCCACTGTCCTCTATATATAATTTACCAACAACACGGCGTTATACCAGTATGATAATTTTTAGATGAACACTTCTATCAATCATGGATTGTGCGAAGGCGTCCGATGAAGTGGCTTTCCAGATCATGTGACTTAACACCCATGGACTTTAGTGTATGCGGAATTGTTCGAGATTTGGTCTTCTCCGACAACGTTAAGGAAGATATTGAAACCTTGAAGAAAAAAGCGTTTTTTGAATACTATTTTTAGTTCTTTGTTTTTAATTGTTGTTAAATGAAGCAGCATTTGAATCTTCCACTCCTGAAATTTGTAGATTAGTTTTCTGTCTTCGTTTACGTTGATGTTCTGGTTCTATTATTTCGTTGATGTTCGATTTCTTTAATTTTCAATGATCATTTGCGTTTTGGTTTATTTTATTTACTTTGGGGTGTATTTAGTAACTAAAGTGTCCTTGAGTAGCCTCAGGGATTGTATGACACATGAATTAATTTCAGTAGTTCACATGGATTGTGCGTTGTTGTGAGATTTTCAATTTAATTTTTCTTTGCTAGAGCACCATCTCAAGAAAAGTGGCCGGGGTTTTTCTAGCCACTCTGTATTTTAAAGTTTAAAATAATAAATAAAATATTTTGTTTACGCAATACATTTATTATTACATTTTTAATAAGTAGGTACACGACTAATTTACAGATTCAGTTATTAATATTACGGATGACTATTTTGTAACTACAAAAAGAATCCATCATTCTACATATAGGTATTTTTTTGTAAGTATATAAATGCAGTGTGATTTCCTTCCACTGCATAAATAAAAACAATATTGCTACAACACGTTAACACTTTTACTGATTTGATATACTGATATGTTGGTAACACCAAAACACTAAGTACTTGTGCTATTATAACAGTTTAAAAACATTAAGATTTTTAAATACAATAATTGCTAGGAACTAGAGAGTTATAATGATACACAGATATAGAAGCTTAAAGTAGGTATTAATGTTATTATTGTGGAATATTTATATTAGCAATTACATCTATTATTATAGTAATAATACTGTACAATCTCATGTTCATAATTCACACTTTCTCAGTCATACCGACCCAGATTTATCTATTTTTATATTTTATTCGTTTTTAACATATGAACGTAAAAAAATCCCAACCTGACTTTGTATATCAACATGCATTTAATAAATTCTAAATTGGTGTAGTCGTAAAGCAACCACGCATCGTAATCAATTATGTAACCGTAACATTATATTTGGCATCGTTATAAAACCATTCACGCAACATTCGAACAAATCATACGAATCAAAATAAATAACTTATTTATAAACACGAATTTGAGTAGTTATTATAAAAAACTGTACAAATTGTATAATAAACACTACTTAAAAACTCATACAATTATTAAATGCTTTTCAGTGCACATTCCAGTCATAAAACGCAAAATTTTCGATAGTTTTAAAAAGATCAAATCCAAGAATAGGTACTGATGAAATTTTGACAAAATCATCCAATTAAATAAAATACGTATTATTTTTGCGTACGTTATTAGTTGTTCACTTGCATTTTCTTGCTCGACGACGGAACCTACGCATCCTCTGGTCCCATTCGTCTCTCCATTCTATCACGATGGAACGTTGGGTCACTCCAATGTTTCCCGTTGGAATTCCTCCAGGAGAGTCGTCCTTCTCACGACCCAGCACTAGATATGACCTGGAAAGTTTACAAATTACAAGAAGCATCATGCTCACTTAACACTTTAATCTTTAATCCAACTCGGGCTTTCATTTACGTTCTTAACTTAATTAAATTGCAGTTTTTAAATGCCTGAAATAACACGGTGCTTTTGAGTTTTATTTCATTAGTATGGATTTCGCTAAATACGTTTTTTCGATCGATAAAAAGGTATTTAGAGAATTTAACGTCGAAATGAAGCTCAGAATTTCAAACACGTGCGAACAGAACTGTAATAACCCGATCAGTGTCAAAACAGAAATTTCGAGCACCTTTGATGTTCCCCAGGCTGACTTCATCGTTTACGTTAAAAGCATTAATTAGCCCAAATTACCTTTCGACGTTTTAATTCTTCCACTCTAGATTATAGCGACAGTAATGAATAGGCGGGTATTATAATAATGATTCTATTAATAACGGGAGCGCTTTATAATTTATTCATTTCACGAGCACATTTTTACCGGTTCGGGCTTGAATTATTGCAACGCGATTTGCATGTGCCGAAATAATATAAGCGAAACAAATCACCGAATAAATGCTGCACAAGTTGCACGTTTCTACCCTGCACGTCTCATTTAATTCACAATTTTAACTTATTTAGGCAGAGCGCAGAGCGAAAATTCTAACTCGTATTTCCCTACTAAAAGATTGCTTTTGCAATGTTTCACTAGTTTTTTTGAGTTAATACTTTGAATAATGTTTTTTAATATACTTGAAGGATTGTTCCAAACGACTTTGTAAAAAGATTTTGTAAAGATTTAATATAACTCATAGAAAATGCCAAAAGTTTTTATTTTTATGTTAAACTAAAAAAGCAATCAGGTACGACACATTCTCTTTGTAAGAATTTATTTACTCCTCCGAGAACGAAGATATTAAATTTAGTTTCTAGCGTATATGTAATATTAAAGGTCACGTAAAGCTCCTTCCATATTTGAAAAATTTAATTGAAACAGTTATAATGAATTTATAATTTATTTGGATCATAGTAAGCCATATTCAGTGTAAAAATAAGTGTTGTCGGTGAAAATTATCATTACAAAAGAAGACTCCACAAAAGGAAAGGACGTCGCCAAGTGGTCAACACCGCAATCAAATCGCTTAGATTATGGTAAATCTTCAAAGAATTACTTGTTTAGAGAATAATTTTATTAATCATGAGAATTCTATATACAGAAAAATATCAACTTTGAAGATCAATGTGGAAGACCTTTTTTTGTATGTCTGAAAGAGTGATGTTAATCAAGTGACTGTGACTATTAAAGGTTTTCATGACAATTACATGTCGTTTATTTGCTGCAGAAACTATCAAGAATAGTCCTGATTGATACCATAAGATGTACCAAAGAACCGGAATTCGTCTTGATGAATGCTGTATTCTGAATTCTGGATTGTTAAAAGTGTATTTTTACCCTTTAAATTTTTGGTAATAGATCAATTTGAGATATACGTTTATCTGAACTTTTTTGTTTATTTTGACCTAGAGAATGCGCCTCTAGAATAGTGCATTGCAATTTTAGACACCTGAAAGAAATACCAATACAGTAAATCATAAACGCTTTAAATAAGAATTGCTATCTTTAATTCGTTGAACAAAGCTATTTTTGAAATTATTAATTTTTTTCTTAGTTTCTTACGGTGGAATAAGTATAGGTATATAACATAACATAACATAAGCGATCCTCTTCTACCGACAGTAAGTCAGTGTTGAGGTATATAGAATTTTCAAAATTAGTAAAAAATTATTGAAAGGTCAGAACTAGCACCTAAAATTATTGACTGTGAAAAGTATCGGATTGGATTAGTTAGCTCACTGCTTTCATGTGATTCGGACAAAAAACGTTGCAGTTCACCAGTTCACTGAGTTCACTTAAAACAAAAACAGCAGTAATGCATTACTAGTGCGATATGGATAACCATAAAAACGTAAATACACCTGATTGCCGAGAAAACCTCCACCAAGATTTTATAAGAAGAAGCAGTGGATGATGGACTGCATTTTCAATATTGTCAAACACCGTAAATGTATGAAGCACCAACAATTATTGTGTGGTAGATTTTTTGGGAAGCAAATATCGTTTATGGATAGAGGCAGTTTTGCAGAAATAGATGTGCTTATATTAACGATATCGTGAACGAAATTGAGTATTGAGGACCGCTTCAGAAAATGTCTTGCCCGATGGCCAAAGTCGACTCCTAGGTTGTTACAAATCCAAACACTGAAGTGAGCATAGACTTTCTGGTATCACAGCGAAATAGAGAAGGTATTCGAAAAACTTGTTCGTAAGACCATCACAAAATTGTATGGGACTGAACATCTTTAGTCAGTACTTTATCTGTGTGATCCAAGATGGAGTGCTCTAAAAAACTTTGGTAAGGCGACTAATCTAGGAAAAATATAAATTATGAAGTCTTCTATCTGCTAAGGGTGCAGAGTATCGATGATATATTTAAAATTCGCCGAAAATCTGGGACACTGGTTAGAAGCCAAAGTGCTGGTGGGAAGTGATCCAAAAATTTGGTGAACTGGTTAGAAGCCTAGAAGCCAAAGGACTGGTGGGAAGTAATCTTAAAATCGCATGAAAATCCATCTCAATCTAGATGATGATCGTACCGATTCGCCTTGCAAGCAAAATAATATTGCCATTCATTTTCATCTTCTTCGACAGCTCTTCTCAATTCACTACTGGATATAGGCCTCGCTTTTTGCACTGTTCTCTGTCTTACGCCAACTGGTGCCATTTTCTTCCTCCCGTTTCTTTCAAGTCGTCGTGCGTCTTGATGGTCTTTCCACACTCCGTTTGTGTAATGGTGGCCTCCATTGAAGTAAGCATTTTGATTATCTAGAATTATCTTGGCGTGCAATATACCCAACCCATGCCCATTTCTGCCTTGCAATGTATCCGTTGATATCTTCTACCTTTGTTTTTCTTCTTATACTCGTATCTTCGTTAAGGATGTGGTTTCTCAGGCTTAACTCCCACTATGGCCGTATGGCTGTTTGAGTTATTCTGAGCCTATTAGCAGATTTGATGGTTAATGTCATAGTTTCCATTGCATAAGTCAGTGGCGGTTCGTGACTTTAGGAATGGGCGAAGCAGATTATTAGGTCTCCCCTAACCCCTTTGGGGGTCAAGCTGCAGAGGCAGCCCCATTTTTCAAAGTTCAAGGTCATTCGCTTTTTACAACTCGAAATTTTGATGGAACCCGGGTTCGCTTAATGTAAAGCTAAAAATGTATATTTTGGAATTATTCATTAAAGGGGTATTAAGAGCAATTTATTTTAAACAAATTAGGGGTAATAATAAACATTAAAATCAAATCCACTTACAAAGAAACGTGAAAAAATAATCCACTACTCCGGATCGTTTGATGGGAACATTGTATAAAAATTCGCGTGGTCTGGCCGTTAAACTGAACAACAAACCAAAATATGTAACACCGAAACCAGAAGGCAGGTTGCGACTGACGCAGGTCTAGAATATGTTTTACTTATCCGTACAACTTCCTTTGCAAACATACGAAAATTGACGCAGTATTCCTGCTTCAGTTGAACGCTTGTGGTCTGCAGTATGTACTGCTGAGCGGCATAACGTTACTTTTAAAAACGTCTTCGGACATAAGGCTGAACATTTTTTGTGAGATGGCATCTCCCTGTCTCACTGCTCGTTTCGCTGGTATTCTACTAGTTTTGGTGTTTTCAGTGATATTGACTTCCAGTGTTGCTCTGTCGTATATACATATATTGGGGTAAGTTATTATATCTCGAGTCGATTCTGACGTTGTTCATGCCTTTGAACATAGCCCATAGTTCTACTACTAGTCAAATACCTTGTTGTAATGTTGTAATCGAAGAAAGCAAAATGGCGAGGAACATTGTATTAGTGGCAGTTTTCTATAAGTAGGCGTACAGATGGTATATTATCAGTAGTGTTGTGGCCTCTGCGGAAACCTGCTTATTATGTTGGTTGGTAGTCATCGAATTTGTTAGTAAGCCTATTGGTGAGAAAATTTATCATTCGTCGTGCTCCAAATTTATGAAGAGACAACAAGATTTATCAATGGAAGACAGAATTCGAGGAAAAATTCTGAAAGTCAAGTAACTCATTGGAAAAACCAGAGAGTACAATGTCGCCGTACCTTGAATTCTATTTCATGGGTATAGCTATGACAAGTTATGGGGCAATGGTAGTTCGGCCTCGTTTTACCATTTCGTTAAATACCTTTAGTATTGATAGAGCCCAGGTTGACAATATCGGTCTAGGACGTTTAGGCGCGCATCTTTAGGCGCGCACCATACGGCGCGAGCTATTAACCGCCGGCATTTTAGGCGCGGAACCTTTAGGCGCGGGGACGTTTAGACGCCGGCGTTTTTTGGCGCGGGGACGGTTAGACGCCAGGCAACGATCTGTTTTAAATTGTACCTTCTGAACGTTGGAAGCGTATTTGAAACTAAATTGCTTTATAATAAGAGATTCTCTTCTTAATTATAAAGGTATAAAAACTGATTTAAATTTAACTAGTTACAAATATGTTCCATAGAACCAAACATGTCACATCGGGCAAAAAAATTAAGTATAAAAAAATTAAGTAAATTATTATTCGAATTACGATATTTATTATTAAAATTAAAAATTAATATAACCTGATTTTAGAGTCTATATTCTAAATAGATTAAACCAGTACTAGAATATTTTTCAGTTTTGAAAGATAAAGATAGTTTACTCTTATTAATTTAAATTTTACGAAGTTTTTAAATTTCAAAGGATACACAATCTTCTTATCAATCAAGCTGCTTGAAAATTAAATAAAAAATATACATATACATAGAAGTTACAGGTAAAGATGGTTTTAAGTATGATTTAATTATGCTTCTTGATGCAAGGTAACTATCCCTGATTACTATTTTTTTTTAAACCAAATGGTAAATATCAGTATAAAAGTTTCCAGCGCCTAAAGGTTCGGCGTCTAAAGTGTTCGCGTCTAAACGTCCCTGCGGCCAATGACGTCCGCGCCTAATGGTGCAGCGCCTAAAAACTCGCGTCTAAAAATGCGCGCCTAAAGGTGCGCGCCTAACTGTCCCTTTCCGTGACAATATGAAGACTGGGTTGTTAAAGATTAGAGGCAAGGCTAAATGTTAAAACCTTTATTATTCGATATATACAGCTAATTCATCATGAAGCAATGACACGATGGTACCGTAATTTTCAGCAAGTCTGCTAAACAGCCGGAAAAGGCAAACATAATGATTGTAAATACCATTAAGAACAATTGCCGCAAAGTCGTCTCATATTTCACTGTAAAACCATTTGTGACTTAGGTTTGCTAATTAAAAACAGCGGTGGGTCTGAACCAAATAAGTGAGTCAGAACTGAAATAACCAAGGGAGCTACGGTCAAACCACACAGATATGGAAGGCCAGATATACATATTACTAGAGCCACAAAACTTTATTTTTAGTTTTATCGATCCTGCTGTACGGGATCTGGAATTTAGACTGTGAAAGCGAAGAATAGAAAAAAGTTAAATATATTCTAAATGTGATGGTTTCTTAAACTTAAAAAAGGTTTTTTTGGAGTGCCTGCAGAACTAGCGAGGCTATCTTTGAGATGATAATATATATTTTTTTAAAATTCTTTAAAATGCATTGAGAAGTTCGTATTGCAAGACTGATATCATTCTTCAAAGGATACATAAACATTTAAAACATGTTGCCAGTGAAGATAGGCACATGGGACATAACAGATGGAAATAATCTACTTGGTATAAGGCTAAAGGAACGAAGACAAACTGATCAAATGAACCTTTCTACATACCTCTGATGACTTAGAGAGATGACATACAACGGCTATATTGGTAGTCATATTGTACCTCTGATATAAAGATTTCGGATTGACAAAGGAGGATTAGACATTGGTATCAACCATACTTTCCGGTCTAAATTTGCTCTGTCAATAAAGAGCACAATAAACCGGTTGTATGGTTATGGTTCACAATGGAGCCAGCGTTGCTACTTATATAAATTTTGCAAGTAACTTGATGTATTTACTATTTTGTGAGAAAGTTCACATTAGCTAAGCAACATTTTGAAACAAGCTTCCCAACTGCTATTATTGTCTCAAGTTATGGCTAACTATTGTCCAAATAAAGAATAAATAGGGCGTAAATTTATATTATTAAAAAATACAGCGGAAATTTACAATTTTTTTTATAAATATCGTCCAAATAAGACAATTTACTCTGTCACTGTAACCCAGAAAACGGAAAAAACAACGTTCGAAATATCAGTAATTTCTTTATATGATTTTTAAATATTAATGAAATCACTTACTTGTTAGCTTTAAGTTTAGGGCACTTGCAGGCCAAATCAGGGGCCGGAACTAAAAGTGATGTTGGTCCCCGTCGTAATCTTGAATCGCGAGCTTTTTTAAATACACCTTCCACGCTTACCATAAAACGCACCCATCCTTTCGTATGTTCATCCGCTGGATCTTCCACGCGTGACAAAACGCGAACCATAAGTGCTGTGAAAAAAATTAGGTATATTAAAATTGGAAACCAAACAGTTGTCGATCTTAAATTTAAATGGAAATCTATACTTTATTAAAGCTTTTGATTCTATAGTGTTAAATAAGGAGCTTATTTACGTAATTTTCGTTATTTATGGAGGTTAATTTGGAAAATCAATAACACTGACAAATAGATTAATTATAAATATCGCTTTTGGTTGTGTAAATGTGTAGTTATAAATGTAACTCGTCGCATATATGGTAATTCAATTAAATATGTGATGGTTACTATGGAGGTATATTAACTGATTTGCAAATTTAATCAAGCAAATATTAATAATTATTGTTAATTGACGAACGTGACTTGAATACAAATGTATGCCATTCTTTATATTAACATTATCATTAAAAAATGCTTTTGCATAAATTAACAACCTTTTGTAAATAACAAATTAAATTAAATTAAATAATTCTAGGTTGCCAGGATATTATTTTCAGAATGTTATTAAAAACCAATTAAAATTTCGATGTGGTTGAACAAACTTTAATTTTCAGGATTTGAACCTTAGGGTTTAGCATTACAAATAAAAAAGTTTCTCAACCTGTATATTTTGGAAAACATAATATTCCACTTCTCAGAACAGGCCATAACACTTTAAAAAATAATAACGCTGAAGCTTTTGAAGAACTCCGTCATGGCTTCAACATACAAAATTTTATTCGTTTGTCTGAATAAAAAGAAAGCTCGAGACTCGTTTCGTAATTTCGTGCCTTATTTAGTGGCTTATTTCTGTCGAGATACTTAGTTACATCCGCTTAGCTCGAGTTACGGCATAATGAATAAAATATAGACCGCTTACTAAAATTATCCGGTCTAAAGACGGTAAACATGTGGGTGAGTTTTAGTGTAAACAAGACTCGGCCACCATTTCACCGAAATGCGCCTGAAACAACTTATAAAACACTTCCGATTGCATTCGTTGTCTGCAACCGTACCAGTGGAAAGTTTTATAAGTATAATAAATTTCGTCTCGAAATGGTTTTCATTAATATAATTCATGTGGCATGATGGACCGGCGCTTTAATGAGGACGTATCAGAATAAATAACGAGCCTGTAACGTTCGTAATATTCTTAAAACGCCGTCTTCGCCGTCACATAGGTAATCTGTAAAACTGTAAATTAAGTCCAGGTACGAGTGCTCCCTTCATCATCGACGCATGTACGGTCGTACAAGTCGTAAAATTGCGCACTTTAAGGTTGCAATCTCATTTTACGACCGGAGAAGTATCAATTTCTAAACTATAACGTACATCCAACAATTGTTAATGGTTGTTATTTAAACGTGTGCCTACGAATTTCTATACGGTGGCCAATGTCAAACAGAGGAAAGGACCACACACAACACTTTTCCTAAATTGAGTATCTTGAATATTTAGAAATATGCTACCGGAATTTAAAAACTGACAAAATGATATGTCGGTTTCGGTTTTAAATGTTTATAAAGGTTTTGCTAACTTTTGGCAGCTATATAATCTGACTCTTTGCTTAGCCTTAAGCATTTTCGGCGACATTGCTTGATCTCTTCAATCCCAAATTTTTAATTATTTAAGTTCAGAGCAAATATACGCACCGGTAGAAGGAGCAGAAGAGCAAGAGACATTAAATGTCTACACAGAACTGCAAATATTAATAGATCAAATAATAATAATGGGAGCCTGGAACGTGAGAATTGGAAAAGACGAAAATAAGGGTATGGGCTGCATGGGAAAATATGAAGAAACTACAATAAATAGAAATGGAAAGAAAGTTGATGACCTAAAAATAGGAAACAGTTACTGGCATCAACCATTAGAAGACAGATACACGTTCATAGCGGAAGAGAGAAAGGCCAGAAGCACAGTAGATTGTATAGTATAGGTATACACACAAGAAAGGGGAGATAGAAAACAACAGATTAGAACAATACCAGAGGCAGAAGTGGGTACTCAACAGACTAATAACAGCAATAATTAAAGATACTGATATAACAATGGAAATAACAAAAGAATATGAACGAATACAAATACAAAGACTAAGAAATGAAG
Organism: Melanotus villosus; assembly: GCA_963082815.1. Lineage (NCBI taxonomy): Eukaryota > Metazoa > Arthropoda > Insecta > Coleoptera > Elateridae > Melanotus > Melanotus villosus. The sequence goes on from OY720423.1 coordinate 22,933,437, forward strand.
AAACGAGAATAGAATTTCAAGAAAAAGTTGATAACAAATTAATAAAACAGGAAGTAAGAGGAAAACTGGACATTAAAAAAAAGGTGGGAGACATTTAGGGAAGCAATATACTTATACAATAGCAAAAGAGATTTGTAAAATAAAAAGCATAATAAAAACCAGAGAAAGAAAACAGCATGGTGGAGTGAAGAAGTGCGACAAGCAGTCAAAAACAAAAAAATGCATGGAGAAGGTTCAGAGAGACAAATGAAGAATATGACAGACAATAATATATAATTAAGAGGAACATAGTGAAGAAACAAATAAGAGAAGCCAAGAGAAAAAGCTGGGAGGAATTCGGGGAAGAAAATTCTGGAATACCATAAGAGTGATGAAAGGGAACAAAAATAAAATAATAAAAGAAATAAGAAACAAGAATAATGGAGTTATATCAGACATACAAGGCATACTAGAAGTATGGTCAGAAATAAAAGAAAGAGAAAACGATAGGGGAAGTACAATAAATAATGTTAAAGATGAGAAAATATGTGAGGAAGAAGAAACAGTAGAAGAGATAAATAGAGAAGAATTAGAGGAAGCAAAGAAGACATCAAATTAGGAAAGGCTAGTGGGCAAGATAAAATTGAACCAGAGATGATAAAGTATTTAGGTGAGAAAGGAAGAGAATGGCTACTAAACATATTTAGAAAAGTATGGCAGATAGAAGAAATCCCAGAAGAGTGGCAAGAAAACACAATAATCCCATTATATAAGAAAGGAGAATATACAAATTGGGAGAAATACAGGGCTATATGCCTATCCTCGGGCAACTTTAAACTATACACGAAATTAATAGAAAGGAGATTAAGAACATTTATTGACAACAAACTAGAAGATGAACAGGCATCGTTTAGGACAGGAAGACAAACAAATGACAACATAAATATATTAAGAAACCTAATAGAAAAAAAAGAAGAAAAAGGAGAAGAACTCTTTGCTACCTTCATTAACCTAAGAACTGCCTTTGATTCAATACAGCGGAAAATAATATGGAAATGCCTAGACCAACTAGAGGTACCAAAGAAATTAATAAAGGTTATAAAATAAAGTAAATGGAGTAGTTAAAATAAATGAGGAAGAATCAGAGAAATTTAGTATGGACTTAGGGGTAAAACAAGGAGATAGTCTGAGCCCGTTGCTATTTATAGTGGCTATAAACAGACTATTAAAAAATACCAGACTAAAAACCGGACAATACCAAACAGTGATTGGATAAAATAGATTCGTACCAATTAAATAAATATCGACTGCCTCGTGTATGCCGATGATATTGTACTAATATCCGATAACCATAGAAAAATGAAATAACTAGTGAAAATATGGATTGAACAAATCGAAAAACTAGGAATGGAGGTAAACATAAATAACTGTAAAAGGAGAAAAACTGGAAAAAGTAACAACATATGAATATTTAGGGAGCGTAATATCAGAAGATGGAAAGATAAACTTAGATATAAACAATAGAATAAACAAAAGTGTAAAGATTTACTACGCGTTAAACAAAACAATTTTTGTAAAACCGGAGATAGACAGGAAAACTAAAATAAGGGTATATAATACAGTGGCGGTGCCAGTGTTGACATACGCGAATGAATCATGGGTGCTACAAGATAAACACAAAGATAAAATTAGTGCCGCAGAGATGAAATTTCTTAGAAAAATCACAGGATAAGCAAAGATGGATAGGGAACGTAATGAACAAATAAGAGAAATGGCTCAACAAGAAGCAATCACAGTTAAGGTAGAGAAAAAACGACTAAAATGGTTTGGCCATATACTACGAATGAACCACAACAGATTAGTGAAAAAGATAATGGAGGTAGGCAGAATAGGGAAACGAAGAATAGAAAGACCCAGAAAGAACTGGATGCAGAGAATGGAGGAACTGGGAGGAACAGAGAGGAAAAACGAGAGAAGAGATGAAAATACTTGCAATGGCCAAGAATGGATGGAAAAATTGGGTTAACCGACACCCTTAAGGGTATATGGATACTGGAAGAAGAAGAAGAAGAAGAAGAAGAAGTTTAGAGCACATTTTCCTACTTTTCTTAAGTTCGCTTTCACTAAAACCCAATATTCTTTTATCGGTCAAAGCTCTGAACTGTTGGGCGAATTGACTAATTTTTTAACAAACTTCATATTTTAGTTTTATCTCATGACACCATTCTAGTGTTTTTTGTTTGGCGTAGGGATATGTCGCAAAATCAAACCAGAAAAGAACACGATGGGTATGATTTCTTGTTAAAAAAAACAACGGTGCACTACGGCGCGGCGCCCAAATTGATACATAGCCTGCCACATCAATCCCCGATTTTTTCAACAGAAATAAATTTTTCTGCACCAGAAATTCATAATTTGTCCTGGAATCAATAACGTATACCACGTTCTGACAAGACTAAACTATTTATCCGTTCATTTTGGATTTTTTTGTTTCTTCAATGTTTTACAATTATTTCTATGCTTACTTAATTCGTTGTATAGTAGACTTACTTGCGTTGAATTTTTTTGCCATATTTCTTACACAATGACAGGTCTATTTTTCCATAAAACTGACATTTTTTAATCGTTTACATATTGTGCCTTGCATCTTTCTACGACCACGATTTTCTTCAATGCTAAATGCTACCCGTCTCTAAACATTCTTTTAACAACTGAAAGAAAAAGATTTTTTGGAATTCCTCGACCAATTTCGCCAAATTTGGCGATTCGCACTTTTAGGTTTTAGTGACAACTTCATTGTATTTGAATTGCGGATCACTGTCTACATGTTGAAGTACCTATTTAAATTTTAACAAATTGGATGTTTTCTGATAGTTAACGAAATATTCTGATACGAGTAATTAATGCGCATTATTTCTGGGACAGCCTTATTTGCTTAAAAAGAAAACGTTGAAACGTAAATTTCCCACCAACTAGATTCTTTACTTATAATCAGTTCTAACACCCACTTATTTTCCCATCTAAAGTCTAAAAATTGAGATGAATTACCACTGTTGGCCATTACATTATATTATGTTATATTAAATACAAGCTTACTCTGACATTCACAGGCAAATTATTAATCGGGTAGCATAGATTAACGTTTGCTTGGGGCCCAAAGATTTAAACTCTACGTTTGTACTGAATAATTTTTTTAGCTTTTAAATATTGCAAAATTAATGTCCTTCAATTGTGTTTAGCCTAAAGCCCATGTTAGTGACAACTCGACACTGATATCTTGTGTTCAAAAATCTTGGAATCAATCCTTGCCCTTACACAAATTACATTACATTACAAATATTGTGAATTTTCTTCGTATTGTGTGTAATTATTAAAAATCCACCAGCCCATCATAAAATTTTCTGGCCCTACTTTGTGTCCACCCAATTTGGTAGGTCTAGTTACGGGCCTGGTTACTATGAGGCATATTATCCATAAAAGAACGAATCTTTATGTATTTGGGACTTTCTATAATTTATAGTGGTTTTGACTTAGGTTGAAAAGAAATACTTAACATTAAATTTAATTATCAAGATTTTTAGAATATTCCTTAGCTTAAGGCTTTTACGTAATAGTATTGAGAATTTTAATTTATTATACTGATATAAAAGACGGTGCATAATTTCGAAAACTATTCAAAGCATTAAGATAAGGATAAATGATCTTATAAATGTATTCACAATATATTAACGGGTGGGGTGGGCTTAGAGTAAGTTGAATTTATTATTATTATCAGGTGAACTGTTTCTAGAATAATTACAGCTTAAGTTTGACAGTTGCACCGGAGTAGCTGCACTTTGGTGTATGTATTTTAGTGCTGTTGACTATTTGTAATGGGAAAGCAAATTGATTTATGTCGTCGTGTGTACGAATTCCTTTGACAACCATCATTAAAACAGGCAATCGAGCATTTTTAAACTGAAAATGTTGCGAGTTCCACTTTATATAAAATCGCTGACAAAACTGCTGATAATAACGTTGGAAAATCAGAACACAAATTAGCGGAAAAGTGTGGTGTTTCTAAGCGTTGCATACGAAATATTAAAAAAAAAATAGCCTCACATAGTAGAAATTGAAGCAAAACTCTTAATATATGACGAAGCAATTAAATAAATTTCCGAGAAATATAGGAAACTACGAAAAGCGTTTTACAATGGAAGAACTTTCATCGCCATAGACAACAAAAACTATATTACTTTTACAAACACCCTGTTACCAGGAAATGGTGGGTTTTACACCAGAAATGAAGAAAACATTCCAGGCAACATAAAATTGTAACCAAAGAAATTTATTTGCGCAGCCATTGCAGATGAAGGCATTTCTGAAACGGTTATCAGATTTTCGATTGTCCCTGCTGTTAATGTTCAAGTCTAGTAGCGTGGGTGTTGACCTACCTATTGTTGTGTAATTTATAAAAACACACCATAAGGATAATAATTATGTATTTTGGTCTAACGTAGCTAGCAGTCATTATGCTGCTACAACTCGAAACAGATTAAAATAGAAAAACAGCGTTGTAACGTAAAAGTCAACTCTACAGATATACCAAAGGTAAGGCCTATTGAAGACTTTTGTTGAATAATGTCAAGACTTGCTTAAAATGAAGGCTGGGAGGTTTGGGCGATGAAACAGGAATAAACCAGAATCAACAAAAAGATTATAACCTTGGCCTAGATGTTATCCAGAACATGATGGGAAAGGTTAAATATAAGTCAAAAAGAACTGAAGAAGAAACTCCATTTACTATTTTATAATTAAACGAAACGGTAGTGAAAATGTTTATTTTTAGATTATAAAACGAATTCGTTATTCGTTATATTCAACAATAAAACAATTTCACTTACTTTAAGCCCACCCTTATTTTAAAGAAATATGATTATTCGAACATATGATAGGAAGATGCAATTTTGAGAATATGGTGCTATATTTTGGCCTCTGAAAAATCCGCTAGATTTTGAAATCCTGCTAAGAGTTTTGTGTATGTATGTGCGTATATAAGGTGATGGTTATTTTAAACATTTATTTTAATCAAGGTCTCCTAATACAGCGTGACTTTTTGGTGTGGAGGTTGGAATTTGGAAGTTTAAACCCACTTTATTTATGCAAAATAAGAGGGTACGATTTGGGCATTGTACCTTTAGGTTTTTGGATTTTATCTATACAGCCCTGCTAAGCCCAGCGGTAACTACCTTTTTTTTTAAGAAATTGATATAGGTAACTATGTATATCCGTTATGTGAATCTGAGGTATAAAATACATCTATTATTAGAGTTTTATGGCGGTAACTGGCAAAAAAATTCTTAGCAATACTTAAAATAAAAACCCGTGTGTCAGCAGCTAGATTCAACAAATATCTTGTTGACAAGATACAAACCAATAACTTGTCAATATATTGCGTTCATACGGTTTGACGACGCCGTCACATTCCTTCCTGGCCATTGCTTAAAGTTGCCTGTTAAATCAAGTTCAACATTTTAATTTCCTAAGCTACTGTAAGTCTAAAAAAAAACGCATGTAATATTTACCGAATCTAGGTACGACATGGCTTTAAATTTCATAGCCTTCTAAGAACAGTATTAAATTGGATCACTTGATATTTTTAGCTTTTTCCATTAAAATCGTTATTTCTCGTACGTGAAAACCTTGAATCTGCAGAATTGAAATTAACGTTCCGTCAAATTAATTAACACATCCGACAAGCAAGTTATGCCAGTTGATTCGCAAAAAATATATTGCACATAGTTTTATTGCTAATTGAAACATTATTTCTTGGTCACGCTTTCTATCTACTGAAATTTTATTTTTCTATTACTATTTTTAATCTTCATGACTCAAATAAAATATCTTAACTTTATAATAAGGCACTGCAGATACATGTTTATGAGTTTTTTGATTACTTTAAACATCTGTGTGAATTCTCAAATATTTCGAATGTCATTGTGTAATCTTTCTGAATTATAAAATAAGTTGATGGTATTTCTGATCATGTCGTTGAAATTTATTTTGAAATAGCATACGTATAGTTTGATTTTTTATTATAGATACCCTTATCTAAACATACTCTGATTTTGATCAACCAAAACTGATTTTATGATATTCCAAAGGTGTTTTCTAGTATTCTCTTTATAGAAATAAACCTCATTTTGTTTTAACCAATCCATTTTAGATTTGCGAGAATTAGAGGTGGGTGGCTCATCAACAAGCATGGAATGATTTAGAGCATTGTCCATTGCCGTTACACATTTAGGGCATGACCAAGCTGATCCTACACCCACTTCTTAAAAAAATTGCCATTCATATCTTGATGGTAATCTTTATATTCAATTTTGTTGTCCAAAATTAAATTACATCCATCTAAAAATCCTGCAGTGCATCCATTATGTAATACAATAAAACTTTGCCATTATTTTTAATTTTGCTTGAGTTTCTTTGTTTCATTGTATTGTATCTGTTGTTACACTTTTGAAGAATATTGTGCAATGTAGATCTTAACCTATTAAAATTCTATTCCTTGTTTTGAACTTTCTAACATTTTTCTAAATTAAACTATTCCTCATTTGTATGTAATACTAAAATTTTTCGACTGAAGCCCTCTTTAAAACAATAATCATCATAGTATTTGGATGGCTTTTGTCTTAGCGTTTTGGCATCTTTTGCATTGTTTATGGCAATTTTTCAAAATTATACTGGGTGATTCACATAAGACGCGTCCCTTAACAATGGAATAGCCAATAAAATCAATAAAATTTATAGAAGCAGTGTAGCTCGATTCATTGTAAAAGTAACATGAGCAGATTTTATCTCATTGACTCGAATCCTCCATTTTCTTAGCCAATATTCAATTAGTGTGAGATTACTTTGTAGGTTGTCAGATGCCACAATAGGGTTTATGTACGACGCCAGAATGGCCGTATCGTCGGCAAAAGTTGCTACTGTTGTTAATTCAGTGGTTGGAATATCTGCTGTAAAGAGTAAGTAGAGTACAGGTCCCAGCACAGTACTCTGGGGCACACCCGATGTGATGGGATGAAGATTTGAGTGTTCGTCGCGTTGCTTGATCACAAACCATCTGCCTTCAAGATAAGATTTCAGGATTTCATAGAAGTGATGCGGTAATACTTTCTTTATTTTGTGATATAACCCTATGTGCCAGACCTTATCAAATGCCTTCTTAACGTCTAGGAACGCAGCAGAGCAATATCGTTTCCGTTCTAGGTCATTGCTTACCTTTTTTACAATTCTATGGACCAGTTCTATTGCACTATACTGGTTCCTAAAACCAAATTGATGGTTAGGTCTGAGCTGTTCGTTTTCCAATATTGGCTTGAGTCGTTGAAGTAATAGCTTTTCAAACACTTTAGAGAATAGCGTTATAGATGGATGTGTTTTGCTCTCCCATTTCCAAAAAGCTTTTCTTCTCATCCCTAACTGTAGTACTAAATAGATTTTTAAAGAGTGTCTCTTAACAGGAAAAGATACGTGAAAGTACTGGTGCCAGTAGAATTCTGTATTGCGTTAGAAACAAGTCAAGATGTAGAATGTAGATAACTTACTAATTTTTTGTTTTTAAAAGTCCAACTTTATTATGTATCAACGTTTAACCCTTTTTAAAAATGACAGAAATCAAGCAGGATTTATGTTTGCAGACTAAACCCTCGTTACTTTAGTATTGCAGATTATCTACAAATACGATGTGGCATTACATATTAAGGAGCTCTTATTATTTTTCTTTTCTCAAAAGTTTAATAATCCGATGTACCAAATACCTGTCTATAATCGAAAATTTGCTTTGGCCGCTTTGATGAATAAGGCATATAAAAACATAATTTTTATTAAATACTTTGTTGCAATTATTAGGCAATTATTAAGCAGAGAACTAGAGAATATAAAGAAAGAGTATCGCTTCAGTTGCACTGAGCTCTAAATATTGTGTATCTACACATTTGCATACGTTGGTTGGTTGTTATTAATATATTTGTGTGTTATTACTGTAATTATCTAATATCAATGTAAAAAAACTCAATTGTTAACTAGTGCTTCAAGGTAATTTCGATGCTTCTGGCTTATTTTATTACCTAAATATAATGTGGTCAGATTTGGAATATAAATGTTACAAATAACGGGCAATTTCAAACCACAGTTAGTCCCTTACTATGCTATAATTATACTTAATTGGTTAAGCAAATTCGAAAAAGGTACTCACCGAAATCTCTTTTGCAATACTTGTTCAAATTTAATCTTCTCGTTGCCGCTTTGCATTTTCCACACTGATCTGGAATCAAATAACAATGTAGTTAGTTATGTTTTCGTGCTTTAAATGTAAATTTAAAAGAATATAATTTGCACTTCGTTGCAGTGATGAAAAATGAAGGTTAACTTAATTTTTAGCCTTACATTTGAACCTCGATAGTTTTGGAAACTTCGTTTTAAATTTAAAATTAATCTTTGATAAAATCATTTTTATATATGAATTTATTTTCAGAACGAACAGGAAATTATTAATCATAAACTCATTACTTTAGATTTTTAAAACGTTTTTACGACAAAGCACGAGGCAGTTTTTCAATGAAATTAAAAATTGTTGTTTAAATTACAAATATTATTCCGTTGGACGAGAAAAAATAAAATTTGCATTTGTTAAAACGTCTGCTAAAGCGCTTTTATTTTAAAGGGCGAAAGCGAAGCTCGGTAGTCGTCATAAAAAACAAATTGAATTTCGGTTCTTTGAACTCGCAATTTTTTCATCTAAAATAACAAAAACAGAAGATAACAAAAATATGATTAAACTTTAATGCCCGAAATTAAAAAAGAAAAGCCGATTTGCTCAAAAGAAAATTAATTCCGTTGTTTTCATGTTGGCATAATCAAAAATAAATAAATATTCAAACCAGTTATACGATTCTTTGTAAAAAAAGGATGGTGCATCGCCGGTGTTTCGTAGATTGAATAACAATAATTTCAAATATTTTTCCACGTAACTGCGGTGGGTTCAAATCTTGATTTAAACGTCGTTATTTCTGTGCTTACGATTATAAACCCAAGGTTCTTCCACATATCCTCATAAAAAGTGGTACCATCAGCCGCAACAATGAAGGTGGAAATAACCAAAATGGTTGTACTAAAATACAAAGTACTAAACGATACGTAAAAGGACTTCGTTTCAAAAGCGAAACCTACAGAAAGTCGATTTTATGTTTTTTTAATATAAAAAAGTAGAAAGCTTTTAACGTTCTGTAAATTAAATAAAAAGTCATTAACACTTATAAATAATATTAAAGCGGAGATACGTTCCGTGTGAAGAAAAAAGCTGAAATAAGAGAAATATATCGGACTTAATCAGAGAAAAAGGTCAAAAACGTAATAAAATTAATTAATGTCTCGCATTAAGTGAATGAAATCCATTGATAAAGCGAGCCACTATGTTGAAGGTTATCTTCTAAGTTACCCCTATGTTCGTTTACATTTTTCCTCTCTTAAGAATTTCTATTAACATTTCGAAATTATCTACGATAAATCTCCCTAGTATGTCTTCGTTGCATTTACAAGGAAATTCCTCGGACACCCACGATTTCTCCTTTTCGCTTTAACCTGATGTAAGCTTGCTAAATGTTTGAACGACGTATAAAACGTAGACGAATCCACAAATAGTGTGTCTGGAATGCAGTTCGAAATATACGGCGATCAGTTTTTCTTTTAAAAAAACTTATCTAGAAGTTTATCGGCGATTTGTTTTACAACAACGACGAGATAAAACTAAAATCTCGCAATCCCGGCGTTGAGTGCTCTTTAACTCTTTAATCTAACGAAACTTTGCAAGCTGACGTCAGTATGAAAACCGAGTTGGTAGTCCTTCCATATTTGGAAGGACCCCGGAATAATAATAGCAAAAAGCTTAAAGATAAGCGTTGTGCAGGTGGTCTTTACTACGAATACATCCTCTCTCGTACCAAATTTGGAATAATTTCATTTTAGAGCTACGATTAAATGTCCCGCACAGATGGATAGATAAATTAATAAATCCGAGTTTAACTGATTTGTAACATGTTAATTACACGAATATTTCCTGACAGCGTCCGTTTTAACGAGATACAATAAACCAGATAAAATGACGTGTGGCTTTGTTTTTCTTTTAATAACATATCCGACGAATTCGCAACATCCGAGTAAGAGCGCAATTAAATAAGCATTTTTCTTAATGGAACGAAGTAGATTAAGAAAACGAAAGCCTACTGGAACCGCAGAAGTAACGTAATTTTTGTCTTCGAGACATGCGTGACAAATCTGAATAATTCTTTTGCGATTTCGTAACATGACATGTTAACGTTCGGACATTCGAATTTATAACAAACTGGCGACCTGAAGCTTTTAGCTACGTTGTCGTTGACGATGACAAATCTTCAGCTCAACGTACTCAGCCATAAAACGAGGCTGTACAAAACGCCTGCTGGATGTTTCGTTTATTTTCTCTTTTTTATTTAATAAAAAACAAAAGATATACCAAATTTAAATTCCTCGCCAGAATGGAATGTTTGGCATTGTTACTTTAACAACTTAAAAAAAATAGAATATTTTGTTATGTAAGGATAACATAATCGGTTTAATTTGTTAAACCAATTACGATATAAATTTGAGAATAAATATATAAGCTAATACCATGGTTAATTATTTGCAAGTCCAATAAATATTAGACAAATTACAGAAATGCTTTTTACCGCTTAAAAACCCAAAATTTCAGAAATAATTGTGAATAATTAAATATCAACCGTTATATATATCAATATCAATTGTTAAATACTAAATTTTCTTGTACTTTGGTTTCATGGTTGGCCCTTTCTATATCTGTTTTATGTTTTCATTTTTGTTGTTAATCTTTTCATTTGATTCTTCAATGTTAATTTTTAAAACTAAGTATTAGGTATTCCCATTTTTAAGTGGTCTTTGTTTTTATTTCTTGAATAGTTTCAGTAACAATTCAAATAAATCGAGTATGTTTAATATTATGCGGTTAATTTTGATAACAATGCGAGGCAAATTTAAAACTTCTCTTTGTACAAAACTTGGAAATCTATTTACATGTATTTGTTTATAAAGATCGGTGTTTTTAGTTTTTCTTTTAGTAAGTAATTTCTCTTCAGGTTTGAATGATTTTATCTGTTGTTTTCACTTTATGCTCCAAGTTAATTTTCTCACTTTTAGTGAATTTCATTTTTCAAATATATTTCTGTTTCTTGGCAATTCTTTTGTTTCTTGTTCCTTTAAAACAATGGTTCTCAAAGTGGGGGCCGCAATAAAGAGTGACCTTGAAAGTATTTCTAAAATAAAATAAAAAATATTTATCTGATATGTAGGAACTAGGAACATAAATATAAACAACTTTAAACATAAAACAGAACAAATGTTATAGTAGTTATGAACCAAAAAATTATTAAATTTACTAATAGGGTTGAGTACAGTAGTTGGAAGTCGAAGTATCTTAAAAAAGTTTGGGAATCATTGCTTTCAAATATTCTTTCCACGGTTTTCCGAAAATCTTTTTTTTTATTATTTTCTTGAAAGTTGTGAAAGTAATTTTTTTGTTTAAAGAGTAATGCAAAGGTTAAATTAGCAAAGTGGAATCTTATCCAGATTTGTAATATTTCGTATAATTTGAAAGATATTTCGAAAAAATAAAAACTCCCAGTTTTAACTTCATGTATTTTCATAATAATTTAATTTAGAGCCAAATAATACTTTAGGTTTCAGACCTACTATTTTGATAAGTTTAGATGTAGTTCTGATTAGTATTCTTATTACGAAAGCCTTTTAACATCATATTGTTTCTATTAAAAAAAATGTGTTACAACTGGAACACCAAGAGTGCTATGAAAGTTCAACTAAGTTAATTGAATTCTACATGATAACACAAAATAATCTGTAAGACAGTTTTTTATTTTTACTCTAAATTACTCTAAATGTCTATATGAAGATACAAGAAATTAAAGAAAACTGGCATCTTTTTGTTTTCAAAATATCTCAAAACGGTACAGTCTCTTCTCGTAACTTTCAAGAAAATGGGCACCCCGTGTAAGTTTAAAATTTTCTGCTTACTAATAGAAGTTACAGAACTGAGAGTCTAGTATAGTTTTGTGTTAATGTTTTGTTTCTTGTCATTCGGCATTTATTGTTGAATTTCATTTTATTTCTAAGACGTAATACATAGGAACCTTGCAATTGTTAATTCATTTTCTAAATGTTCTTGTTTCTTGCATAAACTTTTATTTCGTGGTATCTTTATATGATTCTTTCTATATTTTAGCTATTTTTGTGCATTTTCTTCGTTCATTAAATTCATAAAGTCGGTAAATTGTCTGATGGAGAATGTTAGGTTTTATAATACAAAATTGTCTGAAAATTATTCTGCCCTTCAAGGTTTGCGTGTGCTTTATGTGTATATTTTTTCAGTTTTTAGATTTCATCAACTATTTTTGTTAATTTATTTTACGCTTATACTTATTGTATGTGTATTGTGTATCCTAGTTTTTACATACTTGAGAAGGTTCTGTTTATACAAAAGCATTTAAGTATTTTAGCTACAATTTCGCCAAATTGTTCTCCCTATAGTTTTCGTTCTTATTTTTTATTAAAGTATTTTGTAGCAAAATTCACGTAGTAAGTCACATTTCATTTTATTTTCTATTACAACGAAAATTTGAAAATAAGAAGGGCTAATTTTAAATTTATTAGAACTTTATTTTTATTTCTGTAGAAATATATACAAAATCTGATTTGCACCCTGATTAAGATCTTCTTATTTGTTATATTTTATATGTCTATCACGTCTAAAAAATACTGTTTTACTTCATTCTTCGCACTTTCTTTTTTTGTTGTTCTATTAACTACTTTATTCGGCATTCTTTTCATTAACTCGATTTTAGTTTTTTTAGATTTTATTTCTTTCTTTATCCCTTCTTTAGCGACTGCTTTCAGTATTTGCTCTATCTATTTTGTCTTAGCAACCTTATCTTTATCCATTTTATACATTTCTTCTTCCTTGTACCTCTTGCCTTCTCTGTCCATGCTTTTCTTAGCTTTCCTTTACATGTCTTTATTGATTTTGTTTCTTTTCTCAACTGTTCTTCATCCCTGAACTATTACATTTGTCTTCCTTTTATAAACATTTCTACCGAATTTACCTCTAGTTTTTCTCGGTATGTTTCTGATTTTGCATATCTTATTATTTCGATTTTCAGTGTTCACGTTTGATTGTTATCCTATCGTTGATGGTTTCAAAGATCTTCGATTTTTCTACCCTCATTCTTACATAATGCAGAGTATTTTAGTATACGCTCTGTATTTTTCGCATTCCATTGCAATTTATACTTCTTTCACTATGAATAGTCCATTTACCATATTGAGAAGTTTATCTAGATCTATGAAACATATATGTGTGGTTCTTGCTTCTCTGATTATTTTGACTGATCTGTCGCAATGTAAAGACGGCATCTTGAAGACCTTTGTTTGAGCTAAAATCATACTGATGGTTATATTCTAATGTTTCGTCTTTATATGTGTTCTTAGTGTTGCTAGTATTGTTTTTGTAAACGCTTTTCCACCGTGCTTAACAACGTAATTATGCTGTAGTTTTGATATTATGTTATTAGAAATGCTTCCGAATATCTGGTGCTTCTTCTATTGTTGCAATTTGCATCGCCTTCCTTGTCCGTACTTCTAAGAGAGTCCAGGTGTGATGTGTACGTAGGTTAGTCAGGCCATTGTTCGCTTTAAAAGTGCATTGTTCGAACGCTTTAATGGAATTTACTTTATTTTAATTTACGGGAAAGCTCTTCAAAATGCTGCAGCAGCTTTGAAAGACAGTTCGTGGTTGTGTTGTGTATGTGTTTGTGTAGAAGTTAATGGAGGAACATTTGAACATTTTCTGTAAGTCCTGTTCCTCTTTATTAACAACATTTTCCTCTAATATCACTTTTAAACATACCAGTATTTTTTTACTGCCAGTCTCAAGCCCGATAAAATGTGAGAGAAAAGTGAAACCTGGAAATTACATAATTGTGTAATGTTTAATTTATTTTTGCAGGGCCAAATTTCTATCGCAGGATTTTAAATTCATATTACCTAGAGGTTCTCAAAAGTGTGTAACATAATTTGAAATAAACAAAAACCGCGATAAGCTTTTTGCTGTAATGTACTTACTTCTATTAAGTTCAGCATATACCCATTTAATTTAATGACAATACTTTTGAATCACCCTGTATACCTTTCTAATAAATGTTTAAAGTATTGCGTCTACAATTTCATTATCTTTGCTTCTTCCATTGTAATCTTTTTTGCTGTATTAGTTTTTCTTGATTGTTCAGTTTTTTACATCCGAAGAATACAATAAGTTTTTGGTTATGTTCTTTATGTTTCTTTTCGCGTCTTCTTTATGTTCTACGTTCATCGTACTCTATTCTATTTTCTTTTTGCCTTCATTTTTACGCCGTTGGCCTCCCAAAGGTTTTTTTCCGCTAGCTGTTGGTTTGTTTATTCTTTTTGTATATAATCATTCCTTTTTGCTTCTATTCGCGGTTGTTTGCTTTTTCCGTATCTCTTCTATTGGTCTTCCTCATCATTTTACCTACATTGCTATGTTGCTTTGGTTTATGGTGGCCCCTTTTTCTTTCAATTTGTCGTATTTTTTTGTAATCTTGTTCTTGGGCTCGTTGTTTCTTAATTATCATTGTTTTGATTATTTTGCTAATTTAATTAATTATTATTGTAATTATTGTAAACAGAATCCTGTTATTCTTTCTCTATCAGGGGGTTCTGCTTTTCTTTGTGTTTTTATGAGTAACATTTGCATCTTCAGTTTGATATTTCCCACTTTCGTCTTATTCTCCCATAATTGTAACTTTTTAACCTAATTGATCGGTTGTTGTTGTAGTTTCTTAGTGGGAGGCCTCTTTTTTCACAATTTTTTTGTTTTCTTCTTTTTTTCTAAAACTAAATTATTTGTTCTTCTTGTGGAAAGTTTTGATTGAGTGCTTTTCCTATCATTTGCTTTCTGAATTTTGGTTTTATTTATAAACATTAGCTATAAGTATTTCAAGTTTGTAATTGTTAATTATCTCTTAAGAATGATTTCCAGAAGAATGTAAAACGACACCAAAAGCTAAAATTTGTTAATCTCAACGTTGTTCTATACTAAAAAGGATAGAACTGTTGCTGCCATGTTGTTGTCCTGCGGTAATAAAAATTAAACCGTCTGCCAAAATAAAAAGTTAATCATCAAATTAAAACGAGTTTAACGATTGGAATAATGTTAATTGGAGATAGTCAAGGTGCAAAATAATACGTAAAGTAATGAAACAAGTCTTGTGTTGGCGAATTCATCGGAATTTTAATTCGCTTAATGTAACATTCATGTATGAATCGTAAATTCCGTGAACGCCCACTAGATTTTATCGCAATTGCGGCGCTATCGCGTCCTTAGTATTAACCATTCCGTATAAAAGAGACACACAAAGAAGATAATATATCGTAGAGAGAGTAGCTGGGCTGCGTGCAGAACTGCAAATTAACCTCTTTATTTTGATTTTCGTATGCCTCCCATAAAACAGAGTGTAAGTTAAACGTAACTAAATAACACTTAGTGACTTAGACATTCCCCAACCGTTCGCTAAAACAAAGGGGTTGTTACCCCTAATAATGCAAGGGATGCAGCGCTTCTACCGAAGAACCCCCAAAACGCGTTAATTATTAACAGGCTACGGATTATTTCGACGCGAAAACAATCGATATAATACTTAGATTCTCTTGTCCGCGAGTTTATCCGTAAAAGCGACCCGTTTAATTAATTTCCTAGATTTTTCTAACCCCGGAAAAACAGTAGGAAAATCCTGTGCCGAACCGAACACTCGTCAAGTGGCATTTCGTAATATTATACGATGTAGCTTAAAGGTAATGTGATGTCGGGGATGAATTCTCAACCCCTTACACTTTGCTCAAAACAAACTAAGTAGGGGCAGATTTTAATTGACTTTACAGTTTGCTTAGGTACTATAATAAATAACTTTAATTTAATCGCGAACTGCCTCTTGGAATAAAACAGACAGTAAACTTAACAAGATTCAAGACTGCAATAAATTCACGCGAACAATGTTCAAAAGTATTTTATCAAGGCGCAAATTAAAAACTGCGTCGTGCCACATTACCATGAAATGAAATTAATTCCGTAATTATCATGCGCACGTCGCAATAACTATAAACAATTAAGGGGACGTTTTTCATTTATAACGATGCCTATTTATAAAACGGAAATTCTGGCCTTCCGTTGCATATTTTAAAAGCGTCCGATTATTATTTACTAACGGCGGTAATTAAGCCAATTTTACATAAAAGCTTCTCCTGTTCATTTCGTATTACTCATGAATGAAATACCTGCTGATTATGCGATGCTTTCTGATTTATATTATTTATGTTACTTTATTCATAACAAATAGACTTCCTAATGGACTGTCGATTTCAAAGGTAATTAATTCCTTCTTTAATTAGAAGCTGTAATGCAAAACTCACGTGAAATCCATTAGGAAGTGCAAGGAGATATCTGTCTGATCACTATGTTTTTCTATTTCTGAATTTAAAATACGTCGGTTTGCAGAACTTTTCAGCTTATTCTATTTGCAATAATCCAATAATTAATGATGGAATGAGTTGTTCACATTGCAAAAGCGTAGAATTCGTTAAATTATTACTTGAATTTCCTTAAACATCGAGTTTTATGTTTGAAGAGGTTCTTGTCACTAGCTTAAGGTTTTAAGCCTTCTAGTTTATACTTAAGGTTCGGTATTTAAGGACAAATGTTTTAATCAACTTCTACAAAAAAACCTGAATTCAGAGCCATGCTTTCCAGAAATTTCCTGGAATGAAAACATGTTTTGTTGTTTTAAATTTCCACACTGCGTTTATAAAAATTTATTGAACAAGTGGTTTTTCGAGTCCATGGATTATTTCATACCAGAACTACTCTGCTTTACTTCAGTCACCGTAAGGTAGCTAGATGAATTAATTGGATACGAATTAATTGACGATATTGATTTCGCCTTAAAATCTCTGGCATCCGCAAGCCTAGATTTCGCAAAGTAAATAAACAAACATACATCTTATCTTCCATAAGCCTCCTAAAAGTTTTCACGATCGTACTGTACAATTCTTCCATAATTTTCAGTAAATGAATGAAATATGAATCAATCAAATATAGTGTAATTTGTGCAACGAAAGATTGCCACCGCAACTTCTGCTTTGGATGAGGTCAACATTTTCAGGTTTTAGATTTTAATTTTATAAAATGGGTTTCTGAGATTTAAATCTTAAAATTCGTGCATTAATCGGTTCGTTTGTAAACTGAAACTTGCAAATTCTTCTCCATGGTAGGTAAATTTTTTGCATGGAATGTCAAACATTTAATCTTTATTTGGTGTTAACCAAGTGGTTTAAAATTTTTATTTTTAAATACTGAACAGTTAGGGTTCACCTTTATTGTACTTGCATTTAAGTGCAACAGATTTAATAATATTGTTAGTACCTTGACAAATTTTTAAAATAAAAATTATTCATCTAATTAGGCATAAAAAACACTTGAAAACCTCGAACTTAAAAGTAGATCAGTTAACTTTCGCAAGTTAATTTATTTTCCACGCTATGCTTGGCTATGACTTCATTTTGACCACAAAACGATTAAATTTTTCGAGTGACCCCACCTGTTTTTAACTAAACATCTTGCTGTCCATTTGCAAGCCATACATCAAATTTTTTATAATTAGTCGTGTCGTGTAATTAAAACTTAATTTAATATACGATTGACTGTCATAATTCTTTTTTTAGAGAGTCCACTAGGAGCGCCAGCACGATAACGGCTTTAATGACCAGAAAAAATAATTCATAGGGCGTTGGGTTTAAATGTGAAACCTAATTTTTCAAATCTGACTTCTAAATTTTTAAACCTTTGTAAATAATTAATAAGTTGAAACTACCAACGGTTTTAAATTATGACTTTAATAACGAAACAGTAAAATTCAAAAATTTGGGTGTGATGAAAGCTACAAATAATATTCAGGCCGACTTAAGGTAAAAATCTCTTTAAAGAAATGTCACATAATTTCTTATTTTCAAGCAAATACAATTCCAGAAAAATTTCTTTGGAAAGGCGTACCTAATTCTGGGTAGCATAAATAATTTAGTTATAAATGAAAGGTGATACACACGCCTCGTAATTAACTATTAGAAAACCATAAAGGTTTGATGGCAGTTTAAGAATTCAATTTGCAATAAAGATCTCGTAAAAGTCAGTGTGTTAATCTGGGCTCCGCGGCTCACTTTATATTGGAGCTACCGGATATCGCTGAAAAATGGGCCATAATTTATACGGGGCTCATACGAGAAAATCAAATTGTCTTTTTTGTAGAATGAGAGGTGCACTCCCGAAGGTAATTCCGTTTTAGGCGTCCCTGAAATTTACTCGATACGAATTTAATGCCTACTATAAAATATCAATCAGGGAAAGAGTAATTCAAAATAGCTGACTCGACGGATAGGTTATTAATATTCATAAAAACGCGAATCCACCCCTCTAAATTCGTTTGTGCACAGCTGAAAAGGGACGGTTAAGATGTTGGGTTCGTTTTTTA
The DNA here is from genome assembly GCA_963082815.1 of Melanotus villosus. Classification (NCBI taxonomy): domain Eukaryota; kingdom Metazoa; phylum Arthropoda; class Insecta; order Coleoptera; family Elateridae; genus Melanotus; species Melanotus villosus. The sequence goes on from OY720423.1 coordinate 22,952,117, forward strand.
ATCACATACACATCGTAGGTTAAAACAAAACTGGACTTTAAAATTCCCTCTGATGGAATTTAAATAAAAAATCGGAATCCGAGCACGATAATCTAATGTCAAATTATCTTAATTTCGTTGTTTCGTGTCCAAGGTAGTATAAAGTAGAAGTAAAGATGCCGTAACTTTTGTAATTTGGCCCGAGGTAAGCCGGTCGGTTGGACGGGCGCGTTTGAATATTTTTTTCCGAAGTTGAGGGATTTTCCCGTCGATTAAACTTTATTCTATGCGCCCTTCTGCCTGGAAGACTGGGGGATGGATCTGTTTCAATATGTCACTGTCTTCCTCTATTGTTACAGGATCATTACAAAAACGGCGGAGGTTAAATTTAAATTCCTCGACGGAATTAATAAAATCCACAGTCAAACACTGTTTTAACAAGATTACCACTCCATTTCGACGCTCTTGAATTAGTTTGAATTCACGCTACGAATGATTTTATTGCAAAAATTCATTTCCTCGAATTCTTACTTTGGAAATTGTTACCAAATTAAATTTTAGTAGCAATTACTTTGGAAATTGTTCTTAAACTAACTTTTATTTTTATTTTTATTCGACTAAGTAAGTTATGGAAATAATTCCCTATTTTTTAACACCAAAGGAAGTTTATTTTCAAATGAATCAGGAAATAGAAATCGCCGAATGTTTCAGAGAAACAGACTGTAAAAAATATATTTTTGTAAAATTCCAGCGTAACTAAAAACGCATTTTTATTGGGTCATTAGTAGAACCACTTACTACAAAAGAACTTTATTGTTTTTTAACGATGATCATAATTCATACGTGGCTTTAAAAATATAGTTTAGGACTCATTAATTAAAATTAGAAACCAAGAGGAGTTATCCTGGACAAAACACACCTAACGAAATTAAAATCGAATTTTCCTGTAAATAATAAACAAAATTAACAATAAAGATGTTACGTTAGGTAATTTGTTGAGGAATTATTTTTAAAATTCAAGGCTGATTTTTAAATAATTTTACGCAAATTTTCTTTCTTTTTAAAGACTTCATTTTTCGATCGATCTTGCCTGTTCAAACATTTCCTGGTAAAGTAATAAAATATTTGAGTTTAAGATAATTTAAAATCGAATAAATATTCGAAGCAAATCATTTGTGCACAAAAGATAAGAAGAAATACCTGGACAGTTTCTGGTTTACAAAAACTACAAAAGTCATTAAACATGTGAAATAAGAGTTATCTTCTATTTCAACATATTTCTCACAATTTAGACTTCGATTTGCAGTTTCAACTTCGGTCGGTGTATTTTTTTTTCAATTTATTTTTATTAGCAATCAGAATACATTTTGTCTTACGAAATAGGTATAACACTCTTGTAATGACGTTACTAGACCCCCTTCCAGTGATGGGATTTCTAGCCTCCTCTCAGATGTGCTGGCCAGTATCTCTTTAATCTTCTTACCATAGGTGCTTCGAGTAGTGGTTGGAGTAAAGTACCTATTCCTATGAATTGCAATTCTATCATGATATTTTATACTTCTGGCTTGGATATGGCTTGACATATTATGGCACTCGCAGATCTTCATGTAGGATCTGATTGGACATGTAGGTACCAAGGTGCATTGGTCAACATTCGGAGAATTTTGGATTGGCTTCTTTCGGGAATTGCTAGCACAACCCTATAATTCTATGTTATATCTCCAGATATTGTACAATAAACATTTATTTTCTAACGACAATTTGTAGTTTTTACCTATCAACCAACGCATTCCTTTAATTTTGAAGTCTAGTTGCTTCCTCTTCTTGGCTATGTGTTTTCTCCAAGTAAGTTTGGAATGGAATGGAACCTTAGATATTTTGTAGTAGAAGCTCTTGGTATTTCTGTGTTATTTATATACACATATATCGGTGGGAATTGTTCGTTTCTCAATGTAAAGTCGACATGCTTAGATTTTCTTTAATTAATTTTAATTTTCCAACGTTGTAGCCAGGTTTTTAACTGATTCAAGTGATTTTGTAAGATATGGGAGGCTCTTATGGGATCTTTGTGCGTGGCAAGAATGGCAGTGTCATCCGCGAAGGTTCCAGTAACAGTGTCTCTGTTAGTCGGTATATCAGCAGTAGGTATCAAGTACGTATAGGACTGGTCCTAACACATTCCCTCTGGAACTCCGGATTTGATCGGAAAATTTTCAGACACCTCCCCATTTACTTTGGTTTTAAATTCTCGACCGCTGAGAGAAGACTTTAATAGACTGTAGTAAGTGAGTGGTAGGAATTCTTTGATTTTGTAGAGCAATCCAGCATGTCAGACCTTATCCAAGGCCTTGAGTTATAGAGTGGGTTTGCTGCATCGTTGAGTGAAGTGGTCTAAATCCGAACTGATGAGTAGCAAGTAGCAACCGATTCTTCTGCAGGTAGATCAGAGTTACTTCGCAAAAGTAAAAAACTTTCAAGTAGGTACCTTTGGACTTTGATTTGCAGTTGTAGTTTTAACTTCGGTCGGTATAAATAACGCTAAAGTTTTAGTCTTCTTTTGTGTGAATTTAATCTTCAAGCTAGCTTTAAATTTGTTTAAGTTCGTAATTAAATATCTTGTTCGGAAACTGGAAGTGGATGAATTCGAAGAAATTGGGACCTCCGTCTGGTTTTCAATCAAAAGGTAGGATTTTCCTGACGTGCTTTAGTTTTTGTAAATGAAAAATCGCGGGATATGATTTGAGAAACATTTACTTGGGTTTTCAAACATTCCTGTTGAATTTAGGTTAGTCTTAGTTTCGGGTAATTATTTGTTTTTTGCGCGAGTTTGTATTAATTATATTCACTTTAATAAACGAGTTAAGAAAGGAAAACCAAAAATTAATGGAGATTACACAGAAACAGGAATAACTGTTTGAATTGCTGGAAAATGAAGAAAAAAATATATTCAAGGAGTAAAATGAGGAAGAACAACAGGAAAATAATAATAAAATTCAGCACATATTTAACAAAATTAGAAAAGGACACAACATACATTAGTAGACTAGGAATTTATAAGCCAAGTAAGAACAGATCAATTCTTATCAAACTATAAAAATGGACAAGGAAAATGGAAATAAATGTATGGAAAGGCAAAAAATCTCAAAACGACAAATATCTGGATTATTATCCGAAAAAAGTATAGGTAGAGAGCAACAGCTTGCTACCACGCCTGAAAAAAGCACGGCAACTAGGATTCAGAGCTTCCCTTACATAATACGCTAATCGTGAACGGTGACACATACAAAGTAGAAGACCTGGAGAAAACACGGAAATCCGGGGTTCAAAACAATAAACATAAAGTAGGCGAAAGATTCCCTGGAAACGAAGAGCTTAACCAACAATTAAGGAAGATCACAAGAAGCCGGATGAATGTGAACGATGACGATAATGCAAAGAAGCGGAAAACGATTTATGATAAAATAAGAAAAACAAAAACGGTAGATATGCAGCAACAATAGGAACGTGGAATATCCGAACCATGCTGGCGGCAGGTAAAATGGAGGAAGTGGCTGAAGAAATAAGGGACTACAAAATGGAAATCTTAGCAATACAGGAAATGAGATGGAAAGGAGGGAACACACAAAATTATACTTTGACTTACGGAGGTGAACAAGATTCATGGTAAACAGAAAACTGAAAGAATGCATATTAGAATTCAGGAAAATAAATGGAAGGATCTTCTACCTGGGAATAAGAAACAACATAGTTACCATCACCTTAGTAAACGTGTATGCACGAACTGAGGAAGCAGAAGATATATAGAAAGATGACTTTTATGAGTAAATAGGGAAAGCACGTGAAAAAAAACTTCAGAAAATGACACTCTTATAGTCGTTGGAGATTTTAACGTCAAAGTGGGGAAGGAAGAGCACATGAGACTAATAGCAGGAAGAGAAACAGTGCATGATATTACGAATGGTAATGGAACAAGAGTGGGCAAATTAGCAACAGAAATGGACCTGGTAATAGCCAGTATACACTTCAAACATAAAATGGAGCATAAAGTCACCTGGATGATCGTGGAACACTGGAAACCAGATTGACCATATGCTGATATCTATATGGTAGAAAGAGACAAAAAATAAATCACGACGTTAGAACATACTGGGGGGCAGATGTTGGTTCTGAACACCTCTTAATGATAGCTAAGATAAAATTAAGAATGGTTGTCGGAAAAGAAGAGAGCGAAAGAAAAAATAAAGAATAGTCAATATGAAAAAGAAATGAAGAATCAATTATCCATAAACACAGAGGAAATCGAAGGAGAGTGGAATAATATAATAAGAAGTATTGAAAATTCAGTAGAAAAGGCAATAGACAGAAAAATAGCAGAGAGAAAGAGGAAGCAATAAAAAAATAAAAAGGATGCATGGTTAAGAAAATTAAAGGAAGAAGACTACAAAATATACCAGGAAATCAGAAAAGATAGCACAAATGCGATAAAAGAGAAGAGGAAAAAGTGGGTTTAAGAAACAACGGACGCACTAGAAAAAGAACAAGAGTAATGCCAAAATCTATGCACACATTAAAGAACAAAACATAAAAGTAAATTTGGCAAATATACGTACATGGGGAAGAACGGTGGAAGTATTTTGAAAACCTATTGAAAACGGAAAACCTAGATTTAAATGAGATAAATGAAGAAATAGACAATTACAACGAAAAAGAACAAATGATACCAACAAAAGAAGAATTTGATGAAGTAATTAGAAATTTAAAACAAAACAAAGCTGGGGGGACAGATATTATCCTAAATGATATGATAAAATATGGAGGTAATATCTACTTAAAGCAATGACTATACAAAGTAATAGTTCAGATATGGGAGAAGGAAACCATGCCCAGCGAATGGGAAAAGGGACCAATAGTGGAAATACTAAACAAAGGGGGTCCAAGTAAACGAGAATTTTTGGCTTAAAGAAAATTGCGGAAGGAGAATTCCAGAGGCTAATGAACTCGGAAATAAAAAATATTTTGAAAGGAGAAGACATTGTTACAATAATAAAGGTTCGGTATGAACACATAAAAAGAATGAGGAGTAGTAAGGAGGTGAGGAAGGTCACAATGTGGAGACTAAATATTAGCAGAGCAAAAGGAAGGCCAAGGGTAGGTGGAGGATCAGGTGATAAAATTTATAACAAACCTAATAAGAACCCAAAAGTGAAAAGGGAAGATACAGGACCCGGGATAGCTGGTGGAAAATAACAGGGGATTCAACGACAAACAGCAAGTTAGACTAGAAGAAAATGTGAAAAACGTTGAGTAACTCACCATATAAAACGAGTTTCTTGAGCTCAATGAGCGGCTGCAATTCCGAATGGATGTATATTATATTATCTATTTAATTTGCACAAATATTATGGGTAATTCTGGATTTCTAATATATATTTAAACTAATAGTCAGTTTAAGAATCATTAAATGTACGTAATACCAATATTTCAAGGTTTAAACTTAGGTAATAATGATACCTAAGACTTGAACTGAAATATAAAATTTACAATTCGTTAAGAAGGTTGTTTGATAACAGGTTCCATTTGTGCGAAGTTTTCCACGATAATAACGAACTAAACTAAAATTATCTATGTACTCAAGACAACGCCTTAACCGCCAAATGTTCTTTCAGAACCTTTATTATGTAACGCATAACGCAATTAATACATTTATCAGCATCAACTTGCATGACTTAATAAGCTTTCACAACAAGCCTTATTGGTTTAACCACAGCTTATAATTATTACTATGTGGTTTAACTAATAATTTATCCTAACACGTGTTTTTACAGTTTGACATTTTGAATGTTTTATTTACATATTTTTGAATTACTGGAAAGTTTATTCAGTTACAGCTTTAAATTCTTGGTTCAGTTTTTAATAATAATTAATAATCTGAAGTCGTCTACAAAAAAGTGGAAATATTAATATTTGGTTAAAACCTAAACACCTAATAATGTGCTTTAACAGTTTGATATGTTGAATGTTTTATTTGCAAATTACTTACTAGAAAGTTTATTAAGTTACAGCTTCATATTCTTGATACAGTTTTTAATAGTAATAGTTTAAAGTCTTCTTAACGAAAGTTAAAATATTGAAATTTGATTAATTTTGAAAATTTTATGTATCGAAAAATCTTATCTCCGTACTGATTCAAACTCCGGATATTGTGACAATAGCGTGGAGTATAAATAAATACATAAATTTTTATTATTTATTTAGCTTGTTGACTTCTTATTATTCAATATAAGTATGTAGTTTTTTTAAAGGTCTGACGATTAAAAATTAAAAATAATTTTTTATTAAATTTTTGTGTTGTGCAACGCGCGTTTTAGTATATGTTGAAGCAAGCTTAAATTAAAGCTTCACTGCACTTAGCTGTAGTTTTAAGCCGTCTTAACCTAAACTTTAGCTTCAGTCTTCATTGACATGCCGAGATGCCGACCCTTAAACTGTATTTTCCTTTGTACACAAGGAATTTAAATTGTCTTTATCATTTTTGAATTGAATCACATGTAGAGTAATGAAAACGTATTCATTGTACCTAATAAATTCAACGGTTAAAACCAAAAATAATTACAATAAAAGAACCATTATTCTTCATCTGTATGTATGACTAAGTAATAAACAGAAGTGGTAATTTTTGATTTCAAAGAACAAACATTAGGCTTGCTTGTTAGTTCTGTAATTATGGCAATCCATTCTTGTTTCACAACTTGTTTATAAAGGCAGCCCTGTAATTTATATTTTCTTAGTAGTTTTTGCACTTTCTTCTACCCTTTTCTATTTAAAAGTTTATTTCTATCATTAAGTATGTTGAAAATCACTGCATGATGTTGGCTGTCAAATATTTATAATATTAAAAATACTAACCAGTTAACTACGAGTTGTTAAACAATATATTATTTATATCGAATTTCTTAACCGTCGACCTTTTTAAAAAATGAACCGAACTTAATGCAATTTGCAATCGTTAATGTATCTCAATACATATAAGGATTTTCTAAATGTAGTTGCCATAAAAGGCGCTTTCAAACAGTCGATTTCAATTATAAATTATGTTATTAGAATGCCATAACTTAAAGCCGTTTATGCGAGACAAAAAAAAATTGAATTGCCCGTAAGAAGAAATTCTAATTTCGGTGCTTCCCATCGTTATTTTCTAAGATCGTTTGTTGGTTTTCGTTTGTCCCCCGGCAGCGAAATTGTAAATACAAAGTTAATTTAACCACACAACTTCAGACAGCCTACAAACAACATTAACGTTCTTCCGAAGTATTTAACAATTTAATTTAACAAGCAGGTTAGCGTATTAAAACCTACGCAATACTTAATTAAAATGTCGAAATTCACTTCGCTGTCTTCAGGCTTTAGTTCGTTCGGGGAGTTTTATGCCTAACAATTTATTTCGCGCTAAGATAGACACGAAAAACGGGTTGTTTATAACGCCAGATGTAGTAAACGTACTCCGATTAGATGGTATCGTTAAACGGGAGAACGCGATTGCTGCTCCATTTTCATTTTATTTAATTAATTGCGTTTTGTATTTGTTATGTGGTTTAATTTATACAAACGAGCTTATTTTAAATTCTTCGATCTTGTTCTTGCGTGTTGCATTTACCATTACACCGATCCATTTATATTTTATGTCACACCCGTACGTTTGATAAATTTCTTTGCTTTAGATAAGCTAAAAGCTTGAATAAAATAAAACATTTTATTTCTTAATTTCGTTTTATTTGTTTCTTACACAATGCGCCATGTTTATAAATTACCACAAATGATACGTTTAAAAGCTTTTTTATACATATGCGAAGTTTCCTTAATTAATTAATTAAGAAATCAAAATGAAAACATTTTATCTAGAAAAAAAAATACAGTCAAGTACGGTAAACCGGGGGCTACTTTGAGATAGTTTTGAGAGTTTTTTCATTGGCATTTATGTACCGTTTGCCCAAATTGTTTGAAATACGGTTCATTAAAAGAATTGCTATCTTGGCTTCAAAATATTTTAATAGCCATTTTTTTTATTACCTTACATTATTACATTATTATTGTTTGGGATTACTTTGACATGACCTTTATTTTCAGACTATGGGCAACTATGGGGCTAGTCGGGGTTACGGGGTTACTTTGACATGTCTAAAACTTTCTCCATTTTCAAAAAATAGACATATATGAAAACATAAAAACATTTATTATAAACGGTTTATTAAAAAAAAAGCAAGATAGAAAGGTTACATACCTTTGAATATAAGAACCCAGGAAGGAGCATATGCAAGACAAATTGTGGACCGCGATGGGTTTTGCATATGGCGGATGTTCGTTTCCCGTTGCCAGTGGCACTAACTGAACTAACCTAATCTATGAGACTATCGTACTATTTACATGGCTTATTATCTATGACAGTGTTTCTTAATCTTTTTGATAAGTGGAACCCTTATGGTTTTAATGCAATATTCTGTAAATGGATTATTTGCAATAAAAATAACAATTATTTAAAATATTATTTATTTGCTTCAAAAAATTATCTCAAAATTAACCCAAAAGTTCCTAAAATAACTTAAAATAACCTATTCCTATTCAAACAGGACTTGTAAATTTTTATTTAATGAGATGAGTGGTACTGCTTTTTATTATCGCAGATAGGTATACTTAGTATTAGGTCTTATGGATGAAAGTTGAATTCTCATGTCAGGTTCTGCATCAAGTCTGTTGCGGTATTTATTTGTTGTCGACACATAAGCACAGAACCCCGTTTCGCACATATATGTAGTTGCAAATGGTAAAAAGTACCAATACGGCCTTTTGCGACAATTGAGGATATTCATCTTGCAAACTGCACCAGAATTCCACTAACGGCATTAATTTAAATTTTTCTTGCAACGATGCATCCGATGTCATTTCAATAAAAATTTCGTATTCTTCTGCTGACATGGTGGAAGGTCGTGCATTGACAATAAATGGTTTTTTAATCCATCACACACACAATCTTCATTTTGATATTTAACCTGCTGTTCATTTCCTTTCAGGTGCTGAATAATTTCTTCAATAAATGTCTCTCCTATTTCAACCCCTTCCTCTTCTGAAAAGCCTTTTATTGTTGGGAAGCAATCAAACTCGTTAGAGCGTATAGAAATTGTCCCAAATTCTTCTTAAAAGCAAGAATTTTTTCGTGAGCAGTAAATACACTTACTTGTTTACCAGAAATGATCAACAAATTACACGCGGGAAACAATTACAGCAACAATCAACAATGAGTCAAACGTGGGTTTTCAAAATGGCCGCTTCTGTCGCAAATTTGAATACAGTCGCTAGATATTAGTACTCCTTCCTGAGTTTTTATATTCAAAGTTATATACTATTAATAGTAGACTGTAAACAAAATAAAGCAAAGCATAAAAGTGGATAACTAAAACAAACTTAGGTACCTATTAGTCATCATCAGCATATCGTTCGCACTCATATGAACGACTTAACGAACCCTTATTGCACACACCCACTTCGAGCATGTTACACAGTATATCCAATCTTTCTGTAGAGTATAATAATGGTAGTCACATTCGAATAAAATGCTAACTTTACTTCATCTGAAGAGCTTCCTGAAGACCAAGGCGCAAAAACTTCTTTTAGTTTGGAACCCTTTCTCTTACGAATAGGTCGAGGTTGTGCATCTGTTTTCTCGTCATTAACTTGCTTTTCTTTTACACCCTTGCTTTTCGCTTAAGAATAGGTTCAGCTGTTGTGCCATCACTAGTAAGTTCTAGGATTATTTGGGAATATGGTTTGACCTATAACTCCTTTCCTCTTCTAAGTTGCACTCTTCTTGATTGTAGCCTCTAGCTTCCTTCAAAAATTGAAGTAAATTGGCATCCAAAATTCTACCAGAAGGGAGCTTATTAAGAACCACCTCAGGTTCAAACGGATGAAGACCGGCTGCGCGAAAAGAATTTTGAAGATTTGATTGAATTCTTGGGTTAATCTTTGTAAAAGCATAGGAAACTATTCTTTTGAGATGGTTCCTCTGCGGCTTGGTTGCTGTCTCCACTGATTCAAAATCCGGCGTAAATGCTACTTTAAATGACCAAAAACCCCACGTCTAAGGGCTGCATCAAGTGCGTTGAGTTTGGCGGCAATGCAATGAAATAAATAATATAGCGCTCGCATGAAACCCTTGCGACTTTCGGTGAAAAGTGAGATGCTAGGTTGTCACCTACGACAGTGACTTTTCATTTGCAATTCTTTTTGTATTAATATGGGGCAGCAACATTTTAGAAAACCATATTTCGAACAGGCTCATATCACACCATCCTGTTTCACTATGATTATAAACAGCAGTAACAGCACTAATCGGGCCTCTGTCTGTCCAGTTTTCGTACAGGTTTTTTGATTTGTAGACAATGATAGGTGGCAATAACGCACCTTCTGCTGTGCCACAAAACATCACACTTACTGATGTTCTAGAATGTTCTTGTACCCTTTCTAGACGTTTTCTCCCTCGTGGTATAAGAACCTTTTTTGAACCCGGATCATCCGTAATATTGGTCACGTCGTAATTGTAACTGAGAGAAGTTGGGGAATTACTTAAAACGTCACGAATATTATTTAAAAACTCGATTATTTTGGAGGCACCGACTGATGGAAAGGCCATTTCTTGTAGCAAAAGCTTCTACGAAATCGTAACCGGACACATTATTGTTCTACAGTTTTACGAGTTTGCCTTTCTTGTACTACCATGCTCTTAATGTCAGACTTTCTCAAGGGGAATCCCCACCCAGTCTGCTACAATACTCAAAGTTTTGGCCAACAGCTTTTCTTCGTTCGGAAACAAAACAGTAGGATGACCTACACTTTCCTGGTGTTATTTAGGAAGCTTGTACAAAAGAGTTGTTTGATTAATTTTGTATTTCTCCGAGGCCGCTTTTTGTGACAACCTTTCATTTTGTATCTCCTCAAGAGCTTGTTGCAACTGTTCTTCGGTAAATTGTTTGGAAAGACGGTCACCAACTTTTGTTTATCTGCTCCGTTTAACATTCAGTGCACCACAACGTAACCTACGAAAAAACTAACCTCAAAAAAATAGTTGGTGTCAAAGTAGCTCCGGAAGTTTCAAAGTTACCCCCAAAGTCAAAGCCCCGGTTTAGGGTAAGCCATGCAAATATTAAACAAAATGATTTGAAAAACTTTATTTATTTATTAAATTTAATTCTTTCTGTTTAGATAAATTATAACAGAAATTCATTAAATCTCGAAAAATTTTCCAAAACAATCGTCTTGTTGCTAACAGAGTTCTTTTAAGTTGCCAAATCTGTATTAATTTTTATAAATGGTTTTATAACATTATGACATACCCCTGGTACAGTAAAAAAATAATTATTTTATTATTATAATCATATTAGGCCAGTTACCGTAGACACAAAAATCGCGTTAGGTCGCAAAAAATTGCACCGTTCTGATTTTTTGGGATGTTGTTAGTATAGATACCAATAGCGTAAAACCAAGTTTGCAGCTTCGAAAGACCTGTGCTAACTCCGTGATGCTCGAAAAACCTCGAAATTTTCGGACTTTTTTCATTTTTTGACTTATAACTTCTAAAAGGTGCATCTTACGAAAAAAAGTCACCCTGAACACTTTTAAAGTAAACAAAATTTTATAAAATTTAAGCGCGACCGCAACTCAGTAGGTCCAATAGATCCCGAGATACAGCACTTCAAAGATTGCCCATTTTTTCCAAAAAGTTCGAAATTGTAGTTTTAGCCGTCTTCCGAGCAGAATATCGACTAAAATACTCATCCATTCATAAGAGAAAGGATAAGAAAAACATAACTCAGTGGAAAATGGTTTTTATCATGCAAGTGCGGTGGTTGGAGGCCTTGAAGTGAATTGCCACATGGCACGAGAAATAGGACGTGATCAAGTCAAAGAAATAACTACAAAGTCGTTTGGAAATGTTACATTTAAAAGGAAAGACAAAGTACGAACCTTGGCAGCAGCCACCGTCAAGGTGCACAACAAGCAGGTTGCTATAGACCCTCTCACAATATTCCAACGGCTGTGTATAATGAAACGGTCTGAAGCCGACCTAAAACACCACTTTACATACGAGTTCTGGCTCTATTGTCCGAACAGGGAATGCAAAAAGGAACAAAATCATCGTTCTACTCTGCCTTCACGCCCCTCCCAGAAAACGTCGCTGTTGGAGAAAGTACGTTTGTTGTAGTGGATGGAGGGTACTTGCTGCACAAGGTTATATGGCAACGGAACATTTTGGGAAAAATGTGTCAGTTGTATTCGATGGCTACCCAGAAGAGGGGGCTGCTAGCAGCACAAAAACAGCAGAGCGGCTACGTCGTTATGCAACGTTACCGTGTACCGACATAATTTTTGAAGAATCGACACTGATCGAAGTGCCGAAGAGCGAGGAGTGGGAGCACGTGATAATCGCTGGAGAGGATGTCGACCTCTTGGTGCTCCTTAATGGATTGGGCTCCAGCGTACAAAATGTTTTCTTCCAGAAAAGTGGCAGGGGTGGAAAGGTTGTGAGCAGTTCTCTTCAACATCATTCATTCGAGGAGAGCCATTCGCCACTGGAATAGTGTTGTTCCTTCACGCCTTAACTGGTTGTGACACCACCTGTGCCCTTTTCTGGCAAGGGAAAATGACGATGTTGTACGTCCTTTCAAAACAGCCAGACCTACTTGAAGCGGCTACCACGTTTCTCAACCATGACGCCACTCATGAGGAGATAGCCTCTGCTGGCAACAAATGTCTCGTGGCGCTGTATGGTGGGGGAGAAGACGACTCCCTCAACGCCCTGCGTTACGGGATATTTCTCCGATCTGCTGCCAACGCCAAAGTCCACCTCGGTCGTCTGCCCCCAACCGAAGAGGCTGCTGCCCAACATTCCTACAGAACCTACCACCAGGTGCAGAAGTGGTTGGGGGTAGAGAAAGAGCCCACCAACTGGGGGTGGACAACGAACCAGCAGGGGCTGACACCGGTGACCTCAACCAAGGAACCAGCGTCGCTAACCCTCCTGAAATTCCTGTCATGCAGGTGCCAGAAAGGGTGCGGAGGAGGGAGCTGCTCCTGGCAGAGAGCAGGGCTGGAATGCTCTGCTCTCTGCAAAGTTTGTCAGGGGGAAGACTTGCCTGAATACTCCTTCCTTAGACATGGCTGATGAGTCGGATGAAGAAGACGACGTCGACGTCCCTTTACCATTAGATCCGACAACACAGGAGTCTCCGGAGTCCCAAGAAGAGCCGTCTGACGAACCTGGGCCTTCCAAAAGAACACGACTGTCTCGCTAAGTGCGTAAAGGTAAGCCTAATATTACATACCTACCCCTTCGCTGTAATTTATTATAAAATTGATTACGCATTTAATAAATACTAATTTACATTGTGTTGTTTATTTCTGTAGCAGGAGTCATATCAGCTGAGGTCCCGCCATCCATCCCTTTACGTTCAATATTTCATGACCCAGGTCCCCCAAACTATCACAATAATTTTTATAGAATTTTGATACATTTATACCTTATTACTAATTGTACTCAATTTCATTTTGCATGATATAAACCATTTTCCACTGAGTTATGTTTTTCTTATCCTTTCTCTTATGAATGGATGAGTATTTTAGTCGATATTCTGCTCGGAAGACGGCTAAAACTACAATTTCGAACTTTTTGGAAAAAATGGGCAATCTTTGAAGTGCTGTATCTCGGGACCTATTGGACCTACTGAGCTGCGGTTGCGCTCAAATTTTAGAAAATTTTATTTACTTTAAAAGTGTACAGCGTGACTTTTTTCGTAAGATACACCTTTTAGAAGTTATAAGCCAAAAAATGAAAAAAGTCCGAAAATTTCGAGGTTTTTCGAGCATCACGGAGTTAGCACAGGTCTTTCGAAGCTGCAAACTTGGTTTTACACTATTGGTATCTATCCTAACAACATCCCAAAAAATCAGAACAGTGCAATTTTTTGCGACCTACGATGTCTTAAATGACTGGCCTATATTCCCTTTTACCTAATCGGTGTCGGGTTTGCTTTTTTACATTTCATTTTATTAATAAATAAAACGTTTTATTTTTGAAGTTTCCAGCCTCAAATTAAAATAAACAAAGCCGAGTCGTCCATGAAATTGGAATCAAATCCTTTTTTTAATACAAGATTTAATAAAAATAACCTTCCAGTCCATTGTTATTAAAATGCTGAATTTATTGGCTTTGATTTTGTATCCTTCGTTTCAGTTCCAGTTTAAATCGGTAACTTAAAGAACCAAGTCGGCCATGGAGTATTTGGCCTTATATTTGTTTTCAAAATTATGGAAACGACTGCTAAAACAGACAACCGAGTTCATAAAAATATATTTTAAATTTAGTAAGTGAATGGTTAACGTACTCAAGTAGGTCATGCTGGTTATATGTTTTATTGTACACATTTTTATAATTTCGGAAATTATTAAAATTTCAGATGCTTAATGTGGATTTCAAGTTAATGTCAAGCACTTCAGAGTCTGACATTTAGAATTGGAAGAATTGGAAGAAAAAAATGCAAAAAGCAAACTGAAATATTTATTTCTGTAAAAGCTCAGTATTATTAAGATTTACAGCTTAAATTGCCATAAAAAACAAAATTGAAAAAGACGAAGTGGGTCATGGCAACAATCGGTTTTTCATTTTCTGCAGTGCAGTTGAAACCATATTATTTCTAAATAAATTACAAGGAAATTTAAAAATTTTCTTCATTAACAAACAACACCAGTTTAATCAAGTTTAATAATTTACCACGGAAGTTAAGTTAGGTTATATTAAAGGGTAAACCCCAGCTTGCTTTATGTTTCATTGCGCACTGATCGTTTGTTATCCAGTGAGAAGTCCCAAGTGATTGAACCTAACTTTTGTTTATGTACATTAACAAGGTGTTTCCCAACCAGTGGTTCGAGAATCCTTTGGGATTAAGGAACATTTCGAGGGGTCGGCGAGAAAATTTAAAATACGCCACTTTACTGTTTTCTACCTTTTATTACTTATATTGCAGGCTTTAGTTTTAATCGTATTTTGAAGCACAAACTTTTATTGTTTTTTTATGAATTTTCGAAATGGGAATTTATTCGGTTTAATATACGAGGTGCGCTCACAAAATAAAGAAAGACGAATATTAAAAAGTAAATCACTGTTGTCATTAAAATTAATCAAACGAAAATGAATAGAAATATTTTATTCTTATCATAGTTATTTACAGTTAAGTTAAATCAAAGAATTCCCATGCTGATAATTTTAACAATAACAATAAAGTTTTATTGGTGTTAGAAAACCAATTTATGAGGTAGATAATCTTTAATTATTGACTCAAACTTAAATCATATCTAATCTTGTGGTGTTTAATAAGCTTTTTGATTTTAACCTTTAAATTGTGAACTGCTTTATTATATTTTTAGGAGAATTTTATTATTTTTAAGTTCCTGGCACTCTTAGTTTTTGAAATTTGAATTTGTTTTAGAAGAGAAATGCAGCACATTCTTTTTCATTTTTATGAAAAGTGTTTCTGAAACTTTAAGAATGTCAAGTTTTACTCTATGCTTATTAAGAAGAGTAGGAGTTTATTAGCCATAAAACTTTTATGGTGAATATTTAATTAACTAATCACTGAGCAATAACAACGAAGGAAATAATAATAAGAGGAAGTAGAAGAATCCTGTTTTTTCTTAATTATATCCAAACCTTTCGTTATGAAAATAGCGGTAATTATTGAAATATTCATACGACTATGCAGGAATTGAAATACCCAATAAACGGTTGCCGGTAAATAAATATTGAAGAAGAAAAATTTATTTAATGGCAAGGTACACGATTTCTTCTAATACTTCACATTAAATGCCCGCTTTATGCGCATTAAATGTCGATTAGAGATATTACTTTCATTAAGTCTTAAGTACCAATAAATACTCCCAACGTACTAGTAATAAAGGTAACTAAGTAGACACGGGCGTAAAACCGTTCATATCCTCGCGCATTTAAAACACAAAGAACTTGTTCGAAACCGATTTTAATTAGAAAACCGAAGTTGGGAGGTATTTTTTTACTTATGACACGGATTCTTTTATAGCCGAAGGTATAAATCGTCGGATTCGACTAGGAATAGCACAAAAGACCGTTTCGTTTTGTTTGTTTCCATTTATTTAATAATAAAACGGTTAATCGCCTTTGTAAATGTGTAGCTAAAAGCAGCTAATAGCTACTGGTTTAACTAATAATTGCCTTTCAATGTCTACACGCGTCGTCTTTCTCTCCGACCCGTGTGAAACCAACGGGAATTGGCTGTTACGTACGAAAGGCTTTTAGAGAAAATTAATTATATAATGAATATACGAGCAGTTAATTAAACTATTAGACAAGGTATTAAAACAAACGACCACAAAGAAATTTACGGCCGAATATTTAATTGCCGTATTTTAAATTTCCTTTCGGAAATGCCCACTTCGGTAAGTAATCCTCTGGGAGTTTTTAAAATGAAATCGATTCCGATACGCAGGCTTTGCCAGCCGAAAACTTTTCTTTCATGCATATCGTTCCTTCGTATAAGAATTGAAATATTTCGACGGCCAATTAGTCCCGCGACATAAACAAAATTCGGAGATGAAAAGTTTCTTGAAAACTTCCCCGGGAGTTTCCATTCAACAAAGAATGAATACCATAGTTTGTAGAACTTACGAGGGCAGGCTGATAAGTCATGTGAATCACTACTTTGCAAAAATTTTATAAAAATAATTATATAGCATATACATCAAGTCATCCTTAAACAGTATGTTTGCAAAATTTTATCACTCAATTGTTTTTATTAATGGTGGAATTGTCAGTCGAAGTACATCATGTGGGGTGAATTTGAAAATTCTGCGAAAATCGAGCGACGTGCTGTAATTAAATACCTCGTAAAAAAAAGGTTTAAACGCCACCGAGATTAAAAATGATATGCAAGAAGTTTTAGGAGAGTCCGCTCCATGCTATCGAGTTATTGCTTTTTGGTCATCTCAGTTCAAAAGAGGTCAGGAGTCTATTGAAGATGATTCTCGCCCTGGAAGGCCTGTGTCGTGCACTACTGATCAAAATGTTAAAAACTATTTACCGTCGAAAACTACAATAACAGGCCAATATTATGCCAACTTGATGGCAAAATTAAGAAATGCCATTAAAGAGAAGCGGCGTGGTAAACTTCGAAATGGTGTGTTGCTGTTGCACGATAATGCACCTGCCCACACCAGCAAACTTGCCAAGCTAGCCATTCGGGACTCTGGATTCGAGGAAATTGACCATCCTCCCTATAGTCCGGACATGGCCCCGTCTGATTATTATCTCTTCCCAAAATTGAAAAAGCACCTACGGGGAATGAAGTTTCTTGGCGATTAAATGCTCAAGATGGCTACAGAGGTGTATTTTGCAGAGCAAGAAAAAGAATTTTTTTACAAGGGTTATACTTACTATTGAAAAGATGTAATAAATGTATTGAAGTTGAAGAGGATTACATTGAAAAATAAAACTGTCAATTTGGTTTCTACTTGTTTTCTTTATACCAATTCACATGACTTATCAGCCTGCCCTCGTATAATTGAATCGTTCTGAATTGTTTACGCGCGACGTTCGAACGGGAACCAATTTCGAAGTAACTTCGGTATTTTCTGAAATTGTCCGAATTTTAAATTTAAATCGGGAATAAAACCGCAGACTTTCTTCCTTCCCGTTCGAACAGATTTATTAAACCGAAGCGAATTAAACCTTCCCATGTAAAATGCAGTTTTCGGAATTATGGAAAAAGCAATAAAGCAGTAATAAGGACGAAGAGCGATGCGAAATAAAACGAAAACAGTAACGAGGTGCACTTACTTACCCCCCGCGGAATTCGTATCCGGTTCGTTCCTGTCGTTTCCGTCGTCGTGTTCTTCGGTCGCCATCATTTGAACAATCGGAATTTCTGGAAAATACAAAACATCCCTTTGATAAATACCCTAAACATCGGTAAACATCTGTAAACAATTAATGAAAAATACATTTTTTACCGAAAATTTGTTCCTCCTTAATAGCTCCAAAATAAAAAGAAATGTTTGCCTCTTAATTAAAGACCTCACAGTTTACATTAATTTTATTGATTAAACTTAAGAGTCAACATCAGGTAAAGTAAAATTGACAGTTTTTTCAAGACTGTGCTACTAGCAATTAATTGTTGAATAATAATGGTGGTATCGCAAAAGCCAGGAATGATTTAGTTCTTTCTTGTTTGTTAACTTTTTTTACATTTTTTTCAAGATTTATCAATAGAGGAAGCTTTTCAATCTGAATATTAATTCCCTCATTTTTCGAAATTGATCTTCAGCATGTTTCATAAAATTATTAGATTTATCGTCCTTTCTTTTACCAAGCGACTTTTTGGCGCATTTATATGATTTTTAGAGATCATACAGAGTGATTTTTTAAAAACTGAATTGCAGCAGGCCCTGGATAACCTTAGAACTGTCAGTATTAAGCTTTTGTCCCCCCTCCCTAGCTATTTGAAATCTAAAGTAACAAAAATATTTGTCAGTTTCATAAATAAAAACTTCACATTTAGTTAGTTAATAATAATACAGACAGTTCTAAAGTTATCCAGGGCCTGCTGTAATTCAGTTTTTAAAAAATCACTTTGTATTTATAATTAAGCTAAACTAAAAGCTGTTAAGGATGCGTGTGGTACTATTACCAAAAAGAAATGAGGAAAGTAAACGGCATAGTGGAATGAGGATGTCAAGAGAGAGATAAAAGAAAAGAAATGGTTATGGAAACTGTATCTTAATGCAAGAACAGCAGCCACATAAAAAGTACAAAGATCAGAGAACAACAGTAAAAGAAATAGTATTACAAGTGAAGACAACATCATGGGTAGAACTTGGCAGACAAATGAAGCGAAATAACAAAAAGAACCAGGTACCTACTGCACACGAAAACAGACCCGGGCCGTACTAAATATTATTAAATATAAAAGAAGATGGAAACTAAAAATGGATAGTGAGGAACATTCTCCAGATGAAGGAAAGAGATAAAGAAATCCAGAAGAAGGCGATGATACGTTTAAAAGAAGTAAGAAGACAACGCGTAGCGTACGCCAGACAAAGCAAAGCTTAATGAAGATAAATTAGAAAAGATATTGGAAATGATGTACTTACTCCTTAATAGAAGAAGTGGAACAGATAAACAAAGAACAATAAAAGTATAGGAAAATGAAAACACAAAAAAAGAAAACCCAGAATTGAAAAAGGAAATTGAGGCAATTAATAATAAACTAGAAACTATGGAAAAAAAAACGAAGAAGTAACATGACAATACAGGGGCTATCGATAAATAATAAAGAGACGCCGGCACTGAAAGAACAAATCAAACATTTTATAGAAAAAGAAGTAGAAATTGAAGTAAGCTTAAAAACCGCTAGAAATCTAGGAGAAAAAATGTACCTCGTAGAACTAGATGACATAAACAATAAAGTTAAGGCTATGAAAAGCAAACATAAACTGAGAAATTGTAAACAAGCGAAAATATATACCAATGATTACATGACTACAAACGAGAGAGAAGTACAGAGAAAAATTAGAAAAGAAGAAGGGAAATAACGTTAAAGTAGGTTTTCAGAAAACAACAACAATAGACGGCCAAGCATGAAAATAGAGCAAGGAAAAAGATAAGCTGGACATTTTTAAAGACGCATTTCATACGGAACCGGAAAATAAAATTACAACAAACTAATTGCAGAGCACGGAGATGGAGATAATATGGCAACAACACGGCAAGTAAATGGAACACGAGAGGGAATAAACGAGAAGAAGAAAGAAAGTAAAAAGGATATATGTATGGACTGGAAGGATGACGACCGAGTAGCAAAGAAAGCAAATGAGTAAAAAAGAAATCCAAAGTGAAAACATAACAAAGATAGAGAAACAGCAAAAACTTGTACTGGCGACATGGAACATTAGAGAGAAATACAAAATCGACTTAATTGCCCTCCAAGAACCTAAGCAAAGGGGAGTTGAAACAATGAATATAGGAAACTATACTTTCTAAACAGTGGCAACCGCAGCAGAATATTCGGAACGGGTTTTCTGATAAACAAAAAAGTTAAACAAGCTGTAATAGATTTTAAAAGCACTACAGATAGAATGTGCTATCTACAACTTAGAGGGAAGTACAGGAAAATAACTTTATTAAATGACCATGCACCAACAGAGGACAAGGAAGAAGACGAAAAAGAAGAATACTACGGTTTACTGGACATGGGAATACCAAAATATGACCTGAAACTAGTGATGGGAGATTTTAATTCGAAGATAGACAGCGAGGAAATATACAGGCCAGTTATAAGGAAACACAGTAAACACACGGATAAGAATGAGAATGGTAGAAAATTAATAGACTTTGCGACAGGAAGAGATATGAGAATTAAAAGCACATATTTTGAACACAAAGGAACGTGGATTTCACCAGATGGAAATACTATAAACCAAATGGACCACGTCCTAATTGAAAGAAAACATGAGAAGAACATTACAAATATCCGAATGTATAGAGGAGCAATACCTAAAATAGAACATCAGAAGAGAGGAAGGGACAAAACTGTTAGAGCTGATGAAATAGGAGTAAAAGAAGTAAGAGAACAATACGAAAGCGAAATAAACAAGAGATTAGACACAGAAGCACCGAATCACAATATTAAAAAAAAAAATGGGAAAATATACTGGAAGTCATATACGCAACAACCAAAACCTTTGCAAAGAAAATGAAAAGAACCAACAAAGAATGGTACGACGAATAGTGCAATAACGCAGTAACAGAAAGGGCCAAGGCAAGAACGGAAATGTTACAGAAGCAAACAGACGAAATAAAAAAAAAATAAAAGGAGAAACGGAAAACAGCGAAAACTGTATGCCGATCGAAGAAAAGGAGATACAAACTACATAGAATAGAAGAACTGGAAGAGCATTTCAAAAACAAGGAAATAAGGAACTTCTACCAAGAAGTTAAAAGAAGTAAAAAAGGATACCAACCAAGGACAAATTTTATTAGAGACGAAGACCAAAATTTAATAGGAGAAATATCAAAAATTACTCGGAGGTGGCCAGAATACTTTCAGGAAATCTTAAGTGTGACAAAGGAGGAGAAAATAGCAGAAGTTGAGATAAATAATGAGAGACCACCTACAGTGGAACAAATACAGAGAATTATAAAAAACCTAAAGAATAATAAAATCCCCGGTGAAGATGACATACGAGCTGAACTTATTAAATACGGAGGAGGGAAATTGCATCAAAGAATTAGCGTTATAATACAAGAGATCTGGGAAGCCGAAGAAATGCAAAAGAAATGGACTGAAGCAATCCTGTGCCCAATTTTCAAAAGGCGAGAAGACTTTGTGTAACAACTACAGGGGAATTGCTTTGCTAGATGTGGCCTATAAAATTCTGGCAACCTTGTATTAAGGAAATGCTAAGTGAATATTCGGAAAAAGTACTCGGAGGTCAGTAACCGACCAGATCTTCAAGCTCCAGCAGATACAAACAACATGTTATAAACTTGAATTAGACCTACATGTACTCTATATCGACTTTAGGCAAGCCTACGATACGATCAACAGAAACCAAATGTATAGAGCAATGATACATGACCTTGAATAATACGACAATAA
The DNA here is from genome assembly GCA_963082815.1 of Melanotus villosus. Taxonomy (NCBI): domain Eukaryota; kingdom Metazoa; phylum Arthropoda; class Insecta; order Coleoptera; family Elateridae; genus Melanotus; species Melanotus villosus. Next base: position 22,973,827 of record OY720423.1, read on the forward strand.
ACAGAGTGAAAGGGCACGGAGAAATATCAAAAAGCTTCCATATAAACAATGGATTAAGACAGGGCGACGCCATCTCCGCTCTGTTATTTAACTTGGTTTTACAAAAGGTAGTAGAAGATAGTAACGTCAACACCACAGGCAGTATATGCCACCGGTCACATCAATGCATAACGTACGAGGATGACGATATCCTTATTGCAAGAACACGAAACGAACTGCAACAAATAGCAAGAAAACTGGAAGTTGCGGTGAGAAATATGGGTCTACAAATAAATGAACAGAAGACTAAATACATGTGCATGGGAAATGGAAAAGGAAGAACCAAAGCACCTCTTAAAATAAAGTTAAATACAGGGGAAGAATACAGCTTTGAAGAAGTAGGCTACTTCACGTTCCTTGGAACGATCGTGACAAATAGTAGTGACGAACGAACAGAAATCGAAGGAAGAATAAACGCGGGAAATAGAAGTGCGGCAGCATTAAACGAAGTGTTCTATGCGAGTGAGACGTGGACAATGAATCTAAGTGAACAAATGAAACTGTGCATCTGGGAGATAAAAATATTAAGGAGGATATGCGGAAGAAAAAGAAACGGGACATATGGGAACGAAGAACTAACCAAGAAGTGATGGACCTGTATAAAGACGCAAATATTGTAGGAGTAGTCAAAGGAAGACGAATATGATGGTTAAGACACATTGCGAGGATGACAGAAGACCGAATGCCAAGGAAGTTGGTTGAGTCCACACCTGATGCAACCAGAAGAAAAGGAAGGCCTCGAACTAAATGGATGGGGTCTGTCGAGCAGGATTTTAAAAGCCTGGGAATTAACAATTGGAAGGAAACAGCACAGAATAGAAGGAAGTGGAAAACCATAGTGAAGCAAGCCATGGGTCTATAAGGCCCGTACAGCTGACGTATATATACTGAGGGGATTTAGGAAGGAGACAGTGCCAGCTGAAACAAATTAAGGACAAAATGGAGAAGATTCTCACAAAAGAAAAAGACATAATGGCGAGGTCGGAAGAATACTCCAGGGAATTGCTAGCGGCAGAGGTAACAAGCAACGACAACAGCAACAACAACCAAGATGCGGAAGAAGGAGAGGAGTTAACAAACATAAACCTAGATGAGCTAAGGGGAGGACTAAAAACTATTAAAATGGGGAACGCAACGGGGCACGATGGTATAATCCCAGAAATGTTGCAACAAATGGGTAAAGCAGGTGTTGAATTGTTACATAGTGTCTTATTCGAATTAGCCTGGAAGCACAAAAAAATACCACAAGATTGGCAGATAGCAGTAATAATGCCGCTTCACAAAGGAGGGGATAGTAGGAACTGCGAAAATTACAGATGGATCTTGCCGCTAAGCGTACCGGAAAAGTTATATGAAAGAGTACTGGAGAGGAGGCCCAGAGTAATAGTGGAACCACAACTTGATGACACTCAGAGTGGATTTAGACTGGGACACAGTATGTACCATTTCACCTAGATTTGGGTTGTGACGTCAACGCGCTGTTTATAAATTCACAATCCAACTATACTTCATCTCTTTCTAAACTAGGTTTTCATTACCTAGCAATATAGTTTTTGGCCGGTGCAACGTCATAACCTAAATGCAAGATGAAAAATACCTGTAGTACCACATTTTTACACTCGGGCAATTAACTAGCAGATTCCTAAAGTACAATCAAGTAGCGTATGCATGCTTTATAGACCTAATGAAGGCCTTTGACAGAGTGCCAAGGCAAGCTACATATATTGAACAGCCCCCAGAACAGAAATAGGGATAAAGGCACGATAGCGGTAATCAAGAGTTTATACGAACAAAGCAAAAATTACGTAAAAACGAGTAATGCAGCAACAGGAATGTTTGTAACTACGGAGGGAGTGAGATAGGGAGGGGTGCTCAATCCTTTGTTGATTATCATCTTGATGGAGGATGTAATAGAAGAGGCAACGAATGAAGAAACTACAAGTGGGGTATAAGAATATGCAACCGGTAATGATAGGGGAATGCACGTTCGCGGACGATATATAGTCTCTTTTGCAGAAACTGAACGGGCTTTACAGAGTAACCTACAAATCTGGGATGAGGTACTAAATACAAAGGACATGAAAACCCAAATAAAATTAAAATGATGATAGTATTGCGGCAAAAGACGAAGACGAACATCTGGTTAAATAACGAGAAAATCGAACAGGTGAGTAGTTTCAAGTACCTACTTAGGATTGATAATTGATAGCAAAGCTGACATAAACCACAGAATTAGCGCCGCAGCAAAGCTGTACCAAACTGTAAGCAGGGGTTCAGTGATAAAAGGGAAATCTCGAAAGAAACAAAGTTGTTAATATACAAATCTGTATACGTAGTACGTACCGACAGTAATCTACGGAAGTGAACCATGGGTGACTACAAAAAGACAAGTAGATAGGATACAGGCGACGGAGATGAATTTCTGGAAAGAGTGGTGGGGGTCAAAAAAACAGGCAAGATCCGAAACACGGAAATCAGAAGAAGGCTAGGAGTAGTGTCCATACAGGAAAAAATTGAAGAAGGTCAGTTGAGATGGTGGGGGCACTTAAACAGAATGGATAACGAAAGGCAAGTAAAAAAGATATCGGAAGCAAGAGAAGTAGGGAAAAACCCAAGAGGAAGACCAGCTAAAATATGGAATGAGGAAATCGGAAAAGTACTGTCGGAGAAAGGAACAACATGGCGGCAGGCAGAAGAAAAAGCGCAGAATAGGAAGGAGTGGCGCAAGTTTATTAAGGCTGAACTGGAGAAGTAGGGCAGAACAAAACAATTCTCAACACCTTCGGGTATAAGAGGATCCAACTATGTATGTATGTATTTATGATTAAACTATTTAGAAAAGGCCCGGATTTTTATTTTTTAGGATTTGTTTCGTTTTATAGAATTTTTAGGATTGACTTACCAGATATTTACCTAAAACCCATTCTTAATTAAAAAAATATTAAATATCCCCCGTAGACGAGTCACTTTTTAGAACACTCAACACACATTTCGAAATTCTTCAATTGTTTTAAGGATAAGTTTTGTTGAGAATATTTGCCCTTTTAACTCTTTTGAATTTTTGTAACAATAACCTGTTGTTACCAGATTTTCCTCATTTAATAGGGAGTTCAAGACTGACTTACCAACAGAATTGCACAAAGGTTTTACAGTTCGCATATTTTATGTCTTTGAAAGAATATAAAAGGTGGGAAAGCTTTCATGAGTTGTCGAAGCTTTTAATGTTCCTTTCGACTTTTTTTATTTATAGGTTGCTGAAACTTACCATCAAATAAAGCATTTATTATTTTTTTCATTCATATTTAAATTAGGTTGCTAAAAATGTTTACCTTATTTTCTCGCCAACAAGGTGATTTTTGTATCTGTAAAACTTTGTTATCATTAATTACTAATGGTTAATTATAATTTAAATTCGAAAACTTTGACCAGGCAGTAATTTTTCGTTTATACCGAATTTTTCTATTTTGCACTTTAATGTTCCTAATTGTTTTTCGCCTATTTAAAATGCCACACCCAAAACACCCATTAGTCATATGAAGAACACAAACAAGCGAGAAACACGGTTAATGCAAATATCACACGAATAAAACGGGCATATTGGGATAAATTCAAACAAACTTAGAATATGACTTCTTCGGGTTACAAAAGCAAATATGAAGAACAATCCGAAATCAAAGGAAGGAGATAAGACTGATAAGAGAATACAGAATACACTGAAACACAACAAGTAAACATACAACAATGGATGGAATATTTCAACCAACTATTCCAAAGGGAAGAAGATAAGCAAGGAACAAAGACACTACAGAATGACGGAATAACAGTACAGATAACGTCAAAAGAAGCAGCAAATAAGCTGAACAACGGGAAATCTGCAGGCATACATGGAATTAACAACGAGGTACTCAAATATGTCCCACCTAATCGATGAAATAAATAATCAAGCTAGTTACTAAAGAAAATTATGGAAGAAGGGCGGATTCCCAAGGCGTGGAAAACGAGCATCTTCTCTTCTTCAAGAAGGGAAGCAAACAAGAGCCAGAAAATTACAGGGGCATAAAGCTGCTAAACACAATGCTCAAACTGACGACAAAAATAATTATCCAAAAAATTAACATGTCGAGAGAACTACAAGAAGAACAACAAGGCTTTAGAAAACGGAAGATCATGCATCGATGCGATATTCGTAGTACGGCAGGTTATTGAGAAAGACCTGGAATACGACAATCCAGCATTAATGTGCCTTATAGACTTGTAAAAAGCAGTTGATAAAATAGGCTTAAATGATATTACCAGAATACTTACAGAAAGGAATTCCGGCCACTCATCGAACTAATACCGGACATACGTATATGTACACGGAGACTGAGATCCCAGTGAGAAAAGCAGTACGACAAGGGGATTCATTAAGCCCCTTGCTATTTAATCTAATCATAGATGAAATAATAAAATCTGTAAAAGCCATGAATGGATATAGATTGGGTAGAAATAGGATCAATATTATATGCTATACCAGGGGTTGCCAAACTTCTTTGACAGTCAACCCCTTTAAGAGTTTCGTGACTTTTTATCGACCCCCTCTATTTTACTATTACGTAATTATAATAGGACAAGCAAAAAAGACGATTAAATTATAATATGTATATTGATGAATTTTAGAACATTAACGCTCACTTGTATGTCGATGCGCAAAAATTAGACTGCGATCGAATACGTGTAAGTATAAGTAAATAAGCAACCACGCACGCGTTGCAATCTCGACCGCCGGCCGGGCTGGAACCACTGACATCCGTTTATTGGTAAATACGTAATTTTGGCCTACTTGATTGCTCTCCTAACTATTTTCATAACCCAGCTCCATCTTACAGGACCTATTCATGTCACTGTTCCCACGATTCACTCTTAATTGCGTTGTCATTCAGGATGGAGGTAATCCAAGTTAACCGAATTAAATATTACCCGTATAATGATGTCTTATATTTTTCTATCGACCACTTTGGCAACCACTGTGCTATACTAATAGCTGAAAATGAAGACGACTTACAAAGACTCGTGTTTAAATTCAGTTGCACATGCACATTGATGAACATCTCCAAAAACAAAACTAAACTAGCTAAACAACTTAGGCACACTAAGGACAGATTGAAAAAGAAATGAATGAACAAGTTATGAAAACAAACAGAATAGCTGGATGTACGAAAGATATAATATGAAATAATAAACATCTCAGAACAAACACGAAAGCAAGAATATACAAGAGCACGATAAAGACCCATGCTAACGTACGGTGCGGAAACAAGATTGGACACAACCAGTAAAAGAAGCAGGCATAAGTAATCGAAATGAAGAAGAATATCAGGAAAACACAAATAGGAGAAAATACGTAACGAAAATAACATGCAGAATAACAGATGTTTCAGAATGGATAACAGAAAGACAAAAGAATTGGAATGAACATACAAATAGAATGGATCAGAAAAGGTTCGTCAAAATCGCGAGAGATTACCGGCCACTAAACAAGAAAAGGGTAGGACCATCCAAGAGAAGATGGCGAGAAAGCCTATAGAAACAATTGGTTAAATAACAGGAGGAATCTCCTAAAGCAAAGAATAAAAAGAAGAAGAAGAAGTCTGCAGATTACCAGCAGAACTTTAGAACTTAATCCTTGATTAATTGTTATTAATACCTTAAAAACGTTCTTTCTTGATAAGTCGAAATTCAAAAGTTTTAATAAATTCTTCTTGATGATATTGTGCTTTTCATTCTTTCGAAGAGCAAAGGTATTCCTTTGTGTTCCCACAATTTTTTCGCACCATTTTAAAATGCTTTAAAAACTGACTTACCACTAGAACAAGCAAACAAAAGCCTTTCAACGTTTGAGAACAACGGGAAATTTTTAAAATTTTACAACCTTCAGATTCTGTTAATAATAATATGGAGTTATTATTAGAAGTACTTGAACAACGGGTTGGGATCGTGCATTGTTGAGAAAGAAGAACTCAACGTTTCGCCCACTTTTTTAAGGGACTTCATTAGAAGGAAATGGGGGCACTAAAAGAGCACGGTAGCTCAACATATGAACTATGCCAGAGGCGTAACTCTTTTAGTAACAGGAAGAACGACACGGTAACTCAACTTGTAAACCAAGTCAGAGGTCAACAATGATGCAGTCCCAACCCGGAAGACGTTCTTTTAACACTGAAACTGACCGTGGAAGTCTTCGAATTCAACATGTAATCCCTTATTGGCACTAAAGTCATAGTACTTATAAGAGTAGCTATACTCTGGTAAAGCTAGAAATAACAATAAAATCTGAAGGGTTTGGACGAGAGATTATAATTTTCCGATGATACCTTTCTGTTACCAAAATTTGTTTGTCCGTTCTGTAACTTGTTCAAAATCACCAAAATAAGGAAACGCTAGGTTTTTAAGTAGGGCATCAAACCTATAATTCCTTTCATTATTGGCAAAGTGTTTGATTTCTTCCTTGTTGGTAAATCAGTTTTGAGGTAATTCTACATACAAGTCAAGAATCCTTCCTTCCTACGAGTAACGTAAACGTGCTATCATACTTTCAAAATTCTCAACTTTTCTTAATAATCAGTTTAATACTCTTTTAATTTTTGCAGAAAATGCTGATTTTTTTAACGATACTCTGGTATTGCCACAATTTGTTTTCCCATTCTGTAGGATTTGATTTTCCAATTGTTCAGAACTTATCACCAAACTAAAGAAACAAAATATTTTACGATTAGTGATAAATTTTAGAATTTATAATACCTTACGTTATTGTTGTTAAATTTTGATTAATCCTTTCTAACTTACCTAGTGACGAAAACGTCCTTTCAAAATTCTTAACTTTTTCTTACATAATCAATTTAATAATCTGTTTAATAATTAATAATTTATAATTAAATAAGTAATTTTTCGATATTGTGTTTGTGCTCGAATTTTTTTCACATTCGATAAAATTCGATTTCCTATTTCGAAAATTATTGTCCAGGACTTACACCAAAATAAAAAAATAAAAGATTTTCGAGCTTTTAATAGATTTCAGAATGCATAATTCCTTCTGTTATTATTAATGTATTAATTTTTTTACAATTTGATAAAAAAGAATTAATGGAAGCACCGACAAAGAGCTTTAAGACATTAACCCCAAAGCAAAAGCAAACTACACAAACTACACTAGCCCAGTCCTGGTGTGCGCCACTAGTAGAAGCGGAAAAGAAGGGAGATAATGAAGCGAGGATGGGAACGGCAGCAAAAAATGGATAGAAGGCACATACACACTTCAAATCCGACGTCGAAAGGCACAAGGAAAAGATAAGAAGAAGAAGAAGAGAAATCCTTCCTAACTTCCTTTCATACCTTCAAAATTCCCCATTTATAATCAATTTAATAATCTTTTAATTAAAATATTTTCAAAAGTTGCTAGTATTTCAATACCCTGTTCGTGCTCGAATTTTTTTCCCATTCTGTAAAATTCGATTGTCTATTGTGAAAATTATTGCTCAGAACTGACTTACCACCAAACAAATTTTGTAATTTTTTATTTTATTATTATTCATTTAATTAGTTGGTAAGACATTTCCATTCTACCCAAAACTCAAGTTTTAGTATATCCTTGCTGATTTACCTATTACACGTAGGGAACATGTCCTTTTCCAGTTCCAAAAACTGCATAATTTTATTCACAATCAACTCAAATATGTTGTGTTTTAACTTGAATGTCTAGAAATACTTACTAAAACAATGTTAATGATTTTCACTAACCGGAAATGATAGTCCCCATTTAACAAAGTCTTCCAAGACTGATTTACCATCAGCAGGAAAAAAAACCAAGAGCTTCTTGGAGTATCAGCTTTAGATTATAATTTTTCTTAATTTTTTTTTAAACATATTCCGCTAGTTTCTTAATATTATTAATTTCTGCGTTAGTTATCCATCGTGCTTCAGGAAGTACTTTTGCATACTTCAAAATATTTAACTGCAAAATGCAGATTTCCTTCGCATTAATTCTAATGCAAATCTAGATTTTTCGAACGTCGGATTGATCATTCACACATAATCATTGGTAGTATATAAACAGCCTGCATTTAAGTAGCAAGCCCATATATCTTACCAATTTATGAAATTCTGTACGAGTAAAACCACTAAAATGAGAAAGATACTCACTGATACAAGGTGCAATGTGTGATCTACTTTGCTGATAACCCCTTGCACATCGGTTGCATGTAATTCCTGTAACTCCATCTTTACAAGGACATTGTCCCGTAGCTTGGTTACAAGTTTTTCCAGATGCTCCTATTGGATGACAGTCGCAAGCTGTAACAAAGAAAAAATTATTAAGATTTAGATTTGAGACGTATTAGGTAACTTTCTCGTCCAAAACTTGTAAAACTAACTTAAGAATTTCAAAAGCTGGGTTAACCTAAAAATTCTAAATATACAAGAAAAAGTTTTTTTAAAACGAATTCTTGGCACTTTCACAATTTCGTTTACTTGAAGTTATCTGAATCTCTGATGATATCTCGGCATTCCGTAGGAGATATTCATTCGTTATTATTATTATTTTTTATTAGTATTAATTCCCACCGATGCAATAAGTCAGGTGCATCGATACGAACGGAATTACAAAAATTCCAACTGCAATTAATGCTTCTACATGAATTGGTGGCGTTTTAATAATGTTGCTTTTCATATTTCCGTAATAAACACGAAATGGAAATGAAAAAAAATAACAAGACAATTACCATGTTACAATAAAAATAGAGAGGCTTTTGTCGCTGCTGTGTAAGGATGACCGTGGAAAAAAATAAGAGGACCAAAAGCTTTGTCTAATGTACTTTATGTTTTGAATTATTAGGTTGGCAGCGCTACGTTGTAGATAGCGAGCCGAATTACCACCGCGATATGCCGTGTTATACGGCCCCACGGGACATGTTGCCCAACTCCGTATATATGAAATATTTCCAGGAAAATAAATTATTTTCCTAAAATTTACCGTTCGTAAGAAATTGTTTTAACGGAAAGAAGTTAATAATACGCCCATCCATAATGCGGTAAAACCAGGAAAACTCCATTAAAAAATTGTTGCGGTAGAGCGGAATATTTTTATAACCTACCAAGCTGAAACTTTGTTTTTACGTGGCGTTTGAAAATATATTGGAAAAGTTTTAGAAATTAATACCGATAATGAGTAATTACGCAACTGCGTTTTAAGCTTCAATATTCGAATTTTATATTTGTTCCATTTAAATAAGTTTAGTAGCCGGATTTTAAAATTAATTAAAAGTGCGAGAAATACGCATTTTAATTTTTTCACTGCGTGAATTTTTGTAAAAACATGCCGTAGTTAATAGGTTTTCCGCAATAAACGACTCCGTGTTTTCAAAACTTTCAAGGTCTGAAAAGCCACGGTGGTGTATTTACTCCACTGAGGAGGCAAATGGTCATTATGCGACCGTAATACAACTAATTTTGTTTCCTAATGAGGAGCGAAACGAGGTCAAAGAATAACAATTTTACACTGGGTTAGTTTTCAACAGTAGCGGAAAATTAATTTTATGAAAATTTCAACGAAACTTTCTGTTAATATATTATTTTTCAGTGTGTATGCAGATTTTTTTTAAATTAAATCAAATTCATTATAAACAAAAATTCCCTTATCTTCCCTTTAAGTCGGCTTATGCAAAATTATTAGCTTAGATATTGCGAAAATATTTAAAAAGCAACGCTCGTATTTTTTCTACTGCCACGTTTCTTATCTGAACCCAAAATAAGTGAAAATTTACGACAAGGGACAGTTCCAACCGAAGTTTATACGTACTCTGAAAATCTGCAAAAATGCGAACGTTTTCCGATGTTATCCCTTAATTTTCCACCCCTTTATTGACGTATTTTTAAAAATCGATGTGTCATCCTGCTGCATTAAAGTAGGAAATTTTTCCTGTTCTAGGAAGTGCATTTCCCTGAGGCATTCAAACACTTGGGGTAAAAGCGCCACCCCTTCTTATTTTTCAGATGCTCACGTAAATTTCATTGCAAGGCAAAATATTAGGTTTCTTTTTATTGGTGTGTGAAGGTGGTTAGTATAATTTTGTTTTTGTTTGATTTTTGAAGAGATTTTAAGGCTTTAATATTAAATAATTAATAGACGATTCATTATTTATTTGGAGAGTAGTAGTAGAGTAGACTAAATTTTCCTTTTTTTTTTATTATTTTTAATGTATTTAAGTTTAATTATTTTGGGAAATGTGTTCTGATTTGATGGTATGTTACATTTACTTTTGGGTTAAATTTAATATTCTTACAGTTACTGGCAGTTTTTAGTATGATCTAATTTTCCTTAAATTTATTAATTCTGTTTTATTTTTTTTATTTATTTATTTAGTGTGTACAGGCACCAGTAAACTAATATAAGCGCGAATCAATGTATACAAATGTTTCGCATAGTATTATCACAATTAGATATAACAATCAGTAAGTATTTGATAAACAATGATAATAAGCATTAACAATATGATATTTCACAGTGTATCACAATATTGGTGAACATTATAAACTATGTCGGTCAAACAACCGACTGAGTATGTTTTTAAAATGAGGCAGGAAGTGAGCCGATACTGCGTCTTGCGAAAGAGAGTTCTAGAGAAGGAAGAAGGTTTTTACTTTGTAGAATTTTGAATTTGACTTTCTTCAGTTTCATCGTATGACCCCTGAGATGTTGATTATTCGCATATGTGAAGAAATTTGGGAGCTCATCGTTGTTATATAGTCCATGAAGGATCTTGTAAGTTTCAATGACGTCGGCTCGCCGCCTTCTTGATAGAAGACTTGCCAAATTGAGGGCACTCAATCTCTCTTCATACGTCAAGTGTTGCGGATGTGGTAAAATTCTCGTTGCTCTGCGTTGGACGTTTCCTAATAAGTTTATATCCTTGGACAGGTAGGGATTCCAAATGGTTGAACCAAATTCCAAAATAGGTAGAACGCAGGACTTGTACAGCGAGACAAACGAATGAATGTCCAGTGATTTGAAAGCCTTACGCAAGAGATATAAGGCTTTGTTCGCCCTTCGTGTAGTTAATATGGGATTCCCATTTCAAGTCGCTGGTCATCAGTATACCCAGATATTTGATATTAGAGGTGGTAGGAACATCACGGTCGTCAATAAAGTGTCGGAATTGAGGGTTATTCTTCCCGATGTGTAACGGGATCAACCATTTATTTGACCATAAAATGGTGTCCTCCAGGTCTCTCTGAAGATTATTGTAGTCTACAAGTGGTGTCATCAGCGTACAAGGAAAAGGTTGTCCGTGATCCACTGGTGATATCACTTGTATACAGAATGAATAGAATTGGGCCAAGCACCGAACCCTGAGGTACGCCACTGATGACACTTCTGGGAGAGAAGAGGGTGTCTCCTATCTTGACTTGAAATTTCCGAGATGAATGCGTTAATGTAACGAAAATATGGGTATATGTTTTAATGTTGTCGTAGAAATAACAAATCCTCGTCCACTTCAAATGTTACAAACAAATTTTGCATATTATAAAAAATACATACAGAACTTTGCATTTCATTAGAGTTTATAGTAAGTATTTGGCTGTAAATTTATCATTAAAAAGTCATCGGATCGCGGATTCTGTGGAAGTTAAAAGTCATCTCTAAAATTATTTACCTTTATTATTATTATTGTTGTTATTGTTACATCGTTGGCATTTACTTGACCTTATTCAAAAGTAAGCGGATTGTAATTAAATGTTTTAAAACTAACACCTTTTGCAATTTATTCTGATAAGTTTCAAATAAATCTGTTTAGTTATTAAGTTGTTGTTTTTTCTTTTTATTAATTTACGTTCATTACAATTTGGCAGATGTCAATGGCATAAAAATAATAGAAGTAAATAATATCAGAGATGACTTCCGCATACTTCAAAAGACTTTTTAATTATACTTATAGTTTCGTTTGGGACCGGTCGTGTTTAGAATTTAAGATTTATTCTGGATTTAAGGGAATGAAATTAAGAACCAAATTTGAATATTCTCTGAGCAAATGAAGACGAGGGTAACAATTTTTTTTCCTAGTCAATCAATACTCGAAATATTGTGATGCGTTTACGTACAAATTTTGTACCCAAAATATGAACCCATTTTCTTCTTCTTCTTTCGGCTGTGCAAAGTAGCAGCACTCAGGCCGTAGGCCCATTGTGAAAAGGGTTTCTAGGAGCCCTCCTTGGCCAGGCGGTCGGCCTCCTTGTTGCCTGGAATGTTGCTGTGACCGGGCACCCGGTTGGTTAAGCCGAGCCTTCCCAGGCCCCCTTGGACGTTCAATGACAAGTTTTGATTTGGTTTTTATAGAGCTTTTTGAGTGCTGCTAGACTGTCGCAACATATATAGGTATGCCTGTTCTGGTAACCTCTGGCTAGGTTTTTCTGGGCACAGACTAAGATTTCTAAGACCTCAGCCTGGAAAACGGTACGAAACTTGCCTAGTGCGAGGGATAATAAATTTCATTCTAGGTTGGTTGCCATAAATCGATCTGTGAACCACAGTAGATGGTAAAGATCTGACGCAGTCTCCGAGCAGTGATGAGCATTCGTCCCTTGTAGGGATAGTTATCTCGTAATTTCTGGTGAAGGACTAGCAGGGAGATACTACATCGCTGCAAGCAATAAGTAGCAAATCAGACTCTATCAATCAAGACTTCGAAAGGCCGCTGGTGAACAACCTGTAAGCCGAGTTTCGTGTTTCCGTCTCAATCACAAGGGGTGTTAGGTTGAGAAGGACTTCCAGGGCCGTCGAGGACATGGTACGCCCAGCCCCTGTGATAGAAGAACTTGCTAACCTCTGGAATTGGGTTAGAACCATCTGTGTGTGTTTCCCTGCAGTTGAGGGTCACCGCACCAGTAAATCCCACATTAGCACTTGAGGGGACAGGCCCCATGTCATGCCCAAAGTCCGACGACATGCCCAGAAGGTGATCGTGGCCCTCTTTATCTGTCTGACTATGTGAATATTCCAGACAAGCTTAGTATCTAGGGTTAGACCCTCCTGTGCTTGAGAGTCTCAAAGCTGTCCCAAATATTATGGATTCCCTGAAGGCTTCCAATCTTATTTTTCTGGTGAAGATTACAAACTCGGCCTGGTCAGGATTAACTGCTAACTGTACAGGAAATTTTCCTAGGACCAAGATTGCAAGATCATCTGCATAACCCTGCGCATAATACCCAGCGGCTTCCAGTTCCACAAGAAGCCCATCTAGGACTAGACACCACAGCAGAGGTGATAAAACCCCACCCTGGGGGATGAACCCTTATTTCACCTCTATTATTTCATCAGAAGAGTCACAAGCATCATCATTCATCGTTATTTAATCCGGTCTCAGATTCTTCTAACGAAACAATAAAGAAAGGGTACGCAACTCTTAGAAGAAGTATCATGTAGACCTGAGAAGTGGCAGCTTTTTTTTATTATTCAATATTATCAATAGTTATTTACATAGCGAGGGAGGTATGTGAAGTTTACTCTATCGAGCAAGGGACATTGCAGCCTAGGTCTGCACACCTGCGAAACAGAGAATATTTTTCTCCTTGCTGATATACGCTAACTGAATCATCATAATTCTAGGAGCACCTCTTAGTTGTCTGGCCGTTTATTTCGATGCCCTTCGAGCCTTTCTAGCTAGTTGTTGGTAATTCTGCGGATTTCGTCTTCGACTAGCGGTATACCTGAGTCATCATATAGGGTTTTGTTGTTGACGTACCATGGAGCGTCAAATGCCATTTTTAGGATTTTAGATTGGATTCATGTATTATTTTCGTATTTGATAACTTTGAACATCCCCACAGCTGAACCTCATATGTCCAGATTGGTTTTATTATTGTTTTATACAAAAGGGGTTTGTTTTCAATAGTGAGCTCGGATATCCGTCCAAACAGCCAGTTCATTTGCATCAGTTTTATGTTAATTTGTGTTCTATTTGCTGTTCTACTAAGTATTTTACTTTATTTCTAACTGGTAATTGTGTACGTATTCCACACGTCTCGAATCGATGCCAACTTATCTGACCATATGGATTTGCAATCAACCATTTATTGTTACAACTGGGCAATTGATTTGTTTAATTGTAAAGATGACATGGGCTGATTTAGTTTGGTTGACGTTCATTTGTCAGGCGTTAAGGTGTTGTTAAGTGATCGAGAAGAGTTTATGAGTTTTTCAGTAGCTATTTGTGGATTTTTTTCTACAGCAATGATTAGAATGACTTGTGGTGGGGATATCGGTTGTGAATATGAGGTAAAGAAAGATGTCCAAAACGCTCTCTTAGGGCACACCTGAAAAGCTCAGATGAGAAGAACTAAGTAGGTACCGCTGCCTTCCTCGACGCCGAATAAGTCTTCGATCGAGTATAGCATGACGGTCTCCTGTACAAACCCAAGCTTACCATTCCCACCCCTTATTCTTCCTACTCAAGTCATACTTCTGCGACCGCTATTTTCAAACCAAGTACATATTTATTATAATCTTGAAACATCACCATAGGCACTCTATCAAGTATAATTTTAAACGGTAGTAAAACTGATTCTGATTGCTACAGAAAGATCTAACGACGCTCTATGCTCCTTACGGAGTAAAAAGGATTAAGTAAGTAAGTACGCAATCCGCCCGCCAATCCGCTTTGAAAGATATATTTCGTTTAAATACTTAAAACTCCGGTTTTCAATGGTACTTTTAAATTTCAAAGGTGTGATTTTGTTTATAACATGTTTTTGTTGTTGCAGTAATAATTGTATGTAATACAATTCTGCTACTTCGATATTCTGAATGGTCAACTTGCGTTTGTCAGTAACCTATCCAAAGTTTTTTTTTTTTTTTTAATTACTTGGTCAGATAAGCTATTTCAAGCATTTTATAAATAGCGTGGAAGAAAAGTTTGGAATCGGAGCTTTCCTGCTAAAAAGGATAGAAATTTAGATTTGAAACTTCAGAGACATTTTTGATTTAATAAACACTCCACAAAAGAACTGAATGGTGCATAAAACCTGTATTTCTAACATGATACAAAATAGCAAGTTCAAAATCACTGCTTTAAATAAAGCTAATCCTTAATAATTTTTGGAAACTGTGCATTTTTGTTTCCTCTGAGTTTTTTGTATGGCTATTTGAGGTAAGGATGTGCTTGCTCATATTTCTAAGATTTCAGACCATATCAAAAAAGAACCATAAATTTTCGCCATATTTTATTGAAAACATCTGTGTAGATTTAAAAAATTTAAATTTACTTTTATATATTTTGATAAAGGAAATACCCGGGAATAAAAAATGAGAACAACAAATCACAAAAAGAAAAAGTCTGAATATTTTCGTTCCATTTTGTTAGATATCCGGAATAAAGTGTGTTGGAGGGAGGCAAGTGATTAAATTAAGTGCGTATATATCGCAGATTCAGCGAGGCGACTAGAAGTTAAAAGATTGAAATGTAAATGAGTCTAATTTAATATAAATTATGTATAAGCCGAGCGATCAATCAGGGGCATTGTGTCGGTATCCCAAGTAGCTGCTATCTGTCTATGCATTATTCATTATATAAAATTGGTTTATGTTTTAAGTACGTGAGCTTACAGCTATATCTTCCTCGAAATCGCGGGGGAACCGCAGGACCGCATTTTAATCGAGAAATCGTTTACAATTACACGCGATCGTTCATTAAGCAGAACGGCCCGGCGACAAAAAGTACAAAATGCTGACGAGAACGAGGGAAAAAAATAATTCCGGTCTTAATTATCGGGGACTGCTTGCTTTTGGGACGTGCTTTAGAAACTGAAAGCGTGGTACGAGTACGATACTGTACAATGGATATTGTTTATAACCGATGAACTTGTTGTATATACTGATATCCCCCACACAAAAGCATAAATACCAGACTGCAACTACAAAGTATTAATAAAAAGTTAAGATATACGTGGGCACCACACGGTTACAAATTTATGGTCGTAATTTTTCTTTTCTTACATGCATTTAAATGCGCGCTTTATTTAGACTTACATTTAAAAATGTCGACCTTATCTTACAACTTGTTAGGTTATTTAGATAAGTTTATGCCTACTATCGAAACTACTACCTGTTTAGAATTAATTATTCTACGTTTTTCGTTAAATTATCTCCCTAATAAATAAATAAGACATTTTCGATAATTATTCTTTACTTTTACATACAAAAAAAAAGTCAAACCGGTATTTTTAAGGATGACGCTTTTATTATCTGTATATCCTTGAGACAATTAATTGGAGTTTACACGCAAGCAAAAATTTCCAAATTGCTCTTTAATTATAACACGAAATATAACAAATTCGCTTTTAAAAGTTCTCTTTGTATGGAGCTAGAATATATTTTGATGGCATTATTTATCACAAAGATAAAATTAAAAAAGAAGGCATTGAAGGTTTGAAAACATCGTCCCCAAAAAGTAACATTTATTTTACCCTTTAGAAATATTCTGGAATCAAAAAACAAGGAATTCGAATAGGGTTTGGTAAGGACATTGATGATGGCATCAATGATATGTAACTGACAGGTGCCAACATTATTGATTTATTTGTTATTGTTAAAAATATAAAGTAACATTAGATTTAAAATTAATTTTGACAATATTTCAATATTGCCACTCAACCCCTACTAGCTGTTTCTGAATTTCACAGTATCTTTGGGGGTATTTTCTAAGATAATTGGCTTGCCTTTGCCTTTCAGCAAATATTCAGATATTCTCTTCAGTAGCATTCGAATTAAAATTTAATGGATTGGACTTCTTGAGTCTGTGCACAAACACTAAAAGCGCATATATTAAAAAAAGTTAACGTCGTACCTTGGATAAAAAAAAATTAAAAGGAAACTTAAAAAAAAAATGTAATCCGGAAACAGGAGCTTACTTCCAGTAAGTTTAATTATTCATTGGGCAAACGTGACATTGACGCGAAAAACACAACTTTAGGCAGTTAATCTTCGTAGATACTCGCAACAATAGTGGAGCGTATGTTTTGCAAATCTCTGTCGGCACATCAAGATCACGGGGTTGTGGAATTATGCATTTCGGCACAAAAGCCCCTTTGTCCTACTGTCAACGTGCTCGTTATTATTCAGAGCATAATTTCGCGATTTGTGGTGGCAGTTTATCGCAGCCTGGCTTTGAATATGTAGCGAGGCTTTTATTTTATCACTCAAGAATCACTTGCTTCCCATTGTTTCCCCGTGGCCAACTGGGATCGAAATAACTACTTGTAACAGTTTACTTCGTTTTCGTATGCATACAATTTACGCTCGAACATAGGATAAGAATTTTACGTCATAAACTGTTGACCTACATCGAAAATTTTCTAGTTTTCGAATATTTCCTTGAAATTGATTCAAACAACGTATTTATTTTTGTTAGCATTTTAACAACAGTCATTTACAAGGGATTATTACTAAATTTCGGTCTATTTTTCTCAATTATCCAAGCATAAGGGTTGCTTGAAAGGACCAGATAACTCCATTTTTAGGTAACACATTTAATATTCGATCCAAACCTACAAAATTTCATTGTCCATTTGACACATAAAGTAAGCTGCTCCTGCTAAGATTTGAGGTGACTGGCCTTGTCCTTGCAATAAGAACTGAACAATCCCTGGAACTGATTATTTTTCACCTTAATCTGCTAATTTTTAATGTAAATGCAAATATTTTCTTAATTTGCTATGACATTTAAAGAGACCCGTGATGAAAATTTGCGTTATTTTTCAATCTTGCCGTGCATTGTTACAGCAAGACTTGCTTTTATCACCTGGCCAAGGAAAGCTCCTTGAAACCCTTTTTAGGCCCTGAATCGGCCCTCGGCCTACCTAAAGCAAGCAATTAGAGACTGGACTCATTCCCAGTTCATCGTATATTGGGCTTCGCGCCTTGGGCTGAAACAAGCGAAGCTACTCATAGTACTCATCCACAGATCTTCAAAAGTTAGGTTGGAACAGCTTCTTAGGTTCAGTAGGAATCACTTCAGTATAGTCTCAGGTCTCCTTACGGGCCCTGTCCTCTTTCAAAGACATCTGTATCTAATGGGCCTCTCTGAGAATACAAGTTGCATATTCTGCGAAGCAGATGAAATCTCCCTTTATCTTCTTTTGCCATGCACCAGACTACTTCTTCTTAGGCATCGCCTACTTGGTGCCGGTCTTCCAGAGCCCGAAGATGTGGACAAGATCTTGACCTTTGGGCTAGGTGTCGGTCTTATGAAGGCATCTCTTAATTTGCGACCGATGCACAATGGGCCTAAGGCCGGAGTGCTACTACGTCGCACATCCGAAAGAAGAAGAAGTGGCCGTTTCCTCATGCATGTTTGATTGTCGCTTAATACTTTTGAAAATGCATACCGAGTGGTGCTATTCTTCCGCGCAGAATTCATAAATTTGTATGCATTTTTTTTTAACTCAAAACAAGCCAATTTCATATTTCTTCTTCTTCTTTTACCCTCTTATACCTTTACAGTGTCGGGGCCGGACACATCGAGCCGTAGAGCGGTCGCCCATCCAAGTTCTGGCCAAGCAGACTCTTGCTTAACTTTATATATTTCAGTATGACGTGCACTCCTACTCTGCGGTACTGCCGATTCAATTTTATAATTCAAAAATTTAAACAGTTGTTTTTTTGTACATTTGTTTTTGCACTACGACGCCATCTGTGTTTTTTTAAATAGTTTATTTTAACAAAAATAATTTGAAATTCGAAACTAAAAGACCTAAAAACAGTAGTTTCAGCTTCAGAAATTCATTAAACAAAAAATTAAGATGGCGATGTGACAAAACAATTAGTTTCAACAAGATGGGGCTTCTCTTCATTTTGGTTTCCGTAGTTTCTTGCTGGCATGGTCCCTTACAAGTCGATAGGGCAAGGAACGCTACATGAATAGCCAGCGCGATCGCCTGTCTTAACTTCTTTCCATATGGGATTGTTTAATATCGCCAAGTTTACATTAGTTAACCAGACAATTTAGACGATTTTAAAACATCGGAATCATGTAGAACCGGAAAGTATTAAATGCGTGATTTAAAGTATTTTCATACGCCACAAACCAATTTCAACTGGTTAAGGGGAGCAATTTGAAGAATTTCGTTAGGTTTCAGGATTCCCACTGAAGGTAGATTTATCTATTTCCTTGACTTTTCCCTGATTTCTCTGGTCACAATATTTTCAAATCCCCGATTATCAAAAGAGTACAATTTTTGTTGAAAAATAAATTAATTGATTGAGTAACTGATTGGAAGAACTTCGAAGAGGTAATAACAAAACAGCGAGAGAAGTGTGCGAAACTAAAAAATTAACAATTAACGAACTAAATGATGGAACGAGCATGTTAGAGAGAATTCAGAACATAAAAAACAGCATGGCAAAGGTGCAAAAGGACAAACATAGATAAACAAATATACATACAAAAGATAAATGAAGCGAAAGAAGCGGTAAAGCAGGCCAAAAAGGACTCTTGGGAAGAATTTGGAAAGAAACTACAAGCAAATTACGAACAGAACCAGAAGCAGTTCTGAAACATAGTAAAAACAGAAAACTACAAATAAATAATGGAAATATATTAAAAACACTTTGTAGTTAAGTTCGATAAAGCCGTAGATGAGAGCACACAGATAGAAGAACTAGAAAATTGGGAAAATGAAGAAGGAGCAGAAGAAAACAACGCTTTAAGGGAAATGCGAAATGATAAAGCTGCTGGGGAAGACCGAATAACATCGGAACTCTTAAAATGTGGAGGATCAGAAACAATAAGGGGGCTACAAGAAATATTTCAACAGGTATGGACACAGAAATGACACCGCATGACTGGGAAAGAAATATCATAATATCAATACACAAGAAGGAGACTGAATAAATTGCGGCAACTACATATTGAGCCATCTGTTTAGCACAAGTTACTTTGAAAATATATTCTAAAATTTTAGAGAAACGCCTAAGAGCACAAATTGAAAACAAATTAGAAGAAGAACAACCTTTGGACCACATAGGCAAACACAATACCATATATACGCACTAAGAACCACGATAGAAAAAGCAATCGAAGGAAATAAAAACAAATATCTAGCTTTCTTGGACCTCAAAGCGGCTTTTGATAAAGTACCCAGAAAACATATATTCTTATACTTTCGGATGTAGGCCTCCCCAATTTGTTTCCAATTTTCCCTATCTTCTGCCCTTCTCTTCCACATTAAGCCTGCATGTTTCTTTATGTCGTCGGACTATCTCATCTGCGGACGCCCTCGTTTCCTTTTTCCTAGCCATGGCTGCCATGTTTGAATAACCACGTTCCATCTATCATCTGTCTGCCGTGCGTTATGGCCAGCCAATTTCCACTTTAGGGTTGCAATTCTTTTTCTTATATCTGTTACCTTTGTTTTATTTCCTATCCATGTGTTTCGTTTTTTTTGACCTGCAGATTAATATGCAACATTTGCCTCATCATTTCACGTTGGGCTTTTATTAGCGTGTCCATATTTTTCTTTGCGAATACCCATGTTTGCGCGGCCTATGACAAAACCGGTAGGATACACTGGTCAAAAACTTTAGTTTTCAGATATTGTGGAATTTGCTCGTTTTTTAGAATATAGTTTAGTCTTCCGCAGGCTGCCGATCTAAGTTTAGTTATTCTTTTCACTTCAGCTTCCCGATTCTCCTTATTTGGTTTTATTATCTGACCGAGATATAAATATATAGGTCATGGTTTACTTGTTTGAGTGTGTTATCGTTAACTCTAATTTCTAGTCGATGATCGGTGTTTTTCATCACCTTCGTCTTAGATATATTTATTTTTAATCATATTTCTTTTGATCTGTCACTAAGCTCATGTATCATACTTTGTAGATCGTCTTTATTTTCGGCAGTAAGAATTAAATCGTTCGTGTATTTAAGGCGATTTAAGTGTTCTCCATTTGCATTTATGCCTTACCCTTCCAAATTTATCCGTTTAAACATTCTTCCAGGGTATTTATAAAGAGTTTAGGTGACATGGTGTCTCCCTGTCTAACTCCGCGTTTAACAGGTATTCGATTCGTCTCATCTAGCATTCGAACCGTTATAATACTTTCCTTATATACAGGGTGTATTGAAAATCGCGCATAATATGTATATCACGCGATTCTACGTCAAAATCCAAGCAAAAAAACTCCAGTACGAATTTGCTGTTAACTCTTTAGTTATGGAGTTATTAGCAGCCTTAAGTCGTATTCTGGTTTGTTTGTCATGTCATATTTTTATGAAATAATGATTTTTAGCTGTAGTTTAACCAACAAAAGAAATAACTAATCTGTAATTGTACTCAGCATACCCTTCGTTTAATTAGAATTTCCATCCGAAGTTTGAAATTTTTACAGTGCTTGTGCTTTTCATAAATGATGTACAATGCAATTATATTTAATCAAGCGGGTTGCTATTGGTGATATCGCAGGTGACGTAGTATGACTGACCACACAGTGTGTTTACAAGACTTTAACTAACAATTCTTCAAAAACTACACGTTTTGGCCTAAAACAGTTATAAAATTTTTTGTCCAGTTTTTAACGCAGAATCGCGTGGTGCGAATATTATGGGACATTTACGATACACCTTGTATATTACGAAGCAGAGTCTGTGGTCTACTCTGCTATTCCATAAACTTTGCTCCACAGCCCACATTTCAATTGTGTCGAAGGCCTTCTCATAGTCTATGAAGGCAATAAATAGTGGGATATGATATTCTGTGGCCTTCTCTAACAAAGTCCTTATTGTTAGTATATGGTCGCAAGTACCAAACCCCTTACGAAACGCCGCCTGTTCACGAGACTGATATGTTTCTAATTTATTATTGATTGTTTTTATTATTATCCTGGTTAAAAGTTTATATACAGGGAATTTTTCTTTTTAATATACATATCCCCTATGTATACTTTTATAATAAACGCAAGTAGGCAACCCACTATACACTATAAACGTCACGTCACATGGTGCGTAAAGGTTATGTTTCATGTTTGTAAATAAAAAATAAATCAAAATTAGTGGAATATCAAAATAATTTTAATTCAACCATTATTCTAAAACATAAAATATCAACAATGCAAAACAGAAAGGAAAATAAAAACAGCAACAGTTAAAGACTAATTTTTTGAAATTAACTTAATTTGATGATTTAAATTAGCATGCTGTGGCAAAAATCATCAAATTAAGTTAATGTCAAAAAATTAGTCTTTAACTGTTGCTGTTTTTATTTTCCTTTCTGTTTTGTATTGTTGATATTTTATGTTTTAGAATAATCGTTGAATTAAAATTATGTTGATATTCCACTAATTTTGATTTATTTTTTATTTACAAACATGAAACATAACCTTTACGCACCACGTGACGTGGCGTTTATAGTGTATAGTGGGTTGCCTACTTGCGTTTATTATAAAAGTATACATAGGGGATATGTATACTAAAAAGAAAAATTCCCTGTATATGGGAAAGCAGTGTAATGGGACGATAATTTGCAAAATCTAACCCGTCCCCTTTCTTAAAAAACAGTACTGTTATGGCATTTTTCCATATCTCAGGAATTGTTCCTTGTTCTAAACATTTATTAAGTAATATTTTCAAACTATTAATTACTTCGTCACCTCCTTCTAGTAACATTTCTCTTGTGATATTATCGTTTTCCGGAGCTTTATTATTTTTAATTTCACGTAGGACATTTTGTATTTATTTGGGAAGCCCTAGCAAACCTTAAAACAGACCCAAAACTATAGTCATAAAAAGCATAATATACCGTAAAGTGGTGGTAACCGACAGACTTAATGGAAAAACATCAGAAGATTTCGAAATAAAAACTGGTGTAAAACAAGCAGAGTGCCGGATTTAGACTTGCTGAGGCCCTAAGCTATACAAAACCCAGAGGGCCCCTACTGTTTTAAATTACATCAGCTCAGAAAAATTAAAAATAATACGCCTGACATCTTATCGAATGTTAGTGCTTGTCAAATTCGGCGCATAAATTCAAATTAAATACCAGAATCGGTGAAATGGAATCCATTTTAACTTTAATTAAAGTGATTGTTTTTTATTTGAGGCCCCGGCAGATTGCGAGGCCCTAAGCTGTAGCTTTTTTAGCTTATACGTAAATCCGGCCCTGGCTTAAGTGCACTACTGTTTATCACATATAGGGACTAAATAATAAAGACAACGAAGGGACTGACGAGAGCCATAAAACTAGGGTACTACAATCTATATCCAGTATTGTATACGCATGGACTTATATACGCTAACGATATTGTCCTAATAGCAGCAAACATAAAAGATCTACAAAGAAATCTGGAACTCTTGAGTACATGTCTGAAAGAGAAGAGAATTGAGATAAACACCAACAAGAGCAAAATCCTACAGGTAACTAAAGAAGAGATGAAAGAAACCCCAAACATAAGAATAAATGGATAACGGCGGAAATGGACTTCATAAAAGTAAGCGAATCTTTCTGAAATTTTGCGTGGATCGATGATTTTACATTGCGAAAAACTTTTCTTAATGATGTTTTGCCGTAGTTAATATAAAAAAGCTACTTTAACTAAATACAAAATACTTTTTATCTACCACCAAAGCCTCCTTGATTTGAAACAATCAAAAATATTCTTAAAATTAGTTTCAAGCCAAGCAGGGGTTAATCCCCAAATATGCAATTTAAATTTAAAAAATTTTGTCAATCATACCTCTTTGTAACTCAATCCGTGGACATACTGTATATAAAACAATATATGTTTTATCGTAGTATATGTATTATGTATACCTACATTTACTACATTTGGTACATGACCATGCTCGATAAACATAATACAATGATAACCGGAGCTGAAATGAAGTACTTCAAGAAAGTATAAGAAA
Source organism: Melanotus villosus (assembly GCA_963082815.1). Lineage (NCBI taxonomy): Eukaryota > Metazoa > Arthropoda > Insecta > Coleoptera > Elateridae > Melanotus > Melanotus villosus. The sequence continues at coordinate 22,997,789 of OY720423.1, forward strand.
AAAGAAAGAGGGACAAAGTGAGAAACAAAACCATAAGACATGACCTAAAACTAAATCCATTAACAGAAGAAATAGAAGAAAAACAAATAAACTGGTACGGACACCTAGCACGCTTGAGAAATGAAAGAATTTCCAAGAAAATGCTAGACATGCGACCCGATGGCAAAAGAATGAGAGACAGGCCGAGGATCCAATGAGAGGTGACCATCAGAAAACTGGCAGAGATGGAGAAAACTATAGCAGAAACAGGATTATTGGCAAGAGATAAAAACAGCGCGAGACGTAACTGGGTTCTAGAAAAGGAAGAACAAGATTGAGTAACTTTCAAAATAAAGTGCACAAAAATATGAACACCGATAAAACAAACAGAAAGAGAATCAAACATAATATCATAGATTATTTTTATTATATTGGGCGTAACTGATGCCGTGTAACATAGAGAAACAATGTAAACATACTAAATAACCATCACCTATACCTTTGGTTACATAAGTATTTAAAGTATGTGACTTGATAATGAGCACATTCCAGATCTGAAGCGTTAGGAATTTATAAGTGCATCTAAGTTTTGGCGGAAAAATTACAAATACACGTGATCATGGAACTTTTTCCCGGACAACTATTTAAATTCCATTGCACTTTTCTTGACCAAAATAAAAAAATACGAAATTCCCTGACCTTTGCCCGCTTTTCAGGTTTTCCAAAAAAGTAGGAATCCTGTAAATCGGAATTATACAAATTACTGCTTCTATTTCATTTTAGTTAGTTTGGAATTTCAAAATTATTGTATTTTAAAATAAAATTTGTGTCTTTTTAAATTTTTTGCGTAGTTTACAAAAAAAATGTTACGCAAGGTTCCGTACAATTTAACTGGTGACGATATCTCGCAAAATTTGGGAAATAGATTGAGGTTGTTATTTAAATACATTAACGATAAGATAAACGTAAATAGAAATGCCGATAAAAGACAAATTATTTTTATGCTAGGAAGCCATATCAAAAAATAAAATTGCTAGTTTCCGGGTAACTTCATCACCACTCCGGTATATTTGGTAAAGAAGACTTTTTCGTTTTTGATCTTTTTTCTCTTTCCGCTGCAGGCTGTGATTATAGTGGTTATTGGATACCACTTCTGGTGAATGAACTTGCCCCCAGTTTTTTCCCGATAGGTGTGAACCCCGATACATAGAATTAACATTCTTCCAAGGAAGAATTCATCTCGGTATCTTCAATTAATTTCAATTTACATAAGTAAACAGCAAAAATTCGAAACGATACATAAAATTATAATAATTTTAAGGTAAGGTGGATGAGTATAGAATTACCCCCCAATTAATTGAGGCGACGATAGGCTCGCAACCGTAGATAACCGGCAGATAACTCACCGTGTACGTGGTGCATGGCCTCAAGACTCCATCTTACGGGTCGTATTAACGACTTAACACCTACCTACATCGCCTATCTGTGTAAACTATCTCATGTGTGTAGCTGATACCGAACTAGCCTTAGGGCCGTGTGTAATAATAACACTACTTCGCCGATAACCTACCTGCAACGTTGTAGGTGCAACGTGCAAGCAACGAAGCGAAACTGTAGGAGAGAGCTAAAACTAAAACAATTAGTCTCCGCGTTATCCTTCAGATTAACCTACATCAGTAGGACGACGTACTCCTCCTCTGCGAGTTGGTTATTTCGATATAATAATATTATCAAGCGGATCCGAAAGCTAAACGACGATCACGACGCATATAACGAAGGACTTAGCGCATTATGCGAGACCGTGTCCAAACTATTATTGTAAAAGAAAACAAGACATGTTGAAGTATAAACGCTAATTTGCTTCGACACTGAACGTATCGTTTTCTCTCTTCTGTATAAGGACCAACTGATCCTACGGTGTTACGTGAAAATTTCTAATTACGGTATGGATTCGGTGGGATCGTGTAATGGCACGCGGTCGAAAGATTAGTGGTCCTCAAGCCCAGGTGTTAAGTCAGGAGATGTAAGGAAACTAATGGTTTGCTGTGTACTAAACAAACATTGACCTTTCAAAAGTACATGAACGGATTCGATTCTCTTGTGCCGTACATACTGATAATGTCGACGTGTGTCATTCAGGATAACTTTGGTCGTTCACTACGGGGAATGTGGGCTAGACATTTTTAAATCAGATCAAACGAATTGACTTTCCTTCCTTCTTTCCCTTGGATTCTTGGCTTTCCGATTAAAAAAATTTATGAATATACGAAAATTATTAATTACAATATCAAAAGCTTGATTTTAAATTTTGTCTTCTTAAAATTTCTTGGTTAATGTTTTCTTAACATATTGACCCTCAGCTACAAACATAGCTTCAAAATGTAATTTTAAAATTAAAACTGAAATTTCAAGATTTACTGTTTGATAACTTTTAAAATCCTATCATTGCAATTTATCAATTTATCAATAGTCAGTCGGCACTCGGCAGTAGAAATGAGAATTTTGTACAAATTAATAAAACCATGATTTAGATATTTTTAAATTTTAAATTCAACTCTTCTAACATAATTTTCGAAATTCATTTGGAAATTAAACTTAAGGTTTACAATCTCTAAAGACAAAAATTCGAATTTATGGGTACTTTGAATACAGAATCAACAGTAAAATCCAGAATTCTGGCGCAAATTAAATTCGAAAGTTAGAAAAATATTCCTTTTAATATTAACATTAAACCTTGATTTCGATATAAGTGTAATTTTAAATTCGACTGTTCTAGCACAATTTTCTAAATTCAAAATTCAAATGGAAATCAATCTTTACCTCTGAGTACAAAAATTTAGATATACATATAGAAACGTGAAATAGAAAATCGACAGTATAATTCAGACTTTTGGAACAAATTGAATGAGAAATATAGAAAAATATTCTTTTTAATGCCAACACTAAAGCCCTGATTTCGATATTTAATACTTATCAAATTAAACTCTTGTAACACAATTTTCACATTTCAAATGAAAACTATACTCAGAGTTTATCTTTGAAGACAACTTTTAGATTTATTGAAACTTTAAATTGAAAATCGACAGTAAAATCGAGAATTTTGGCACAAACTAAATACAAAAATTAGAAAAATATTCTCATAAATGTTAACATTAAAGCCTCGATTTCGATATTTCCAAATTTAATTTCATATTTAACTCTTCTAACACAATTTTTGAATTCAATTGGAAATCAAACTCAAAGTTTACCTCTAAACACAACAATTGCGATTTATGGAAACTTTATATACAAAACCAACAGTAAACATATCGACAGTAAAATCGATAATTTTGGCACAAATTGGTTTTAAAAATTAGAAAAATATTTTTTATAAAATCAACACTAAAGCCTCGATTTCATTATTTCTGACTTTAATTTCCAATTCAACTCTTACAACACTTAGAAATTAAAATGAAAATCAAACTCAAAGTTTACTTTCGACGACACCATTTTCAATTTGTAGACATTTTAAACAGAAAATCGACCGTAAAACCGAGAATTGTGGCACAAATTGGTTTTAAAAAGTAGAAAAATATTTTTATTGCCTAATTAATGTTAATATTAAAGCTTGGATTTCGATATTTCTAAATTTAATTTCAAATTAAACTCTTGTAACACAATTTTCGATTTCTAAAAACTAAAGATGAGAATTCTGAACCAAATTGAAATATTAATTGTTGATTTCGATATTTCTAAATTACATTTCCAATTCAACTCTTGTAACACAATTTACGAAATCCAAATTAAAATGAAACTCTAGGTCTACCTTTGAAGACAATTTATTGAAACTTTAAATAGAAAATCGATAGTAAAATTGAAAATTTTAGCATCAATTGAATTGGAAAGTTAGAAAAATGTTCTTTGTAATGGTCAAAGTCTCGATTTCGATATTTCTAATTTTATAATTTCAAATTCAACTTTTACAACTCAATTTTTGAAATTCAGATGAAAGTCAAACTTTGAAGAGAACATTGTGATTTCCTGAAACAGAAAATCGACGACAAAAACGAGAGTTTCGGCACAAATTGAATTCGAAAGTTAGAAAAATTTTCATTTTATGTTAACTCCAAAGCCTCGATTTTTATATTTATTAGAAATTTAAATCAAATTCCACTTGTATAACACAATTTTCGAAATTGAAGTGCAAATCAAACTCAAATTTCACTTTTTAATTTCTTGAAACTTTTAATCGAAAATTTTTGCACGAATTGAATTATACAGTTAAAATAATAAAATATTCATTCAATCCTCGATTTCAATATTTCTAAATTTAATCTCAAATTCAACACTTGTAAGCGTGCGAGACAACCGGGTATGAAAGCGACTTAGGAGGCCTTAACCCTCCATGTTACCGGCCATACTACATTGTGGAGTGTAAATGCCGTTACCTTTACCTATTACAATGTACGATTTTTTAAACTAAATTTTTATTTCTGAAATTAAGATTAAAGTCATAAGAGTTCAGCTCTGATATCAAATTTTAAGTTTATGATTTAATTAACATTAAGGAATTTAAGGTTATGAAATAACAATTTATTATAAGATTTCAATTTGGTAATATCAGTTATTAAATTAAAATTTCTGAACGTATTTAAAATTAAACATATCGCCTCTTTTTTCTTTTTCGGTCGTTTTCTAAGATAAAACAAAATATACAGAAAGGAAATTCTTAAAAAATGATGGAATATGAATAAAAATGCCAATTTTGATAAGACAGATGTGATGATTAGATTCTTTTGTTGAATTTCTCATGGTAAATACAAACACAAAGTTAAAATTTGGGACTAAAAGAACAAAAGTATTTAATTTGTGACAAATCTTGAAATTCTATTAGCGAAGTTTTAGGTAGGAAATCAACACTCAAATAGAGAATTTTGAACGCAAATTCATTTTCGTAATTTAAATAAATACCTAAATAAATATTTTATAAAACTTTAGAAACAAAGCTTGGATTTCGGTATTACATTTAATTTCTTTTAATTTCATTCACTCCTTTGAATAAAATTTTGATATTAAAATAAAGATAAAAGCCAAGGGTTACTACTGACAGCTAATTTTTCAGTTAAATTCAATATAAAGAAATCTGAATTAATTTAAGATAATGTTTAAAAGTTGGCATCCCAAGTTTAAGTGATCGGTCCATTTTTGGCCTTGCATCACACTCCAACCTGATTTCATCCACAACACATTCCTACACCTTAAACCTAATCCTTAATTAACGAATTTGACGCCAATCGGCTCCATAATACTATGGTCACCGCTGGAATCGAACCCGTATCAGCCGGCTAGCTAGCAGTCAGTCCCTTACCTGACTAAGCTACCCAATTAACCTCGACAGTGCATTGCGGTAAAAAAAGGAAATATATTAAGAAAGAAAGAAAGAATGTTTCTCTATAGACGACTTTTTAAATAAACAATTTCTGAAATAAAGATTCAAGCCGTAGTTCAACTTTGGCCGAAAAATTTGATATTTAGAAATCTAAATTAAAATTTTCAGATTTCACATTCGAAGTATCCATTTTTGAAATTAGAATAAATCAACTGACTTTCTTTCCTATTCGTTCGATGGCAGAATTTAAAAACAAAATAGGAAGATAATCATTTAACAACGAAGATAATAATAACAATACCTATCATTTCCAAATAAACTTCGGATTTGATGCCAAGATTCTTACCTCTAAATGTAGGCTTTAAACTTTAATATCAAAATTGAAAGTATGACGTTGGTAGACAAAAAGTACATAATTTATTTTAGAAAAATCTCAAAAATTTAATCAACAAAAATTTAGAAAAAAAATTGATACTAAAATACCATGAAATCGAAAAAAAGATGATTCTGAGCAGGCCTTGACTAGTACAACACGATTGGCAAGACTGATTTCAAAATGTGGCAGTAGGTTAGAGGTTAATAAATGTCAAATAAATTAAAACACAAAACAGTATTTATTTAGGGAACAAACTGAAAACTAAGATGAATACATGTTAGAGTAGGTGTTCAAAATGTGATCCTTCACTAGTATTACAACGATAAACTTAAATAATTCTGGAAACAAGATTGCAAGACTGACTTACATTTGAAATGTCACTGTCACATTATAATTCATAGGCATTCTAGAACCAGTGTAACCAATCGCGTTGTACTAGTCAAGGCCTGCTCAGAATCATCTTTTTTTCGATCTCATGGTAGAAATTCAACATTAAATAAACTTCAAAACTTTGGTTGTAATATTTTCGAATTGAACTCCTAACATTAAAATAAAGATTGAACACAAAGTTGACTTTTTAAAAACAAAATTTTCTTAATGTAAAACCTAATTACGAAATAAATTCCCTTCAGAGAATTATTCAGGATGTTTGTCTAAATTTAATCAAAATTTATTTGTAAAAACTGCTTTTGAAGCCCAGATTTTGATTTTTCTGAAATTATAATTCAAGCTATAGTTTACCCTTGAACACTGTTTGGTGTTTAGAAATCACAAATGTTAAATTAAAATATTCAGATTTACACTTTCTTTTTCGGTGGCTCTATGGCTTTTCAATAAAACAAAAACTGAAAGCAAGTTCTGGAGAAATAAACAAATATTAGCAAAAATATTAATAATTTCGGTTATATAATTTTGTATTTGTGCTAAGATTCTTTTGCCGATTTTTTTCTTCTGAGTACAATGTTGCTCAACTCTAAACCTTATTATCAAAATTAAAATTGAAATTGGGCGTATGATTTAACTTTTAATGACCTTTAAAACTCTATCAACATTTTAGGTAGGAGATTCGTATTCAAATCAAGAATTAGTTATAGAAATTGAATTTTCAATTTACATATTTTGCATAAATTCAAAGCCTAGATTTTAATATTTTCAAATTAATTTCAGATTCAATTCTTGAAGCAAAGCTTGATATTAAAATAAATTAACCAACGGTTTTTATGGATAAATATTATATTTCAAAAGAGATATTTAATTTAATCAAAATTTATTTTTAAAGCGGCTTCCGAAGCCCATTTTAGGTTTTTGAACTACCAATTCAGCTGTGAACAAAAAGTTTAAAGTTTAGAAATCACAAACTTAAATTAAATAAAAGTGCTAAAGAAAAAATATTAATAACTTTGGATTTGTGCTTAAGCTTCTTTTGTGGATTTTTTTGTTGTGGTTTGGTTGTGGTAAAATCGAAATATCAAGACTTTCAGTTAAAAATCGACATTAAAGTAGAGAATTCTCGGCGCAAAATTATTCCGAAATTAAATATTTCAATGGCTTGATTTTAATATTTTCAAATTTGGTTTAAAATTCTGCTGTTCAAACAAAGCTTGACATAAAATAAAGACTATTCAGTATTCAGCTCTTAAAGATAAATCTTAATTTAAAAACCCAATTAAAGTTTAAATTAATTTAAAACAATAATTCAGTACCTTAATTTAATCAAAAATTAGTATAAAAACAACTTTGGAAGACCAAATTTTAACCTGTTAAACGAAAATTGGAGACCCGCTTCAGCTTAAAACACGAAGTTTGTGGATTTGAACTCAAATAATGAATTTTAAATTAAAACTTCTATTCTTAATTGTCAGTTTTTAAAATTAAGATTTCTAAGTATGCTAGAACAAAACTCAAAAGTACATTTGCTGTAAAAATAGACCCACGTACAGGGACGGATTGGGACGCCGGGAAATCGGGATTTTCCCGAGAGGCCGGTAGAACTTGAGGCCGCTTGGCCGGTCATTAAAAAAATTGTAGCTAAGTTGGTACATAGAAACAAATGAATCGGCCCACTCGACATCGACGAATGTGTCAAGCGGCTTCCGATAACAAAAAAGAAGTCGAATTTATGACCGTCCCGAAATATGAGATGCACTTCGAGATTGAATGAAGCACTGAGGCCGCCAAGTTTTGATATTTACTTCCGACAATGTGTTCATATGTCATCCCTTACTATAAAACAAAAAATGCCTCTCTTCTCTCTCTCTTCCTCTTATGGCCGAAGCCTAGGCCGATGGCCTGTTATACACTCGTAAGGACGAGTTCTGTGAGCCCTCTTAGCACGTATGCTGGGCAGAAGACTAACCTAACCCATCGAGAGAGGTGAAGAAGACCAACCTGCAGTGTTGCGAGGTTAACGGTTATCAACGGTGCAGATATTTGAATTGCTTATGGTTTGAAGTGAAGATCCTTCCTTCAAATCAGTCTCACATTCTCTCTGTTCATGCTGTGTTTGTTGAGTTTTGGTTACAGTCACGATGAACTATAGTGTCGCATACAATGTTTTTTAAGGAGATTTTTTGGACATATTTTTCTTTTCGTCCTGAGTGTTTCATTGTGTATTGTGTCATAAATATATGATAATGTTATAAACAGTTTAAAACAGCGATTTAAAGATCAAGGCAAATATGTCATGTTTAGATCGATCGGAATCATTTTTATGAAAACGCAAATTTACCAGAAACTTGTTTTCATCATTTTAGTTTCACATTTAGAGCGACTTGATGGTAATTTCGACAAAAATTAATTCATTAATGAACTTAAAGACTTCACTATGAAATGGAATACTTTTAAGAATAATTTATTAGATGAATGCATCTAACTCTGGCACCGACGAAAATATCGAGGATCTTAACAAGACCGATTGCAATAATTGTAAAAATTGTGTCGTGTGTTGCTTTTACGTCTTAAGAAAATTTAATATGCACAGTAAAAACTTATTTTTGGCATATCAATATCTGTTAACTCTATTTTGTTCTGAAGTTTCTTGCGAGCGAACTAATTCAAAATTGAAAATTGTATTCAATCGTTTGAGAAATAGACTTTCTCAAGATAATTTAGTAAAATGTTTGCTAATGGCCGTAGAAAAAGACATCCTTTTTAAAATTAAAAAATCTCAAACAATAGATTCAATAGCGGGAAAAAGTAAATTGTTACAAAATATGTTATTATATTAGATAATTAAATATGGATACGTATTGTATAATAAATAATAATATATGTACATACACATTGAAATCTTACTTAAACTTTTCCCAAAATTGTACTGATGCAACCTACTAAAATGTTGCTACCAGAAGCAGAAAAATCTGACGATTCCAGAAATGTAAAAAAAAAATCATAAGTTGCCATTTAAGAAAGTAAAGTTGCATGCCCCATGCCCCTGTACTTAGACGTGATGACTTAAGATAAATTCAAGGCCACGGATATATGGAGTACCTACTTACCATCTAAGAACTTTTGTTAAAAATATTTTTTCTAAAAGTCGACAATAAAAGAGTTATAATGATATTGCGATACTTTTTCCTCACCCTGTATATTGCTGGCAGATAATATTGTTTGTTGTTTAATAAAAGTGCAAATCTTATACTTCGTATTTTTTATTTTTTGTAATAGAAGGCCGGTTGGTCCGTAAATTTCCCGGGCCGCTCAAATGAGCCAGTCCGTCACTGCCCACGTAATATATTCTAGCAATCAATTGAAACAACGAAGCTACGTTTAATCATTAACAGATTAACAGGTATCCGGCATAAAAATAACCTAAATTTATTCGCTATTAGGCTTGATTAGCTTTACAGTAATTATTAAGCCCCACAAAAAAATGATTTATTAACATGACCTTTTTTAATTATATTCTGAGGTTTCATAATATTTTTCTTGGTTTCACAATTGAAATGTCTTGTATCACGTTTTATCGTATGTATACCCGCAAACAACTACATAAATAAAATATTACAACTGATTTGAATCTAAAATTTGTAAAATACATAAACCTACTTCTTAAATAAAATATAGAATTGAGGTTTTATAAATTTAAAAATAAAATGTGGTTTCTTAAATTAATCTCCTATAATAATTTCCTGGAAAAAACTCATAAATTCAATAACGTTGAAATTTTTACGACCTGTTTATTGCTTGTATATACTTTGATTGAATATAAAAATTATCAAAGTAACATCCCACACGCTTCTTTTTATAAAAATTAATTATTTCCGATTTAATATTTCGAGAGCCAGGGTTCTTTAATTAGGCACAGTTTTAAATTAGGGTAAACCATCATAAACCACCATGAGGTCGTTTAAACAGCTAATTAAACCTCGTTAAACTACACTTATAATGATAATATAAGAAACAGGACGCGTTAAACAAATTATTTCGCATGTCATCATAACATTAATCAAAAATATTTCGTGTTTAGTTTCTTCGTGCGCGAAGGGCTTTTTTGATGTAGGGTTGCTTTGGGGGGGTTCACATGTGTAAATGTAATATTTGAGGAGATTTTTAATGTTTTGTTATTGTAACACTTTCCGAAATGTTGCCATAAATTATTTATATCTCAGTGATGTAATTGCTTACGGTTATTTATGTTTTCTTTGTCCTCTGCCTTTATGCATTTGATGCATTAATCATCTGTTAGAGGTGTGCCTTTCGTTTTATTTTGGATCACTGTAATCAACTTAACGGTTTTTGCAAATTTTTTTGTATAATAAATTAGTAAACGCATTCATTCGCTTGAATATTTCGAGAAGTGATTTTAAAATCGAGTTGTTATTAATTTTTGATTTCGTTGTAGTCAGTTTTGGTAATGGTTTACAAGTGACGCTTTTGATCCTCTATACCAAGTGATGATGATATTTTTCAGGGCAACAAGTTTAGATGAGGTCTGAAAATATGAAATTCGGTTTTGGAGACTTTTCTCGCCTCAGTTCCTAATATTATGTTTTAAATTTGAGCTTCAATTCATCTTGATTAGTTAATTTTGTAGTTAGGTACTTTTAACGTCGTAAATGTTTGGTAAACTTTTGAAACTTAGCTACAGCATCCTGCAATGTCAAAAGCTTTTATATTTAAATTCCATAATTTTTTTTAATGGACAGGGATATCAGAAATAATACTAAAAATAGAAATGAATCTAGAAGAACTTGAAAACATCAATAATAGTAGCGTATGGGCCCAACGAGGATGAGACAGTGGAAAAGAAAGATGACTTCTGGGAATTATTATCGGAATCAATAGAAAATGGCAGAGGAAGAGGGATAATAATAGGCGATCTAAACGCCAGAGTAGGTAAAAAGAATGAAGAAACCGGAGAAGTAACTGGGCCATACGGGGAAAGTTGTAAAAATAACAAACAATGGAACAAGGATGACCGATTTTTGTATATTAAACAACCTAGTAGTAACTAATACCTTCTACGCTCACAAGGAAATACATACATAAATATACAACAGAAGTAAGCAGTAGAAACCAGAAACGAAAGGTTTATAATAGATTCTTCTTCTAGAAGTGGCGTGCCATTTACAGGGCGTTGTCGATCTTCTCTCCATATGTCTGTGGTATGTGTGTCAAGTAGCCTACAGCCATAGGGGAGCTACAGATTAACGTGGTCTTTGAACCACGGAAGTGCTCGCACTTCTACTCCAGATAGGACTTACTACACAGAAATACTTCGGTGGTTTGCCATTGCCTTCCGAGGGAAGCGGTCGGGTGTTTTCGGTGTGTATGTGACCCTGGGAATCGAACCCGGGCCATCTCAGTTGTCAGCCGCATACTGAACCGACTGAGCCATGGCCGTGACTGATATGATAATAGATTATCTACTAGTAAATAAAAACTATAGGAAAGACACGAGAGTGAAAAGAGGACCAATAATTAACCAGAATAATAATACATAACTAGAACTGGGAAAAAGAAAAATATATACACTGAAAAAGTAAAACATATATGCAAGATGAGGACATTATAAAGAGTGGAAGGAGTATTTCGAGGAACCTTTAAAGGTAGAAAAGACTAGTGACTCAATAATTGAAGAAGATCATAATAGTAACGCAATAAATAGCGAGCAAGACGAAGATATAACAATAGAAGAAGTGACAGAGGCTTTGAAAAGATTAAAAAGAGGCAAAGCAGCAGGACATGACGGAATATATACAGAGATGATTACGAACCTAGGAACGAGGGCTTTAGAAATAATAGTCAAGCTACTAAATAAAGTTTGGAGAGACAAGCAAATACCATAAGACTGGGAGATAGAAATCCTGATGCCAATATCTAAGAAAGAGGACAAAAGGGACTGCTCCAATTACAGAGCTGTGCATAATAGCGAAAATATATGAATGGATTCTGGCCAAAAGACTAGAAATGACAGAAGAATTTAGAAAGGGAAGAGGAGTACAAGACCATATATTCTCGTTATAACAACTCATAGAGAAACACATTAATAACAAAATATATGTGGCCTTCACAGACATCAAGAAAGCGTTCGATAGTGTAACCAGGGAATAAGTTTGGAACAGCCTAAGAAGAAGAGGAGTGAGTGACAAACTAATAAACTGTATCAAAATCCTATATAAATAAAAACACAAGGAACTATGTTAGAACCAAAAATAAAAGATCTGAAGAATTCGTAACTACGGAGGGGTTAAGACAAGGAGGAGTCCTCAGCCCAGCACTATTAACGTAATTATGGATGATGTAATGAAGGAGGCGAAGGTGAAAGTAAAGAAACTGAAGGTGGGATACAGGAATATGGAACTAGTAGAGATAGCAGAAAGTGCTTTTGCACATGATCTGGTGATCTACTCGAAGAATAAAGATAATCTACAATATAATTTAGATATATGGGCAAATGCTTTATCGGCTAGAAACCTAAAAATAAATGTAGAAAAGGCTAAAGTTATTGTGATAGGAAAAGAAGGCGAAGAAATAACAGTAAAACTGGATGGTAAAGTAGAGCAAGTGGAAACATTTAAACACCTAGGTGTGAAAATACAGTATATAAGACCATCTTCAAATCTATATTACTATACAGAAGTGAAAGCTAGACATTAACGAAACAAATGGAAAGCAGATTGAATGGGAGAGGAAAGAACGGCAAAGAAAATATGGCAAGTAAGAACAAGATCAAGAGGTAGACCAAGATAAACGTGCGACAGACAAGTAGCAGACACATTAAGAGACAAGGGTATGACATGGAACGAGGGGATAAGATCGGCACGGAACAAGCAATGTATGATTTATTGTATTGCTACTTTGTATATTTTTGTACATTACCGCGGACTAATCACTCGCAGCAGTGTTTATAAACAATGATTGAGAAGGCATCTTTATGCAGGCAATAACCCACTAAGGGTTGAGAAGCCACCGAAGTAAAATGTACGGTGGTATTATTTTTAACGCCCAAACTGGGCACCAACGCCATATAACATAATATATTTTTGTACATTACACCTCAATACCTAATGGTAAATAACGTCATGATAATATATAATAATTTTTCAAATAAAGTTCTAAGTTGGTAGAAATTTAAACGTCCATTTTCGATTTTTGAATTCTTGCATTTTCACTGAAGGTTTATTTCTAAATGATACCTCAGAGACAAATCTTCAATATTACATTGTGGGTTTATCTTTAACTGTGATAGATTTTGTATTTAATTTTAATTTGGATTCAAGACTTTTCTCGTCTTCTAATAATTGCATAACTTGACTAAGATTATACATTAAACAATATTAAGATTGCCACCCCCTCAAACTTTTAATGTGATGATAACGAAAACAGTTACTTTGAAAATTAATGAGACAATTCATAAACCGTTCGTTGTCTTGCCTAATAAAAAATATGTTTTTAAAAACATAAAAAGAGTACGTGCCTGTTTATAATTCCATAAAGCTTTTTATTTTATCCTCGTGAGGAATCTGAAGATAAACAGAATTAAATTTCCTTGAGTAAAACGCGTGCTTAATTATGTAAGAGCTAAATTTTAATTTATCAAGAAAAATTCGTACAAGAAACTGGCAAGCTTTGTGAAAATTCTGTCAAGTGTAATATTTTAGTAAAAACATATTACTTCCCCAGACTCCTTTGGTACACAAAAACGATATTAAATGATTTACAGCTAAATAACATTTCGTTAATAATTCATCTAAAACTCAACGGGAATTTAAATTTAATTTACGATAATATTTTCGCTCATCGGATATACTCTAAATAAATACTTAAGTAGCTAAGGATACGAATTTTCCCGAAGGTTCGTGGTATAATTCGGTGTTTTTATCTGAACTTGGAGTGCACTTAAGTGCAGTAAGAATTCTTGGTTGGTGTGTTTACACAGGAGAGCACATAAACGCAAGAAGAATTTTAAAAGCGACCGAGATTGTAATACACAGAAATGCAAACGCTTGTGGCTGAAATAAATACATATTTTCATGGATGGCTTGCTCGGTTTTACTGTTATCATAACAGTCGTGACTTTATAAGATACTACAGCATAAATTCCACTTATTTAATAAAAAATCCTCAGAATCTCATTCCTGTCCTACAGAAAACAATTTAAGAGCCGAACGTCATTAAACGCGTCGTCGACTCTAAAAGCGAGGGAATACGAACGTCCTTTTTGCGGGTTTTTGTAATCATTTTAATAGGAAGATGTCTGGCATTAATTATGAAGTGTAAGAGAATCGTGTTCGCCTTTTTAACAGCCCAAGTGAGGATCAACTTGTTATACTCTAATTCGGAATGCAGTCTCATAATTCAGGCATCGCGATTATACAACGCAGAGGTGGAATAACACGATTTCAATCGTTTAGAAAACAGTTGCCAAACTGAAAGATTTAAGGTTTACATTGCATTTAATTATGGGTAATTAAATAGTCAATTCATTAAGCTGATTTCGAATGCTATTAGACCAACCTGTTTTCTCATTAACAAGTAACGAAAAAAACACATTCGGTGCAGGAATGTTCTTTAAAAATAAATTTCACCCCTTCGAGCAGTACATGAATTTTAAATTTGGGTGTATTTTGAAACTTCTGAGGTGTCCTCATTTCTTAACCTTAATTTAACTTAGGTAAAACAACCCCTCGTCTTACGTAAACGTTTACTATTTTAGTTAACCAAGAAGTTATGTATGTTGTTGGGGTTAAGTTTTGAGGCTTTACTAACTTTGTTTTTAGATAAAAGCTGTTAGTAATTCTATAATTTCATTTGTTTAAACGAGAATGTTTGTTTATTAACTGGCGAGATCTACGTTTTTGGGTGCTAAGTATCTCGCCGGAAATTTTATAATTTTATTTTAAATCAATTAAAATTAATTTTAAAAACATACATGAATTTCAGCATATATTTATAGCATGAGCAAACAGAAAATTCATACGGGTTAGCCAATGTAGTTTTGTCACTGACAAAGAAGAGTGATTATTTTGTTTAACTTTAAGATATTCTAATATACCGGGTGAGCAGTTTCAAAACGGAACATATAAAAGTGAAAAATCTGAGAAATTTATTTTAATTAAAAATAATATTTAGAAGTTAATTTTTGCTGCATCTTATGCGCACTATTTTTCTCTATCTATTGATACCATTACCACTTTTGTATGTTTAAATGGGGAGCAACAGTGTACACTAACGTAGTTTCGAATAAAATTTTGCTATGTTCCGTTTTGAAACTGCTCACCTGGTATAAACTTCCAATATCCATCCTTACCAGTTTGCTTTTTGCTCATACCAAAGGGAATAAGCTGTACCGTTTTACTTATTTTTGTAAATTTATGTATTCTCCTCTGATGTTTGTCTATGTTACATATTTTGTAATTTCAGGACAATAAATAAATTGATTGATTGAATACATATTTTTTGCTCATACTATAGAATAATAATTTGAATGCAATAGGTTAACAATATTCATAAAGTAATTTTAGAACTGCAAAAGTGTTACTAAATTTCCAAGCCTACTTCAAAATTCAAGAACTATAAAATTTAAGAAACATTAATTTGGTAATCTTCATGACTGTTTAGATAAATATTTATAAAAAAATAAAGCTCAGTTTTATTGCAAAGAATGTGGTTTGCTATAATCTCTTCTTAATTAAATTTAACCATGTCGTGTTAAACGTTCGATAACATTATCAAAAACGTTTATGTTAAATAAGATCAATTTGGAGTTCATGCGACAGCAAACAACTAAAAAAGCTTTAGTCAGTTCGTTGTAACTAATGCAAGAGATTTAAAATTGAAAATAGAGAGCAAATCTTTCGATTATCAATCAAAATATATGCAAACATAAATGTTAACAAACAGGTTTATGCCATTCAGGAAAGAAATAAGTCAAATATATCTTAGAGCTATTTGAATATTTCTCATTAAGAAGGATGATTAACTGGTTTTATAGAACTGAAATGCCTGCATTAGTGCCATCATAACTTAAACATCTCGTTTTAGTATTTAAATATTTAGATTATAAACCCGCATTACAAAAAAAAGGGTAATGACATTCCTCGAAATTCGTCCGAATTAAGATTAACGTTTTCATTAACGTTATTGCCATGAATTTTTAATGGCGAAAATTAAGGGTCATTTGAATACGGTCCTGTCCGTTTCACTTGCTAGGCAAATAAATTATCGAAGGCAGCTCTCTCAAGTTAAGGTTGCCGTTAAAATTTATTATTTTTCACGGTGTTTTATTTTTGCCCTTATACATAAGCCTGATAGCGATCTCGGTGGCTGCGTATTTATTTTCCTTTCAACAACGCTTAATAATTTCGTGTACCGATCAGAATAAATAAATTTTGACTGCAACCTGTTTTCTTACTCCAGTTCGGAGCGTCGTGGTGTTTTAATAATAAAATGAAGCGAGAATAACTCGTAAGAAAATTGGTTTATTTCTGGGATGGATCACTATATTTGTCTAACCTGTATCGTCGGACGGAATTATTTTCAGAAATAAACTCCAGAAGCCCAGATGCCACTAGATCCGATAAACAAACAATTCGCTAAAAATCCCCTCGAAGTGTTTACATTAAACCAATAAAGGTTTCTGCATTGGCGTCCCTAATGTAAACTTTAAGCTGCGCTACTTCGTCTCGAAAAACGTTAATTTTTCGGGTCACAACACCGAAGATGCACGTCTATCTTATTTAACGCCGTTTGCAAAATAAAACGACGAACCAAAGACACTAACAACGGTAATATCTGATGTTTTCTTGCTCCGGTTGATATTCTGGCTGACACCTAATGAGGTACAAACTATCCTGTGGTAGATTGAATCTACCGCCCACTCCGTGCCCGGAATCCTGATACGGCTTCGTTACAAATTGCAGACTCGGTCTCTACAACAATTCTTTGGATTTGTCGGGCTACGAAATGTCACTTACTGAATGTATTAAAGCGACAAGGAAATTCCGAGAATTTTAATGGAAAATTAAATTTATAGATACAAAAGCAAATTACACATACATAGAATTGTCTACTGAAGGAATTTAAACCATTCGAAATAAATCCTGTACCATTTTCTTATATAAAGTTCGGATTCTGATCTTTTTATTGCTGTTTCCTCTCGGGCTCCCTAGGAAAATTGAACAACTTGTGATTTTGCAATTTTGCTGCAAAGTACAAAACTATTCGTTTTGAACATGCTCAAAGCAGCTGGTTTTAATTATATCCCTCTCTCCCTCTCTTTCAGTACATAGCGACTGACAAACTGTAAACTAAATGACACTTCATTATTTTAAATCTGTGTTACCTTTTCTTTACTATTTTAAAAGTACTTCAAATTCTGTTTTCAACCATGTACCATAACCTGAAAAACTTCTTACTTTTTCATTCTCTCCATTCGTGAGAATTCTTCGAAATTTTAACAAATCTTCCAATGATATTGACTGTTTCTTAGTGACTATTGGAGAATTCCAATCAATTTATAAATTTCAATGCACTTTAAATAAATGAATAAATATTTTTTTATATTTCATTAAACAAGAAACCTCTCAAAATAATCTGAGTGATCGTTGATTTTTGACAGTAACAGTTTAACGATAGCAAACAAACGACATTGCATCGTCCTAATTTCAAAACCTCGTAAGTTCAATCATTTTCAGTATTGAGTTAATGTTACCTTTAGATTTAGAATAAACTTGATTATGTAATTTTAAAACCTCGTATCGCTTCGTTGTTTAAACTGCCATGTATGAGGCATTATTGAAAATTGAAACCTTGTAAGTCCATTTTCCGGTGCTATCATATTAAAACCTTGTATGTCACAGTTTTCATAAATATGGAAGTAAGTGGAGGTGCATCATAGTGAATACATTATCTGAGATTTAAGGTAAGAAATATGCAATGTTTATTTATTCATGCCTCTATATGCCTATTAATAAACTTTAGAGTACATGTTATATCAGAAAGTAATCATTATTTACAATACTTTTTTTGTTTAATGTGCCTAAATTTTAGCAAATCGAGTTAGGAGTTTTTAATATTCAAACTATATTAGTGGCTAAGTTCTGATAAAGGATATACGTATTTTTGTTAAATTGTTAAATTGTTAAAATATAGAGATACTTATTCAAGCAAGTATAAAAATTTTCTAATACAGTTGTAAAATAATTTAGCTGCCTACCAGCGAAGAAATAAATAAATGAAAAGTAAATAATTTATTGTAGAATGTTATTGTCAAGAGGAGCTAAAATATTACAACCGACACAAAAAAGAAATTAGACTGAATGCGTAGACTACCTTCAGAGTAATAATGGTCTGTTCAATTTAAATTTCTTAAAATTGTTGAAGAGATAGTTGGTGACTGTTCTAAGATTTCTGAAACTGATGATGATAATTTAATCCAGTATGCAACTGGTGTTGAACAAATGCTAGACGATCAGTACTCTACACTTACAGAGCAAGTGGCAAAGGTGTAAATCATGAGTTAGTCCAGGAGACATCATATCCAAGTGAAAACTATATGATAAGAAGAATTATCATGCAGTCTGAATTTAGATGAAGAAAGTGACGAAGCAAATAGTGTGGACAACAATAGTGATCCAGATTGGGAAAATTCTACATTAGAAGAAGAGGTCGAACAAAAATCGGATGAAGAAGTAGAGAACGTCTCTACGAACTCTGAACGTTTAGAAAATGAAATGTAACAAGAGAACTAGAAATAAGCGTAGAAATGTGGAGAAAGAAGAATAGAAAGTTAATAAAAATAAAAAGAGACGGTGCTATGGAGACGATTATTTGGTGTTAACAAAAAAAGACGAAAAATCTGTAGATGTTCGCCGAATGAACGAAAATCTGTGTTTCAATGTAAAGTTCTTACAGAAAAGCAACGACAAGATATTTTTAACTATTTCTGGAAGAAATCCTGGCCAAAAAGGAAAGAATAAATTATTATTTTTATTTAAAACGACCAATGAAGCAAATAGAATAAGATTATATAAAAGACAATTTTTTAACACCTTGAATATAGGAGAATGGACTGTTCTCAACTGGGTTAAAGAAAGAAATGATTCTGACGATTGTGAAGACGAACCAGAACACATTGTTGAAAAAGAAGTTAGAAAAAAATTAATTAATTTTTTTAAGCCTTTTTTTGATAATCTAGCTAAAGTAGAGCCCTACTACTGTAGAGCCACTTCTACAAAAATTTACTTCGAACCTATTTGGACTTCAAAAGCTTTATCGTTTCTATAAAGAAGAGTGTGCCAAGAACGGAATTGATTTTTTATCTATTACAGATATTAGCAATACGTTGTCAGATATGAACTACAGTTTGTTTAAGCCAAAAAAAGATCAATGCCATTGCGTAGGCACCATCTAAGAGCCCGATCTAGTTAGCAGAGACGATCATTAGTTTAATTCAATTATTAATATAAAATCTGTTTTTGGTGTTTTGTGTCATTTGAATTATAATAACTTTGTTAAAAATATCAATTGTAATTATATTTAATATATCAGAACACAGATTATCAACATAGGTGACCCCGATGGCCAGACCATAAATGCCTTGGTTTTAAGGCAGGAATGTAGATGAGATTATTTATAAAGAGTACCTAATTAGAAAAGATATTGCCAGAAACGAAAAAGCTAAGGGTAAAGAAACTATGAAGTGGGTTTTTACAAAGGATCTACTTCTTCTTCTTAGAGTGGCATGTCCTTTACAGGGCGTTACCGATCATCTCTCCATACGCCTGTGGTGTGCGTGTCAGGTAGCCTACATAGGGGACCTACAGCTTAACGTGGGCTCCGAACCACGGAAGTGCTTGCACTGCTACTCCAGAGAGGACTTTACTAGGCACCTTGGTGGTTTGCCATTGCCTTCCGAGGGAAGCGGCCGGGTATTTTCGGTGTATATGTGACCCTGGGAATCGAACCCGGGCTATCTCAGTGGTCAGACGCACGCTGATGCAACTGAGCCACGACCGCCCATATCTACAAGTGTGCTAATGGCCCCACGTACTAATGCTTCTGCAATGTACTATAAACCTAAACTTGCAGTTCATAACTTTACATTATTTAACTTGAAAAATAGTGATGACCATTGTTTCCTTTGGCATGAGGGTCAATTAACAATTTAAAAACAGAGAAAGGAGATGAAATTATAATCTTCAGTGATGGCTGCACATACCAGAACTGCAACACCACTAATGGTAACATATTTCTATTTTACAGCATGAAAAAAGAAATTACAATTAATGCAGAAATTTTTGAAAAAAGGTCATACCCAGATGGAGTGTGACTCAATGCATGCTGTTATTGAAAGAAAACTTCGTCGCAATACGGATGTTTCTGTATGTAAGTCAGCCAGAATAAAGCCCCAGACCTTATGAACTATCTTTCATTCGATTTACCTTATGAACTATCTTTCATTCGATTTTTTTAAAGATTTCTCGACCCTCCAATACTATACCAGTATTCGACCAGGATTTAAAATACAATCCATCTGGGACTATTGAATATAAATTACGTTATGAAGATGCATGCGATATGCTACCAAAAAGAAAAAAAGAAGTTCATAACCATCTGATGGAAACATTGAAATGCCTTTACAAAGAACCTTTAAAAATAGAAAAAAAGAAATTTAAAAACCTACAAACATTAAAATATGTAACTGAAAAAGAATTTCATTCTTTCTATGAAAACTTACAATATAAATGGTGAACAATAAAATCTAAGTTTGTGTATAAGCTTAAGACAAACTGTTTATGTAGGTACTTATCTCTTTCTTTGTGCAGAACTGTATAAAATTGAACTATTATAGCTTTTAATTTAGTATCTCAATAATGACTGTGTGCACATTTTTCTTTTATTTTTTAAGTTGTAATGATACATTGTAGTAACAATAAACAACTTATACTAAATATGTAGTTGTTTTTTAAATTATTTTAACGGGAATTATTTATTGTTTAACAGAAAATCAGAAACACCTAAGTAGGTGAGTTGTTTCATATTTTTTCTGTCAAAACCTTCAGTTTAGAAGCAGAATAATTAAATTAACATATAAACATACACATTACTTACAAATGACGAGCTTTTAAAAAAATAGGAACTAAAAAAATAAATTTTTCTTCGATTTTTGAAACACTAAGAAGTTTTTCAGTCTCCTGTAAAATGTCAGTTAATTGAGTTACAAGGTTTTGAAATTAGGGCGACAATTGGCTTTATTCAGCGTCTTCTTAGGAAATGTTAATTGTTTTTCACCGCCTACTGTTATCATTGTATTGTAAAAATCCGTTAAATATAGAGGTAACTCAAACTACTTTTTGTTTTCGTTATAAACATTAGATAATATGATTTGCCAAACAAACTGTATCGCTATAAAAAGCATGAAATGCGAAAATTAATTGTAATTTAACTCATTTATTGGCCAGATGGGAAGCTCCGAAATATCTTTAAATCTAACAACCCCAACACATGGAAACGAAAGTATTTAATAAGTACGTCCTGCCTAATATGACTATAGATTTATTTGTAGAGTCAGTGGACCGATGCTCCACCTTGCGGTACTACATCGGTCATACATTGGATTATAAGCATGAGTTATAAGCATTGGACATATATAAGCTGGCTATTCTAACTACATACTAAAACGGCGTTACTTGTCACTCAAATCTTGAGCATCACGATTGTCCTTCTTGACTTATGCATCAAGGTCATGGAATCTGCATACGAGCAATGCAAACGGCTATGATAGGCATCACACGTAGACAGGAAAACAAATAAGTGGTTAAGAGAACAAATCAAAGTCGATGATGTAATTGAAAAATTGGTGAACCTAAAATGGAAATGGGCCGGTCACATCGTAAGAAAGGAAGACCAAAGATGGACAAAGAAGATTGCAGAGTGGCAAGGAAAGTGTAGTGTGGGAAGACAAAGAATGCAATGGGATGATCATATCCGCAAAGCAGTGGGGAAGACGTGGATGCGAGGGGCATATGATCGTACAAATTGGATAAATAAAGAGAAAGCTTACATCCAATTTTGGATAAAGGAGGCTCACCAGTAACCAAACACACACACATATAAACTCTTGCAAGAAGTTTGTTTGTAGTTGTTGCATTCATAAAGGCTCATCTTTATAATTTGAGCAAAAAGCATAAATTTATTATTAGGTATTCTTTGGTTTGGTTTGTCAAAGCTTACTTTGATCAATTTTACTAGGGTTGGCTTACTTTTGTAGCTAAATCGTTATTCATATTGTTGCCTTTTTACCCAATCGAAATTAAGAGTTTCTTGGCAGACGAGAGTTGTAGACTACCTAATTGACTGACGAATGACAAACTGCGCAACTCAAGGAAATTGTTTGAAAATAGACACTGGTTAATCCTGCTGCACTTTGCAAAAATGTTTAAGTGGTATAAATGCCCTTTCGGTTTGCTACAATTGGTCGGTAAAAAGTGACAGCAAAATTTATATTAATTTTTTTTGGCAATTTGAGTTTATATGGCTGTCTTTCCTCTTATTCGTTTTATATCATCTCATTATTTAATATAACGTGTGATCAAAAAGTCTTTCAGTCTCAGGTAGCTGTGTATCGTACGCCGGCGCCATACGAATATTAATTTTAAACAAACAGAAAATAAATCATTTCTTCGATTACAATGACGGCCAGTCCTTAAATATATATCCTTATGAAAATGTTTTTTACAAGCTTTTACTTGACTACTGTGAACACTGTCAATATTTAATTCCGGTTGATTGTGCGCCTTTATTATTAATTATTTTTCATAATTAAGTGGAGGAAACTTCTTCTTCTTCTTCTTAACGTGGCGTGCCTTTACAGGGCGTTATTGGATCTTCTTTCCATATGTTTGTAGTGTGCGTGTCAAGTGGACAACTACAAGCATAGGGAACGTACAGCTTTACCTTGCATTTCTACTGCAGATAAGACTTACTAGGCAGAAATTCCTCGGTAGTTTGCCACCGAAGGAAGCAGTCGAGTGTTTTCGGTGTTTGTGTATCGGACTCGAATCAATCTTAAACTCAGTGGTCAGACGCACGCTGAACCAACTGAGCCACGATAACGACTTATTTTCTTTTAATTTTAAATATAGCGTCCATTTTAGAAATGGTTGTAAGCATAGTCGTACAAAAATTCATGAATTAGTCAGTTAAAATACTACAACACCCCGTTTGAGCTGCATTACATGCAGCTCCTTTCTAGCTTTAATTTTGCCTTTGATGTTGACTTCGGACTTCATTGTGACGCAGCGATGTCTACCGAACAAGCAGATTTTCGAGCGAAGCACAAGTACGACAGCTGTTTCGTGAACGTTGCATAGCGGCCTTATATTAAAATATTCTTTTTGTTGGGTGGCTCAACAATTCCTATAGATTTAACATTAAAAAAGCGTGAGGATAGGTTGTTAATTATTTTATTTTATTAATCGATATAATTTATTGTTTTAATTATAATCTTATTTTTGGTGTTTCTACAGCTCTTAAAAGCCGCCCTTGGTAAGAAGTGAAAGCAAGTGTATATTTATAATTTACATTTAGCACCCAAGGCTCAAAGATTTTTTATTCATATGATAGATATAGGTGAATTCTGCACTACACTAAAGCCTGCCATATGCCAACAAATATGGCAAATACTGTAAAACTTTTAGAAATGCAGTAACATATTTTCTTGATTAACAATAGCAATATCAACTGGTGGCAAAAATTGGAAATTTATGGCTTTATATCATCATTAAAAACATTAAAAAAGTATAAATTACATGACACTTCAATGTTATTTGTAGATTTATGTGCCCATCCAGTTACTGAGATTAATCAAAACGAGTTATTGTAATACGCGAATGATTTATACCTTTTCTTTAGTCTATAAAATTCACCTGTAGATAGTTACCTATGACTTTAAATACGTTTAATGTTACAATTTCTAACCTAAAGCATAAAGAGGTGTGGTGATTCACATTGTATTGAAGCTTATGCTATATTATTATGACTCCTACTTATTATTCATTGTTCGCGTTTTAGTTGTAAATTACACCTCCTTTTAACGTAATTGTGCACGAGATCTCAGTTGAGACACCGATTTGAAATGTATTCTGTCAGAAAAAAATACGTTCTGTAACCTCAATTATTTCATATTTAAATATCCTGCGATCAAATAAATTTCTGATTTATTGCGTCTGAATTTTAATTAACTGCCAATTATTTACAAGGTGTGAACTGCATGGGTTACTTTCATTACACAAAATAAAAACAAAACTATTCATACGGATAAAGTACGGACCTGTATTAAAGGCGTCGTTCTTCATCTTAAGACACCTCCGACAGAGCACTAACGAAATAAGAGGAATGCTTTGCGAAGCGTTTCGCTTGATGCAACCCTACCGGAATACTAATACCCGTTTATTTCCTCGAAAAAAGGAAAACAGTTTTATATGCTCTCATTAAGAGTAAATGTAAAAATGACCCGTTTATTAAATTTATACGTACGTGTATCTGGTAACATGATTGCATAAGCAGTCTCGTAACATCTTCGACTAATGGAAATGTCGTTTAGATCCATATATTGCATAATATCGCATCGAGAGCGCATATCAGTTGCATTCTAAAGACGTTATAGAGTCCATTTATCAATAGCTCTTCCTGTATGTATGACATTAAATTGATGAAAAAAGCTCGTACACGTACGAGTATATTTTCAGATTCATATTAACCCCAATATTTACCTCGTTTGGGAAATATATCTACAACATTTCTAAAAAGATTCAGATATGCTAACGGAATTACTTTTAGCGTTCAAAAATGTATCTCAACAATCAGAAACGTAAAATTGAGAAAATGTGTTTAAAACTCCAAAAAGTCGAATTTCAGTTGAATTTTTGTAAACACAAAAGAAATAGATAGTAATTTCATATCGAATTTTATTTTCATCGTTACTGTTCACATTCAGTTGCCATAGGAAAATTATAGACACAATAGAATATTCCAATTGGTATAATAATCGGAATTCGTATGCCCTAAACCGTTTATGTTCCTCTCATAAAATTTAATTGTATGAATTGTTGAGTTTCGCGTCGATTCAGCGTATTGTTTAGTTATTTGTCGTTTATTTCATTGTTTAAGCTTATGTTTTAACAATGGAGAATTTAGCGAAAAGCAGTGTTAATTTGAAGCACAACAGAATGCCATTGTGCTATTTAAAAGAGCCATTAGTTTTTATTTAAAATCTGTGCATGAAAACATTCCGAAACATGGAGGGCTTTGTTTTTTCAAAGTTGGTAATTCAAGTTGAGCTCTATTAGTCTTGAATATAGATACAAGTTATTCGTTTAGGTTCTTTTAGTCAAAATTGACGCACCCGAAGGAAGCGTCAACTAATATAACCCCCGTATATGACACTCTACAAAAATTCAATAGTTTTTCCTGTCTTTTAATTTTAAATTTAAATTCAATAGTTTTGCCCTGTTTTTAAGCCTCTTAAAATTGTAAAGTGAATTTGGAACTCTCTGAACACAGTAGACACTCTCCTCAACAATTCAATAGTTTTACCCTGACCGAAGCAAAAATTCAATAGTTGTGCCCTATTTTTAAGCCTTTTTAAAACTGGAAGCACTCCTAAAAAATCAATAGTTTTGCCTATTTTAAAGCCTTTTTAAGTTGGAGAATCAGTTTAGCACACTCCTGGGACTCGCTATTGTAAGTAGTTTTTAAAAGTATGACAACTCATTTATAAGACACTTGCCCAAAAACGACAACGAATTCAGTTTCGATTTTATTTCTGCTTTTAATATTTTTAACCTTATCTAGTTTCGAGAAATCTAGTTCAGATTTTAATTCTGCTTTAATATTATGTTAGCTACCATTATTGTTTTCTTGTGTGCTAAAACCATATACAGGGAATTTTTCTTTTTAGTATACATATCCCCTATGTATACTTTTATAATCAACGCAAGTAGGCAACCCACTATACACTATAAACGTCACGTCACGTGGTGCGTAAAGGTTATGTTTCATGTTTTTAAATAAAAAATAAATCAAAATTAGTGGAATAACAACATAATTTTAATTCAACGATTATTCCAAAACATAAAATATCAACAATACAAAACAGAAAGGAAAATAAAAACAGCAACAGTTAAAGACTAATTTTTTGACATTAACTTAATTTTATGATTTTTGCCACAGCATGCTAATTTTTAACCTTTACGCACCACGTGACGTGACGTTTATAGTGTATAGTGGGTTGCCTACTTGCGTTTATTATAAAAGTATACATAGGGGATATGTATACTAAAAAGAAAAATTCCCTGTATATTAAACCCCTTTATTTGTAGATAATTTTTCCACATACATACAGGGATGTCTGTATAATAAACTTTTAATCATTTCAAATTTATATCCGTCAAAAAACAATTTTAAAACTATAAGATATAAATGCCTGCAAGTAGATTTATGAAAATTCTGAATTCTAGTGCCATTATACATTTGAATCAAATGGCAACACTGTGCGCGAACCGACAACGCTGCCTCCTGCTTCACACGGCAGTTAGAATAACCCCTGCCATAGACTCCGTACAAGTTTGAACTTGTTACAGTTACTACGTGATTGTTGACAGCGTCTGAAGTGAAGTGTTTGTAAGGTCTGTTACGAAAATGGACCGGAAGTTTGAGAAACGTTGTACTATCAAATTTTATGTAAAACTTGGCGAATCCGCTACTGCGACTTAGGAAATGTTACAAAGGGCTTATGGAGAACATTCGATACCCAGGGCACAAGTGTTCACATAACACAAGGCCTTCTTAGAGGGCTAAGAAAAAGTGCTACTAACAATGGAAAAAACGCTTAAATCGGTGTGTAGCTACTTTGAAGGGGATAACTTTGATTTGTAAAAAGAATAAAATTCATGGTTAAAAGGAAATCAGTCTCATTATTTTTCTGCCAAGCCTCGAGTACTTTATCATATTGTTTCCAGTAACAAATTTCTCTTTTCATCAAGATTAACAATACCGCATTCTACAGAGTCTATTTTCCTAGGTAAAGTATCTGACATAACACATAAGTACCTCTCTGAAATGTTTTATATTCAATTTTTTTTACATAATTTAAAATATCAATATAACTCATGGGTAGGTGGTAATCATGGCTGTTTTCTGCTTTGCAGTTTTTTTTACTCTTCTTTTTCTTTAACTGCTTTATATACTTCTGTGCCACCAGCTAATAATGTACTAAGGGCTAATAATCCTGATAAAGCCAAAGGAACAATGAATACAATACCGCCTACATGAATTTGAACACCACTACTTAATTTCAATTTCTTTAAATTTTGTATTACTCTTTGAATTAACTGGACAGTTTCCACTACTAAAAGAGGATCTATTTATGTAGCAAAAAAAGAAAATATTTTCGTCAAAGAGCGACACCTAATCCTAATTTTCTTTTAGCAATATGGTGCCTGCCACAGCGGCACTACTTAGTTTTCCCCTAATGAAGCTTTGTTAAATATATTTGCAAAACATTTTTTTTTTTTTAATTTTCAGCAATATGTCTGTCTATGTGTATGTGGATTATCTTTATATTTATTATAAGCATAATCGTGTTCTTGACAATATCCGTCGAGCTTATTCACATTATCTAATGGATTACCCGGTTTACAATAATTAGAAGCAGAAAAAATTTTGCTATATTTCCACCGTACTATACCTTTTTGAGTAAAAATAGTTTTCTGTCACACAACGGAATTATGCTAATGAGATTGATTTTTTCGTTATCTTTTTTATAAATTTGTTTAAATTTTCTTCGTTTGAAACCAAAGGTGACTGCTTTTTGGTTTAATTCTCTTAGAATAAGTGAAATTGGTTCAGATGAAGCTATTAATAACTCAGGTCTGGCCTTTTATTATATTATATTTTCTTTCAAGATTAAATTGATTTTACTTCAAATTCAGGCGTGGTAACATTTCTTCACCTGAAAATAATTACAAATCATCGTAATTAGGCATGGTTACTAAAGTTATTTAAATTAGACTGATTTTAATCAATTTTAAATACATTTTACTACTCAATCAATACCAAGAGTAAATACATTACTGTTTTAATAAATCGATACAAGCGACAAAGCATTCAACTCATCCGCATAAATAGTGTATAGACCGTTTGATTCTGGTCTAAGGAAAGGAGAATTTTAATGAGTCTGACTTTTCTTCTTCTTCTGTACATATTTTTATACTATATCCTTCACGAATAAACCAAGCTAAGATAAGCTTAAAGGGAAGAATTATTATTATTATTAGAACGTGAACCCGTTAAGATCGTTTTACTTAGGTGGGGAAAACAATCCTGAAAACCCGAAAACTTGAAAACAATCATAATTCGACATGATTTAAAATTATCGTAATTCTTTGTAATTTTCGACGAGTTGTCACATCTAAAAACTATGAAGTTTTTGAGGAGTGTCTAATGTATTCAAGAGTGTTTTACCTTGATTTTTAAGGACAAAACAATTAAATTTGTGACGTTCAGTTATACATTTATTTAAAAAGTGGAGAAAATGCTCAAAACTCCGAAATCGGCCATATATGATGTTTCAGAGAATAATTAAATTTTGATAGGTTATACAGTTCCAGACGCCTAAGAGGCGCTAAAAGAAAAATAAAACAAAAAATAATGTAAGCGATTAATAGAAAACTTTTACTTGAAAATCTGAAAAACTATTCTTTTAATTATTTATTATCTTATAAATGGACTGAGAGGAATAAAAAGATTTTTTTAAATATTTTGTTGAGCAATTTTTTCATGCACAGACCTTAATTAAGTTAATCATAATTTTAAACTAGGTTCTTTTAGTATTCTATTTTTTTTTTATCAAAAGTGGTACTTCAAAACTAAGACACTAAATGGTTTTTGAAACTTTCTAATCAGATTGAGCTTGATGAATTCATTAACGAAACTTAAGAATGTTAGGGGTTTTTTTCCATACAACATAAACAGTTGATGTATGTAATATATGTATGTCCGAGGGCAGGCTGATAAGTCATGTGAATCACTATGTTGCACAAATTTTATAAAAATAATTATACGAGTATAGCATATACACTCAATTATTTTTATTACCGGTGGAACTGTTAATCAAAGTACATCACGTCGGGTGAATTTGAAAATTCTGCGAAAATCGAGGGACGTGCTGTAATTAAATACCTCTTAAAAAAAGGTTTAAACGCCACCGAGATTAAAAATGATATGCAAGAAGTTTTAGGAGAGTCCGTCCCATCCTATCCAGTTATTGCCTTTTGGTCATCTCAGTTCAAAAGAGGTCGGGAGTCTATTGAAAATGATCTTCGCCCTGGAAGGCCTGTATCGTGCACTACTGATCAAAATGTTAAAAAAGTGGAAGATCTAATTCTTCGAGATCGCCGAGTTCAACTATGGCAAATAGCGACTGAAATAGGGATTAGCAAAGAAAGAGTGGGAAATATCGTTCATAACGTTTTGGGTCTGTCTAAGGTGAGCGCAAGGTGGGCACCCAAAATGTTATCAGCATTCGACAAACAACGTCGTGTACAAACTTCCAGTGAGTTTTTGGAGATGTGTAAAGGAAATGAGGAAAAAATTATTAACCATATAGTAACTGGTAATCAAACCTGGATTCGTTACTATGATCCGGAATCTAAAAGGGAATCGATGCAGTGAATTTATTCAGGTGAAACTGTACCAAGGAAGTTCAAGACGCAAGCATCAGCAGGTAAAATAATGGCAACGATCTTTTGGGACTGTGAAGGCATTTTACTAAGCGACTATTTACCGCCGAAAACTACAATGACAGGCCAATATTATGCCAACTTGGTGGCAAAATTAACGAATGCTATTAAAGGGAAGCGGCGTGGTAAACTTCGAAATGGTGTGTTGCTGTTGCACGATAATGCACCTACCCACACCAGCAAACTTGCCAAGCTAGCCATTCGAGACTCCGGATTCGAGGAAATTGACCATCCCCCCTATAGTCCGGACATAGCCCCATCTGATTATTATCTCTTCCCAAAATTGAAAAAGTACCTACGGGGAACGAAGTTTCTGGACGAAGAAATGCCCAAAATGGCTACAGAGGTGTAGTTTGCGGAGCAAGAAAAAGAATTTTTTTACAAGGGTTTATACTTATTATTGAAAAGATGTAATAAATGTATTGAAGTTGAAGGGGATTACATTGAAAAATAAAACTGTTAATTTGGTTTCTACTTGTTTTCTTTATACCAATTCACATGCCTTATCAGCCTGCCCTCGTATGTAGGTATAAAAAAAGCTAATGAAATCTTCTTAAAAACTGTAAATTTTTTGTACTTAGTTTTTTTTTTACATGGAAAGTCAAGCCAAAACTTTTTATTTTTCTCAAATAGAAATGCAAATGCTGATCTCTTATCTATGTAGGAAAATTAACTAAAAACAAGGTTTAGATACGTTATTTTTTTAAACTGAAGATGTACTCCAAGCACTTATTTCGACAATTATGTTGTATTTTTATAAATTTTCTTTAAATTTAATTTAAATCAGTCTGAAGCTGAGGTACATTTGAACATTGAATAACCTCGAAACCTACAATGATGTGTGAAAGCCGTGTCCCAGGCACCCCTTTCAAATAATTAATAATTTTAATAAAAGAACAATTAGAAGCTGTATCATGGTCCTGTTGACTCCAGATACATCGTACAGTTAAAATATCTACTCTCTTTTAATATAAAATATTAGAATAAATACAAAAAAAACATCAATTTAAGTATTTATATTTCTTTATTGGGATTTTCGCCACCAGTTCTAAAATAAAGAAATATAAAATGTCCAACTCGGCCACAACTATCCTTTAGAAAGTATCAATTTAAGTATTTCAAACTAATTACTTTTGCAAGAAAGAAATATTAACATCTGCTGTCATCTGCCTGAAAGATAAATTTCGATTTATTTGTAAATTGCGGTATTTATTCGCATCGAATGATTTGCTGCAATTGTACAAAATATATGGGGCGTGTAATTAATAGGCACAGTGCAGGGATTTTAGTGGTACATTTTTAATCTTCAATTATTATCCTCCCCTCGTTATGTCACATCATGGATGTTTCTGTTTTCTTGTTTAAAAAAATCATTTATCCCAAAGCACAACCGTTCCAGCTTAACCGTATTCAACCTAAAATTTCTATAACGTTGAAATATTTATGACGCGTAAAGAATACATCCTCGAGATGAAATATCGACATCCTCCTTTCCACCAGATTCCCGAAAATTCCCTACACAAGAGGTGTAAATAAGTCGACGTCGGACTAATTTTCAAACGAATTGATCATAAATAACTGGCCGGCCATGAAAGTCATCGCCGACTTGATTTATTTCAGGCAAGCTGCGCTCCGTAAGTGCGAACACCTACAGTACAAATTATACCGACGTACTCTTTAAAAAGAGCACGAATCGTGATCTACCAGCACTTCCATTCGGTTCATTCGTTAACATTATTGCTACAAAGTGCGGACTGCTGTAAATACAAGGAATGCCGGCGAGAAATAATGTAAAGTTTTATCTTAGAATAGCTGCGAGTTAGGCGCTTTCTTTTCTCGAATCTAGTTAGCTATGCATAAAGTTCCAGGTACGTGCAAGAAACGGCGGTAGTTTACATTCATAATGTTAGTAAACATGACATAGAGCCTGACCATCCACAATGCACAGGTATTTGAGTCACGATCTCATGAAAAGCTTATAAACTATCAGTGACATTGTTTACATGACATCTACAAACTGCAAACAGAGCACGAAACCTTGGTTGTTTATTTCTAAAGATGAACTTATGATTTAAGCTGCCTACACACGTACAAACTAATCATAATCCGCCTTGTCATAATATTCAAGAAGGCAATGTTAAATAATCTCAACAAATCATACATTTTATTTTTTTTATACGTTCAGTAGGTATTGAAAAAAAATCTTTTAGATTAGAATACTAAAATTTGGGCTGCGTTTCATTTATTTTGACTGTGGTTTAATTGTCTGATTGCGGTTTTTGTTTGTTTCACTGACATTTTCAAAAACTTATTCGTTTTGCATCGTTCTACCAATTAATTTTGCAGCATCTGAGCTTATTCAATTATACATCATTTGGTGGCCCTTTAATGTATAAATCAAGACACACAGGGTGTTTCCGAATTAGTCTATGAAATAAAAAACTGTATTAACTTAGAAGG
The DNA here is from genome assembly GCA_963082815.1 of Melanotus villosus. Classification (NCBI taxonomy): domain Eukaryota; kingdom Metazoa; phylum Arthropoda; class Insecta; order Coleoptera; family Elateridae; genus Melanotus; species Melanotus villosus. The sequence continues at coordinate 23,030,220 of OY720423.1, forward strand.
AATAAGGCTTTCTATTATCAAAACAGCTTCCTTTTATTACCCTAAAAATTGTTGAAACTGTTAACAAACATAAAAATTGTTCTTTTAGAAAGTCCTGCTTTTAAACTTATTAAAGTCTTTGAAGCTGTAAATATTCGCCTTTATCCCAATTTCAATGTTCAATTATTAACATCAAAATTAATAAAGCTCATCCGAACATCTTTCTTTTATCGGTGCTTGGAAATCGTAAGCAGAACAAAGTCCCAGAAGTGTAGCGTTGTAAGTGGGAAAAGTTACGTAATATTTGGAGTAAACTGCATCTGTACGTTTATCTGGTTTTTCTGGAGATCCTCTCAATAGTTTTTGCACTTTTATCTCTGACAAATGTGGGAATGATTGCCGGAGCTTATGCGAGAAGGCGAAGATAGTAGGAGGATCTCTTAACTTACTACCCAACCAACTTTTTTTACTTTCCTCGTGGGCTTTCCTACTTCCGACATTCTCTCGATCGTTTTATTTTTATCTCGCTATTCAAATACTTCCGATATTGTTTCTAGAGATGACCGGTTTGAAAGGAAAAAGAGGAGCGTGCGGAATTGTAAACGGCGTTCAAAAATGTAAAAGTTGCAATAGTAGGTCGTTAGTTATTATAAATGATTACGTTAAATGGGCGAGATGCTGTTTTATACCATTAAAGAACCATTAAATGGCATCTCCATTAGACGCATGCTATCGTGGTAGGTCAAAGTTGAAAGGCGATTCACGGATGCGTAAATTTCATTACGGCCATTGTTGTACTCGGTCTACTACTGCTGTGACATTATACCGGCAATAATAATACTAATAATATACATTCTGAGTTTTACAAAAGGAGCATTAAAATTTACCGGAAATTTACCTTTATTAAACTTTGTACTTTTTAATTTCTTTAACAATGGAGGGTCGTGAGCCGGAGCTTTAATTCTCGGAAAATTTTCTATTATTAAAAGAGGTAACCTTTCTTCATAAATGATGAGAATTTTATTATGGAAACATCCCCAATTATGTTGTCAATTTATGAATTTGATGATATTACCAAATAGTAGTATGTATCACGTAACACGCAGAGTGGTTTCGAATTGTGCATTGCACTCGTAAGGACTAAGTACATACGCTAACTCACCAACCTCGACACCGAAAGATAAAAGTGGTTACAGATACAAATACAGAAAAAAACAGTAACAAAAAAGTTTGTTCGTTTTCATGGCTGGTTTAAGCAAGATCTTAATTGAGAAATTCATTCTTCAATTTTTCGTCATATTTAAGTATTTACATTGGTCCCCTTTTCCATCAAGTGAATCTCCATTGTCATTAAAACTCTAAGATAAAATAGGGTTTTAAAAGTTCTGGTTTTTATTGTTTTCCTGCTTTGCTTCCAGCTCAACCATACCAGCAGTTAAGCAACCGCTTGGGGCGTTAAAATTAAGGTGCAGTAAATTAAAATTCTCTTGGGGCGACAAAATATGTTACACCGGTCCTGTTTCCGTCCTTTATTTTTCTAATGTAGGTACCACTTTAATAAAATATTTACAGGTTGGTACTGAACAGATTTTATAGTTTTATAAAGATAGTAAGTAGGCAGTAGGTATTTTAGCCTACTAACTAGGACGAATTTGATAAGTTTTCTTTCTCAATTTTTCCTTGTTATTAAATTAATACATATTGAATCCGATTCTGAATCTAATATTAAAATAGCTGCAAATAACAATAAACGGAAGGTATTTAAAATGTTAGATATGGGCCGGAATTTTTTCCTTTATCCTGAAGTAGGAATCAGAAACCCGTAGTATTTTTGGTTATTTATAACCATCGATTGAAAGACACAAATGTGAATCTGGGCCGAAAACATGTTTGTTTAATGATTTTTAATTGTTTCAGAAATTTAACATTAAAAATTAAACTTATAAATCCACTCTAAAATTCTGACAAAAACTTTGAATATTATCAAAAATTGTAGAAAATAAACTATCTTTGTTTAAGCTGAGCAATAAAGATCACAAAAATTCAAATGGAAAAATACCCAATGAGTGATTTTCGCTTAATTACCGAACAACAGATTTTTGTTGTGTAATAATTTCCAAGCAAATGTTACTTGTCACATCTAAAACTAAAGTACTAAAAATCGATTTTAAATTCGAGATCAAAAATACGGATTTTTTAAAGGGAATTAAAAAATCTAAATCTAATTTCAATTCCAAATAGTTCAGTTTTTTGGATCAAACTGGACTGGAAAATTTTAATCTTAAATTTGAAATGAAAAATTCGTTTTTAGTATACGGATTACTGAACTAATGGAGCAACCACCCGCTTGTTCATATCGTCATTCCTATGATGGGTTAATATAATAAAATGCCAACGCAGACCAATTATAATTACAGAAATATAAACATTTTGCAAAGTAACAAAAAGCTAGTAACTGAAAAATCTTGGGCATTACTTTCAGAAGTTTACTGAACAATATCAGACGGGAGCGTATGACATTGGTTTCACAGTGGTTGCTACTCATCAGGTATCCGTAGTCAATTGATTCTGTTCAGAAGACTCGCAGAAGTAATTGTTAGGGTTTTTCTTTTTTTACTTTTTGGTTTGTATGCATTTTTTGTGTAAATAAGACTTTTTGAATTCCCCTTGCACACAGTGTGGGTAAGCTTGGACAGCAAGTGATCATTCCATTGGCTCGGTTACCCAAGTACAGATTCAAAGGCTTGAATTATTTTGAGGATTAGATTTTTTCAGCTTGGAGATTTGAACAATAAATAGTTGGAATTAAAAAATTAATTGTTACATGACATTTGAGTTGACTTGACAATATTACGTTTTGACAAAGAAATACTTACTTTTAAACTCAAGAAGTAGCGAACCTAATAAGTGTTGTATTCTAATAAATTACAATGTTCTAATCGTTATGCGGACAATTTGACTATCAAAACTTTACTACAAGAATAGATATAAACATCAGAAAATTAAAAACGCCTGTATTTCCAATACGCCTGAAGTGTTTTATTTCAGTACGGTTGCCTTACAAAATCATTGAAGACCAAATAAACTAACTTGTTACGGTCCTAAGGTGAAAGATTGTAATATTGTAATTTTTTAATACAAGAGTTATTAAAATTCAAAGAAAAATCATTATTTTACTTGAAAAAACTTCTGTGTTGTGCTTAGCTCCATTCCATTAATTTCATTTAATTTTTAACAATTAATTTTTATTTCAAGCAACATTAAATATTCATGGCCAACTTGAGTGGAAATTTAAATTCCGAACTTCCCGAAATTAAACTTTATTCGCAGAAGAAAACACAAATAAACAGTAACAAAAATAAATTCCGACGTAAATTAGTGAGAGTTGTTTAAAAAAGTTTGGGTTTCAAAGTTTAAATTTGTCGATATATAAAACACAGTTTGGGAGTTACAGTCTGGGAGTAAACGTAAAAAGAGAACGTTATCGTATCGGTACATAAAATCCGAGACTTTATTTTGGTAGTCGTATTTGAAATTTGAGTTTAAGCGATTTTCCGATTCGTCCAGGTTTAGCATCACACGGAATCGCAAAGTTTTCCACTTAACAACTGGAAACAAGTTGAGCATGAGAATCTCTCCTTTATGGAGTGGTTGCAATTTGAAGCAGGGTCAAGTCAGGGCAGGCAATAAGGCGTAACCAAACATCGGGACGAGTAGACGAGTCCCCCGGGGCCACGGGGTGCTGAGTGGTCACTGATAGGGGTTGCTGCTGTTGCTGCCCTGAAAACGATCGAGGCGCTGCTCGCCACGTAATAACGCGGTCCCGAAACAGACCCTTGAGGGACTCCCGCAATCTTCCTATATTGGACTATGCTTGTGTTGCTTTCTCGACTCCGCGATAGGATTATTCCTATCTGATTATTACAACGTCTCGTATTTTCCTTATTATTATTATATCCAATTTCGTAGGCCGTATTTTAATCCTTACAGCTTCGAACGTAATCTAAACGAGGTACAAATCTAGTAAGAGCAAGATTCTGAGCGACTTTCAACTACTAGAAGTCTTTTATGGTGCGTGCTCAGACCGGTATGCTACGTTCCTGGCTTTATCAAAATCTCTCATTATTATTCGAGACGTTATCCTGTTTCATCCCATTTTTCACTTAGTAAAACAAAAGAGGACGAGAGATTGTGACGTAACGAGGATGATACACAAGTACGCTCTATAATTTTATGACGATAGCGCACGCCTCATTTGGGCCGGTGAGCTGTTATAATAATAAGGTGCACAATAATTCTTCCCCTTGGGTTTAGAGCCTGTCATATAGTTAATCCCACTACTGATTTGATACGAGTAATTTTTATGACTTATGCCTTTATGGTCCTATGTAGATTTAGTCACGAGAATAGGTTTAGGGAATTCTTTTTTTTTTTTAATAAATTTACAACAGCGTTATTCTCGGTCGTTCTTAAAAAAAAGGCCAATCGAATCGAAAAAACAAACTAGTAAAACTTTTAACATAAATTCAAAACAAATACGAGATACCACTATGGGAATCGAACAATTTTCGCTTGTTTGCTGAAAATACACCCCGAAGGCTTGTAACATTCTAATATTGCGATACTTTAATACGAAACCGATATTCTTTCCTACGTTATTAGTTTCCTTACGATCGCGTAGAGAAAGACAGACGAAAGTTAATATTCTAATCTAGCGTTCAGCGTAATTTAAAAGCCAGGTTTTCACATCGGTTAAAGTTCTAAGGTTTATCATTCAGCGAGGCACAAATAAAGATCTTCTCGCAGTTCATTTATTCAACAAAATGTTTCTGACGTTTTACTTATTAGCGGTAAAATGTAGAAAATTAATTTAAATTTTCATAATTCGAGGAGCGTGCAACGGATTTAATACTCCTATCAACGCTGCATTTGTTAAATTTTTGTTAATTACTTCAATTTCAGAACGAATTAAATTAAAGTGGGCGCTTTTTAGGATCACCCCGCATCCTGTAAAACCGTTTGTGGTTTACGCGTCTGAAGCCAGCCCAAAATATAACCTCAATTTAACAAGCTCTTCCGTATTTTCCACTCTGTTAAGTCATAATATTTGTTGTGTACCTTTGTAACAATTATCATGTTTTCAGGGGCGCTATCGAAAACATACCTTTGTTACAGCTCTTCAAACGTAATAATTACGAAATTAATAATAAAAACTGAGTATGACTGAAATATAACAGGAACTTTTAGATTAACGTCCTAATTTTTCACAAAAAAATATGCAACTCAAGCTTTAAAAAAATTACGTTTCAGATTTTGTATTTTTTCTTGCAAATATGCAATTCTTAAGAAATGTAAATGATTCGTTAAGTCCACCCGAGATATTTTTCAATTAGGGAGCTGTATTTATTTTCTCTTGAATTAAACGAGAGCATTTACGGAATACCTTTTATTTAACAGTAATTACATCGTAAAAGGAGCGAGGAGAAATTAGGAATTTCTGAAGTAAATTCTTCTCGATTTTAATCTTTTTATAAGTCGTGGAAGAGAAGCGCATCTCTACAGAGTTATGTAAAGAGCAACTTAATCATTTTTATGCCGTTTTCCCAGTCAGACAAGGAATATTTAAGTTTCTAGAGAGATTAAATCCCTCTTGGCGTCGGTGGAATAATAAAATGCAGTTGAATCCCATGCAGAGACTATTCTAACTGAGAAAACTAAATAATTTACCGACTGTGACTGTAACTTTTACGAGGTTCTACACGAGATTGTTTTATTCCGTTGTATTCTTTTTCTGTTTACTTTCGCGGCGCAATTTCACTATTACGAGTTATTGGGGACTTTGTAAAGAAACGAAGCGCCGGGACAAATTCTCTTTGACGACTTTGATGAAACGATAGAGGCTGTTAGTGCTTATGAAGAAGCTCTTCGCCGAGTTATTAAGCGCAATTAAGACATTCCAGCGTGCTAATGAAGCCGTCTAGGCGGTCCACGGAGCCCTGATTTCATTCCCTGACAGCACTGACATGTAGATGCAAATCAATCTGACAGACTCATTTAGAAAGACCGAATAAGTTGGTTTATACCGATCGGAGGCAGTATGTTTATATACAGGATGTTCCATTAATTACACACGTTTTATAGGAATCTTCGAAAAAATGCACGATTTGAGCTGAGCAAAAAATTCAAACTAAGTAAGCCATGTCTTTAATTTATTAAAAAAAAAAAAACATATCAATTTTTGGTCTTCCTAAATCTTTCTTTGGCGGAAGAGTTTTGGATCAGCTGAACATGTAAGTACTGTAACTGTAATAAACACTTTGAAAATGCAATTAGAATTGTACCTTCCTCACTACTAAACGTACTAGTTATTAATAATCCGCCCTGTATACGTGATTTTGTCGTTTTAATTCAATTCGATCGTATCGCTCAATTGACTTCCTCACTTAATAAAAATTCGCCGTTAAAGCTTTTTTTTTTTATTCGAAGTAGAAAGTCCATTCGCCGTCTCATGAAGGAAGAATATCATTTATAAGCGATAAAATTAAATGTGTTAAGAAATTGGTTCGTTTGTCTCCAGTCGACAATCGTAAGCTCTTAATAAAAATAAAAGGTTTCCGGCTCGAGTTTACGGGGGATTCTCCGGGCTTACTTACAAAATACACTCTCGATTTCGAGTCAACCGAATTTAACGGGGTATAGCGCTTTGTACGTTAATTTAAATAAATTTTAAAGTCGGATTTAAGACACCGAGCAAAAAGTTTTATTCTGTACAGGCAATTTTCTGGAGACACGAAAAGAACGACGGGAGTATTTAAATTAAATGAAGCGTTATTTTTTTGTATAACCATCGCCAAATGAAAGGCGACAGACACAAAAAGGTGACAGTTCGTGCATATTTCGATAAGAAAATATGCTTTTCTGTAGTACTAGCACGAAAACATGTCTGAAATAGAACGCGATGTCGAGGTTTTCGTTTAATTTTCTGCGGAAACGTTTTAGACTTACTGCATTTTTATACGTGCGAAGAAAACATAACTCATTCCGGTGCAAAATTCTCATTAAATTTAACAGGATTTTCAATCAGATCCGAACCTGAATCTAAGTATAAAATATTTGGAAATAAAATCCGAATCTTCAATAAACAAAAATTTAAGTTTAAATAAATGCTGACTCAGATTATGAAACCGAGTTTCATTTACCAATTTCAATCTCAAAATCGAATTTCCAATCTCCAAACTGGAGAGAAGAATCGAATGTGGAATGAATTCATTTACCTGTTCATGTACTTACCTAAAATTCTAATGCAAACTTCAAAAATATTTCCAAATTGCCAAATCTAATACAAACACTGTTTAACAAATTTTGAATTTTAAATCCTCTAACAAGTCCTTATGGAGCTTCAGAAATCGAACTTCGAATTCGAAATTCAAAATTTAGATTTTTGGATTAGAAAAGTGTCAGCAGTGAAATCGGCGTAAATAGAATAAATACTTCCAAATGTAGTTTATCAATCTGTTGCTCGAATCTTATAAAAATAATTTCAGATTCGTCCTCTGATGCCGTAAGGTAGGATGTTATTTTCTTTTATGCATGCTAAGGATGTTCATTTTTATGCAATACTTGAGAGTTTTCTCAAGGACTCATATAAATATATGAGATATCCTTTGTATATCTGTATATGTAAAATATGTAAAAGAAACTCAGTAAGATAAGTCAAACTATCTTTTGGAAGTAAACTTCGTAAGATTCCCGAAAGTTCACCATAATTGAAACTTCTTATAAGATTTTCTTAAAACTCCTTAAGATGTTTTGGAAAACTTTTTACGGCGTTCCCGACTTGCCGACGTGCTAAAACTTCTCAGGATGCCCTGAAGCTCTTCAGGATGCTCTAAAACTGTTCAGGATGCTCTGAAACTTAATCGAGATTTTCCATTTTTTTCCAAAATCCCTCAAGACGATCTTAAAATGTTCCTAAGCTTTTCAAAACGTTCTAGATTTCTTGAAATTGCTCAGGACTTCCTGTGACTTCCCAGGATGCTTTAAAACTCTTCAGGATGCTCTGAAACTTAATCGAGATTTTCCATTTTTTCCAAAATCCCTCAAGACGATCTTAAGATATTCCTAAACTTTCCAAAACGTTGTAGATTTCTTAAAACTCCTCCGGACTTCCTGGAACTCCCCAGGATGCTTTAAAACTCTTCAGAACTTTACTGAAACTAGATTTTCTTAAAAATTTTCCAAATTTTCCGAAAATCCCCCAATACAATCTTACAGCGAAAACGTCCGTCAAAACGTTCTAGAATCCCTGAAACTCCTCAGGAATTTTCTGAAATTCGTTAAAATGTTCTGAAAACTCTTCATTATAGTCCCAACGTTCTCAAATTCCCTAAGGCTTCCTAGAACTTACCAGGAGGCCTTGAAACTCCCCAGAACTGTATTGAAACTTGGCACTGCTTCCTACAACTCCTCAAAATGTTTCCAAAACTTTTAACGGCGTTTTTAACTTCCAGAAACTTCTCAAGAAGAAGCTGAAGCTTTCCAAGATGCTTCGAAACTTTTTATGACTTTCTTAAAATCTCTCAAGAGTCAAAACTTTCCTCAAGAAAATCTTAAAACGTATATGGGGTTTCGGAAACTTTTAAAAGCATATTTTTTCTTTTGATTTACTTTATAAGTTATATTTACACGTATGATTTAGTTGTAGACGTAAGTACTTCTTGTTTGTACTTTAGTATTTTAAGTTTGTTATTTACTTATTATTTTGACGATAGCCTTCTATTGCTTAATATTTTAGTCCAATAGACCCGGGCATTGATGAAAAGCAGCACTATGCTGCTTCTCTACCCTTTAGAAATGGTTGCTGTTTCTAATAAAGATTATTATTACTTATTACTGGTATTATTAAAAGCATTTCAGAATTATTGAAACTCCTCAGGACCTTCCTGGAACTCTCAGCACATCCCGAAATTACCCAGGTTATCGTAGAACTTCCAGTACTAAAACTTGTTAAAATTTTTATAGATCTTTCAAAACTTTCTTAAATTCCTCAATGCCATTTAAAAACTTTCCTAGATTTGCTGAAACTTCTCAGAATTTTCCTGAAATTCATCAAAACGTTCTTGAAACTGTTCAAGACATATTCCCAAATTCTTAGGACATCATGTAACCCCACAAGGCTTCCTGAAACTCACCAAGAAACCTGAGAGTCTCCAGAACTGTCATGATTTTGATTTTCCTAATATTAGTTTCCAAGTTTCCTGAAATCCCCCAAGACGATCTTAAAACTTCTAAAGGCTCTAAAGACTAAACTTTCCTAAAGCACTTAACGATGTTATTGACTGCCTGAAAATGTTCAAGACTTTACTGAAATTGCTTTCGAAATCCATAAAATACGTCAAGATGACTTATTCTTCGATGCTTCTGAAGTTCCTGGGAATTTCCCAAGAATTACCCCCAACTTCCCCAAAACTTCCTAAGATCTTTGTTTAATCCTTAGGGGTCTGAAAATATTCTAGGATTTGTTCGGGAGTCTTCTTCATAAGCTTTCCTCGACGCTTTCTTGGCTCTGCGCATAAAAATTTCATTCTAATCAGGCTTTGGAAAATTTTATTTAAATTTAAAATACAGAAATTATAAAATAATTGTTTTGTGCAAATAAAAGGCAAACTTCTACTGTTTATTAATGATACTTTTTTAAAATACCAGGAAACCTAAAAGCGCAAAAACTAATTACTCAGAATAAACCCAAATAAATTCCATTAATCTAATTTAAACTTGAATTCTGCGTAGGAGCACGTGGTGAAAAATTTTCAGCATTCATTAATTCAATTTAATTTTAATTAAAGTTCGGCCTAATCTTATTAAGCACCGTTTAAGTCAACAAGCAAAGCTCCTCAAAAAATCAGCATACAAAGTAGCGCGAGTAAAGAAATCTGAGTTTAACATCGTGCCTAATTATAAAAACTAAAATTGCATGTTAGGATCCCTAAAATCCTGAAACGGCTTGTAATTCGACAGTCATTTGTCTGTTGACTCACAACGAGGGTGGCTATGCACAGGGGCAATGTTCCTGCGATGTTAGCCAGTTAATCAGGACCCCCGGCCCACTACATTACGACTGAATGATGTTTATGAAGCAAGAGAACTACGGTTGGAATGTCTGTTTTGTTATACGTTTTAATTTTACGTTAGGGCCTTGTAGTTTTTTTCCAACGCGTATGCAGGTCTTGAAGGTAACAAACGAGGGCTCGTTTTTATCGCGAAAATAACATGGCGATGGTTAGGTTAAACAAGTCCTCTGTAAATGCTGTAAATCTCACAAGGACGTCAGTATACAACGCATTTTTGAAAGCTCTCATATATTATCGATGAGAATTTCTCGTTTCCGTTTGTGTCTCCACGCTCAGTGAACTAAGATGTTTGTTTGAATTTAAAATTTTAGAAGGGTGGGCTACGTCCTTGTTGAATTAAGTTCTTTGCAGTTTATAAAGATGGTTTCTTCAGAGAACAACCTTTTTAAAATTGTCCCCAATTTCCTCCAAAACCGAACGTTCACTTCAATTTCTGATGCTTGATTTCAAGTTCAAATTTTAACTTCTTCTTAAAATTAGCTTTAAATATAGGTAATTGGAATTGGTTTCGGTTCATTTTCAGGCTTTGAGCTAAAATTTTCAGTGCTGATAATCTTCATTAATTTATTAAAAATAATTAAAACTAATTGCATTAAAATAGGCTTCTAATAAAATCCAATTGCGGTTTTTAAACAGTGCGGTAACAAATTTAAAAGAAACGAAACAAAGAAAAGCAAAAAGGAATTTCTGGTAAAAATACAACAACGAGATTTGCTTAAAAAGGAACGCCGTATGAATGGGGAACGAGTTCGTATTTTAAACTTGCCTCCGACTTAATTTAGCCGCTAAATGTAATCTAATAAAGCTTGTTTGCGTAAGAGTCACAGATTTCGTGACAAGGGCGTCAATTATTTGAGTTTTCAAATTGGATTTATAGAACTCAATTGTTTGCATGCAAATCTGAATTTAGACTGAAAACACTAAAGCAAACAATCACATCTGTTAGAACTTTCGATTTTCTCAATAAAGATACGAATAGATGAGGTTTTTATTGATAGAAAAGAAGGAAGTTTAAGTTAGTTAACTGAAGAAAAATGTACTTTTGTGTAATTTATTTTTAGTTTTCAGTTAACTTTTCAGGTAAATTTGAAAATACCTTGAATTTGTTACATTTTGTTAAATTGATATGATCCGATCAGTTTAGATTTTTTAATTTTAAAACCATAATAATTTGTTCCAACCAAATATGTATTTTGACAAATCCAACTAAGATTCCTCTACTTAGAATTGCCGAAATACTTAGTCGGTTTTCAAACATTGTTGCGATTTTACAGGCTTCCATTTGAACATGCTCTCCGTTTCAGGTTTAGATTCGAATACACTTTTTGGGAACAAAATTAAAGGGACGTTTCTAATAATTTTTTAAGAAATGCGGGAACTGAAAAGTTTCTGCTCGTATTCGAGTATTTGGTTGTTAAACTATGATCAGTGATATGGTATCAGCTATCAAGTCGTTTTCCTTTATGTTCGTTTTATGTCATAACAATTTCTGTAAATGAAACCTAAAATGTAAGCTTGTGATTTATTGAAATGCAGCAATATTTAGTCGGTATTTCGTAGTCACCTTCTGAAAATTTGGGGGCAAGCATATCTTCAGGACAGGGGTGGATGGGACGGCTGGGAAGACGGGAAATTTCCCGAACGGCTGGTGACCTATTTAGGGCCGAATAATTGAATTGCAAAATCATTTTTTAAGACACCTATTTTGTAAACATAATCATTGATATACAAAGGAACCTGATAAGATTTTTTTCTGTGTAGAAATAACAAACACCATGGAAAATAATTAGTTTTATTGCTTTGACTAAACTCATATTACATGGTGAGAGTTAACCAAGCAAGGGTTAAATATTTATTAAGAGACATTTACATTAGTTGTACTTATCATTATTTTTAGAAATAGGACAAAAATGTCGCAAAAATTTGAATTTGTAAAAAAAGGAGTTCAATAAATTACCTGAAAGTAGGTTTAATAAAACCCTGTCCCGAGTAATAAAAGTGTAGATATAAATGAAACTGGATTGAATTAATTCCCCGAAAGAGGGCTAACTAAATCTGTTTTTCAATATCATCCCCAAAGTTCCAAAGTGAAACAACTTTAAAATACGAAAACTGAATCCTGAGGCAGTGATTAATACACAGCTTGAAAAAATATACTTTACTACTTATTTGGTTTGTTTAACATTTTCTTTGTCCTTAGTGGATTTATTGGAGGTATGAAAGAGTGAGTGGAAACATATTTACCAACAAATTGAAGACCATGAAAAGATATAGCTACAAAGCGTAAGTAGGTACAGATACGAAATCTAACAAGAATCGCACCTTCAGGTCGATACGGGCGTGACCTTTGAACGTAATAAATATTAGTCAATGTAGGAAATTGATTGTAGTATTTAGTGTTATTTATGTCAAATAGTTCTCATAACCACGACCATTTGTTAAAATATTTGCAAATCACTTGTACCAAATTACGTGTTAAGCATTAAAACCATAAAATCAGACCTTATTTTAAATAAGCAAAATTTCTATTTTATAACTAATTTAAATTTGAGGTGATTACCAAACAAGATATTAATATCACTTATTTTGAAATAATATTATTATCATTAATTTGGAAAATGTACAAATTTAGTTTTAACGACCGTGTAGTAGTTCAAACAATAGTAGGAGCATTTTTAGATCCAAAATACTATATTTTGCAACACGTGAACCTATTTGTACAGGGTTCTGAAAAGGTACTTCAAACTAATACCACATTCGAATTTTCCATTCTCGAAAACCTAGTTATACCAAGTTTGAATTCCATATCTTCAACCGTTTTAAAATTATCATCATTTTTCGAAAATTAACTTTCACTTTCAACACCCTGTATCTCTTTAACCTGTGACATTTTACTTAGGCAAGTTTGGCTCATAATACCTATTTTTATGTCTATTATCTCCAGTTGCTCTATGGCCCATAAGTTATGGGACACCCTGTATATAACAACAGTATGTCACCCATTCTCAGCAATACACTTCTCTAAATTGGAGATGAAGTTTGCGAAATATCTGTCTCTTGGTGGATATAGCTAATTTCATCTTCTATATTCCTCTACAAGTTTTCTAAAATTTGTATGTAGTTTGTATTTAAACTATATACCGGTTATTTTAAAAACCCTAACAGAAAAAATTGGGCATATAAATTAGTAAAATTAACCCCTTCGGAAAGCGTTTTTGCAACGGTCCTGCCGGACCCGTACAATATCTGATATACTTATTAATTATACTACTTATAGTTATTTTTTGTATCTACCTCTTTTCTGTTATTTTAGCAAGCATGCAGTTTCTTGAATTCGAAGACTTCCACGGTCAGTGTCAGTATTAACAAAACGTCTTCCGGATTGGGACCGAGTCATTTTGAGACAAAAGACTCAACGTTTCGCCCACTTTTATAAGGGGCTTCCTCAGGAGGAAAGGGAGCACTAAACGAGCACGGTAACTCAACGTGTCAACCACGCCAGAGGCAAAACTCTTTTAGCAAGAGGCAGAAGGGTAGCGGTAACTCAACTTATCAACCAAGTCAGAGGCGAAACCCTTCTGTCAGAAGTCTTGCTAAAAGAGTTTCGCCTCGGGCGTGGTTGACACGTTGAGTTACCGTACTCTTTTAGTGCTCCCTTTCCTCCTGAAGAAGCCCCTTATAAAAGTGGGCGAAACGTTGAGTCTTTTGTCTCAAAATGACACGGTCCCAATCCGGAAGACGTTTTGTTAATGCAGTTTCTTATTTTATACAAGAGCAATTAACAATTTACTATTTTGAACTAGGTGTTCAAGTAAGTGAGTTGTTTTAAATTTCCTGCAATTGAATGAAAAAGGAGTTTAAGGGTTCTCGGCCTTCAAAGTGTCATTTATTTTCTAAAAATGTCCAATAAACAAAAGGTAGAATATCCACTGTGTATTATACTAGCGATTATTAAGTCATGTGCGATTAATATACGCGTTTTCATCCGTTTTTAAAACAGTAAGTTTGATAAACAATATCTTCCTTTATTTAGAAGTATGGATCTCATATGTAACATTTAACTGTTTTCAGACCAACACTAAAGTTCTTCAATTTTATCCAATCGTTGCAACAGGCACAAAAAAAGGAAGAGGACTTGACATACACCTTATATACGCACTTTAGTTGTCTTACGTTGACATTAAAGCCAATTACCAAGTACTAATTAAAAAATGACAAGAGAGAAGCGCCTCTCTTTGATAACTTTTTTCAATGAATTTCAATAGCAATGGGAACCCATATGGGCCTCAGGCATGAAGTTTGGTTTACATAGGTCATTTAAGACAAAAAATTTGGTCTCCATCGAAAATGCAAAGTGAGAGGTATGTACCCTTATATGGCATCTTTTTCTAATGGATTTATTCGTAAGCTACAGAACGTAGATCCAGAATTTCGTTGATCGAACTTAATATTTACTACAAAAAAGTTTGAGTTTGAGTCATTATCCGATTCATTTACCACTTTTTCGAATGTTTCGGGCAAGCAATGCAAGAAATACTATGTATTATTGTTTTGTTAAACCTTCGTATTAATTTTTTTATTCCAAATAAAATACACAGTGTGAGTAAACGTTTAAAATTGTAAGCACTTAGCCAACATTATTATAATAGAAGGCTGATTTACAGTAGCCGATCTGCCCCAGCTTCAGGAGTTCTGTTTCTTCAAGCTTCAGTTATTAATTTAACGAAGAGAACATCTTTAGAGATTGACTTCAACAATTTTTTTCATGAAATTTCGATTCATTAACTTGCTGAAATGCGGATTAAATGGGGGTTTATTTACAGACATTACAAAACCAACCACAATTTTAGCTTTTCTCCTATAAAATCAGTTGTTTAAACATTCTGCCTACAATTTCAAGAAAATTATGGTCCCAAAAGTGTTTAGACTCTGACTTAATAAAGGCATGTAAAAAGCAATATTAAACACCAAATAACTAAATTAAACTGATTTTTAAGATCTGCAAGTTAAAGCGTGTAATTAAGAATTTAACAACAGAAAATTAGAATATTTTAGAATTTGCAAAAGCATTTCAAATTTTGGAGCATTTTATTAATAGTTTTATAATTACGTAAATAAGGTCAATTTAAAATAAAAAGTTGACACAATTTTCTTTTCAATATGACAAAAAACTATTAACAACGCACGTATTTCATATTAAAACGTTTTTCATGTTAGCTGCTTCGTGTTAAAATTAAACCAGACAAAAAATTCATTTGTTCCAATTCGAAAATGTTTTGGAGGAGTTAAAAATGACTGTTGGGATCAATTCTAATTAAATCAAAAGCTTTAGAAGATATTTAAAAAAGTATTTTAGGTTGATAAATGTGATATATACTTGTTCTTTAAATAATTCTCCAAGTCTATAATTTCAACAGATAATTAATTAAATTTAGTGAATCAAATAAAACTCAAGTAAATCCCACCAGACATTTTTATTTAAAATAATTTTTAGGGAACGACGCGTTGAAAGCCAACAAGTTGTAACATAAAAAACAAACAAGAAAATATATAAACTCCACCTGACTTTTTTTATCAGATAAAGTTACAAAGTAATTAAAATCTCTTTGTAAAATATGGTTTTATAAAGTCACATAAATATGTTCGAAAAAACTCGTTTTTGAAATAAATGGCGTCGGTTAGCGAACAAGTTGGCTCTGAAGAAAACGTCTCTTTAAAGATAATTTGTGTACTTTATAACGTAATTGTGTCGTTGCCAAGTTCGAGTTTCCAAATCTACTAATAGCTCATTCCAGGCCACACAGTTTGTGTTTCTTTCTTCGGGGAACGCGTGAAAATTTTAATGTAATTTTTAAAAAATCTCTCCTGTCGTAAATGATTCAGAATTGTAATATTTCCCTAACAACCGCTGAGAGTGTGTACGACATTCTATCATCCATTTGGAAATGGGAGCTGAAATAAATTGCCCGGTTTTTCGAATATGGATCTTATCCCGTTCTCAAATGGGGGTTGAAATGTTACAACAAGCTCAGTTTGGGGTGCCGTATCAAAGCTAATGTTTATAAACACGGAGATCTATTTGTTTTGATAGATGTTCACGCTTAAGGGGCACACTTTTTTCCCTTTATGCCCCCGCTGATAAGGCAAAGGCCTACGTTTCTGTCTTAGTCGGAAAAACATTGTTTAACAACTTGGCCGTAACGGTATTTAAGGAAAAAGTATCTTTCACTTCCAATCCCTTTTGAAATTTATGCTCAAGAGCAGACTTTACATGATGCTGGAAACTTAATACAAGTCGTGTATAAATTCAAGACTATGCATTACTGTTTAAATTAGGAATAACGGCTCGCGTACGTTATCTTTTTCTAATAACAAGTTTACGTACGATTTTAAACGGAAAGAGGTGCTGCTATAACGTGCAACCGGCGTTTTATAAAATATACAAAATAATTGCAGCTCTCAGGAAAGGAAATGTAAAATTGCAAAGCAGCAGGAATTAAACGTCTTTAGTAGGAAATAAATTAGCTGCCAGGACAAATGGCGCTAAATAGCGTAAGATAAAGCGACTATTTATTATAATCACTCACATGCTAAGTGTTGCCGAGGAATGTGCATCGCTAATTAAGTATATTATGGTTATAATTTACTCTTAGCATGTGAGATGTTCCACTAAGATAACTAACATTAACTTTTATGAAGAACTTTGAAAATTATCGCACAATTTCTCATCTTACATAAATAAATTCGAGATGAAGCGGTGTTCAGGTCCTCTGTTGCAACTTTTAAAAATTTGAAATTATGTAAGTCCTTCTAAAATTACATATAACATTGAAACAACTTCAACTTAAGAATGTGAAGTTTTGGAATATAATTTTTGATTTCTTATCATACAAAATCGAATCTTTAATTACAAATTGCCGGCAACAGCAATGTAGAGGAGTAGCAAGGTTGGGGTTCAAACCTGGGCGAGGTCAGGTAAGATTTTTAATTCGGAAAACTTTCAAAGTTTACGTTCTTTGCAAGTGAAGCGAAACCATAGATTCCGTGCCAGTTACACTTCTGATTATTTAACTCAGATAATCTTATAAAATATTTAAAAAAATTATCTTTTACACGCATTTTCACTTTTTAGAATTTTTGGGGAAATACTTTAATGTATTTCTGGCTAATTATGTAAATTCTATATATCCGCAGGGATTTTGAATTTAAAATTCTTAAAATAAAAGACCAATATTAGGTCCCGAGTTGCGGTAGCTAGGTACCCCAGTCAAGTGCGAACACAAGAGTTAAGCTTCGTTGTCTCGAGTCAGTACTTAGATGGGTTGCCCGACTGCTCCGTTAACGCGGCACCTCCCTCCCATATGGTGAGAGTGAGAGACTAGAACAATTAGATAGGATACAGTGGGTAGGTAGATGAAAGGAAATCCGACGCCCAGAAAGGCATAAGGATAAAAGAGAAAGAAAGAAAGGCCGATATTATGGTGGCAGCAACTGGGTTTCCAAAGTTGCGTTTTGTATGATTGTGGCTACAATTACCAGATATTTTGACCAAGGAAACATTAATTATATGTCTATATTAAGTCTACCAATGCCAGATTTAAAAGTTTATTAATTTCCAAACTTTTATCAGTTATGTTTATTACTGAATAACGAATGTATGTGTTCTTAGGTGCGTCAGGTGTCCTTTGTATCAATTCCCTTGCTTTTCTGTAATATTCTGGTATACACCTTTGGTACTACCACAGAAAGACATACTGCTTTGTAATGATTTGGATTAGCGGTATTTTTCTTTTTATGTAACGGTATTTTTATAGGAGTATTTGATTGCCACTGGTTTGGTACACTCTTGCCTCTTATTCAAGATGGTAGCTTTTCTATGTCCAATTTTTTACTTTTGCTCATCCACGGTCACTTTTGGAGACATTTCGCCTTTTCCTGGTGTCTGGCATACGTTTTATTCTTTTTAGGCCGCCTTTTATCTCTTGTTTTGTTGTTGAATCGGGATCTTCTGTTTCTTCCTCTTATTCTCCATCAAACATTGGATTTGTTCCGTTGGGTCATTTCGATTTATATTCTTGATGTTTCCACCTCTTTCTTGGCCTTCCGATATTTCGTCTTCCTTTTGCTCTGTATCGATAGTATATCTTAGGTAACCTTATATTTTTCATTTGTTCTAGTGTTCTTTCCATTTTATTTTGTCCGTAATAGTGAATATGTGAAGCCCTTCTCATATGTCTTGATTTTTTATTAGACCTCATTTCTGATGTTATAATTATACGTTCAGCATTCACTATCATAAGTAACCCTTGGTACTGCTGCAACTTTGTAAAATTTCACATTTGCTTCTGGTCATACTTTATTTTTGAGTGTCCTCTATACTGTGCCATTGTAATAATTGTATTTTTCAATTTTTTCATTATATCTATTACTCCCAGATGTGATACTGAACAACCTAGATATTTAAAACTGTTTACTTATTCTATTGTTTTCTCTCTTAGTATAATCTTCGAGGGGATGGGTTCGTTACCACAAAAAGCCATTACTTTTGTTTTATTAGTGGATATTTGTAGGTTGTAGTTTTCCATTATTTCTTGTAATTTAAAAGCAGCTCTTTGTAGTAAATCATTCGAATCTGCCACTACAAGCTGGTCATCTGCAAATATGCTGCTTTTAGTTTCTTTCCCCTTTATTTTCATGTTTCTCAAGCTTTCCTAATTTTGCCACTGACTTAAGATCTGTTTTGTGCATGTTCAAATTAATGATTTTCGATTCATGTTTAATTTTTCGAAATAGTTTCCACCATTTCCATTGCGATCTTATGTAGTCCTTTCATAGTTTGCTAGAACTTTTTTGTGTTATTTTGGAGTGATCTTCTATTTCTTTTCCTGAAAAGTTTCGACCTTCGCTTCTTTTACATATCTTTTTGCGTCCTTCATTTTTTTGACATCCCATTATGTGTTTGGTTTTATAAATATTGCTCAAGCCATTTTCACTGCTTTTACGTTCAGTTGTACATCATTCAATCGTTTCTTTCCTTATTAATGATTCTTCTTTTCTCCCCACGGATTTCTTCTAGTTAACTAGTAAATTTCATATTCACCCTGATTTATTTTTCTTAATTTGAGCATAATTATTCTGTAATACTTACAACTGAAATTTGTTCAAATATCTCATTTTTGTTTTTTAATTACATTTTATGTTGCTTGTTTTAGATTCAAAAATTATCAGGTATATCAGGTGAATTATTTTCTATAACTAATATATACCCGATTGTTGTTATAGAAATTTCTCATATCCTCTCCATTTTCAAACCTCTTTATGGTTTCTAAATCTTGTCAAGGACCACTTACACCGTTTTTTAAGATCTTTTTATAGTATGTAGGTATTAAACGGCGCACCAACCACGTAACTCGTAGAGACGAGCCGGGTTGTGCATTACACCCGTAAAAGACACATACGCTAACGCATCAGCCTTGACACCAAAAGGTAAAGAAGGTTACAGATCACATGTATTTTACAGAATTAACAAATTTCAAATATCAAAAATTTGGTGATATTTGCAAATTTTCCAAAGGTACAGCAATATATATGGTGCAGCATGTAGGTATAAACGGCGCCGTATCAACCACGTAACTTGCAACAACATACCTTAACGCACTAGCAAAAGCCAGAGGCCTTCAGGCCTGAAGTGCTGTATATGTATACATACACAGCTTCCTATTTAACTAGTTAGAATTTTCTGAATTTGTAAAGTTCCGAACTTATCATTAAAAATCGTAGTTTCACTTTTTGAATTGCAAAAGAAATATTACTGAATTTAAAATAATTTTGAAAAATGTGTAAATCCAAAAATATTAACATTTAAAACAATTCTAAAATGATAATTGAAACAATTGTAATAATTAAAACAATTTTGAATTTTCAGTCAAGAATTCCAAATATCAAGAAAAACACTGGAGTATTCATAGTTAAATGTTCGTGTATTGTGAATTGATTATAAAATTCTGTTTGTCATGCTTTCAGACGTTTAATCTATAGAAGAAACTAATAGTTTATTAAAATTGTAAACAGTGATATTTATAGTACTTTGGCAAGGTTCTCTAACGTAACATTAAAAACAAATAAAGAATAGTAAACATATGGTGGCAGCCGCAATATCCAGTAATAATATTACAAAAGTCCCAAACTGTATTCTAAAATACTTTTCCGAAATGGGAACAACATCTTGTTAGGAAGAAAAGAGGAAACGTATTGAATACACTTGATTAGATTATATCATTTCTTTAATTAATAAGCAATAAAACTGAAACTGCGAACCTATCACTTTTTTCTACTACATGAAAATACCTGAAGATACAATATCTGAAACACCGCGTAGTAATCGCCAGATACATAACGAACATAAGTAACAAATTAATCTGTGCAATACGCTTATGGTGAGTTCCATTTTTTAAAATGAGCGTTATTTTAACGGTTAAGCTTATAAAAGTACCACAATTTTGCTATTCTGTATTTTTAGAGCCTTTAAAAATAATTGACAGTGAAAAAATAAGGTTTTTAAAATTAATTTCAATTCCAATTAAACGCTGCAATTTATCGAAGTGTAAACATTTGCAATTCAGATTAAAATAAACATAATGTAGCCTTCTTGAACTTATCTATTTATTTTCTAGTTATTATTCAAGAATTTCTGAATGTTTTTGAATCTTTAACAAGATTATATGTATTATTTGTTTATCTAGGAAATAATTTAACTAATTTCGGCTTTTAATAGCCTCACTTCTTCCTTGGTTAGAAAACAAATAATAATTACAATGAAAAAGCACACAGCCTTTAAACAATTTTACAAAAATACTTATCATTAAAGAAATTAAAGCAACAAATTCTAAATAAATTTAATCTCTAAGAAACATGTTTTTATTAAATGAGGCTTAAAGTTTGTCTTCTCAAACCTGAATATTTTCCCCACAATTCTGCCAGGAAACAATTTTTTCGGTTTTCCAAATCTTGCAGATAACGTTAAAAGAAAAATGGATATTCATTTAAATTTTATTGTGTAGAAAAACAATACTGGAAAAGTTCAGTAGTTAGGGCGTAGTTTAGGTTTGTAAAATAAATTTCAAATCGTCTATATTATTGTAATTACTGCCCGGCACTTGCAAACGTAAATCTTCCCAAACAAATAAATAAACTACTTAAATAAAAATTGAAAAAATTGCGCATTCTGTAAACTAAATTAAAAGCAATATGTTTTTTAAAATATCAAAGCAAAAGTAAAACTTCATCGTCGTCCAAAAAATAAAATTATGAATTAATTAAAAATAGAAGAAATTTAGTGTTAAAAAGGATTGTAACTTGCAGTTTGCTGTAATCACAGATACTACTTATATGAACTTTTTCTTTCTTTCCCTCATCCTTAAGCCTTTTTACAGCGTTGAAGTTCAAGTTATTATATTAAACAGCCTACTGTTTCCTATTTTTCTTTTTAATTGCCCATACTCTCCCATTGGGGGAGAGAGGTGCCGCAGTAACGGAGCTATCGGGCTACCTATTCCAGCACTGACCGAAGACAACGATGCTTAACTCATCCGATCGTGCGAGAATGGGAGTACCTAACTACCGAAACTTGGGACCTCACAATATGAACTAAACAAATAAAAATTACAATTATCTGCATAGGCTCTCTTATGCATGTTTTTCTTACATTTTTAATTTGAAAATGTGAAAATAGAGCATACATTGATTTTATATTCTATTACATTCGGAGAAGAGAATTTTCATTGGAAAATCGTGAAGACTGGTAAACTTACAGGGAAACCAAAAATTTCAAATTTCAGAATTACAATTTAAGTTACGATTTTCAGCAACAAAACTTGAATTTAAAATTCTTGATTTCAAAACTTAGGTTTCCATGCTATCCAGAACTCTGAAAGCTTTCGCTTTCATGATTTTCAGAATTGGTATACAAAACTGAAAAATTAAATTTATTCATTTTAAGAGTTTTGAAATCAGCAAACGTCTGGAAAGTCTGTTTGTTATTTTCATGTTTTATTTTACAAATGTGACTCAACTGAAAGTATTTAATGTGCGCGTTTGCAATTACACATATGCAACAGAGGGTTGTTTAGCAACTGATGTTTCAAGTTTTACGTCGTCAGCTTGTCCAAAGAACTCGGGGAGTTCTTGGAGTGAATTATGAGCTTAAGCTTTTCGTCTATGAGGTAACTTCGCAAGAGCAGCAGCCGGGTTTTAATTGAAACAAATTTGTTCATGTAATATCTAGAGGGGTAACCTTATTAAAATTATTTTTCATGTTGGGAAAATTAATCCGGTGGCGACGGGGCTTCCGGATTTGTATTAAACGGGGAATTGAAATTAATGTTTGTTCTAATGAGGTGCTTAATGAATAAAGATGAACGGAAAATGGTTACTCGTGTTTCCCCTTTAGTTTCGATTATTCCCTATTCGCTTGTTTTTCAAGAAGGAAGAGCGAAAATTACTTACGTTTGCAGGCTTTGCGATGGGTTATTTGTTTGGTGGGGTCCCTGTAGTATCCTTCCCTGCAGTAGTGGCAATGTCTCCCTGCTGTGAAATGCCGACACTTTAGACAAACACCACCTGATACTCTTCCGGATAATTTGTACAACTCCATATTGAAACGGCATCTTCTGGCATGTTGATTACACTCGCACGCTGCAAAAAGAGGAAAAATAAAAATAATATTTAGTTTACGGCAGCAAAAATGAAAACCAACCGATATTTAAACCGAGTAAAAATGTTGTTACCATTCGTTTTAATCATTTTTATACGAGAGCTCGACTCAGATAAATTTACAGCAAGTAAAACCGCGACGTGTTTTTGTTTAGTTATAAAAGAGGGATGTACGGATGGAACGGGTAGAAAAATACGGAAGGTATGGATGTCATGTGGGGCCGACAGGGCCCGGGGGCGCAGCGCTAGCTCTCATTACAACCCTGTGCGATGGTTGTTGGCCTCGGGCTTACAGGGCAAACATCTAGTCTGTATCTGACATCGTATTATACCTGCATTCCCTTAAGCCCGAATCCATATCATACGCACACCACCGATGGATGATACTGCTACTTTGCAAAAAGCTTTTGAGTTCTTTTTATTTTTAAAAATGTGTTTTGTTTTCAACTAAGCAGCTTTGATATTTATACCCGTAAATTTCGTTATTCTAAACAGCAGTTAAGCTTCAAGAATTAAACTTTTCACAAAACGTTCGTGCATTTCATAACAAGGATTATGATTTAGTGAACCTAAATTTTTGGTCACTTAAAATTGTACCTTAGTTATCAATTTCTTCTTTTACGAAAGGGATTTTCATGTCTGTACGAAGGGTTAACTTTGTTATATACCAATCCCTACATGACAAAGGTGGAACTTAAGTGTAATTTATTATATTAGACATGTTCTGATTGTTGATGTAATTGGGTTAATTAAAGAAATAATTAGAAAGAAATATTTAACAGTAACCTTGATCTAAAATTCTCTAGTTTTAGATACTGGTAATTTAACTGACTTAAGTGTAAAAAAATTTAGATTCTTCCTCCTACTTTCTGTGTAACAGATTCTTCCTTTAAATTGCACATGTAAACAAGCAAACAAAAATAGATACCTGAAACAGTTTAGAGACTGTATGTGGTACGATTTCCCAACTTTTTCTAATTGTAAGATCCATAAATTAAAGGAAAACTCTTCTTATAAGTTAAACAAACCCAGCATTTTCATTAAATCACTGAACAGTTTAAATCGGCAACATGTGGCCATGATTTCGCGATCGTTGCCCTTCATCAGACCTACGTAAACCACCCCTGTTTTAGTTGTAATTTTATTAAACCTATTTGCCCAGTAGAGTGAAGTGACTAGTTCCTTGTAATTTTTGCTATTACTACATGTAAGTTGTGGCTTTGAACTTCGAGTCTGCCCCCCATACAACGGTCCTTTTAAATTTATAAAATAACAATATTTCTTAAATTATATAAATATTTCAGAAAGGTGACCTAAATGCTCAAATCTTTAGAAAATTATATTAAAGTAACAAACTCAATTACTTGAAACCTTACGAAATAATAAAAAGATCAGAAATTCCATTATTATATTTAATTTTCATCACATCATCCACAAAGCTTGCTCACGTTTGTAAGTAAGTATCAAAAAGTTTTGGCCCCTCCGGGCATTTATTTTCCACAAGAATTCACCTGATAAGAAAATATTTACTTCTAACCTTTTCTGTTAAAGTTCGTTCGCTTTATTTATATTAAGTCTTCCCAGAACTTTGGCATTAAATCTGAATGCAAATTGGTGTGGCAAAACAATTCTAACATTAACAAATTTGCATAATCTGACATTATAAATATAAATAACTATAAGAAAATGTTAAAAATAAATTTTTGAATTTTAAATTATATTCCTGTATATTTCATA
Organism: Melanotus villosus; assembly: GCA_963082815.1. NCBI lineage: Eukaryota > Metazoa > Arthropoda > Insecta > Coleoptera > Elateridae > Melanotus > Melanotus villosus. The sequence goes on from OY720423.1 coordinate 23,054,777, forward strand.
CATCTTTAAAATGTTGATTTGTTAATGAAGTTAGGAATTAAACAATTTTTGTTCCACAGTACTTTTAAATATTAAACGTAGTACACAAAATGTGAAATATGGTTTCTTGAATAAGTTACAGAACGTCCAGCGAACTTGATTAAAATCTGGAAAGAACCACTATTACGTTTACCTTAGATTTAAAAATAACCTTATCAATTGACAAAAATAAAGCAAACAAAATAACATAATATACTCGTATAATGCGTTCGCAATTCTTTTAGATTGCAATGGGCCATGTTAAAGAGAATAGCTTTATCGAAGACCTTTTAGGTATGAACCTGTCTTGCCAGTAAAAATCAAATTGCACGCATTCGGATCATCAATCTTTAATATTTTTTTAATTTCCATAAACGACCAATGGCCTGTTAGTAACGCGTAATAACAAGTTCTGTGAGCCCTCTTAGCACGTATGCGGGCAGGAGGCTAACCTTACCCATCGAATAAGGAGAAGAAGATTGGCCCACAGTGGTGCTGGGTTGACGATTGTCAAAGGTGTTAGTATGACAACCGGGACCGACCGCCGGCTTAACGTGCCGTCCGAAGCGTGGAGCGTACGAGATACATTCCGGCTTCGCCGGTCTCAGGAATCAAACCTGAGATGCCTGCGCCAGAGACCGAGGTCTTTTACACGCGGCTAACCGCTCCTCGTTTCCATAAACGTCTTTGCCTTTATTGATTTCGCTATTTTTTAATGCTTTGAACAAAATTTGACATAAAAACTTGATTTAAAAGAACCTGATTCTCGATAAAAATTAAAATAGTAACATTTACCATCATCTATATAACCTACAGAACACCAAATACCACTGTATATAGGGTTGGTAGATTATGAAAAAGCCTTTGATAGAGTAGAAGAATGGGCAATACACAGGCCCGCGCCGCCATGGGTGCGAAGGCGTGCACCGCACACAGGCGGCCACACCAAAGGCGGCAAAACGGCACAGCCGATAAAGCGACAGTCCGACAAACAACATAAACAAAAAGCACGAATAAACAAAAGCATGAATTGGCACGTGGCTAGAATTAGAGCGGCCGTGGTAAAAAACAAAAACAAACGGGTATTGTGCTAAACTGCTAACTTTAATTATTTTATTTTCTATCGACTTCTTTGCTCTTTTTCGGAAACCGACAAAGGAAAAAAAATGTTATAAATATGACTACTCTGGAGAAATGCCCCTATTACACATTTCTATTAATAACCACATTTTTTTTCTTCGATAGTTGTAAAGCTACTAAACATAAAATTTATTTTAAATTTTATGGAACACTGGAATCGTTTTAATTGAATGCAAATAATTTTTACAATTGTCATCTGTTATGTGTTTGGTTTTTCTCAATAAAAAAAGTTTAGGTGGTTCATAAACATCTAACAGTTCACTTACATTTACATAAAGGGTGATCCAAAAGTATTGTCATTAATTTTAAGGGTAGGTAGAGCATATCAAATAGAACAACTTTTCTCAATAAAGCATGTGTCGCAAGTAAGCGGTAAACTCGGAAAAAAATTAAAAATATCAATACAAAAATTATTTGGTGGTTACTGGAATTTAAATTTATCAAACGCCCTTGTTGTTGATACTGATACAGACCAGCTGTATACGTAAGTAGGTTAATATCAGTTCATTCTTAGCTTTCAGAGTGCATTCATCGAACGTTTTAATGGAAGGTTAACCTTTTAACAACTGAATGAATTGATGTTATTGTACTTAATTTTGTTTTGTTTGTGTTGTGTATATTTGTGTTTGTATAGGAGTTAATGGGGGAACATTTGAAAATTTTTTGTAAGTCATGTTTCTCTTTATTTACAACAGTTTTTTTTTATATCACTTTTTAAACATGCCAATAATTATTGTTTAATGCCAGTCTCAAGCCTGAAAAAATGCGAAAGCAAAGTGAAACCTGTAAATTACATAATTGTCTGATGTTTCATTTATTTTTGCAAGGTCAAATTTCTATTGCAGGTGTTTAAATGCATATTAGCCAGCGGTTCTCAAAAGTGTATAACAAAATTTAAAATAAACAAAAATCGCAATAAGCTTTAAATTTTTGCTGTAATGTTCTTCTATTAAGGTCAGCATATACCATTTAATTTAATGACAATACTTTTAAATCACCCTGTATATAAGGAAACATATTTTACCGTCTTTAACTATAAAACAGTTAAACAAGGTAAATAGGTAAACCTTTTAATTTATAATTAGCTATCTGTAAGGGCGCAAAATTTATTTTTGCACACGGGCGGCGAACTGGCTTGGCGCGGCCCTGGCAATACAAGAAGCAGAGTAGAGCACAAATACCCAAATACGCAAACATCATACAAAATATCAATAGAGAAGCTGTATCAATTGTAAAGCTACATAACAACACTAAAAAAATACAAATTAAAAGAGGAGTTCGACAGACACGATGTCTCCAAAATTGTTTATAACAGTTGGAAGATGTTTTCAAACGATTGCCATGGGAACATAAACGGAACAAGGCTGAACCACCTCCGCTTTGCGGACGACGTTATAGTAATCTCAGAAACAAAGAAGGAACTAGAAATAATGTTAAATGAACTAGACCAAGAATTGAAACGTATAGGGTAACAGTAAATCAGAACAAAACAAAAGTAATGACAAATACTGAAGAAGTAATTGATATAATAGAAGAAACAAATACAGAACAGGTGGGGGAATATATATGTATATATTTAGGGTAAGTGATCAAAATGGGAAAATAAAATCAAAAAGTGGAAATATCTAGAAGAAGAAGACCGGGATGGACAGCTTTTGGCAGGTTAAGCTATATTCTGAAAAAAACATTCCAACCAGTGTGTACTTCCTGTCCTGACATACGGAGCACAAGTCTGGACCTTCACGAAACACAATATAGACATATATATAAACGGGTACAGCAATCTTTCTAAGGTTGATAGGGTATGGGCGCCCATCCCCTCCGAAGTCAAGTTACCCCAGTCTCTAGGGAAGCGGTAGACGTGGGTAGCGGTGGCAGAAGTTGGCGTAAGCTAATGGAAGTTGCAAATTCACTAGAGCGGCCAGATTGGGCCAACCCCCCGACTGGCCTATACAAGGTTCCATTACGATCTGGGAGAATCTGTATTGCCGGACACAACGGGCCTCCTGCCTCGGAGGAGATGCCCAATCAAGTTGGCACCGGCAGAAACCCGCCTCGGCGTCGTCATGTGTGGACGCCGGAGTTGAAACAGGAGCTGCTTAACTTATTCGAAGCAGTTTCGCCTAGGAGGAGAGGTTCAGGTTGCAAAGACAACTTATTAGTAGACCGCTGTATATGCAGCGATGCAGTTCACTACAGACGTAACCTATCAATGGCTTGGGTGGATTATGCGAAGGCGTTTAATACCACATCCCACGAGTTGATCATTCGCTTGCTGGGAGACCTCCATATCCACCCTGATATAGCGAGATGTGTAGAAAGTCTGATGCTGCTCTGGAAAACAAAATTTGCAATAAGATCCGGCAAGAAAGTGGTATCTACAGAGTGGATCACAATCCAGCGCGGTATTTTCCAAGGGGACTCCTTGAGCCCGCTTCTCTTTTGCATTTCGCTGTTGCCGCTTTCGATCGAGCTCAGGAAAGGCAGAGGTTACATGGCCGGGCCGCGCAGTAGACGTCGGCATAAAGTCACCCATTTGTTTTACATGGATGACTTAAAGCTCTATGCCGGCAGCAGGGGAGACCTTCAGAGCTCCCTTGACACTGTATCTACCTATAGTACTGCGATCGGCATGAGTTTGGGGATGGACAAATGCGCTGTGTTTCATCTGAACAGAGGCCGACCACCGGATGAGGTTGAAGATGTTCATCTGGTAGATGGGAACATCGTGAGACATCTAGATGTCGGAGAGTCATACAAGTTTTTGCGCATCCAGCAAAGTGGCATGCAGGATGGGTCCACTGTAAAAAAGGCTCTCCGCAGCAAGTATAAATCGCGTCTCCGACAGATTTGGCGATCGCAACTGACGGGTAAGAATAAGGTCGCCGCGACGAATATGCTTGCTGTCCCGATTCTTCTGTACTCTTTCGGCGTAATAATAATAATAATAATAATCATTCATTGAAAATTTAACGCAAATTCATATACCAACCTTCATACATACCAACATACAAAAATCAGTCATCCTAAACACCTGTTCAATAGTAAGCAGATCCCTCAAATTATAATGTTGAGTTGATAAACACCGAGACACAAGAATATAATAATAATAATAATGTGTTTTATTTTAGTTTTGATAATTTTAGTTACTTACTAATGGATTATACATATGTATATGTATATGTACAACAGCGATACAGGCCTTAGAGGCCCAATTCTCCACTTCCTTCTGTCCCTTGCCAGTATGTTCCATTCTCTGATCTTGCACTTATCGAGGTCCTCTTTCACTGATTCCATCTACCCCCTTCTTGGTCGACCTCTTTTT